>NW_026847549.1:175441639-175548645 GCF_025583915.1 Anolis sagrei ordinatus | reverse complement strand
TTGTAAGCCGCCCTGAGTCCCCCTTCGGGGGTGAGAAGGGCGGGGTATAAGTAGCAGAAATAAATAAATAAAAATAAGAGGAAGCATTGGTGAGCACCCTCTGGGTTCGTCCATTTAACCAATTACAGATCCACCTCACCGTAGTTTTGCCTAGCCCACATTGGACTAGTTTCCTTGCCAGAAGGTCATGGGGGACCTTGTCGAAGGCCTTACTGAAATCCAAGTACGCTACATCCACGGCATTCCCCGCATCTACCCAGCTTGTAACTCTATCAAAAAAAGAGATCAGATTAGTCTGGCATGACTTGTTTTTGATAAATCCATGTTGACTATTAGCAATGACCGCATTTGTTTCTAAGTGTTTGCAGACCACTTCCTTAACAATCTTTTCCAGAATCTTGCCTGGTATTGACATGAGGCTGACCGAACGGTAGTTTTTTGGGTCATCCTTTTTTCCCTTCTTGAAGATTGGGACCACATTGGCCCTCCTCTAGTCTGCTGGAACTTCTCCTGTTCTCCAAGAACTCTCAAAGATGGTTGCCAATGGTTCTCCTGGCCATATCTTTGTATCGTTTTAATTTATTTTTATTTGTTCATCACTACATGAGTCTTCGTGAACTTGGAGTTGGTACAGAAATAATTTTAATAAATGAATACATCTATGCCATCCATATGCCCAAAGAACAGGATTGTAAAACCCACCAAAGCTCACTGTAAAATCAGTCAGCCATAGATACTTGCCTACATTCCTGGTACTTCCTTCCCTTTTCTGCTAAAAATAGGCTAATACACAGTTTCTTTAAAAACTCCTTTTACAATTTATAGTGAAAAAAATATAATTTAACAAAATCCACCAGTACAGATTAAATTTATACTCTGCACCCATTCCTTAATTAAACATACATTTCCTTTTCTAGACTTCCAAGTTACGACAGGCATGACACCTGGGCGGATCTAGATGACATCCATTTTCTTTAATAAAAGATATAAGAAAGAAACGAATTCATAATAAAGAAGTCATCATAGAGTTCATTTCTAGAGTTGCAAACCTGCTGTGTCGGTTTTTCCATGAGAGCAAGAACTATAACTAGCCCAAGTTCTTTTTGATATATCATTTGAAATAGAATCCATCCATTGGGAGTAGAATGGATTGTAAATTTTACGTGCAGCATTACACTTATTTCTGTTTCAGAGAGGAGCCAGGGCTCAGTTATAGAACATGTGCTTTGAATACAGAAGATCCCAGATTTCATTTTTGTTATCTCTAGATAGTAATGAGGAAATGTTTGCCTGAAACTTTGGAAAGCTAATTACAGTCATTGTAGATCTTACTGAGCTACATTTATTAAGCCGCTTCTGGCTCAGTGTAAGGGAAGTTCCCGTGTACCAATATATTGATGACATTTTCATTGTTTCCTCTTTCAATTAAATGCTTTATTGAACAGATTTCAGGAAGCAATGAGATTATCTCTGTCTATAAGATTTATTGTCTTACTTGTCTGTCAGTATTGTGTTCTTTAAAATATCTATTGACAACTGAAATTGAAAAATGGAGCAGGATTATTTTAATGTAGACTTAGTTGTTAGTGGTTTCATACTGGATTGTTGTTAGTTATACATATTATACTGGAAGGTTGGTGAGATAAATTGTTGAGTCACTGTCCAGATTACAGGGATTCAGAACTAAATCCATAAACCTTGATTGATCCACCAACTCCCTCACATTTTAACCAAATATCCTTTCATGGCCTTCTAAAATGATCTTTCAGCAATCCTGGCACCTTCCCTCATATGTGGTTTTATATATTTATTGTTTTAATTTTCTATTTGTACACTTCTCTTAGAGCTTTCATCAAAAAGAGCTTGAATTGAAGTCTTTAGAGCATTTCTAAACCAAAATGGGTTAACACACAATACACTCTGTAATAGAACACAGGACAGAACAAAAATAATAACAGTCCAGTTGTACTTTGAAAGCTAGCTAATAAGTTTTATTTGTCATAGGTTTTTATGTACTGCATCCTAATTCATTGCATACCATGGTATCCAGCATATATGAAATAAAACATCACACTGTACAATACACATTTTGGTGCATCAAATGTTAGCCTTGCTTCTGGGTATATTTGACCCGCTGATTCCAAAAATGGCACCAGTTTCCACCTATCAGCTCTAGTTTTTGAGATACAAAGCAGCAGTAGGCAATTCAGGGACCACACATGCTTCTAAGGCTGTCTTGTGGCCTTCAAAACCTCTAGAATCACATGTATTCTGGAATCTTCGAGAAGCAACAATTCATCCTTGGATAGTAGGGGCCCCTACATTGTTTAACATCAAAAATACACATTTTGCTTTTAAAAATTGTTGATATTGTCGACATTTTTGACAGTTTGTGCTGCTAAGAATAGCCTCAAGACCATTTATCACTGCCCACCCTGTGCTAGATTCTTTGTTATTGTATTGTATTGTGTTGTTCTTTGTTATTGTTTTTACAATAGCAGGCTAACTCTTGGGGAAAGTTAGACAAAACAAGTTAAATTATCAGGATTTAATTTATTTTGTCCAAATGATCACTATTACCAGATATTTTAAAAAGCAGTGGTTTACACTATTGGATGTGGGGGAACTGGTAGGATTTTCCCGGATGACCATAGCACCATATTTGTGCCCATTGATTACAATTATTTCTTTCGTGGAAGGCTTCCAGACACTATCAGCAGGGAATTCAGGATCTGGTAGTCCAATGACTGCTCCTTCGGAGTTAAACTGGTCTAAAACTTTACTTTGGTTAGTTTCACAACATCAGTGAGATCCCATTGTGCGATAGTGGATTTAGTCTTGGTCTATGATTCCTGGAGACCAAAGTGGGAATCCCTGCTTGGGCATGGAAACCTACTGAGTGAGCTTGGGTAAGTCATACTCTCTCACAGGTAGACTTCCCTTGAATAAATCTGTCCCAAAACTATATGCCAGTGGTTCTCAACCTGTGGGGCCCCAGATGTTTTGGCCTTCAACTCCCAGACATCCTAACAGCTGGTAAAATGGCTGGGATTTCTGAGAGTTGTAGGACAAAACACCTGGGGACCCACAGATTGAGAATCACTGCTATATGCCCTGGGATTATTATTATTATGATGTTGCCATGGGTAGGAGACGACTTGAGGGCACATAATAATGGCCTTGGTGCTGGCTATATTAGAGAAGATGCTGAGCAATGAACACAGCCATGATATTTTAGATAAAGTATGTAATATAGTGGCTATGTTCTCTTTTATAAATAAGAATATAGAGGAAATAACCATTCCATTAGATAATATCCATGGGGATATCATTTATTTATGTGACAACTTCATTATATAATAAATTGATGTAGCTGTTGAATATTCTGCCAATGATAGCAGAGATTCTCCCAACTCAACTCAGTGCCTTTGAGGTTTTAGAAAATGGAAGGTACATGCATAACTGAAACCTGAAACTTATAATATTTGTCTTATGACAGCAGTTTTTCAATAGGAATTCTGGGTCAGTTCTTACCCAATAGCCAATATAAGGTTTCCATCTCAAGGATAAGATTTGGAGTGAAATGAGAGAGCAGCAGTAGTTAGTTTCCTTTGCTATTATTGTATTATAACAATCAGGGGGAAATATGTTTGAGGTTTTGCAGGTTTTTTGGTGTGTGTGCGGGAAACAAAATAATCTTCCCCAAGGTACTATGAGCCTTTAATTTGCAGGTACAAGTATGATTTGTTACTGTGCATCAGATAACAAAATGTGTTAAGAGTAACCCTGGCTGATAATAGAAATATTGTGTCCCGCAGATGTTCCTGTCTACTGCTTTCTTGGTTTGTTTCCTTTGGCCATGTACTCTAGGGCTGAAAGATATTGCAAGTCAGAACATCTGGAGAACATACAGTTCCTCATCACTGATTGAACGTCAGCACTAAAGGAGTATCTGGAGATATAATTATTGGTTTTCTTTCTTCCTATATTTAATATCTTGGTCTTCACTTGTGTACTGCACAGTGTAAAAGATTGCACAGTGAAACTGTCTTGCTGACAATATTGTCTTGCAATTCATTTTCAAATAATGTTTCTCTCACTGATAGCTTTATTAAATTATACACTATATACGTGTTCGTGTCTATAGAGAGGCTGTACTTTTTCCAACAACAACAAATAAGCAGAGAGAGTCAGGTAGAACTTATTTTTTAAGTAATCGTGACTGAAATCCAATTCCTAGTCCTAACTAGAGTAGACATATTAAATCAGTTGCTGAATAGCAAATCAATAGTTATGTAAATTCCATTAGGTTGGCAACAACATAAGTTATTGTATTTAAGCCAAATTTGCCCAAAGTGAAATATTAGTTAGCCCTTGTCTCATCCTATGAATTAGTCTATAAATTTGTGCCAGGTCAGCAATAAACACTGAACAATGTCATTATAAAATATTGTTTTCACTTCATGCCTATCATTGCAAGTATACTTATGTCACTGTAAATCAGTACATCAGAGGAAGCAGATTCTAATCAATGAAAGCTCTTTCCACGAGACTCATTCCTCTTCCTTTGTTTTCTTACTTTTTATACTAGACTAATGGACTAACTCTGTCACTAAATGTAGCTATCTTCTTCATTACAGGTGGATATTTGTGTAAATACATGCCAAAGCTTTAAACAGTAATACCCATTGTCTCCACAGGATTGGTATCCATGTTTTCATTTATACATATCTGACAAAATATGTCCTATTTAGACATTTTACAAAGTCCTTCCGGTTAGCTCAATGGTATTTGGTATTCTTTAGCCAGAAGTCCTTTATTTCAGTACTGTTCACCATTATCCATGGTTCGTTGTGTCCACACAAACACTGGAAACGTATCCCCTGTCAATACGGCAATTGTACCATATGGAGCCCCCGGTGGCGCAGTGGGTTAGACCCCTGTGCTGGCAGGACTGAAGACCGACAGGTCGCAGGTTCAAATCCGGGGAGAGGCGGATGAGCTCCCTCTATCAGCTCCAGCTCCTCATGCAGGGACATGAGAAAAGCCTCCCACAAGGATGATGAAAACGTCAAATCATCCAGGCGTCCCCTGGGCAACGTCCTTGCAGACGGCCAATTCTCTCACACCAGAAGTGACTTGCAGCTTCTCAAGTCGCTCCTGACACGACAAAAAAAAACCAACAACCATATGTTGATTGCTTTTCAGACAATACTATAATATTTAAAATCAAACAGGGTCTTGAAGACATTAGTAATGGAAATGATGCTCCTCTTGAAATTCTATGTTTTTGGCAGAGAAGTGTTAAAAACTTATTTAAGGCTGGATCTACGCTGCCCTATAATCCAGTTTCAGAATGTGGGTTAACTGTATTGATTTGGATTATAGGGCAGTGTAGACCGATGTAATCCAGTTCAATGAAGTCTAGTTCATCTACATTGTGAAATTGGATTATAGGGCAGTGTAGATCCAGCCTACATAGTTGGTACTGTAGCACTGTTGCAAATCATGTACAGTAGAGTTTGTACATGGTTTGCAACATCCAACGTTCTGTATTATCCAACGCAGTTCTGCCTCCTGCCCGGATCCACAGTTGTTTCAATACATTGTGACGTTTTGGTGCTAAATTTGTAAATATGGTAATTTCTATGAATGTTACCGTGTATTGAACTGCTTTTTCTGGCGATTTATTGTCAAACATTATTTTTTGCTGCTCAATTTGTAAAATCATAACATAATTTGATGTTTAATAGGCTTTTCCTTAATCCCTCCTTACTATCCAACATTTTCACTTATCTGACGTTCTGCTGGCCCATTTATATTGGATAAGCGAGACTCTACTATATCTTCTCTTCTAGGTCAGTGCAATATTTCTTTCTCATCTGTATTCTAGGTGGTTTAAAAGATCAGTTTATTTTACGATTTGCTTATACAGTACATGCTTGACATCCACACCTTCATTTATGCATATCAGCAAGATATTCATTCATCTCCAACAAAACTGGAGATCGTATTTACTCATTTTGTCAGTAAGTGTCACTCTGGGAATTTTAATATGGCTTCCTAAAGCAGAAATTATGTAAACTTCTCCTTAATGTCCTTGATAACCCACTTAGGACATTAATTTTCCCCTTGTAGGCCTTTTGCTCAATTTTGATTTATTCAAAGTGTAAAATGGCTTTCCTAATAGCAGTCACACACACTGACATTGTGATACATGCTTTACTGGTACTCTAGTTCAGATCTTGCATGCTAAATGGGAGTCTAGTAACATATAGATGGATTGGGTTGTAGGTTTTTCTGGCTATATGGCCATGTTCTAAAAGCATTCTCTCCTGATGTTTCGCTACATCTGTGCAGGCATCCTCATAGGTTGTGAGTTCTCTGAGGATGCCTGCCATAGATGCAGGCGAAAAGTCAGGAGAGAATGCTCCTAGAACATGGCCATACAGCCTGAAAAACCTACAACAACCCAGTGATTCCAGCCATGAAAGCCTTCGACATATAGATGGATTCTCCCAGGTTTGGAATTTCCTACCAACGAAGGCTAGACTGGCTCTCCCTGTTTTCTTTTGCCACTGAGCAAAACCTTTGTGCATACTGCCTTTTGGCAGTTACGTTGGGTCACTGCAGAAGGTATTTTTATCTTATGGGTTCAGTGTGCCCTTTATATGTGTTCTTTAATTGCTTTTATTGGACTGCTAATTGCTGTCAGATCGACTTTGACTTATGCCAGTGCTATCAATGAGGGACCTTCTGACCCTGTAATCAACAGCCTTCCTCAAATCTTGCAAATTCAGCCTTCCTTAATTGAATCTATTCCCCTATAATGTGGTTCTTTGTTTCCTACTGCCTTCTAACTTATCAAACATGATGTCTTTCCTAATGATTCATGTCTCCTGTTGATATGTCCAAAGCACAACTATCCCATCTTAATCATCTTGGCTTCTAGGGATTTGTTTTAGGGCCTATTTATTTGTGTTTTTCTACTCCGTTATCTGTAAAACACCCCTCCAGCATTACATTTTGTATTAGTTGATCTTCTTCCAAGATGCTTTATTTGCTGTCCTGCTTTCACAACTATGCATAGATTTTGGAAATACAAAGGTGTTGATATCAAGTATTTTTACCTAATCATAGTGTGGTTGTCTATATCCAAAGTTTTTCTTGCCTAACTTTTAATAATACTGAATTTTACTTTTTTTTAACTATGCAAGAGCTAATTCATATAGTATTTTATGTAGTATTTTAAGGATGCATCTTGTCGTTGATTTATGTAGCATTTTAATGATTTATATAGTATTTTAAGGGTGTATTTCATATTGTATTTATTAATCTGGTTTTTATGTATTTGTTTGTTTGTCGTGTATGTGAAATATCTATGGTCTAAGCATTATATAAACTCCTACTACTAACAATCCTGTTCTAGTTTTCATTTAATTCATAGTTATGATGATCTAGACCAGGGGTCCTCAAACCTTTTAAACAGAGGGCCAGGTCATAATCCCTCAAACTGTTGGAGGGCCGGATTATAATTTGGGGGCAAAAAAAAAATGAATGAATTCCTATGCACACTGCACATATCTTATTTGTAGTGCAAAAAACACTTAAAACAATACAATAACTAAAATGAAGAACAATTTTAACTAATATAAACTTATTAGTATTTCAATGGGAAGTGTGACCCTGCTTTTGGCTGATGAGATTGGATTGTTATTGTTGTGGTTGTTGTTGTTGTTGTTGTTGTGTGCTTTCAAGTCGTTTCAGACTTAGATTGACCCTGAGTGAGGGCCGGGTAAATAACCTTGGAGGGCCATATCAAGTCCCGGGCCTTAGTTTGAGGACCCCTGATCTAGCCCAATGGTTCCCAACCTCTGGTTCTCCCGGTGTTTTGGACTTCAGCTCCCACAGCTCCTAAGAGCTTGTATGATGGCTTGGCATTTCTGGGAGTTGAAGTCCAAAACATCTGAAGGACCAAAAGTTGGGAACCATTGATATAGACTAATGGTTTTTAACCTCTCATCCTCCAGGTGTCTGGGACATTATTTTCCCAAATACCTGGTCATTGGCGATATTTACTTGGATTTCTGGGAACTGAAATACAAAACATCTGGACAACCAATGGTTGAGAACCATTGAGCAATAAACCAGCAGTCTTTGCCAAGTGCATCTAACAAAGCTTCTTTGAATATTTGAGACCTCCTGAAATTTTGCCCATCTGGAAGAATGATGGAATGTTTGGAGGTATGTTGTGATATGTCTTCAGTGCAGTTTGGGAATAAAATAGATTATATCTACTATGCTGTAACTGGTAGAGAGTATGTGGAGGTGTAGTTCCTTATTGAGTGATATTTTGTTACTGAGGCCTAAGAATGTCAACAAGTTATTTAAGTAAATGCAGCCTCGCCATGAGTACATAATCCTTGTTCTTGGCTACATAGACTAAGCAGGAAAGGGCTTGACCAGATCAAGATTATTACAAACCCCTCTCTGGGGGAAGGACTGAGTGCATGAACCACATGAAAAACGGCCTTGGTATGATTCCTCATGAAGAAATCTTCTTTGGTTATGGGAGATATAAATTACACTTAGTAAGTTGTTGACATCCACTTCTTAGGCAAGGCGCTTCAGCACGTTAGTCGTAGCCTTGGAAGCACTTTTTAATTAAACTAATTTTCTGCATCTATTTTAGTTAGGTCTTAGACCTTTTTCTTTTTTGGGTACAGATGCTACATTTGCATTCAAATGAAGCAAAACTTGAAAAGCCTGGAAAAAATATATTAATGTAAGCCTTGATGATTTTTTTTTAATACAGGCTTTTCAGTTTTGTTTCATTTGAATGCAAATTTTGGTGGCATTGCTATTATTTTAATCTAATAAATATTTTATGGGATTTTAAATGTTTTACTTGAGACCATCCTGATAATGATCACAATCCTGCATCACGTGTAACTTTACTTTGTCCTCAGCAATGTGTCTTATGTCCATGTGGCTCTTAAGACCAATGGAGCTTCTCCTGTGGTTGTTAAATGGCAGAGAAAGAGAGAGGAGGTGAGCGAGTAAGCGCAAGGGATTGTTTGCTTGAAAGAAGGGGAGAAAACATGTCACCTTATTTCTCCTCCTTTCTCTACCAAACTTAGCAGAGACAAGAGGCAGTCTCCTTCCTCCTATCCCATCATAGCATTGTCCCATGGGGCTTGGCAGATGGTGGGGCAAGGTTTTGGAGGGGTGCAAAAGGGTAAAAAATAACCCCTCGTGCCCTGTTCAGAGCAAGCTTACACACTCATAAAGTATGTATGTGTCACTAACCGGATTCCAGTGAACATATTTGAAAAGCAAGGCATCCAACAAAATCTTACATACCTTGATATGAGGCATAAGGGAATATAAGAAGAAGTATGCAGAATCAAACCAAAGGCCTGCCTGGTCTAACGTTCTGTTTCTGTAGTGACCAACCAGATGTCTATGAATAACCTACAAGCAGTAGTACAATTCATAGCCTCTGTTGTGGCTTATAAGCCTTATATGGCTCCGGCCCGGCAATTTGGAAGATCATATTTCCCAATGTGGGCCCACCTGGGTCCTGACATCATTGGGAGAAACCCTTCCCTTGGTCCCACCACCATCACAAGCAGGGTTGATGGAGATGTGAGAGATGATCTTCTTGGTGGCTGCCCCTGGACTCTAGAACCTTCTTCCCAGAGAGGGAAGAATGGCCCCCTTATTGTCCTGCTAATGGCAGGGTAAACTCTTTTTATTCAGAAGGGATTTTAGACCAGAAATGGACTGAATTGTTATTCATTGCTTTTGAATTTATTTTATAATTGTATTGTAATTGAATTGTTTTTAGAAGTGAAATAGTTGAATTTTATTTTGATATTAATTGTTACATGTTTTAACTCTTACTTTATAAGTTGTGAGAGGAGGAGGAGGTGATGGTGGTGGTGGTGGAGGAGGAGGAGGAGGAGGAGAATGATAATACTCTTCTGTTGGGTTCTCCCAGTAATGGGCATTCAGAGTAATACAGTACTACTTCTGACATTAGGAGTAACATATGGTTGTCACGACAAATAATCATTAATAATTTATATGTGATGAGATGTGAGCAATCTTATAATAATTATCTAAATGATAAGATTGTTTGTTCCTGCTAAAAGAAAATGTGAATTCTGTTGACTACTTTCCATTATCAAAGCCACTTAACATGAAAAGTGCAAACCGAGGTCTAAACTTCTTTTGATGAGCAAGAAGGTCAGGAAAGGCATCTGTCTATCCCAATTACATTTGAAGCTGAGTGTGAGAGAAGTAAATTGAAGCTGGCAAAACTGATTGGTTGCTGTCTGAGCTGCCAAGAAAAGTTTCAATTTTGGCACATATCTTGGTGGAGCAGATTCTTTATAAAGATGAAATATATATAATTACCTAACAGTTTGCTACTGATTGTCTTTTTCTTTTGCCATAGAATTATAAGCAAATTCTAATAATGTAATGCTTTGTTCCTTGATAATGGAACGTGGGGATGGAGGCTCAGCATGATTGCCAGGTCTGTTCAAGCATAGGAATGCTATATGAATGCTTGATGGTTTCCACTGCTAGGCAAAACAAAATCTTGTCCATAGAAAGCTACAAGTCCTTCTCCTTAAACTGAAAAAGCTGACCTGAATGATTACTTTTCCTCTCTTAACATCTTCAGTTTTCTGTTTGAAGGAGATGGCTGTTTTATTTTCCTTTCCTATATTGTTTTCCATGTCTTAGCTCCTGGCTGTACTAGTCCACTTGCTCTCTGAATTATTGTGGACTGGTGGAGATCTGGTAGAGACAGGATACATGGACTTCTCGGTGGTAGCTTGTAGTATCTAGAATTACCTTCCTTGAAAAGGTGGATTTGACTCTCCTTATTCTATTGAAACTAAATATTTTCAATAAAGTATTTTAAATAATGTACTGTGTTTTTGGTTGCTTTTTGATTTTTTAAATTCTAATGTATGTTTTAATTTTTTTAAGTGGTATAGATCAGGGCTTTTTTCTGCCCAGAAATTTTTACGTGGTCCCAAGTATATAAGTGTATTACATGGGTATAAAAAAACCAACATTTACTTACCATAAACCAGCATTTGCAAGGATTGCTAAACACTCTGGTTTTCTTTTTATGAAGTACAGCTGAAGCATCTATTGCACACTGACTGTTGTTACTAACAGATCCCTGTAAGTGTCTGAAATAGCCACTAGGTTTCCTGTTGCCAAATTTTTCAATATCCCAGCATTGAGTTACGAGGACCTCTTTTAAAGTCGGGACCCACAGTTTAAATAGTGGTAGTATGTTGTTGTTCATTCGTTCAGTCATCTCCGACTCTTCGTGACCTCATGGACCAGCCCACGCCAGAGCTCCCTGTCGGCCGTCACCACCCCCAGCTCCTTCAAGGTCAGTCCAGTCACTTTAAGGATGTCATCCATCCATCTTGCCCTTGGTCGGCCCCTCTTCCTTTTTCCTTCCATTTTCCCCAGCATCAATTCCTTTTCTAAGCTTTCTGTTCTTCTCATGATGTGGCCAAAGTACTTCAACTTTGTCTCTAGTATCCTTCCCTCCAATGAGCAGTCGGGCTTTATTTCCTGGAGGATGGACTGGTTGGATCTTCTCGCAGTCCAAGGCACTCTCAGAACTTTCCTCCAACACCACAGTTCAAAAGCATCTGTCTTCCTTCGCTCAGCCTTCCCTAAGGTCCAGCTCTCACATCCATAGGTACTACAGGGAATACCATGGCTTTGACTAGGCGGATCTTTGTTGCCAGTGTGATGTCTCTACTCTTTACTATTTTATTGAGATTGGACATTGCTCTCCTCCCAAGAAGTAAGCGTCTTCTGATTTCCCGGCCACAGTGGTAGTATAGATCATTTAATTAATTTAAACAGTAATGTTGTGGTTTAAAGATATACATTGTGTTTATTTAAATTTTGCAAGATGCCTTGAGTCCCAATTCTAAAGGAAAATAGGTCAGCAATAAATTTAAATAAATATAAATTAGTTACTTTAATTGATTGTCAAACATTTTGGGCATGATATTCCATTTTTAAGACCACCTTATCCACAACAGTTACCTAAAATGGGGTGCTCGCGTACACCATTAAATTATCGAACTTCCCACCCCAACATATGATAGAGTTGCATTGAGGGACCTAGAAATTGTCGGAGAAGTATTTTCTAGTCCCTCCGGGATGACCCTATGATAACTTCTAGGGGATACATATCGTAAGATCACATGGAGGATCTAGCAATTTCCCTAGAGATACCATTTTCCCACAGATGTACATAAATGAAACTGCAGATATGGGTTCCGTGGTTTCAGAAGTTTTACAATATTATTATGGGAATATTGCCATCAGTTTTGTGCCTATAATGCTGATAGCCCACACAAATTACCCTTCACATTTCTCCTTTCTTAATGTCTTTACTCAGAGGGGAACTGTCAATGTGATGTGAAATGCACACATAACTGTGAAGGTCATAAGACAAATTTCAGTATCCATGCTGTGTTAATTCTTGTATTAGTCCACCTAGAAAAGGAAGAAAAAATCTTTTTAAGTAGAAGTGAGATGGAGCTATAATTTGATCTTAAAGCAATGTGCTTCTCTTATGAGTTGTGCTGTGCATTATGTGTAATTGCATGGTGTGTCAATACAGTATAGAAACTGCATAATCATTCTCTAAAGGTGTCCAGCACTGGGAAACTATAGAATATGCTGAAATTAAAGTATGTTCATAAATTATGTCAGCAAGCAGATACAACGATGTTGAAGTGATCTATAGAATGTATACACTGGTGCAAAAACAGGTGCTATGAATAGCAAAAAATAATAATCAAGGATTCCATTAGTAACACCAGTTACTCATTCTTCATGCAGAGAGTATAGAAAATTAATTGTTCAGCTCAATCTTCTGTATTTCTAATTCAGTGAAAAAATGTTTGCAGAATTACAAGTAAGTTCTTCTGGAGAGGCCATTACGCTTGACATAAGATCTATGCTGCTCCTGCATGCAGAAACCATTCACACTTCATTAATTCTGGCAAGTAAAATTGAAGGTTTAACATAATGTATGTTTTATGTTAGAGAACCAGCATGGTGTAGTGGTTTGGCCATCGGACCATGACTGATAAAGATCAGCCGTGGAAATCCATTGAGTGACATTGGGCAAGACACATTCTCTGATCCCTAGAAAAACCTGTGATGAGAGTGCCTTAGGTTCCACATAAAAAGTCAAAAATATATGGAAACATTGCAACAAGATAGTTTTCACCAATATCTCAATCACACTCCTTATCCAGAATGAAACCATTTCACTTCTAAGGTTTGCATGCAAGTCAGTTGTTCCCGCTTAGATCATAATTGCCTCTGACTACAGTAATCTGTCACATACAGACATATTCACCTGCCTTGAATTTCATAACATGATAGCAAACTACATTGTAAGATAAGAGCAGGATTTGTGACTCAGAAAGCCATTCAGTGTATTTGATGTGTACAGTCGTAATTGTTCTGATTTTCTTGTTTGCATAACAGTTTTATTCAGGCAGTTGTATGTGTAATTAGTCAGATATTTGCTGTAAGTGAAATAATTCAATATACGAACTTCATTTATGCAGCCTTCTTCTAAGACCCCATCTACACTGCCTTATAATGCATTAAACTGCATTATAAGGCAGTGTGGACTCCTATAATGGAGTTAAACTGCATTATTTATTTATTTTTATTTATTTACCGTATTTGTATACCGCTTTTCTCACCCCTAGGGGGACTCAAAGCGGTTTACAGGCAAGTCATGGCAAAATTTCAATGCCAGGACAAACAATTACAATTATGCATTACAATTAAACATAAATCAAATTAAAACAATACATCCATAAGCAAAAAAACAATCATTAAAACAATAAAACAGTCTCATCCGTTGAATTGCCATTCCAGTCATAGTCTTTCTAAAATGCTGCATTCATTTACTTCTACTGACCGAAGGCCTGGTCCCAAAACCATGATTTTAATTTTTTCCTAAAAGCCGGGAGGGAGGGAGCAGATCTTATCTCATTTGGGAGTGTGTTCCATAGGCGGGAGGCCACAGCTGAGAAGGCCCTGTCTCTCGTCCCTGCCAGGTGCGTCTGTGCTGTTGACGGGAGCGAGAGCAGGGCATCCACGGATGATCTTAGATTACAAGGTGGAGCATAGGGATGGATGCGTTCAGACAAGCTGGGTCAGAACCGTATAGAGCTTTATAGGTCAACTGTATAGAGCTTTATAGGTCAAAACTGCCATATAATGCCATTATGAAATGGCATTATATGGCAGTGTAGATTGGGCCTTAGAAATTAAAAGTTAGTCTGATATCCATTGTATGAATATCTTGTAAATGCCAATCTGCTTTTTAAAAAGTAGGTAATATATGGATCCCCAGTGGTGCAGCAGGTTAAACTGCTGAGCTGCTGAACTTGCTGACCAAAAGGTTGGTGGTTCAAATCCAGGGAGCAGGATGAGCTCCCGCTGTAAGCCCTAGCTTCTGCCAACCTAGCAATTCCAAAACATGCAAATGTGAGTAGACCAATAGGTAAGGTAACGGCGCTTCATGCAGTCATGCTGGACACATGACCTTGGAGGCATCTACGGAAAACGCCAGCTCTTCAGCTTAGAAATGGAGATGAGCACCACCCCCCAGAATCAGACACAACTAAACTTAATGTCAGGGGAAACCTTTACCTTATATAAGAAAAATGTAACTTGAATGTAAAGATCCCATTGCATAGGCACAAGATAACACCCCTTCTACAAGTGGTCCATTTGGAGCCATGCCCATGATTACTTATCGCTTTATGAATTATGGCCCAAATTATTAAAACAGATTCTTTTACAAAAAATCAATTGTCCTGATTTAAACCATACGTGCAGATTTTCTTGTTTTTCTGAACTTGGAATTGAGAATAATGGGTTTGTAGAAGGCTCTCTGATGCAAATATGAGCAGCCTTTTTTGGCATGGCATCTATTGAGATTTCAATACAAATTGTTTTGTTACCGATATCTAGGGAGATCTGGTGAAAGGATAGATTGTATCTTGGTTTGCTTCATTTCTGCATTTGCTTGTATTTTGTACTAAACAATTCTGATTCTGTGGATTATCTAGAGTCAATGAAGCTAGGCTTATCTTTCAGAGAAACAACATTTTGTTGTTGTTGTTTAAGTTGCACATTGGGATTTAAGTTAGTAATTGGTGAATGAAGGTCTTTCATAGCCTGCTAGGAAGCTTCATAACCAAAAGATGCTGAGGAATTTAGCTAACAAAGATGGGAGTACTATTCGCTTTGGGATATAAATAAAACAAATAAACCCTACACAGAGAAAAGGGCATATAAAACTCATTTGAAAGTTACACCTCTTTTCCATTTTTGGAATTACAGGAATACTGTCAGCCCTCCATATTTGCTCGCATTAGGGGCACAGGATCCACAAGGAAAGCGAAAAATTATGACTAAAGAAGTTGTTGGGCTTTTCTACCTGAGAAAACATCTCTGTAGAAATGTCTAGGTCTTCCAGCATCACTCTATGGCCAACTTCTATTGGATGTGATGAGAAGTTCTATGTGATGAGAAGTTGCTGCTAACTGTGAGAGAAATAAGGTTGAACACTGTGAAAGCAATCCACTGCATGGCTATCAGCCTCATCACAGTAGACTCAAATAAAGGAAAAGCTTCATGAGAATCACCACTCCTCTTAGTGTTCCCCCAACAACAGCAAGAGTATCCCTCTGTTCAGGAAATACCAAATGGATGGCCCCCCACGAGGATTTGCATCCAGAGAATGGGCAACTTGGAAGTCCCTTTTGCTCATCCATATATATTTCAAGAAATTGATTTATGCTTTTATTGTTCTTGTTATGGGTTTATATTATGTATTCATGTTTTTAAATGTTTTATGGTGTTGTTGGGAATTGAATTGTTGCCTCTGTAAACCGCCCTGAGTCGCTTGAGGGCTGAGAAAGGCAGTGTATAGATATAGTAAATAAATAAATAGGGACCACATCTACACTGTCAAATCAATGCAGTTTAACATCATTTTAATTGCTGTAGTTCAGTGCTATGGAATCCTGGGAGTTGTAGTTCGGTGGGGCAAGAACAGTCTTTGATAGAGAAGCCTGAAGATATTGTAAACTTGCAACACCCATGATCCCATGGGAGTTGTAGTGGTGTCAAATTGCTTTAATACAACAGGGTGGTATAGATTTATAGATCATGTACAAATCATCAAATCCACAGAAGTTAAATCCACAAATATCCAGAGCCAACTGTATTGTTTGATAGGATGCAGCTGCTCATTCAGAACTTTTTAATAAGCAAATAATTTGAAATTAATTCATAACCAGGAATAATTAAAAAGTCTGGACTTCTTTGCCAAAACTGTAATTTTAAGAAAAACCGTACTCCCTTGGGTTGTAAATAAGACCAAAGAACTGCTGAGAAACAAGAAGACTTGGTCAATAAAAGCAGGATAAATTAAATCCTAATTGAGTGCTACCATGCAAAGTTTAAATAGTACTAAAACTGTAAGGACAAATGCTTGCGCATGTTCTTTCCTTCTTCTGTAGCCTCATGCAACTTGGACACAAGCTTTGAAATATAAGCTCATAAAGCCAGCCTTGAATTGCAACAATTTCATTTGTAGTTGCCATAAAACTGTACTGGAAAATAAATATCTTGACAGCTAACATTTTGTATGGGAAATCCGTGATCTCAGAAGATGCAGCTAAAAACCATTACAGTTTCCTACCACATTCTTTTGCACATTTGCTGAATATGTGCAGCCCTTGTTCCTGCTGTCAACATCTGAAGTCTTCCACTCTTGAATCATGCCATTCTTTCCTTGAAATGCATTTTCTAAGTGGTGTGAAATTAATTCTGATTTCCACTTCTTGCAGAAACCTTGACTCCCAGCACTCTAATCTGAGTAGTATTATAACCTGCTAAAACCAGCTGCGTGAAGGTTTTGAGAATACGGCTTTTCAGCAAGGGAAGAAACAATATTATATTCTCATATTGCATATGCAACTAAAGGAATCATGGTGTATGGTTAATGAACTAAATCTTGTGAGTTCTGCCATATGTCTAGTCTAGAAACATAATCACTTGAACATTACCTAAACTCCCACAGGAACTAAACAGGAGATTAAAAAATACACTACCTGCATTACAATGTTCTGTAATTTGCCACATGGTTATATCTGCATTTTATTTTTCTAAGATGACTGGATGTAGCCCAAAATTTCACTCTTGCTTGATGATCCAGTGCACACTAACCTTGGTTCTCCATGTAATTTTGACTTATAATTCTCAATTGGCATTCTGTCACCATTGCTTTTGTTGGGAATCAGAGCTATTAGCCATAAATATAGCAGAGTACTAGAAGCAAACTTCATAACCAGCAGAAACTTACATGTGGTGAGTCAGGGGATTCGTTTCCATTAAACAAAATGGTACAAGATTGCAGAGACAGAAATTTAGGTTCAAAATATTTATTCAAGAAAAGAAATACCTTTTAGATAGAAAAGGTCTTTGAGTTAACTAGCTTGCTAAAATGCATATTCTAAGGTGGGTAAAAGGATACAATATCAAAATATCCATGCAGCTACATTTTGCCTGGAGAATGGCAAAATGCATCCTCACTGGAAGGTAGACAAAGGCAGAAGAGAGAAAGCAGTGGAGAATGACCACATGGCCCAAAAGCCAGAGCAATAAAAATACTTTTAAAGAGGAAGTAACTCATTCCTCACAGAGATTCCATTGCTACATCTTCAAACGAGAGGGGATAGTGATAAGAGAAGAAGGAAAGTAAAGACAGAGCACCTTCTGGGATAAGCATGCATAGGGATGTGGGGGGAGGAATCCCTCACTCCAATACTATCGCTATCCTAACTTCTCATTGAGGACTGAAGACTTGATTACACAAGAGATTTGTGCAGTCCAGGGATGAAACCCAACAGTTTTTTTTTTAAATGAATTTTATGTAAACCAAAATTAGTGTGTCCACAAATAATTCATTGTTGCTCTTTGGTAAAGTCCAAAGAAATCTATACCTGCATCTAATAAGTGACTTATACATGGAAGCACGGTTTTCTGTTTGTGAATTATATGCATAAATCAGATGTGAAAGACATCTGCTGTTTTGCAATGCAGATAGAATCGAGCACTTGTTTAAACAATGCCTTTGGGCAACTTGGGCTCTCTTGGTGTGTCCAACACATATGTTATGTGCTTTCAGTGATTCTCCAAACTCGATTGATCTTTTGCAGCTTCTAAGACACAGAGCTTGAATATATATATGATATCTTCCCTGAGGGCTTTGCGTGGATGAATCATTGTTTCAGAGAACAGGGAGTCAGTTCAAAGTCTTTGGCAGTGACTCCAATAAATAAATAGTTTGACTTCTGTTTCCACAGTCTTACATACAAGCTTGATATACACCCAAACATTCTACTAAGGAAGCACTGTCATACCTTATTTCAACTATCCCTTATTTCGGAGTCTGAACTGGGTACTACAAATACTGGCATCATTGTATATACTAAATTAAAAGAAGGGTGCAATCTGGTTATATATAATGCACAGTTGTAAAGAGGTAAAGGAAAACTTCATTTCATTTGTTATTACAGTGCCACTAAAAGTAAAGTGGATGAAATGTTGAAGAAATTTAAAATCATTTGCTGTGAATGGCACTGTTCAGATACCACCTAATTTTGTGTCTATGACCAAAGTTTTACTAACACTTTGTGGGTTTTTTTCATTTGTTTCTTTAAGCATTTTTTAATTATGAGTAATTAAGAATGTAACTAAGAATGTAAACTTTCAATTTTTTGTTTCTCATAGAAAAAGGGAAAATCTGTTTTGGGTAAAATTACTAGAGATTTTTGCATATGCATTTTCTGGAGTTTTTGTGTGTATAAGATCCTTTAAGCAGCCTGTTGACTTAGAGTAACCTCATTAATTTCGTGGGGTTTTTGTATACAAGGAATATTAGAGGGGTTTGCCATTCCCTTCCTCTTGAAATATTGTCTACACACCTAACATTTTTGCACAGGCTATATGATTGGTTTGCTGTTGTTACTAATTTTTTAACTATTACTGCTGTTGATTTCCTTGTTCACATGTAGTGGTGGTCCCAACCTGTGGTCCCGA
The DNA here is from genome assembly GCF_025583915.1 of Anolis sagrei ordinatus. Taxonomy (NCBI): domain Eukaryota; kingdom Metazoa; phylum Chordata; class Lepidosauria; order Squamata; family Anolidae; genus Anolis; species Anolis sagrei. The sequence goes on along the minus strand of NW_026847549.1, from coordinate 175,529,442 downwards.
AAAACTAAAATATGGTCTGCAGCATCACCATTACAACACCATTGCAACAAGAGCGACTGGTCTCGTGAAACCCTCTTATAGGGTCGAGGCTTATTAAATATGGTTTTCTGTGGGCGAGCAGATGAGGAACAATGCCATTTTTCTAAATCAGTACCCCAACTAACCAAACCAAATATAAAGTTAACAAAAAATGATTCATAACTCTTTTTGGTACTAGTGTTGGAGAGTGGTTCCTGGTCAAATGGTCCCTGGTCAAAAAAAGGTTGGGAACTACTGACACTGAGGGGCACTTTGCCCACTGGCGATATTGTCCCCAGTGGGACACTGGAACCATCTAGACAGTTGCCTAGGGTGCATTGAACAAAAATAAAGGGGCAGTGGAAACAAAGAAGGAAGAAAATTTTGAAAAACCATTCATACATGTTTCATCTGTTGTGTAACACAGAGTAAGCATTGTAGTGATTCTTTTCCAAATGAACACACAAAACACAAGTCAAAACCAAGTGGTGGTCAAGTGCAGTGACAGGTCTTAACGAGCAAGTGTTGGCAGGCAAACATGTAATGATGTATTGTTAGGAAGTCCAAAATGCACTGGCAGGAATAATGTGCATATAAGAACTTAAGTGACTCTGAAGGAGCTGTGGGTGGTGACGGCCGACAGGGAGCTCTGGCGTGGGTTGGTCCATGAGGTCACAAAGAGTCAGAAAGGACTGAACAAATGAACAACAAGTACTTATTTACAATATGATACTATAAATAGGTGATATACAATGTGGGTTTGTACATTTCTGTGTAAAAACCCACACGATCTCTTTGTTAATCTGGGGAGGCCCTGCTCTCGCTCCCACCTCTCTTGCAGGTGCAATTGGTGGGGACGAAGGAGAGGGCCTTCTTCATGGTTGCCCCTTGACTCTGGAACTCACCCCCCAAGGATATCAGACAAGCCCCCACATTGGCAGTCTTTAGGAGGAGCCTGAAAACGTGGCTGTTCCAGTGTGCCTTCCCTGAATAAAGGAAACAATTCCCTGCAAATACTCTGAGAAGCACTTTAATTATCCATTGGGTTAATCTTTACTTTTGATTTAAAACCCTCCAAATATATACATCCTCTGTTCATGTCCAGCATTATAAAGTTTTAACTATTATATTTTGCCCAACCATAGGTTTTTAAATTCTTGTGTATTCTCTACTTGTGAGTTATATTAATTGTATTGTTTATTTTGTTTATTGCTTGTTATTTTATTATTGCTTTTTTTTTATGTGTTGTTGGGTTTGGCCTCATGTAAGCCGCTCCGAGTCCCTTGGGGAGATGGTGGCGGGGTATGAATAAAGTTATTATTATTATTATTATTATTATTATTATTATTATTATTATATATGAAATCTAATTTAGATTGTTTTTGAATTATGTGACAAGCAGTTAATAATAGGGAAAGTGCAATAAGTATTTAAAAATATAATTTATGCTGCTGACAAAAATAGCGCTGAACATTAATAAATTAATACCAGTGCACCAGGTTCATCTTTTTCATTTAGAATTATTTTTAAAAGTTATTTGGAATTTCTATTTTAATATTATCCTTTGTTATCTTTCGGCTTTGTGTTTACAATCAACCATGTTACTATGGTTGATTTTAATAAATAATGCATTATTTCAAGCATCTTATTTACAGTATCTTTCCTTATGATGAAGGATGCAGGAAGAAAAATAGAAAGAATGCAAATTTGTCACTGCATCTTTCTGTTTGTTCACTTAAAGAAGGTAGATTTCCGGGGAGGCACTGAGTATTTTTTTTTCTAAAAAGGGAGTGGTAGTTGGAATAAATGTGGGAACCTCTGACGTAGGAGGATTAAAAACTCTTCCAACGGTTGTCGGTTTTTATAACAGGGTATCTTAACCTATTCAAATACTCTTTCTTGAAGACAAGGGAGGATATTGCATCCCCTGTAACCTTTACTTTTAAGCAAGATAGTGCTATGTAAATCACAAGAGAAGGCAATAACCAAACCATTTAGAGCACCAAGCATTGGTGCCAAGGTTATTTCAAGGTTAGCAGCAGCATTATTAGAAACCTTGAATGTTTGCATACCTGTTCTTAGCTGGTTTTGCCGTTTCTGACCTTTTTTTTTTTACTACTGGAAAAAATCCTATATTGTAAATGTATTGCAGGACTACCCATTTGATTCAAGAAAAGTACTCAGTTTTCAATATTGAGGGTAGGTCTGAAGCAGTAAAATTTAATTAAGCGATAAAGCTTTCATTAATTTCCTCTACAGTACACATAAAAGTGTCGTATTAATAATAACTTAGAATGAGATTTGCTGCAGCAAGGGATAAAGTGATAGTGCTAGACCCAGCTGCAGACTTAGGTTTCTCACCAAATCTCTAAATTGGTGGCTTGGGGAGACATTTTAGAATGAAAAGCAGGCAACTGAGAAAGCCAGTTGTTTTTTGTTTGTTTGGTTGCTTGGGGTTTTTTTTTGTTTGTATTACTTGCTTTGCTGTTCTCCCATGCATTGCAAGCACAAGGTTTTTGACGTTCTCCACCACCACTTCAATGAGATTTTGTAGCTAGAAGTATTGCCTTCTCATTCACAAGCAGCCCACCATGTGGAAAAAGTAGATAGAAGGAAAACTGTGGTTTGGAGTTTTCTGCTTACTACAAATGCTCAGTGCAGTCTCTAACTTAGAGTTCTCTTCCCTCTCCTAAATCTGTGGAGAATTGAAAAGAGTCAGTTTAACTATGAGTAATATCTCTGCTCATCATCTCATCCGGAAGACCATGAAGGGCAGCATTTCTCAACCTGGGAGTATCAGAGAGGTCACCAAAGTCCATCAGAAAACACTGTATTTTCTGTTGGTCATGGGGGTTCTGTGTGGGAAGTTTGGCCCAGTTCTATCATTCAGAATGCTCTTTGATTGTAGGTGAACTATAAATCCCAGCAGCTACAACTCCCAAATATCAAGGTATATTTTCCCCAAACTCCTCCAGTGTTCACATTTGGGCATATTGAGCATTCATGCCAAGTTTGGTCCAGATCCATCATTGTCCAAGTCCACAGTGCTTTCTGGATGTAGGTGAATTACAACTCCAAAACTCAAGGTCAGTGCCCACCAAACCCTTCCAGTAATTTCTGTTGGTCATGGGAGTTCTGTGTGCAAAGTTTGGTTCAATTCCATCATTGGTAGAGTTCAGAATGCTCTTTGATTGTAGGTTAACTATATTTTGCAAAATGTTGTCTGAGTGACAATATTTTGCAAAAGAGAATGCATAAAAATGTATAGACTTGCTACAAAAGAGGCAAAACTTCAATTCCTGAGCCTAACTAAAGCTATCAAAAATTAGAAGAATTAGGGAAGACAAACTTTGAATACTTCTGGGGTTGGGGGGAGGGGGTATCGATTTTGTCATGTAGGAGTTTGTAGTTCCTGGGATTTATAGTTCACCTACAATTTGGTCCAGTGAATGAAGATATATCCTGCATTTCAGATATTCATAACAGTAACAAAATTACAGTTATGAAGTAGCAACAAACACAATTTTCTGGTTGGGGATCACCACAACATGAGGAACTGTATTAAGGGGTTGTGGTATTAGGAAAGTTGAGAACCACTGATCTAGGGGCGGTATATCATATGAAACATGGCCAGTTCAGAGTGACAATATTTTGGATTGGCCCCAGAAGTGGCTACACTCTTTGTGTCTGTCTCGATGCCAAACCTGGTTTAGTCCCATTAGTGACTAGACTGATGACCTTACCATTCCTGTTCCCATCACTGCAGTTGGCTGACATGCCCCCAATACTTCCCGCTTTCCCTCCACTGCAATGCCCATCTGTGTGAACAGCAGAGCAAGTTTGCTTTGGAACTGATCTGCTATCCACACTCAGTCCATAATGCAGGGCAGCTTCTGAGTTTCAGTAAAATTCCAGCACAATATCCAACTTTGCTTACTGTGGGATTTAAACTGATTCACCCTGGTTTCCCCTGCTTTAAGTACTAAACATTGTGTAGGCATCCAGATTCGACTTCTGATCAATTTTAGGGTATGGGACTGGTGTAGACAAGCCCCTGGATAAAGAGAACAGCATGTAAATGGTGGGGCTTGTAATGAGATCAGTCCCCAGTAGGGAAAGATGTGGCCTCAGGGGCAGTGATTATCTACCTACTCATAACTATCTCTGTTTTCTCTACTCCAAGATTGGTGTTTCACCTTGTAACAAGGGGTATGAAAGGGCCAGGTGTGAATTTGCAGGATTGGGGCAATGAATTCTGGCTTGCTGCATGGAAGCAGTGATATTTTTGTCTTAATTCTGCTCACTGGTTTTCATGGATGGTTGGTTATCTATGCAACTGTTCATCTCTAGTATTCATAACATTCTTAGGTGGAAAATAAATTAGCTGTGACAGAGAAATCCTACTAAAGTGCAGTTGCTTTTATGCCCTACTTCCAGGCTTCCTACAGACACTGAAGAAACCGAGTGCTGTACTAAATCATTGTCTGTCCTGATCCAACACATCCATTCATGTTCCTAACTAGTTACTTAAAAATTGTGACAGAAACAAGCACAGTGCAGAATCCTATTTTATTTTAAGTCGAACGTGTTTTCATTATCTTTGCTCAGTGGTATTCCACAACTGTTCTGAAGCATCATTTCTTTCCTGTAGTCCATATATTAGTGATATGATGATTTGTTGTGTATGAGCTGCAGCTTGAAAGAATGAATCCATTTATTTCGGTCACAGACCAGAGCTGCAGTTCATTTCTACTAAAGGTCAGTACCCTCCTACACTTCATAGATGAAAACTAGGACTGCAACATCAGTGTAGTCAAAATAGCCAAAGTTTTAATGAGAGAAGACACAAACTAGGAAAGGCTACGGCAGTTTGCTTTTTGACTGAGCCAATTGAGAAAGGCACAATTCTGCCCCCTCTTCTATTATTAATCAAGTTCAGGCCATGGATTTTGAACTCAGTTTGCATTTTTGGACTTTGAACTCAGTTTGCAGCAGTAGAAATGGAAGGAGAAATTGGGTGTTTTAAATTCAAAGGATTAATCAGGACTGTTCCTGCCAAATCGGAACTATTGGAAGATATGACATTTCTTAATGCCTTGTTTTACATTTGCCAGAAAGTGGTCAACAGAAAATTTGGTTGTAAGGCAGAGCAAATCAGGCTTCTAACTGGAGCTAATTATAGGGAATGTATGATGCCCCTATTAAAGAAGCTCCACTAGCTGCCAATAAGTTTCCGGTCCCAATTCAAGGTGCAGGTTATGACCTACCCAGTCCTAAATGGTTTGGACCCTGCCTATCTTTGGCATCACATATCCCCCTATGAAGCACGGCTGATGGCGATGAAGGAGAAGGCCTTCTTGGTGGTGGCCCCCTGTCTTTGGAACACCCTCCCCAGGGTGTTCCAAAGCCCCCACATTGTCCTCCTTTTGTAGGGATCTGAAAACATGGGTGTTTCAGCAATGTTTTTGAGAACAATTAGTCCTTAGGCTGGGTCCCTAGGTAGCCAGATAGCACTCTGTCCTGTACTTCACTCAGTTCCCCAGCCCAAGGATACGCTGTTTGCACTATCCCTTGCCCAGCCCTTTTACAGTTGGCCATGCTCACTTTGTAATACTGGCCATTGGTTTGTTGAACTTCTACTGATGGAGCTACAATGAAATGGGTTTTTAATAAAAAAAAATTCAGTGTGTTTAATAGGATTTGGTATTTTATGATGTTTTTAGTTGTTATTTTGTTTGTTAAGTTAAATTAGGTTGTGTTATATTGTCGAATGTGTTTGTTTTGAGGTAATTGTATGGTTTTCTTTCTGGCAACTGAATGTCTGCCTGATATGTTGGAAACCGCCCTGAGTCCCTTCGGGGGAGATAGGGTGGTATACAAATAAATTATTATTATTATTATTATTATTATTATTATTATTATTATTCCAATTCTTATAAAGGAAATATATGCATATTTCAGTCTTCACTGTATACTAAATTTTTTAGAAATTTTAGCCAAAAAATTGACCCAAAAAGCCTGGGTTGACTTATCCATGGCTCAGTGTAAGTACTGTACGCTAACTCTTGCTAAAAGGGGAACCATCTCTGAGTGGAGTGGTAAAAGGCAAAAGCTTAGTCCATCTTGGAAGATCCTACAAGAAGCACAAACCTCCTCTACTCTTTCTTTGGCACCATTTCTAGCCTTTAAGGATATTGGGATGGGAAAATGGCGGCATCCAGAAATGTCCTGGTCCCTGAGCACTGGCATATTCACCTCTCTCTGGAATGGTCCTTCACTTAACTGTTGGTCATGTGAAAATCCATAATTTTGTCCCCCAAACCTGCCATTGACATGTGTAAAGTCAACTTATACACAAGTATATACTGCACTTTAGCAGCGTGCATTGTATGATAAAAACTAGGTTTGCGTATTACATTAGCCAATATGCTTTTGGTCAGATTGACTTGTGTTAAGCAAGCATTGACGGTGTTCACTGATCCTTCACACTCCCAATTTATCTGGCAAGCTTTTCTGTATCAAGCAGCATTTCCCATTAACTAGGCAGTTGTCATGATAAATTGCTACAGTGCCTGACTGAACAGCAGAGTCTTACTTGCTGGGCTTTCATTTCTAGCGTCGACAGCAAGCCTTTTATTGCTTTTTGGGAGAACTCTGTATCAAACTTGGAGGAGATGAATAATTGAGTGCCACATACATCAATATATATTAGTTGTTTTGCAAGCAAAGAATAAAAATAATCCTTGGAAACTCTTTCTGACATCTTGGGAAAATTATATATTAATTAGATTTATCACACAAAACATGTGCTGAAAGATTTGTAGCAAAATGAAAGAAAACTGTATTAGAACTTGACAGCAGGATACCGTAAACACAACCGCAGATAATTAGATATCGACTGGAAGCAAAAGTAATGGATTGGAAACATTCCTATTTAGGAAGGAATATATTTGATTTGTTTTGCTTGGTTTTGATGATTTCACAGAGAAAGTGACAGTTCAGTTCTATTTTGTTTGCATTATGGAGAAAATAATTTTAGAAACTTGGGGTTTTATTTACCCAGTTGGTTATTTACACAAGCAGGTAACTAACTTATTGAAATACTTTCCTCCACTACTTTCCCCCCCAGTGAGAATACATATAGATATTCCAGAATTTCATTTCAATACATATAATTCAGGGGTTTTGAATAATGAACTGACCATGACAGGAGGCACATTCACAATTGCTGTTCAATCTTGCTACATTTTTGTTTCCTCACCCTATATTGTTCATAGGTCTGTGCTATTTTAAGTGCATGTTTAGCTCTTCACCTCATACAGACATTCCAGGTACTGTGTTCACTGGAGAATTGTATGTTTTTTCTTTCTTTCATGGGTTATAACCTCTCTCTTCTGGATGGAAGTGTGAGAGGCGTCTTGTCATTTCATCATGCTGATTGACTTGTCAGTTCCCTTTTTGTGCCTTCTTACCAACCCCGACTAGGTCAGAGGAACATAATGTTGACTTCACAGGTGCTGGGGAAATCTGTGCTGTGAAAATGTCCCCTCTATACAGAGATCAACCCAAAATTGTCATAACCAAATCCACATTCCTGCCAGGTGCTCAGTGCAGTACCTGCCAGGTGCCCTATTCCTGGAATTAACTGTGGAAATGTAAAACTATATCCCCTAGTACAGTGGTTGTCAACCTTCCCAATGCTGCGACACCTTAATACAGTTCCTCATGTTGTGGTGACCCCCAACCATAAAATTATTTTTGTTGCTACTTCATAACTGTAATTTTGCTACTGTTATGAATTGTAATGTAAATATCTGAAATGCAGGATATATTTTCATTCACTGGACCACATCTGGCAAATACCCAATATGCCCAAATGTGAATACTGGTGGGGTTGTAAGGGAATTGATTTTGTCATTTGGGAGTTGTAGTTGCTGGGATTTATAGTTCACCTACAATCAAAGAGCATTCTGAACTCCACCAACGATGGAATTGAACCAAACTTGGCACACAGAACTCCCATGAAAATACTGGAAGGGTTTGGTGGGCATTGACCTTGAGTTTTGGAGTTGTAGTTCAGCTACGTTCAGAGAGCACTGTGGACTCAAAGAATGATGGATCTGGACCAAGCTTGGCATGAATACCCATTATGCCCAAATGTGAACAGTGGTGGAGTTCGGGGAAAATACACCTTGACATTTGGGAGTTGTAGTTGCTGGAATTTATAGTTCACCTATAATCAAAGAGCATTCCGAACCCCACCAAGCATAGAATTGGGCCAAACTTCCCACACAGAACCCCCATGACCAACAGAAAACACTGTGCTTCTCTGATAGTCTTTGGCAGCCCCTCTGACACCCTCTCACGACCCTCCCCCAGGGCTACCGACCGTATGTAAGGAAAAGACTCTCTGGATGAGGATGAATAAGCTGAGGATCAATCCCGACAAGACAGAGGTCCTCCAGGTCAATCATAAACCATATCGGGGTATAGGGTGGCAACCAATGCTCGATGGGGTTGCACTCCCCCTGAAGACACAGGTCCGCAGCTTGGGTGTCATCCTAGACTCACCGCTAACGCTTGAAGCCTAGGCGTCGGCTGTGGCTGGGAGGACCTTCGCACAACGAAACCTCATGCACCAGCTGCAACCGTACCTCGTGAAGTCGGATCTGGCCATGGTGGTCCATGCCTTAGTCACCTCCAGATTGGATTACTGCAATGCACTCTACATGGGTCTGCCCTTGAACACGGCTCGGAAATTTCAATTGGTCCAATGGGCGGCACCCAGATTACTAACTGGAGTGACTTACAGGGAGCGGTCAACCCCCCTGTTTAAGGAGCTCCATTGGCTGCCGTTCATCTTCTGGTCCCAATTCAAGGTACAGGTTCTTACCTACAAAGCCCTGAACCGCACCTTTGTTTACAAACCCACGCGATCTCTTCGATCATCTGGAGAGGCCCTGCTCTCGCTCCCACCTCCTTCACAGGCACGATTGGTGGGGACGAGGGAGAGGGCCTTCTCTGTGGTGGCCCCCTGACTCTGGAACTCACTCCGTAAAGATATCAGACAAGCCCCCACCTTGGCAGTCTTTAGGAGGAGCTTGAAAACGTGGCTGTTCCAGTGTGCCTTCCCTGAATAAAGGAAATAATGCCCGATCTGACCAATTTCCTTCTGAAGCACCTTATCTATCCGTTGGATTGATCTCCCTACATCACTCTCTAAAACCCCCGTGTCTAGACATACTCTACTCTGTACCACCCAGTGTTTTAAAATTTTAATCTATTACATCTGTCCCTGCCATAGTGTTTTAAATCTCTTGTGTGTTATTGCTTATATGTTTAGTTATATTATTTATATTGTTTTATTTGCTTGCTTGTTTTGTTGATGTACTGTTGTATTTGTATTTCACGGGCTTGGCCTCATGTAAGCCGCCCCGAGTCCCTTCGGAGAGATGGTGGTGGGGTATAAATAAAGTTTTATTATTATTATTGCCAGTCCTGCGGACAAAGAGGTCATACTGTACTTTACCAATGGGGCAGAAAGAGGAGGCAGGCCTTTAGGCACTAACACTTTAAGTCCCCTGCCTCTTTAAGTCCCCTCCCCAGCATGTGTTATCTTTGTCCTTATTCTTTCACAGTTTCCGCAACACTGAGCTGCTAGTTAAAATGCATTTGCCAGCTTGAGAAGGAGAGGGACCTGGGGAATGTAGAACTGGTTAAACAACAGTAGGCATTCAATATGTAGCAGTCTCTTTTGCACTCAAACCTGATCATTACTTAGACTGCTTTTCCTAAGGAAAAGCCTTAGGCTGTATGTATGTAAAGGTTTCCCCTGACATTAAGTCTAGTAGTGTCCAACTCTGGGGGGTGGTGCTCATCTCCATTTCTAAGCTGAAGAGTTGGCATTGTCCGTAGACACCTCCAAGGTCATGTGGTAGGCATGACTGCATGGGGTGCCGTTACCTTCCCGCAGAAGCGGTACCTATTGATCTACTTACTTTTGCATGTTTTCGAACTGCTAGGTTGGCAGAAGCTAGGGCTAACAACAGGAGTTCAGCCTGCTCCCTGGATTCGAACTGCCAATCTTATGGTCAGCAAGTTCAGCAGCTCAGCAGTTTAACCCTTTGTGCCACCAAGGGGACCAGGACTGTATGTAGTTATATTTAAACTCATTTTTTCTGCCCATAACTACAAAGTGTCATACCTAGTCTTCCTAGTCGTTTATAATCTCAACTGTCTACTTGTGAAGGGTAAAACCTGAATCTCAGGTATCATTTAAAATGTGTAAACCAATCTTGCTGAACCTGATACCTTCCAGATCTGTTGAGACTACAGTTCCATTAACCTCAGACCAGATAGTGTTAGATGGAAATGATAAGACTTATTATAGCCCAGGGACATGCTAGAGAAGCCTTATAATATTTGACTTAGAGTTTCTGAATTTTACTTTGTAATGTTTGGAGCCTGCTGTTAACTTTCTTGATCTTACCTTGGAATTTACATCTCATATTTTTCTGTTTAAGATTTATTTAATTATGTATTTATTTACGAAATTTATATGCTGCCCTTCTCATCCCGAAGAGGACTCTGAGCAGCTTACAGTATATGTATGTGTGTATATATATACACATACATATACACACATACACACACACACACACATTATACTAGCCATCCCCTGCCACGTGTTGCTGTGGCCCACATGGGAGTTCTGTGTGGGAGGTTTGGACCAATTCTATCCTTGGTGGGGTTCAGAATGCTTTGTGATTGTAGGTGAACTATAAATCCCAGCAACTACAACTCCCAAATGTCAAGATTCTATTTTCCCCAAACTCCATCTGTGTTCACATTTGGGCATATTATTCGTGTAGAGTTTGGTCCATATCCATCATGGTTTGAATCCACAGTGCCCTCTGGATGTAGGTGAACTACAACTCCAAAACTCAAGGTCAGTGCCCACCAAACCCTTTCAGTATTTTCTGTTGGTCATGGGAGTTTTGTGTGCCAAGTTTGGTTCAATTCCGTTGTTGGTGGGGTTCAGAATACTCCTTGATTGTAGGTAAACTATAAATCCCAGTAACTACAACTCCCAAATGTCAGGGTCTATTTCCCTCAAACTCCATCTGTGTTCATATTTGGGTGTATTGAGTGCTTGTGCCAAGTTTGGTCCATATCCATCATTGTTTGAATACACAGTGCTCTCTGGATGTAGGTGAACTACAACTCCCAAACTCAAGGTCAATGCCCACCAAACCCTTCCAATATTTTCTGTTGGTCATGGGAGTTCTGTGTGCCAAGTTCTGTGTTCAATTCCATCGTTGGTGGAGTTCAGAATGCTCTTTGATTATAGGTGAACTATAAATCCCAGTAACTGCAACTCCCAAATGACAAAATCATAATTTTTTTAGTGATGGTCACTCCTTGTGTTGTGAGACGTTTTGTTGCCAAATTTGGTATGATTTCGTTCATTGGTTCGTTCGTTTTTAAGGTACTCATTATGCACAGAGCATTTATATATATATAGATTATTAGCATAGTACAATATCAGTATTATATATTACTATATTGTACTATACCATTATATTGTAATATTATTAGTAATATTGCATGTAATATAAAATAAATAATTATACTATCATATTATATTGTATTACATTATAATATTATAAATGTATGTATATACAATATATTATATTACATTATATTATATTATTAGCATAGCACAGGAGTCAAGATGGAACTATCCCCTGGCCCTCCCTCTTTTCATTCTGGCCCAGAGCAGTAGTTGGTGCTGGAGTGAGGTGTCCCCAACTGATGACATATGCAGGAGACAAGATGGAACTGTCCCCTGGCCCCCTGTTCTCTTTACTCCATTACAATTTTATCTGTGACCAGTGACTTTATAGTCCTACATTATCCGATTTGTGTTTATTACCACTTTATTTTAGAATAACTTTCAGAAATCTTTGCAATCTGTTGGATAAAAGTGACTCAGTAACCTTTGATCTTTGTCTCGTTGCTACTTCCCACAACATAATAAACACTTCTGTCTGTTGTATACTGCCTAGGCTTTAACAGAGATTGTTCTAAAATGGGAATTCTTCAATGGAGATCTGGCCTTCTAACCCACACAGTGGTCTCTAAGGCAGATTAGAAACAGCCTTTATCTTGAATGTATTCATCTGAAAACTCCTGACATATAATCAATCTTGTTTGCAGATGCTGTGCCTGAGAGGAACTGGAATCACAAGACATCACAACAGAGCCCTTTATAGCACACTGGTGCCATCTGATGGTAAGCTTTCCTGTTGGATATGGTTCTAACAGGGAAATCCATTTGTTGTAGGTCCAGTGAGGGGTTCTATGGAAACTGCTCTTGTCACAAGTACACATACCATTTTATTTATTTATTTATTTATTTATTTATTTATTTATTTCACATATTTGAATCCCATCCTCCTCACCCCTGAGGAAGGACTCAGAGTGTCTTCACAACAGGCAGCCATTCGATGCCATGACACAAATTTATAAATAACAGTTATAATTAAAACAATTAGTTAAAAACATCAATTATGAACACATTCATTTAAAATCACACAAATTCAAAATCATAATCCAGGTCAACCCATTGTCTGTCACATAGAGTCATAGACTCATTTTCATACTGTATCTACTGTGTGAATGCTTGGTCTCACAACCATTTTAAAAGTTTTGTTCCCTAAAGGATAGGAGGGAGGTGGCTTATCTGATGTCACTGGGGAGGGAATTCCACGGACAAGGGGCCACCACTGAGAAGGCCCTGTCTCTCATCCCCACCAGCCGCGTTTGCCAGGTTGGTGGGACTGAGAGCAGGGCCTCCCCCGATGATCTTAACCTATGCAATGGTTCATAGCGGGAGATACGTTTGGACAAGTAAGGAACTCACATCCTGTTCTACACAAAGTATAACAAGCTGTATAGAAGATAACGATGGGGGGGGGGGGGTTGCTTACTGTAGTGCAACATTAGCTCATTGTTTCACAGCGTATGCATAAGACCGCTCTGTTTATTCTAAGCAATTAAAACTGTGTGGCTGGTAACAACTATTAAAAATCAACAAGAACAGTCACAAGATAGACTTTAATCATTGTATTTTGGTTGACAACTAAGAGTCTATATATTTTTGTGGTTCTCCAGTTCTTCTGAAGCCTAAATATTAAGCAGTGGTTCTCAATCTGGGGTCCCCAGATGTTTTTGGCCTACAATTCCCAGAAATCCCAGCCAGTTTAGCAGCTGTTAGGATTTCTGGGAGTTGAAAGCCAAAAACATCTGGGGACCCCAGGTTGAGAACCACTGATCTATGGCTTTTTGTGTAATATAAATAACATGAAGCAAGAATAAGCATGTTTTGTCGAAGGCTTTCATGGCCGGAATCACTCAGTTCTTGTGGGTTTTTTTGGGCTATATGGCCATGTTCTAGAGGCATTTCTCCTGACGTTTCGCCTGCATCTATGGCAAGCATCCTCAGAGGTGAGGTCACCTCTGAGGATGCTTGCCATAGATGCAGGCGAAACGTCAGGAGAAATGCCTCTAGAACATGGCCATATAGCCCGAAAAAAGCCACAAGAACTGAATAAGCATGTTGTTGTTGATATAGTGGTTGAGTGATGGACTAAATATTCTGGGAGACCACGGTTCAAACACCCACTCAGCTATGGAAAGTCATTGGGTGGCTGTGAACAAATCACACTCTCTACCTAGAAGAAAATGGCAGATCACCTCTAAATAACTCTTCACAAGAAAACTCTAAAATAGGGGTGCCGTAGGTGGGATTCAACATGAAGTCACTTAAAACAACTAATTATATTAGACTCTAATATTCACACCCCTTGGACAAGATGTGTTGGCATTGCACAGTGGAGCCATCTTCAGAAGTTTATGTGGGGAACGTCTGAAGCAAGGACTTGTACATTCTGAAACTCGATAGCTAACAGGTCTGGCCAATTCTGATTTCCCAGCATGAATTATGCATGTCTGGATGGAATCCAGCATCATCTCCCTCCCTAGCTATACAGTCAGTATATTGCAGTGTGTATAAATTAATATATAATTTATATTAATTTGATCATAATTTTATCTTTTTTCTCTCCCCCCATAAGTGACCATAAATTATAAATATGGACTGCCTGTGATCACCCTTACGTTGCCCTCAAGGAAGGAACGCTGCCAGTTTACTATCAAGCCAATGCGAATGACTGTGGGAGACTTCTTGCAAGACTTACAGAGGGAGGACAATGCAATCGAAAAGGTAGAAGTCTTCACTGCAGGTATAGTGCTGCTATCATCTTCAGAGTAAAGGTAGTTCACAACTCCTTACATGCATAATGCAATATGCTTTTTGTCAAGCCTATACATTCATCCCCCCGCCCTTTAGTAAGATAAGTCATATCAAGGATTAAGGTTCATCAGGATTTAACAGTGTTGGACTACATCTCCTAAAGGCAACCTTCCAACCCAACATCTCACAACCCTTGGTCATAATTTATCCATATAATATAAATGGGTTCCTGAATATGTACACACAAATGAAAATACCACTTATACAGAAAGTAAACAATAATAGAATTCAGCATGCAGTTATATAGACATGTTGTACTGTTCAATTTCACAGTGATATCAAACAATATTGTGTAAATATTGGTACAGTCTCTTTAAAATAATATCAATGTCGTATCTTCTTAAGTTGAGTAGCTTATGGATCAGCCAGAACTCAACATCCTATTTTGTAAAACACCTGAATATTTTTACAGAATATTCATCTTTAACATGATAATTTTCAAACATTTACAGCCACATTTCGTTCCTTTGGTTTAGATACCACTGAGCAAAAACCTGTATCTCCTAAGGAGAACAAATTCTCAAGTGTATAACTTTGTAAGTATCTTAAATGTGTTGCAAAGCATGGTGTTTAATGGATATGTTCAACAAATATTGTTGCAACAACAAGTATTAAGACTTACCAAGTTTCTTTAAGTGTATTCTAGCATATGATATTCAATATGTATGTAATTGTAGCAAAATTTTGATTTATATAATAATTTTAGCCCATCAGAAGTCCTGAAGTAAGGCCGAAACCGGTCGTGGGTGGCTGATCCATAAGTTACTCAACATAAGAAGATATGACATTGATATTTTTTTAAAGAAACTGTACCAAAATTTACACAATATTGTTTGATATCACTGTGAAATTTAACAGTACAACATGTCTATATAACTGCATGCTGAATTCTAATATTGTTTACTTTCTGTATAAGTGGCATTTTCTTTTGTGTGCACAATTTATCCCTGCCATTCGTGATTTTTTCCCCATTTACTGACTCATTTTGCTGTTGAGGAAACAGGCAGTGATAGAAATGAAGGACTGCAAGGGGAAAGGTTTCATTTTTGAACCACAATTCTCTGAATCCCCCAGCCATCATAACTTCGGGCTGAGGGATGCTGGGAGTTGTATTTAAAATGTAACCTCTTGCAAGCTCTGCATAGCACCCAAGGGAACCTTACCTACAAGATCCCCAAAAACTATAGAGCTGCCAGAGGCAATAAAAATTGAGCAGATGTAAGTACTTTCCATAAGAATGATTGCACCACAGGGAGTCCCTGCTGCAGCTTCTCACACTGTGCCTCACTGTTGGGAGGAAGCTGAATGCAGCATTGTTTAGCACCCTGTTTTCCTATACCTAGAATCTCCTTTATTTGCTGCGGCTGCTTAGCTTCTAAGATAGTTTGCAGGGGGCTTGAATCTGTCATGGCTACAATGGCTACAGTGACAGAGTTCCCGACTCATACCTATATCTCATGTAGGATCTCAGCCATACAAATCAGGTGTTAACTAGAGTCCGTGGACTCCACAAAATAGTTTTGAGAACTGCACTCTAAGCTCCTTATGCTAGAAAGGACAAGAGCGTGTTAACATCCACCCTAGCAATTTATATAGAAGAGATTAGCTGACTTCAGATGTGATCGTTCTTGACACACTTGCAGATTTGCTTCATTTTCTATTCTGTACTTTTTATAAGCTGTGACATCTGCCTGGTTGGCAGTTAACGTGCACATAGCATTAAATGGAAAATTATCGTGCAGAACTTGAGAGTGGCTAAGAACTACTGATGGAGCTTGTTATCATTATTCCCCCATTGTCTTTTAGGCTTTAGGGCAGAGAGGAATTTAATATTGCAACAAGCGTGAAAGGGCGTGTGCATATGCCTTCAAATTGGCTGTTGATTTATGGCAACCGCATTGATTTCATGCAATTTTTTTAAAACCAGGAATATTCAGAGGTAGTTTTCTCAGTTTCTTTATCTGAAAAATAGCTTATAGCACCTGGTATTTGTTAGTAGTCTCCCATCCAAGTACAGAGCCTGCTGAGTTTCCAAAATCAGATGGAATGGGATATCTTTAAGGCATTTAGGCATCTGCATGATGCTCTAAAGTAAACATTTTGTTAAACAAGTCCTGACTTTTATTTTCCTAAACATGAATTTTGTATTTTATCAGAATATAGAAACACTCTCAAATCTTACTTGTGTTAACACTTTTCAGCTTTTTACATGTGCAATTTTCTTTGGAAATGCTTGGCCATCGATCAAAACAAACAGCAGGAAGACATATAATATTTTAGTATATAAATGTTTAATTATTTTCTCCCATTTAAATGATACTGTACCAGATTGCGTACCCAATAGAGTGGGTGGAAAAGAGAAAACTGCCGTATTTGGTTTGCAGCTTCAGCAATCAGAAACCCAGCAGGAATCCCGATGCCTGGCTTCCAATAAGGAAATGCCAGTGTGGGTTGTGACAGATACACAGAGAAACAAACTAGATTCGAAACTGGTTGTTAAATGTTTATTACTGCCTCTTTTAAGCTAGTTTAAAATGATATTAATATATTCACATTGTGGTTCAGGTAGCAAATTGGCACAGAAAACTTGTGTGACATGCCCCCTCTTTTGATTTTGAGTTCACCCTTCAATATCCTTGACTCCCTCTGAATCCTGGGCCCTTTCTCCTCACCTTCCCTGTTGCGTGGCTCCTGCTTCACCTCCTAGCAAGCATGGAGTGGGTCTTTAAGTGACCCCACTCTTTTTCTCTCTCCTGACTCCTCCACTGGTGGCTCACAAAGTTTGTAATGGATTTGTGAAGATGTGGGATCAGAGAAGGCGCAGGCAGAGAAAATAAACAGGTTGGTTCAGGTGAAAACAAGCCAGATGTATTTGTTTGGCCAAACAGGTCAACAGTCCCTGCTCTTGCTGGTAAAGTGAAACTGCCCACCCAGAACATACAATGGGTGGACTTTTATACCTTTTCTCAAAGTAAGTTTCTATGTCTTACATAACACGTGAACTGTCATATATCAGGTGGGTTTTTCTGTACAAGCTGATTGGGTGAGGTGTGCTCATAGGTAGTACTTAAGTTTCTATTTAAGTGTCATGTCTTTGAAAGCAGGTGGTTTCTGGTAAACCAGGTGGGTGCCCAAAAGTCCAATCAGCTTGTGTCTACATGCTTATTAATTATGTGCTATATGATCCATCACAAGGCACCCCTCTCAAGCTGAACAATAAAGCAGATTTTTCTTTCAGACAGTTTCCTATCTTAACTTTACAAATGTTTCTTTAAAAATCATTTATTTTTGCTTTCCAAGCTCTCTCAATATCCATTTCTGATCAGTCACCTCCCCACAATGAACGCGTCCCTAACTATTACTGAGTAAATCCTGTCATTTGTCCTTGATTGCTCCACAATCCCAGAGCCAACCTTATGCAGTGAAGTCTGACCTTTCTGGAATGACATATTGGTAGTTGTCCTCCCCTCCCACTTTCCACTCAGTGAAAAATCAGCATTTCTAAAGCTACACTTCATGTAATTGCAGAAAGTAACAAGAGTGGGGGAAAGCAGCACAGCAGGAGGGCAGGGTTATAGATGCAAATCTGTTTAATGTTTATAGCTGCTTGGTTTTAAACTGTATAGGGTATTTCAAAACAATAGACCTATTTTGAAACCACTGTATATTTGCAACCACAAGCTGTCCATGAATGAAACTCTTAACCCTTGAAAGGGTGGGACATAGAGTTTCAAATGATTATCACTTGATGCCTCTTGTAACACACAAAACAACCCCTAGCCTCACTCACTCACGAGATGGTTTTGCTTTGGGGTTTGTTTTTTTTTTGTCGTGTCATGAGCGACTTGAGAAACTGCAAGTCGCTTCTGGTGTGAGAGAATTGGGCGTCTGCAAGGACGTTGCCCAGGGGACACCCGGATGATTTGATGTTTTTATCATCCTTGTGGGAGGCTTCTCTCATGTCCCTGCATGAGAGCTCATCCGCTTCTCCCCGGATTCGAACCTGCGACCTGTCAGTCTTCAGTCCTGCCGGCACAGGGGTTTAACCCACTGCACCACTGGGGGTTGCTCCACAACATAAGGCATATCAAGATATTCTTCATTTCTGGAGTCATTTTTTAGATTTATTAATGGCTCAAAGTGGTTAGTAAAACTTGATAACTCATCAAACAATTTGTAACTTTTTGTGTAATTATAACATGTTGAGAAATATGCTACTTTGAAATTGGGTCCATAATTTTGAAACACTCTGTATATTGTATTGTTTTTACTGCTTTTCACCATTTTGAATCTCTTTAAGAGAAAAAAAACAGTATATAAACAACAATGACAACATTTGTTTACTCCCTCAGATGGCAATGTGATTTCAACTTCAGTGTTGATGGAAGTTCTGTTGATGAATGACTTCAAACTTTGCATGAATGGTTCCGAATATAACGTACACCCTCCACTGAAAGGTACAAAATACTTTTTCCATCCCAGAATTATCTGGAGACTTAGGTCTATTAATCATAAGATAAGTTTAAAGTTGTCCCTATGGAATTCAGAGTTGGATGTTTCTATGCTTTGGAATTACCCTTGCATGTATACCTTCAGAGCCTCCTATTGTTCTGATGATATAGATGAGCGAGATCCTATTGATGAGAAATAGTTCCAAATCCATTATCTGCTGCTGGTGTTTCAATTGCTAGAAACTGAGGAAGCTATGCTGTCTTCTGAAGGGACCTTTCTATACAATTTGGCTGAACTCCTATATAAAATCAGGAATTGCACATGTGCATGTCTTGTTTTGAATGCTGATGAGCCCTTTATGCATCGTGCATATCCTCCTCCTAGAACAGCTTATTTTTCAAATACCTGTCCTTTTATTAATTTTGAGAAATAGATGCAACTTGGATATTAATGAATTAATATTAATTAATTTCAACACTTCTTCCTGTTATAATCTGTATATTATATTTTCACCATTATTTACAATGTTTTATTTTAATGGTTACATTGGGAGCCCCTGGTGGTGCAATGCTGGCAGGACTACTGACAGAAAGGTTGTCAGTTTGAATCCAGAGAGCGGGGTGAACTCCTGTCTATCAGCTCCAGCTTCTCATGCAGGGACATAAGAAAAGTCTCTCGCAGGATGATAAAACATCCGGGCATCTCCTTGGCAACTTCCTTGCAGATGACCAATTCTCTCACACCCAAAGTGACTTGCAGTTTCTCAAGTTGCTCCTGACATGAAAAAAAAATGACTACATGTTATTTTTTATGAATGTCTTATTTCTTCATACTATATTAAAAGCTAGAGGGAAGCTACAGAGTAATAAAATTATTTCTTGCTTTTCCAAGACTGTTTGAATCTCCAAAGAAGCTTGACCTTGACTTTGGACCTCTAAAATTAATAGCAGCAACTGAAATGTGTGTGGGTGTTTACACATAACCTAACTCAGTTTGCATTTATCACCCTTTATTAGGGACAGAAGGAAAAGCCAGGTGAGGTGACTAGGTAGCCAAGAATCTCCAAACTTACCTAATGACATGAATTTCACTCTTTTTTCAGATAAAATAAGCACAGAGCATGCTACAGAAATGGATGATATCAAGTCTCTGGTTCACAGATTATTTGCAGCACTTCATTTAGAAGAGTATCAAATGAGGAGAGAGAGAGAATTGATGCAAAAAATGGAAGTTCTGAAAGGAGAGCTCCTACCTCTAGAGCAGGTCTGGAAAATAATTCTTATTCGATTCCACTTTGTCACGATCTTCAATTATTTCAGCCGATTGAGTATTTAAAGTTTTCAGTATTAATTAAAAGATTGAAATATCTTTGCTGGGTGAGGTCAAGAGAACACAATGTTCTTCCCGAACATTGAGAAGAAATGTATAAAATTTTCCTCATGGTTCCTGTTGTGAGTGCTGACTTCATAATGTAATACATCTTTGCTTGTCCCTGGGAAATTAGTTCGATGTGGCTGGGCTGACTCCAAATCCCTCTTGAAAGGGTGGGTTGCTGAATACGCTTCTATATTTGGTGTACTCTGTGGAAGTGGAGTGCACTCGAACACCAGTCTCTTTGGGATGTAATGTGGATTTTCTGTTCCTAGATGAAGGCTGGAATCAATGCAGCTGTTGACGCCAAGACCTCTCGCCTTCTGTGGATTGGTTTAGCCTTAATGTCGACTCAAGGTGGAGCCTTGGCATGGCTTACCTGGTGGGTGTACTCATGGGATATCATGGAGCCCGTCACGTATTTTATCACCTATGGAAGTGCCATGGCGTTCTATGCTTACTTTGTACTGACTAAGCAGGTGAGTTTTAATGCAACAATTAGTATGCTTAATTAACTCTGTCAGAATATATTTGTGAGCATTTATTTAGAAACTATCCTAGCAATTATTGCAAGGAAATCCTGATTTTACTGATGTCCACAGACTTCCTGTAGTTGTATGGTTGCTGTTCAAGGGGTTAATTTGCCATATTTTGCCTCTGGGAGTCTGTGTTTCTGTGCCTTCTGATGTTTATAATCTCCACATAACCATATCATCTATGTGTTTTATTCAGTTTATGGCTTCTTGTGGCATCTTGGGATGCAGAACCAAAAATGTGAAAGAGACCACAAAGGCAGCCTATAATCTTTCTGTCTCATAAAAGGGCCAATGCAGAGAATGCCTTCATGGAAAAATGATAATGAGAGTAATCCCTTGGGGTAAACAACACATTGCCATGTCTTGAAAAGTACTTCGCTTTCTATCGAGCAAAGACATATTTATTCTGGCAGACTTTCCGACATATAAGCTTGTCTCATTTTGGCAGCCAGTTCTTTGTATTCTTATTGGTTTTTTATTAGGTTTTAATTAAGATCTGGTTTCTAATTGCGTATCTTAGAATTAGACTTTTTGCAGAAAGCCAAGGTAGAAATTTTGTAAACTGTATCCAGAGATACAGTATAATGTGCAGATCATATCTTTAATTCTACTTAAAGAAAATAATATTACCTTTTTAGAAGTATTATGAGGCGTTTTCCTGGTGGTGCAGCGGGTTAAACTGCTGAGCTGATAAACTTGCTGACCGAAAGGTTGGCTGTTCGAATTTGGGGAGCAGGGTGAGCTCCCACTGTTAGCCCCAGCTTCTGCCAAACTAGCACTTTGAAAACATGCAAATGTGAGTAGAACAATAGGTACCGTTTCTGCGGAAAGGTAATGGTGCTCCATGCAGTCATGCTGGCCACAGTACTTGGAAGTGTCTACGGACAATGCCGGCTTAGAAATGGGGAGGAGCACCACTTCCCGGAGTCAGACACAACTAGACTTAATGTAATGGGAAACCTTTACCTTTACCTTATGAGGTATTTTATAGTAGAGTTGGAACTACTGCAATGTACTTAATCTGTTTTATATTATACTTTGTATTTCAGTCTTTTGGGTTCTTTTAAATTTGGATCAGACTGAAATCTAACTTATTTTTTCATGTTTCCTAATAACTGATACAATATATAAATATTATCAGTAATGTTCTAGATCTCAGTTTCCGTGTTACCTTATCCTTTCTTCTTCAGGATTATATTTACCCAGAAATTCGGGACAGGCAGTTCCTCCACTACTTTCACAAGAAATCCAAGAAATCCAAATTCAATGTGGACCAGTATAATAAATTAAAAGAAGATCTTGCACAGGTAAAAAGGAGGAAGAGAAGGGCAGGGGAAAAAAAGAAAGCTTTATGAATAATATTGTGTGTATCTGAGAGAGAGAGAGCTTTCATGTATATAAACATAGGGTTGCTGGGACTTTTCAAGGGTGTATGGCCATGTTCCAGAAGCATTCTTTCCTGATGTTTCGCCTCCTCAGAGGTTGTGAGGTCTGTTGTAAACTAGGCAAGTGGGGTTTATATATCTGTGGAATGTTCAGGGTGGGAGAAAGAACTCTTGTCTGCTTGAGGCAGGTGTGAATGTTGCCATTGGCCATCTTGATTAGCATTGAATAGCCTTGCAGCTTCAAGGTCTGGCTGCTTGCTGCCTGGGGGATCCTTTGTTGGAAGGTGTTAGCTGGCCCTGATTGATTCATGTTTAGAATTCCCGTTTTCTGAATGTTGTTCTTTATTTACTGTCCTGATTTTAGTTTTTCAATACCGATAGCCAGATTTTGTTCATTTTCATGGTTTCCTCCTTTTTGTTGAAATTGTCCACATGCTTGTGGATTTCAATGGCTTCTCTGTGTAGTCTGACATCATAGTCCCAACAAAGGATTCCCCCAGGCAGTAAGCAGCCAGACCTTGAAGCTGCAAGGCTATTCAATTCTAATCAAGGTAGCCTATTGCAACATTCATACCTGCCTCAAACAAACAAGAGTTCTCATACCCTGAAAATTCCAGATATATAAACCTCAATTGCGTAGTTTCCAACAGACCTCACAATTCCTGAGGATGCCTGCCATAGATGCAGGCAAAATGTCAGAAGAGAATGCTTCTGGAACATGGCCTTACAGCCCAGAAAACTCACAGCAACCCACTGATAATGGCCATGAAAGCCTTCAACATCATATATAAACATACTTCTCGGATGGCCATTTTCATAACTTTCAGTCAAGACACTTTTAGCCACAGTTGAGAAGTTTGGGAGGTTGACAACTCAGTTCATCCCCTCCCTTTATGAGGAAATAGAATTTGCAGCAAATAGGGCCAACTGGATATATAGGCGTCTTCTTTTGAAAAGTGAGCTTAATGCATGATTGCAACCTCATGACAGGAAAGGAAAGAATCATCTTATGTTGCAGGCTTTGATATAGCTTCCCTTTCCATCTGCTACAGCAGATGTGATTAGTGTCAAGGGAATAAATATTGAAAATCTGCCTAGCTTCAAAATAAACAAGCCCTCCCCTGCCTTGCTGTGCATGGAAACAGAATCTATTTAGTGGGATTTAAACAAAATTAATACTCCTGGCCATGCAAATCAAGATCCCACGCACCCATTGAGAATTGCAAGTATCCCTGCTACCTTTTAACTTCCACTTGCCCAAAGCACATTGCCAACTGCAAAAAGGAAAATCAAAAATCATATGGCCAAGCTGCCCCTGTGATCTCCTGCCAAATAACTGGTGCAGGGAAGAAAACTTTAGGAAAGTTTTCTATCTAAGTTTTACAGTCATGACTCTGCTGCCAGTGGCAGCTGTCGATAGCTTTATCAGCAAGGAAGGGAAATGGACCATTCTGCACGGCACATTTATTTTCCTATCTATCTGCCAAGCATCCAGTGTAGATTCAGCACAACACATTTACAAAGTCAATAGCTTTCCTTGCTATCCTCAGCACATCATTTACCCAGTGGTGGTGTGCTTGAAAAGCCTCTTCTGTGCTCTTTCAGTGTGTTGTTTCTCTTCCCATTTCAAATTTTAGAGATATATTGAGCCCTTTGTGTCCACCGGGGTTTGGATACAAGACCCCCATGAATACCAAAATCCATGGATCCTCAGGACCCATTGTATGCAATAATGTATAAAATGACAAAATCAAGGTGTGTGTATGCCTTGATTGATTTAATTAGTTGATGTAATATCAGTGGATTGAGTGTAGCTGAATCATAACTAAGATGGACCAAAACTAACAAAATGAAGTTCAACAGAGACAAATGCAAGGTACTCCGCTTAGACAGAAAAACTAAAATGTGAAGAATTGGGAACGCCTGGCTCGATAGCAGTACGTGTGAAAATGATCTTGGAGTCCTCGTGGACAACAGGTTAAACATGAGCCAACAATATCATGCAGCGGCAAAAAAAAAAAAAAGCCAATGGGATTTTGGCCTGCATAAATAGTATAGTGTCTAGATCCAAGGAAGTCATGCTACCCCCCCCCCCCCTTATTCTGTCTTAGTTGGGCCACACCTGGAATACTGTGCCCAATTCTGGGCACCGCAGTTGTAGGGAGATGTTGACAAACTGGAATGTATCCAGAGGAGGGCATCTAAAATAATCAAGAGTCTGGAGAACAAGCCCTATGAGGAGTTGCTTAAAGAGCCGGGCATGTTTAGCCTGCAGAAGGCTGAGAGGAGACATGATGGGCATGCATAAATATGTGAGGGACAGTCATAGGAAGGGCAGAGCAAGCTTGTTTTCTGCTGCCTTGAAGGCTATGATGCAGAATAATGGCTTCAAACTATAGGAAAGGAGATTTAGCCTACGAAACCCTATACAGCTCAGGCCCGGTTTACCTGTCTGAACGTTTCTTCCCCTATAAACCATCTTCCGGAGAGGCCCTGCTCTTGGTCCCACCACCTTCGCAGGCACATTTGGTGGGGACAAGAGACAGGGCCTTCTCTGTGGTGGCCCCCGGCTATGGAACTCTCTCCCCGGCGAGATTAGATCTGCTCCTTCTCTCCTGTCATTCAGGAAGCAGCTAAAATCCTTGTTGTGGAGTCAGGCATTTGCAGATTGACGGATGATTCAATATAGACTAAGAGTTATTTGGCCACAACATTTTGGACTGAGTTGGATGTTGTTTTAATGTGATGAATTATTTTATATTTATTTTAGAACTTGTTTATTGTATGTTGTTTTATGATGCTATTTATTGTATAGCATTGAATTTTGCTGTTAGCCGTTCTGAGTCCCTCTACGGAGGTAGAGAAGAACAGGATACAAAAGTTCTAAATAATAAATAAATAAATTCCACCAGAACATTAGGAAGAACTTCCTAACTGTGAGAGCTGTTCAGCAGTGGAACTCTCTGCCCCGGAGTGTGGTGGAGTCTTCTCCTTTGGAGGCTTTTAAACAGAGGCTGGATGGTAATCTGTTGGGGGTGCTTTTAAGGTGATTTTCCTGCTTCTCAACTGAATGGCCCACAAGGTCTCTTCCAACTCAGTGATTCTATAACTAGCCATGAGACCCACTCACAGCTAATACGGTCAACTCTAATGCAAAGTTATTTTCCTCTAAAGGCAGAAGTACTTATCTCAAGCATTTTGGGCTATTGGTAAAGTTATCCAAAGCTGAGGCTCCATTAAAATTCAGTAAACAAAGGGAGAACAAGAACCTCATATATTGATGTTCTCTTTCTCAGTCAGACACAAACAATAGTTGGCAGCCTCCTGTATGGTCTTCACATTAGGGCAGAGTGCCAAATGTTTTCCATCCAAAGCATGTGTTTTCCAGAGGAAATATAGTGGGCTGTTACAAGGCTGACAGAATCTGAAGACTGCATAATAGTTTAATTCTTCTCTTATGTCCACAGGTGGAAGAATCCTTGAAACGTCTGAAGAATCCCTTAAAATTGCATCTCCCAATCGAAGAAATAAATGACAAACATTAATTTTTCATATACCTGTGAATGTATTAACTTTGTTAAGATCAGCAACTGGATATTTTGGACAGTTTGGTGTGTTTTTTCCCCCTCAGAAGGAAAAATCTACCACAAAAATTGTGAACTTCTAATAACTGGGATTTCTTTTTCATGTTTTACACATAAATCTGAACTTTCCATGTATATATTTTATTTCTTGTAAACAAAGAAGGAACCAATAGCCAATTTTGGAGTTTTGAGCCATTGTTGATGAACAAAGAGACAAAAAAAAGTTTTGTTTTTGTTTATTTTACTCTGGGACTTCCTCTATTTGAATGTAATTTTCATAAGGAAAATAAAAAGACATTATAGTTTTGGAGGCATTTTTCTGATGGAAGTCTTACACAGAAAGTCTCTTGGAAATATCCGATAATCTACACATCCACGAACGAATACACAGACAGCAGTCATTTATAAACATGTACCATATACAAAAAAGAAATGATATTTTAAAAAATACCAAAATTTGTGGGACACAACTTAACTGTGCCGACGTCATCCTCTCCAGAATTGGAATGGGAAGCAAAGTCCTGGAAAAAGTGCATCTCCAAGCACTGTTTAAAAATTGTTGGTGATGTCTTTGGAAAGCCCAACAAGTGAGCAGTGGGATGCCAAAATCTCCCAGTAGCCACGCGAATTGCATAATTAAATGGGTTGTTGTGTGTTTTCCGGGCTGTATGGCCATGTTCCAGAAGCATTCTCTCCTGACGTTTCACCTGCATCTGTAGCAGGCATCCTCAGGGATTGTGAGATCTGTTGGAAACTAGGAAAATGGGGTTTATATATCTGTGGAATATCCAGCAGGGGAGAAAGAACTTTATCTGTTTGAGGTAGGTGTGAATGTAGCAATTGGCCACCTTGATTAGCATTTGATGGCCTTGCAGTTTTCAATGTATGGCTTCTTACTGCCTGGGGGAATCCTTTGTTGTGAGATGATTAGTTGGCCCTGATTGTTTCTTGTCTGGAATTCCCCTGTTTTTGAGTGTTGTTCTTTATTTACTGTTATGATTTTAAAGTGTTTTAATATCAGTAGCCAGATTTTGTTCATTTTCATGGTTTCTTCCTTTCTGTTGAAATTGTCCACATTCTTGTGGATTTCAATGGCTCCTCCGTGTAGTCTGACATGGTCCACAGATTTATAAACCCCATTTTCCTAGTTTCCAACACACCTCACAGCCTCTGAGAATGCCTGCCACAGATTCAGGTGAAACATCAAGAGAGAATGCTTCTGGAACATGGCCATACAGCCCAGAAAATACACAACAACCCAGTGATTCCGGCCATGAAAGCCTTCGACAATACATTCGACAATGCATAATTAAATCTTTTATAGTATTTTTAGGTGGCACTTGCTAAAGGTAAAACATGGAAAGAGACCCCTTTAATACAACAGATAAGGAAAGTGATCCCTAATATACAGATTCGCCTATATAAACAGAACTTCCAAAAATGTTTAAAAGTACAAAAGTTCAGTTACAAAATGTGATACAAACAGTAATTCAGTGCAAAGCAGTTGGTCAAAAGCAGTTGCAGTTTCTCCGGTCGCTCCTGACACGACAAAAAAAAAGTTGGTCAAAAAAGCTGCTCTTTTGTTACTCAAGTGATTTAATTTTCAAAACCTTCCTAAGGTTAGCACAAATGTTAATTTCAAATCAAACAACTTCAACAGATACTAAATTTTGTGGGGCGCCTACAAATGAAATTTTTATTTTGAATTTGTATTGGTAGCTTTGTTGATAAAATTATTTCAAATTTTGCAACTTTAATACTGGGAACATTTAAAAGTTATGGTCACGTTTTGTAACTTTACTGCTTGCATCTGCCATTAATGTTTCCATGTTAGAAACAGCCCAAATTGACCAAATATGTACAGTGATTAGAACTAAATAAAGCTGTGCTCATTATCTAAACATACGTAGCACCAAGATTCATCTGAGCTTAATGAGACTTGTTTCCAGATAAATGTGTACAGAATTACAGCCTAAATAATTCAAGTGTGCTGTGTATTTGACTGGATAAGTCCTTGACAGCAAAAAAGGAAGCAGTTAAAAAAGCTAGACAACGTTCTTATTAAGCTACTTAGATTTGGGGCGGAAATACAACTTCTTAGTTAACATTGAAGCAAAGCAAGGGATCTGCTTTTTCCCTATAGCCTTACTATCTCTGCACACATCCACTTTGCGGTGAGATACTTTCCTGTTGACCATCGTCAGCAAATCGGTGAACTCCAGGGAAGAACCATGTCGTCTGATAATCTCACACAGATCTTGGATGTACCAGGAACCATTTACAGTCTCCCGGTGTGAATAATACCCTGTTGAGAAGGAGAAAACAAGACAAAAGTTTTGATGTTGGGGGGTGAGACGTCGTTCTGGATCTGCATCCAGTATTTTGAACAAGACGGAAGGCATCTATGTGCTAGCTATGAGTGCATCCACATTTGGGAACTGATGCAGTTTGACACTCCCTTAATTACCATGGCTCAGTGCAATTGAATAATGGGAATTGTAGTTTTGCAAACCCTTTAGCCTTGTCTGCCAAAGAATGCTGGTGCCTCATCAAACTACAAATCCGAGGATTCCATAACATTGAGCCATGGCAATTAAAGTGGTGTCAAACTATTAATTCTACAGTTTGGACGCACCCCCTAAGTCTAAGTGCTAAGTCTAGATCATGGAAAAGCTTGCAAATTATCTTATGATCTAAAGCAGTTTTCACTTTGGCCTCAGCTGAACTTATGCTTAGAACTGCACCATTAAACTCCTGTGGTAGGCTTGTTCCCAGAACATGAATGATTAATAGCTACTTCGATTTTTCACTCTTCAACAGCACACATTACAAAACAGTTCCTCAAGTTCACGTCTCAAGTCTAGAAGAGCAAAAAACACCCAGCAGGGCTGCTTTAATAAAAGAGACAAATAATACAGTTCAACTCAAAGTTATCTCCTTCCTTTGCTTAAGCCAGCTCTTGGTGCATCACCTGAACAGAAAGGTCAGTAGATACTAGTATTTTTTCATGAATCCTTGAAGGTCACTTATGGACTATGGTGAAAAAATGACACAGGTTGAAAAGATTAGGACCAGAAGTGTTCTGGATTTGAGATTTTTTAAAAAGATTTTGGAAGGCTTATTTATTTATTTATTTATTTCGCTTATTTCTACCCCACCCTTCTCAACCCCCGAGGGGGGACTCAGGGCAGCTTACAAAAGGCACAATTCGATGCCTACACAATAATACAGATAAACATATATAAACAGCAATTACAACAGTTATAACAGTTAAAAACAATCAATTATATATCAGTCAATAAAATCAACATAACATACATAATGTTTACATAACATACATAATGAGATATCCTGGAAATGGGACCTAAACCTGGAATTCATTTATATGTCATATCTTAAACTAGTGGTGCACCATCTGTGGCCCTCCAGGGGTTTGGGACTTCAGTTCCCAGAATTACTGATGTTTGGACAAGCTGGCTGGGGCTTTTAGAAGTTGGAAACCCAAACCCCTGGAGGGTGACAGTTGTGCACCACAGTCTTGTACACATGACTTGCAGGTAATGTTATATGCAGTATTTTAAATAATTTTGTGTGTAAAGCAAACTTTGTGTTCACTGAACGATCAGAAAACAGGTGTCACTATCTCAACCACCCATGCAGACATAAAGGACATGCATCCTACACTAGTCTCCAAGACCCATTGAATGGAGTACCCACCACACTATTGTCCTGTTCAGAAATGCTCTTTGTTCACCCGTCTTTATTGAGTTATGGAACTAATAGAGAAGTTTGTATAGAACCTCTTTCATACTCTTATTCTTGCATATTTGTTTATTTAGTGTACTTTGCATCCTTCCCCATTGACTAGATCACTGCTTCTTAAACTGTGGGTCGCAATCCAAACGGGGTCCCCTTAGCTCAATGTTGAGGTCCCAAAAAGTAAAAAAAATTCTGAACATCACCTCTGTTTTAGACATTTACACAAATCTGTTGTGTAATGTTTACAAAGGAAAATCCGCATATTTAACAAGCCTTGCAAATGTTGATTGGTTACCAGTATATGTTTTATATACCTATATAGCCAGGGTCATGCAAAAGATTCTCAGGTGAAAAGAGATTGCAAGTAGGGAGGCTTTAAGAATTGCTGGTCTAGTCTATGTTTGTGCATATATTTTATCCCAATTTGGGACACTGCAGTTGTTTACATTTTGTAATATAAGGGCACTTCTTTTCTGCTGTATTTTTCCATGCAAATTCTCATGGTAAGATGTATTTCTTCTTTGAGCAAGCCTTAAGAGATGCAATAGTTGCTTTTGCCAGACTGCTGAATTATATGAAATTTATTTTCACTCCTAAATAGGAATGCAGACTACCTTCACACAAAGGTTAGCAGGAATGAGGACTTTTTCTGCTAAATCCAGTGGACAGGACTAAGATAAGAACACAGTTTATTTGGACAGGATGAAGGAGAAATCTGTATCAATCTTACAGTGAATGTCATAACCAGAGGAGTTTTAGCCTCACATAGTAAGTTACACAATTGCCTCTCTTCTGCAAAAATAGGGAGATTATGTGTACACATCAATATCTTGACTTGGTACAGTCCTTCCTGGAAGGAATGGTTTCTCCCTTTCTTTTTACTCTTAAGAAAATACATAAAGGCTTGGACATTAACACATAAAAAGCATGAATGCAATATCCATTTGTATTCACATGTGTGCACCCTTTCACCAAAACAAAAATAATGCAAGTGTATCAAAATACTAACTTCAAATAAAATCCCTCCCAAAGTTTTGAAGGTAATTAGCCAATTTAGCTCAGTAGAAGTAAATAGAAGTAAAACCAGCCAGGCTTTTCACAGCAGCAATAGATCACACCAATTAAAACGTTGGCAGTTCGAAGTACGGCTCAAGGTGAGTACCCGACCTTCAGCTCAGCTCACTGTCCATCTAAGCAGTTTGAAAACAGCTGTGAGTAGGGAAATTAGACACCGCTTAAGCGGGGAGGTATTTTACGGCACCATAAAAAAGAAATACGAAAAAATGTCTGTGATCAAAGGAAGGAGGAGGTCTATGATCAAGGGCTCTTCAGCATTGAGCATGGAGCAACAGCACCCTCCTGTGGCTTGAATCTAGCACACCCTCTAAAATGCTAAAGTTGGGAAAATGCTAACTTATACCTCTATCTGTTGTTTGTCCTGTCTGTTTAATGGCATTGAATGTTTGCCGTGTATGTGTTCTGTGATCCGTCTTGAGTCCCCTTCAAGCTGAGAAGGATAGAATGTAAGTACTGGACATAAATAGATAAATAAAAGATATACCTTCCGCTACAGAGTAACACATGAGGAAGTCTGCACCAGCGGGTAATGTATACACTGCAGCAGTATCAACTTCTGTTTCATTGATGTCTGATTCTTTTCTGCTATCCACTGTATCACGAGCAAGAACTGGGTCATCATGCTTATCTCCTCTGCATGCCTAGTATTAGAAGAAACACCTTTTGAAGCAATGAATCATAGCTAGGCAACATTACAATTATCATGAAACGAACCCCAGTTATTGACATACATCCTACAAAGATTAATTCCTTTCTGAAGAGAGTTGAGTCTTTCCCTGGGAAACCTTGGGTAACAAAGAACAAAAGCTGCAAAGAGTATATTTGCTTCCATTGATTGTCTGCATTCTCACCCATAAGCTAGGGCTTAAAACCGCAGGTAAAATCTAAATTGCCTTTCTTAATCTGCAAGAGAAAAAGAGCTTTCCATAAATGGACAATCATAAACAGCCATTATCTATCCACCCTTTGCTAAAAAGGAGGAAAAGATAGCAAATGTCAGCCCTGCTCACTACTCGATTGTTCTGTGCAA
The DNA here is from genome assembly GCF_025583915.1 of Anolis sagrei ordinatus. NCBI lineage: Eukaryota > Metazoa > Chordata > Lepidosauria > Squamata > Anolidae > Anolis > Anolis sagrei. The sequence continues at coordinate 175,497,853 of NW_026847549.1, read as the reverse complement.
ATATACTGGACTAATTTCCCCCAAAATACTGATTGTAGTTAATCTTTCCCAATGTGGTGCCTTTCAGATATGCTAGAGCACATCTCCCATATTTCTATGGCACAGCAGACAATGCTCATGCTCTCTGAAGATAATGGAAAGTGTCCAGTAAAATTGGAAACAGGCAATACACTCAAACTTCATCACTTTATTTACATGTGAATCAAAATAAATGAAAAATTCTATTATTTTTATCAATTATACTGGGGAAAATGGAAGAAGAAAGGAAGAGGGGCTGACCAAGGGCAAGATGGATGGATGGGATCCTTGAAGTGACTGAATTGACCTTGAAGGAGCTGGGGGTGGTGACGGCTGACAGGGAGCTCTGGCGTGGGCTGATCCATGAGGTCATGAAGAGTTGGAAATGACTGAACGAATGAACAACAACAAAACTTATTTTTATGTGATGGCACCGAAATATATTGCTCACTGATGCAAAGCCAACTTTGCATTTTCAAAATACAATTAATTTTCATCTCACCTCACAATGTAACTAAAGAAGCATTTCTCAACCAGGGGGTCGCAAGGGGGTTTCAGAGGGGTCACCAAAGACCATCAGAATATATATCTTTCTGATGATCTTAGGAACCCCTTTGGCAGAGAAGGCTGAAGATCTCTCCGCCTGTCCTTCTCTTCCTTTTGGAAACAGACAGCGAATCCTCCCGCCAAAAGCCTTCCACTGCTGTGATTGGGAGAACTGTTTCTGAGACTCCAAGTGGGATGGGGAGAGCAGGCGTGCTCGGTGCATTGCAGCATTGCAGTGGTGCGCATGTGTGGGTGAGGGAGAGTGTGTGAGGCTGGAGGGATGCTCACACCAGCGAATCCCTTCAAGACATGGGGCTTCTGTGTGGGAAGTTTGGCCCAATTCTATCATTGGTGGAGTTCAGAATGCTCTTGATTGCAGGTGAACTATAAATCCCAGCAACTACAACTCCCAAATATCATGGTCTATTTTCCCCAAACTCCCATCAGTTTTTACATTTGGGCATATTGAGTATTCGTGCCAAGTTTGGTTCAGATCCATCATTGTCCAAGTCCACAGTGCTCTCTGGATGTAGGTGAACTACAACTCCAAAACTCAAGGCCAATGCCCACCAAACCCTTCCAGTATTTTCTGTTGGTCATGGGAGTTCTGTGTGCCAGGTTTGGTTGAATTCCATCACTGGTGGAGTGCAGAATGATCTTTGACTGTAGGTTAACTATAAATCCCAGAAATGACAACACCCAAATTACAAAAACGATTCCCCTCAAAACCCTGCCCAACCCCACCAGTATCGGGTATTTGTGCCAAATTTGGTTCAGTGAATGAAAATACAGCCTGCATATCAGATATTTACATTATGATTCATAACAGTAGCAAAATTACAGTTATGAAGTTGCAATAAAAATAATTTTATGGTTGGGGGGTTACCACAACATGAGGAAGTGTTTTAAGGGGTCGGGGCACTGGGAATGTTGAGAACCACCGAAATAAAGAGTCCAACTGCTCCCCTTTCTCACCTGAATTATAAATATTTTTGGCTTGCCTACTAAGCTTGGGCATTTATCTCCTTTGAACATGTTGGTCAATGACTTTATCTCTATTTTAGCATCATAGGCATAAACATGGTCATCTTCTCCGTGGCTCAGGAAAACGCATACGAAGCAGTCTGCATCATCATGTTCACCTGTGGACACTGAAAAGCAATCAGGTTGCAATTTCAAAGTTTATTTTACAATAAATGTTTGGTGAAGTAGCAATGGACCAAATCTCATTGGCTCACCTTGAGAGTAAATTTTAAGAAACCCAATTACTCCAGAATTCAAAAGAAAACTGAAAAATCTAAACATTACTTTGACATCATTGGATCCCATTTCAATACAAAGCATAACTGTACAAATCCCTCTTTTTAAAACCATGCAATAGGAGCCATTTTCAGTTTCCTCTAGATTTTGGTTGGCCATGGCCTATCCCACCAAGCCAAGGATCATAGGCATTAAAATGGTTAATTGTGACTTAAGAATGCTGGTGGTCCAAATGGGCATTTATTGTTTTGGGTTCCATTGGCCTTTTTTTTAACACTTATAGCAAGTCAAAAATTAAGGAAATTGAATGGTTACATTCTCCATCCCTGTCCACTGAGTTCTCCTGATTTACGTTTCCAACAGTACTAAAGGGTTCATTTGCTGGACAATATATAGTCATTCAGCAGTAAATGTGAAAATATGGATATTCGGCAGCAATTAATTAAGATGGCAAGTAAATCTTTAGCTGAGCCAAAGGATTCCCCATCCAACCCTCATTTCCTGAGAGCATTTTACATTTTTACCAAGAAAGTTACCTGTTCACTAGCAAACTGCAGTACACTTGTTGCTGATACTATTTAAGCAAATACTATAAAGCGACCTACCATTGTAAATGTTCTGTAACACCTCTTCGGCTTTCAGATCATCAAAGCACTTCACTTCAAATCCAAGGTCAGTCAAGCTATTACAAACAGAACAGTTTCATTCTAGCATCCTATTCAGGGTAATGTGAATTCAGTTCTGGAACTCACTTTATCCTTAGTCAAATAATGCAAATCCATCTAAATATTATGCTTTAGCTGAAAGAAATCTAATAACTGATCCATTTCTGCTGATATTGATTGCTCAGGACAAAGCCACAGCAACATCCTTCACTTGTTGGAAGTGCCTACTGTATATACAGGCAGAACAAGATAGGTTCTGTAGGTTTGTTCTTAAGTTGAATTTGTTTGTAAGTCGAACAGGTCCATTTTTCAAGTGTAATATATATACTGGTATAAGCTTTGATTTATACCAGTATTCTGGCGGGAAGGTAACGGTGCTCCATGCAGTCATGCTGGCCACATGACCTTGGAGGTGTCTACGGACAACACTGGCTCTTCGGCTTAGAAATGGAAATGAGCACCACATCCCAGAGTCAGACATGACTGGACTTAATGTCAGGGGACTACCTTTACCTTATAAGCTTTGGATGGCATAGGGAAGGATTAACACCCCTGTGGTGTTTTGTGTGTGTGTTTTGTTGTTGTTGTTGTTTTTGCTGTCTGTTTCCCTGTTCAGTAGATTTCATCTCACTTACTGTCCCTGTGATAACTGGATTTTGAAAAAATTGGTTTGTTGTGGAAACAAGGATTGGTGAGAAAGCTTCAGTAGAGACACCTTTTCCACATGATAGCTCTTCCAGGAGTAAATTTCCCTTCCTAGGGGTAAATTTTTCTCACTTCTGGTTGTCTCAACACCATCTGTAACTACACGTCATTTGCATATCAGATGTTTGTAAACCAGAGACTGCCTGCACTCATATACAAGTCTAGAAATCGTTAAAAAATATACACCCACCCACAGAAATTGGGCCAACTTATCTTCAGGTCAAAGAAAGTATTGTACTTTCATCCTTATCAAAACTGGAGCTTATCCTTCACAGCATTGAATTGCCACCCTAGTACCACGTACTGCCTTTTTGAATGCTTTGGTACAAAAATTCTGATGGCAGTAGCAGCAGAGGTGGCTCTTTGGTGGTTCACCTTCCATGGAGAGCTAAGACAGCAGAGGGAGTTGTTGTTTCTTTTAGGATTTCCTAGGATGGACTAAGTTCTCAACTTTGGCAACTCTACTCAAAGAAGGTGGTGGTGGTTGCTTTTTTTGATAGGAATTAATATTTAACATTTAACAAAAAGGGAACCATCCCTTTTTCTAAACAGTGGCAAAATACCTTTTTGAATGCCTGGGCAAGAAAATGGAGGCAACAGCAACCAAGCACAGTGCTTTTCTCTGCAAAATAACCTTTGACTTATCTGTGGGTCCTATCAGAATCTCTAATTTTGACCCCAAAACTTGCCTTGTACATGATACTGATGTATACATGCGTATATACAGTAGTTGCTCTATTTTTAAAGTATATTAATACTCCAATGTTAAAAAACTGGGAAGCAGAAAGCTTTGTCAATATACAGCAAATGACAAACAGGTGTTCTAGCACTATTCATATGGTATTATCAAACAACTAAGTTATATGTTTCTTCTAGCCCAAAGAATGGGACTCAAACCAATGGATTCAAATTGAAGGGAGAGGAAAGAGGTTCCACCTCAAGTCTAGTAGAAAGTATTTATTGATGTCCCCCCTGGGCACACAGAAAACTGGGCGACTTGGAAGCCGCTGAACAGACTGCGCTGTAGCACCATGAGATGCAGAGCCAATCTTAAGAAATTGGGCTACAAAGTGGAATCCACGACATGCGAGTGTGGAGAAGAGCAAACCACAGACCACCTGCTGCAATGCAACCTGAGCCCTGCTACATGCACAATGGAGGACCTTCTTGCGGCAACACCAGAGGCACTCCAAGTGACCAGATACTGGTCAAAAGACATTTAATCAACTACCAAGCTTGCAAACTTTGTGTTTTGTCTGTTTGTTTGTTTGTTTTGTTAAAATGTAATACAAATGTCTGGTTGCTCCTGACATGATAAATAAAATAAATAAATTGATGATAAGGGCTGTTCAACAGTAAGATAAGCAGCCTTGTAGTTGAGGTCTTCATTGGTGGTCTTTAGACAGAGAACAGAGGTCCATCTCTTAGTAGTGCTTTAGCTGGGTGTCCCTGTACAGATGGTCTAGAACAGTGGTTCTAGACCTGTGGGTAACCCAGATGTTTTGGCCTTCAACTCCCAGAAATCCTAACAGATGGTAAACTGGTTGGGATGTCTAGGAGTTGTAGACCAAAACACCTGGGGACCCAAAGGTTGAGAACTCCTGCTCTAGAGGACTTGTTTTCTGATTGCCAATAGTTAGAGCATCTCAAGAACTTCAAAAGCCCCTTGAGTTCCAGTCCACTGGAACTAGTAGTAGTTTTACTCAATATCTCCGATTCTATTATCATCGTAACAGTTCTGTAATATAGGACTATCTTATTGTCCCTGTATTGGCAAATCTATAACGCCAGAGATGATGGCTTGTAACAGGCCAACTAACCACTTCAGGGCTCATGTAGCACTTGAATTTGACTGGCTATTTTATAACTTACTTTAAACACACACAAAAAGTTAGTGTGCTACACTTCTGGAGATGTCTGTTGTGTTATCTCGTCTTTTGTATGTGGCAACTCTGTATTAAACAAAAACTCACGTCAGCTCTTTATTGTTCTACAAATTACAATTGAATTGGATTACACTTTTCCCACTTCCAATTACGTAAATAAATGTGCTTTCTAGAAAACAAATATTTCCTTACCCACGTTTCAGGTTCTCCCTATCAGCAAGAGTGCCACGTCTCTCTGGTAACATTAAGTGCCAGTAAAAATGCTCGTGATTGAAAATAAGAGCAAGTCCTCTTCTCTTGTGGTTCATTTTGTATTCTGCTGCTGGATCAAAGAGATGGTTCATTCTTTTAAAAAACAAACACAGCAGTTAGCACATGCAATTACTCTCTTACTCATACACAACATATGTCACTGCTGCTGCTGAATCTGTTTGAAGACGTTGACAGCTAGGATTCAAAGACCTGTAGCACTTTGCGTGACACATCAAACTTTATATTTCCAAAACAGCAGTGTCACAGGCCAAGCTGTTTTTGAAACATGATGGAGTTTCAAGAACAGTTTAAGAGTTTAAGAGTCAATGTGTAGTTCCACTAGACCAAGAAATTCGCTAAGTAGCAAGAAGCCCCTCATGCACCTAAAAGAGCAATCTTCCCTTGTGACAAAGTTTCTCTAATTTATTACTCAAGAAGAAACTAAAAAACACAGGCTAACTTCAAGTTCCCTCCCTCTTTCTTTGTACCCATCCATCTCTGAACTTTTCAACAATTCTACTCTACAATTAGGTTCCTAGCCAATATAGTGATAGTGTAAAAATCATGAATTATCACTTATTGGTTGCTTGACAGTGAGCACAATTGGAAATATTACAACAATATTTCAGGCACCCCTAATACAGCTTTGGTACATTCAAAACCATTTGACAGAAAGAGGACAAGGGAGTACATGTGCTGGTGCAACACTTGGCATATTAGACTCCAGTTGTTATGTTTCATGCAGGTCTAAATTAGGCTTAGCTACCCTGTTTTCAATGAATGTATTTTTGCAAGTCAAATTGCATTTTTGTAAAAAAAAAAGTTATATTTATGCATTCTCAGGCAAAAGAAATATGTACTATATGGATAAACAACTGTATTTTTGTAAATGGAATCCTTCACTAGGCACCATTTTAATGCCCTCTAAAATATTTATGGTTGAACCATATCATGGAGCAAAATAGCATTTTATAAAAAGAGCCACTAAATTACTGGCATGTGGTTTCTAATAACAAAGAGCATAAGATACAGGAATATAGCTAAAACAATAAAGAATGTTACCTTTCATCTATGGCATCTGTCTCTGTGAGGTTTTGCTCTCCATCTACAATTCAAAAAATAATTGAAAACATGGATGAGCCCTGTGCATTCAAGTAGTTCAAGTTTATTCGATGCTTGGACCATAGGTCTTTCACATATAATGCAAACAAATAAATATATAAAAACCAGATTATTAAATACAATATAAAATACACAATTAAAAGCCTATATACATTATTAAAATGCTACATATATAGATGACAAGATACGCCCTTAAAATGCTACATAAGATGCTGCATGGAATAGCACCTACATTATTTTTTTATTTTCATGTCAGGAGTGACTTGAGAAACTGCAAGTCACTTATGGTGTGAGAAAACAGGCTGTCTGCAAGGACATTGCCCAGAGGATGCCTGGATGTTTGATGATTTACCATCCTTGTGGGAGGCTTCTCTCATGTTCGTGCATGGAGAGCTGGAGCTGTCAGAGGGAGCTCAACCCGCTCTCCCCGGATACGAACTGATGACCTGTCGGTCAGCAGTCCTGCCAGCACAAGGGTTTAACCCATTGCACCACTGTGAGCTCCATCTGCATAACTGAAAACCAGGTAAAACCAAGTAAATACAGCATTATTAAAACTTGAGCAGGGAGCACCTTGGATATAAACAGCCACTATTAGTTAAAAGCATCCCCAGGACAGTCGATTGAAATATCAGAAATTAGCATTCAAGTATAAGCAACCACCAGTTTTCCAATTTGCTTTTTTGATAACATGCAGGCATTTCATACATTATTTACATTTAAACCAATTGAATATGAATATGCATTATGAATTTTGCATTGAGATGCTTAGAACACTTGTTCCAAAATCTATGACTTGTAATCCAAAAGAAGACACCCTGTTTTGAAAACATTTCATCAGTGAAACTTATGACAGGCAACTGTGTGTTGGAATGCGTCCTGGATCTTTTCTGCCCCAGAAGTTCCTACATACTAACAAAATAAATACTGTACTCTACTCTTAAAAAACAACAACATACTGTTGCTTATTATCAAGATCTTGAAATCATGACTGAAGCTACTGGTTGTTGGTGGCTTCCTTGTCAGTGAGTCAGTGAAATTGTTTTGAGTTTTAGTTTGAACTTTAAAAGAACCGTTCAAGGACCCTCATAATTGGTTCAAACTAATTTTGACTCTTTGCTCTTTCATGAGTATCCCCATATTCTTCTGTGGGATAATTTCCTTCTCCCACCTATTTCTTTCTTCTGTTCCCACTAACACGTTAACTTCCAATTATATTGTTAACAAATGTCAAGTACTTACCTTTGACTTGCAACTCATTCTTGCTATCCACATGGATTTCTCCTATGAGAAAAAGCCACATATTTATTGCTTTCTATTGTAACACACATTTGAGTTCAGTTGTAAAAAAGAAGAAGAAGAAGAAGAAGAAGAAGTGGTGTAGTTAGTCTAAACTGAACAATTTATTTTCTCTGGTTTTCTGTACAGTAATGGTCACTTCATTTAACAGAGTTATACTTGTCACGGCATGAATAATATTATTAGAAAGACTGTATCCATAAAGTTTGTGCCAACATGCTATGTGCCCTGCTACAAACAACTGTGTGGCAGACTTTAAGAATGTATGGCACCACTACTGAGGGAGTGGGAGACTTTGCAGATGATTTTAAGTGTTTAAATGTGGTCAATAATATGCCTTGTATCTCAATATGTGCCAGACTTTAAAGAAGCGTGCCTGAAAAGGAAAGCAATTTTTCCTCCTAGGGTGAAACTCCCAATGTCAGTAACCTGATTGCTTGCCTGGGCTTGAATAGTATACACCTTGATTTATGTGCTGCTTTCTGCTTATCTAAAGCAACAAGACTTTATAGGTGGACTTTGTTCTGGTGATCTTTGCTGCCATCTATGTGGACAAGTGGAGCCAAGTGTGCACTGAATGTAGTCTGCCTAATCCAGACATAGGAAAAGGCAACAGGGATATCTCAAAGGGTTCTTTCCTAACTCTGTTCCATTTTAATGAATTGTGAGCTGCCCTGGGTCTCATTTTGGAAGAAAAGTGGGATATTAAAAAATGAAATTTCCAGAAGGACTCATTACCCTTTGCTCCCCTGGCCTACTTGCTTCTTTCTGTTTCAGTTCCAATGAGCTCGCTATTGAGACTTCTCTAGCATGTGAAATTTCAAAGGGAGCAAGTATCTGAGGAGGAACATTATGCGCTGCTGAGGGGAGAAATTAATCTATGATAGATTAAACTTTTGATTTTAAACTCAAGTCTGATTATTATGATACCTTTCTGCAGTTTTAGAAAAGTGTTTCTTAAATCTGGTGCAAACCACCACCTGGGCATTTGTCTGAACACACGGAGGCCCAAATGGGTGGTGAGAAGTTACTATGTCTATGAGCCTCACCCCCAATATTTCTGTATCTCCTTTGCAGAGGGCTTTATAACCCCTATAAAGCCCTATATGCCTCAGGCCAGGCTCTGAAATCCTTCTTTCAGTTCCACCATTATTCCACCCTCCATGTTTGTGGATGACATAAGAGAAGGCCTTCTGGGTGACTAGCTGCCCCCAGATCTCAAACCCCATTCCCAGGGAGACTAGAATGGCTATTGCCCTGTTGTCCTTCTAACAACAAGCCCAAAGCTTTTTATTCAGGCAGGCTTTTAAAACAGGACGTTTTTAACAAGCCAGGAGATTATGTATGGTGTTTCAATTATTTTAACAATTTTACCTGTTTAATGTGATTTTAACTGAGCTGGAAGAGACCCAAGGGCCATCCAGTCTAACCCTGTCATGCAGGAATAGACAATCAAACCACTCCCAACAGATGGTCATCTATTCTCTGTTTAAAAACCTCCAGGGAAGGAAACTTCACCACCCTCTTAAGGCAGCATATACTACTGTCAAACAGGTCTAACTGTCTGCAAGTTCTTCCCAATGTTTAGATGAAATCTCCTTTCCTGCAACATGAATCCATTGCTTATTTTAACAATAGTACATTTATTTCTATTTTATTGTTTACTAACTTGGGGACCTGGTAGTGCCCAGGTTACTTGAAAAAGGCATTGTTTGTTTTATGGTGATAGGTCATATGTTACACTATTTCTAAGAAAAAATCAATCTTTGCTTTTGTTTTTTATGACTCTTCCCATTAGAAAATGTGTAAGGATGTGGGTGAACTACAATTCCCGAAAATCTTGGGTCAATCTTCCCCAAACCCCACCAGTATTTACAGTTGGTCATCTTGGGTCTGTGTGCCAAGTGTGGTCCTGATCCTTCATCTGCTGCGTTCAGTGTTCTCTGAATATAGATGAACTACAACTCCCATATGCCAAAGTCAATCACCCCCAAGTCCTGCCTGTATGCACAGTTGGACAAGTTATATCTGTGTGCTATGTTTTATCTGGGCCCAACAGCAGCTGGGTTCAGTGCTTTCTGGATAAGGGTGAACTACAGCTCCCATATGCCAAGGGCAGTCACCTCCAAACCCTGCCTGTATGCACATTTGGCCATGTTGGGTCTGTGTGTCAAGTTTGGTCCAGATCCATCATCAACTGGGTTCAGTGCTCTCTGGATAAGAATGAATTACAACTCCCATATGCCAAGGACAATCAGTCCAAAAGTCCACCAGTATTCAAAGTTGGTGTGCCAAGTGTGCGTCTATGTGCCATGTGTGGCCTAGGTCTGTCATCTGCTGGGGTCAGTGTTTTCTGAATATGAGTGAACTATAACTCCTGGATGCCAAGTTCAATCATCCCCAAACCCTGTCAGTATACAAAGTTGGCCATGTTGGGTCTGTGTGCCAAGTTTGGTCCATATCCGTCACTTGCTGGGTTCAGTGTTCTCTGAATACGGGTGAACCGTAGCTCTCTGATGCCAAGGTCAATAACCTCAAAGTCCATCAGTATGCAAAGTTGGCAGCATTGGGTCTGTTTGCTCCAGACTTGTCATTGGTGGGGTTCAGAGGGCTCATGGAATACAGATGAACTATAACTCCTGGAGGTCAAGGTCAATCACCTCCAAACCCCAGCAGTATTCAAAGTTGTCTGTGCTGGGTCTGTGTGCCACATTAGTTCCAGGTCCATTGTTGGTGGGGTTCAGAGTGCTCTTAGATTAGAAGTGAACTATACATCCCAGCCCCTACAACGCCTATAAATCATGGTGAATTTTTCCCAAACCTCTCTAGCATAGGAAAGGGTAGGAAAGGGTTAAGGGAGAGGCAATGGCAGGGTCATGGAAATTCCACACCAATGAAGAGAGAAAGGAACTCTGAGATGTGGTGCTCACTATAACCTGCAACATCTTTGGAGGGAGGAGGGCTTTGGTGGCTCCACAGCACTGTGGGTTAAAGCTGTATGTGGAGGCTGGAGGCTGTCTGTGGAAGTAGGCACCTCTGTGACATACACACATACACATTTTCATTTTTATTGTGTGTATAGATTTACTTAATATTCTGTAGGTTTACCTTCTTTTTAAGGTTGTGAGCTACTCTGGCCGGGTAATAATGCAGTAGAGTCTCACTTATCCAACATAAACAGGCCAGCAGAACATTGGATAAGCGAAAATGTTGGATAATAAGGAGGGAGTAAGGAAAAGCTTATTAAATGTCAAATTACGTTATGATTTTACAAATAAACCAAAACATTATGTTTTACAACAAATCGACAGAAAAAGCAGTTCAATACATGTTAACATTATGTAATTACTGTACAATAGAGTCTCACTTATCCAACCTTGGCTCATCCAATGTTTTGTATTATCCAATGACTGCCTCCTGCCCAGATCCACAGCTGTTACAAATCCACTGCGATGTTTTGGTGTTAAATCATAAATACTGCAATTACTATGTAACATTACCATGTATTGAACTGCCTTTTCTGTCGATTTGTTGTAAAACATGATGTTTTGGTGCTTAATTTGTAAAATCATAACATAATTTGACATTTAATAGGATTTTCCTTAATCCCTCCTTATTATCCAACATTTTCACTTATCCAACTTTCAGCCAGTTCCTTTATGTTGGATACGTGAGACTCTACTGTATTTACAAATTTAGCACCAAACATCACAATGTATTTAAACAGCTGTAGATCCGGGTGGGAGGCAGACTGCATTGGATAATACAGAATGGGTTGGATGAGCGAAGGTAGGATAAGTGAGACTCTACTGTAATAATAATAATAAAGTCCTAGACACTTGGGAAGTGTCCGACATGTGATCCAATACAACAGCCAGCAGAGTGACTGCTGTGGACTCATCTTGTTGTGTTTCTAATAATAATAATAATAATAATAATAATAATAATAATAATAATAATAATACAGAGCTTGTATGTCTGGGAAATCTGGCATGCTAAAGATGGTGGGAACTCTGTAACCTCTGTCAGTGGAAAACAAATGGCACAGACACTGTGGGGACGGGTGGGGTTTCCAGGCACCACTCATTTCACCCAGGGCTCAGGTGCACATTCTCATTACTGCCTGCACCTTGGACGGAAAATAAAAAGGCTGGTGCCATAAACAGTCAGAATAGTGTAGGCACATCCCCCTGCAATCATCCGCTGGTGTTAAAGGCTGGGTTTTGTGTGCCCTGCCTGCCACATAACCTGTCTTTGCAGAGACCTGTTCCCTCCAGTTACCATCAGACAGGCTAGCCCAAGGCGGACTTGTTTTGCATCCGGCTGAAAGAAACCACTGGTGTCCATTAGGCAGCCTCTCCCTGCCCTCAGGGAGAGACCAGGTACCAACCAGCCCAGCAGCAACAAGGCAAAGCGGAAAGAAAGGCTCCAGGAAGGAGAGAAAAGACAAAGGCAAACCAAGGATAACTGTCTGCAACAAAGGAGGAAGAGGCGCAGGCGCCCAGTAAGAAGAACAATAGAAAGGCAGGGAAGCAGAGCATTGTCCACACCTCTGAAGGGAGATCAGCCTCTTGTTAGAAAGTAATGCCCCCAAAATAAGGTGACCTGATGCCCTGCAAATATAGGGGGCTACAAACCCCATCATATTCATCCATCATGCATGAATGCTGTCTTGGGATGATGGGAGACTGCGTGCTGGAGACAGGGGTTGTATCTATCTACCTTGTAGAACTGAATGCAGTTTGGTGAGGCTGGGAAGGCTAAAGAGCTTGCCAAACTACAATGCCCACGATGGCATAGTTATGAGGCGTGGCAGTCCAAGTGGGGGCCACAGTGTAGCACCACTCCATTTGCTCAGAGGACTCCTGGGTTGAGCCGGGAAGGGGCGGAATTGGAGGAGCATCTCCAGTCTGGAAGAAGGGCGCAAATGCTCTCTGTGCATGTGCAGAGGGCCAAGCCGAGCAAGGGAAGGGCGGAGACAAGGAGCGCCCCCTTTCCAGAGCTGTCCTTTTGTTCTGATCCTTTCCAGGGCGATGGCTTTCCTACCTGAGGAATGGTTGGCGTTTCTTTGTCTCTTGGAGCTGGCCATGGCGCACAGCGAGGCGCAACAAAGAAAATGACCCTTTGGCGAGGCTGTTGCTGCGGATGGAGTTGCCCTGGCTCTTTCTTTGACTTCCTGGAAGGGAGCCACTGGCCTGCCTGCCTCCCTCCTTCCCTCCCTCCCCGCCCTTCTCTCCTCCTCTTCCTCCTCCCCCTCTTCGAAACCCTCCACCCAATCCTCATTTCTCTCTCTCCAGTTACAAAGTCGTGGCGAGCTCCCTTATCCAGGCAGGGCTTGATAAGGCTCCTCTGGCACCCTGGGCGTTGCTCTGGCTTCCCTCCAAGTTAGGAAGGAACCCAAGGGTACTACAGTATGGAAGGGAAAGGAGGGCTAGACTGGGCTTGCCCCCGACACCGTCTGTGCTTAGGTTTAGCCTTAAAGGTAGAGCTGTGCCCAGATTTTGCCCCAAGCAGAAAAGCACATTCCAACGCATCACGGTGTGTAAAATTACTGTTGTGCACCTTCAAGTAGCAGCCAATAATGAAAGGACCAAGGCATGGACATCTCTGGCCCATCCTCTGTTCCGATATCAGCCAGCACACCAATGTCTTAAATCAAGAAATAGTTTTCTAAGATCTAAAGAGATACAGGAACACCTCAGCAAGCAAGAGCTCAAAAGTGGCAGGTTAAAACCCAGAACCTCAAACCATTGCTGACTCCCTCCTGGGCACACAGAAGACTGGGTGACTTGGAAGGCACTGGGAAGACGGGCAGACAATTGTCAGCATGGTGAAAGAAGCAAAGAGCACCAGTATTGAAGCAATGCTCCTCCATCATCAACTCCGCTGGACTGGCCACGTTGTCTGAATGCCCGATCACCGTCTCCCAAAGCTATGACTCTACTCCAAACTCAAGAACGGGAAACATAATGTTGGTAGACAGGAAAAGATGGGCTTAAAACCAACCTTTAAAACTGTGGCATAGACGCCGAGAACTGGAAAGCCCTGGCCCTTGAGCACTCTAACTGGAGGTCAACTGTGACCAGCAGTGCTGCAGAATTCAAAGAGGCATGATTTGGGGGGGGGGGGGCGAAAGGGAGAAATGTGCCAAGAGGAAGGCATGTCAAGCCAAACCTGACCATTTGGAAACCAATGTCCTCACTGTGGGAGAATATGCGGATCAAGAATAGGGCTCCACAGCCATCTATGGATCCACCACCAAGACACCACATCTGAAAGACAATCATCCTCAGGCTACGAGGGACTGCCTAAGTAAGCACCATGAGATGCCGAGCCAATCTTAAGAAATGGGGCCACAAAGTGGAGTCCATGACATGTGAGTGTGGAGAAGAGTAAACCACAGACCACCTACTACAATGCAACCTGAAGGCCCTGGCACATGCACAATGGAGGACCTTTTTACAGCAACACCAGAGTCACTCCCAAGTGGCCAGATACTGGTCAAAGGACATTTAGTGTAATGCCAAGCTTTTTTATACTCTGTGTTTTTTAAGTTCATTACATCTGTACCCTCGATTCGCTTCTGATACAATAAATATGTCCTTTCCAACCTCAGGCAACTACAGCAGTGTTTTGTTGTCAAGATTTGTTCATGAAGGGAACAGAACAGTTTTGCCATTGCCTTCTTCTGAGGCTGAGGTATGACTTGCCCAAGGTCACCCAGTGCAAGGTCACAAGATTACAACCTCTCCTGCTTTATAGGAAATCTGCTACAAAACGAGCTTTTTTTTTGTTGAGTTCCAGGGTCAGAGAAGCAGTGTACTTGCTCCATCAGTGTTTTAACATTTACACAAATGACCAGCCATTGCCAGAAGCTCAGAGAGTTTCATCTATGCTGACAATCATGCCATCACCGCTCAAGCAGGGAGCTTTGAAATAGTTGAATGGTCACCCAGCTCATGTCCAATCAAACTACAGTTCCAAGGCAGCAGTGCCATAGATCAAGCTCCTTGCCCATGAAAGGTGATCTTCCATTCTGATCAATGTTTCTAAAGCTTACTACTCAAGAAGCTAAAACACAGAAGCTAACTTCAAGTTCCCTCCTTTTTTCTTCTGTTCATTCAACACTAAGCTCTTCAAAAATTCTACTCTAAAATAAGGATTAATTAGCCAATGGCAGGAGTGTAAAATTCAGAGGAATAACTTATTGATTATCTGACAGCCAGGGCCATAGCCAGAAAAAAAATCCGGGAAAGGGGGGGGGGGGAATGACTTTTTTTAGCAAATCATAAAGTGTAGTTCCATAACACAAAATAATTTAAATTATATTGTTCATTAAATATTTTATATAGATTTAATTAAATCAAATTTCTATTTTAGTTACAATGTTTCAAGTCTTAAAATAACTGAAAATGACTGTTAATTGATAATTTGTAGTTACAAAATAATACCATAACATCTGTTGGAAAGGAGCCCCCAGTAGCGCAGTGAGTTAAACCCTTGTGCTGGCAGGACTGAAGACTAACAGGTCACAGGTTCAAATCCAGGGAGAGCGCAGATGAGCTCCCTCTATCAGCTCCAGCTCTCCATGCAGGGACATGAGAGAAGCCTCCCACAAGGATGGTAAAACATCAAAACATCCAGGCATCCCTTGGGCAATGTCCTTGCAGATGACCAATTTTCTCACATCAGAAGTGACTAGCAGTTACTGAAGTCACTCCTGACATGTCAAAAAAATCTGTTGGAAAGATTTTAAAACTGTGTGAATACACTTTGATAGAAACCAGGCTCCATCGATAAACTTTGGTGGACACTCAAGAATGCAAGTCAGAGTTCACGAGGCACAATTGTGATTGCTCCTAAAATATTATCATTGAACCATTAGTATCATGGAGCAAAGTATTCCTTTGTAAAAAGATCCACTAATGACTGAGATGTAGGTTTTTATAACAAAAAGAATAAGATACAAGAATATAACCCTTCTCTTTCTTCTTTGTTGTCCACTATATGATATTTATCTAACATAACAAAGAACTTTCCCGTTCATCCATGGCATTTGTCTCTTTGAAGTTTTGCTGCTTAATTATTCAAAAAATAATTCAAAACATGGTTGAGTCCTGTGCATTCAAGTATATGTAATACCCAGTTTTCCAGTTTGATTTTTTAACATGTGCTTGCCTTCCTCTAAGTCTGAGAGAGTGACTTCGCCAAAGTCACCCAGTGCTAAATAAGTTGTTTCCTACACTTCTGTAAACAACATCACACTATTATTTGGATACCCAAGACAGGGGAAAAACTAACTTTCATGGTTGCAAAGATTTCAGCAGGTGAAACTTGTATGACAAATACCACTGCTGAAATTCCCTCTCTAATGTATCACTGTTAAAAGTAGAGGAGCCCTGCATTTTCAAAATCTTAAAAGCAGGGAGGAGTTGCTTTCTGAGGATATAAACTAATCTCCCAATGTAACCACTGTGTTAAACAAATAAGCAGCTGCCATTCAGAAGCTATCTTGCAGTCATGAGAGATGAAAGAATGACTTACAAAGAAGTTCTGCTTCAGCTTTTATTACTACCCTGCAGAGTGCCCAGTACCTCCCCAATGTGTATTATCCATAATGTCTGATATGGATAATATTCTGAATAATTACAAGATTTCACGAACATTATTCAACTAAACAACAGTATATACAGTGAACCTTTCACATACATTGGGATTAGGGATGTATGTTCCCTCAAAAGTAGGAAAACTGCAAATTAAAAAAACTTACTTTACCTGATACAACACCTTCCTAGGGATCTTTAGATTCTACAGTGTGACTCTATAAAAAAGTTGGTTGTAGAATCATATTGCAGCCGAGAGAAGTGTTTGCTCTAGGAATCCTTAGTCTTCCAACACAACTTTATGAACAGCAACTGATTGAATCTGACCACAGAATTGTTCTGAAGGACTTAGGATCCGTCCGGACAGTATCTTTACTGCGGCATCTACCGCAATAAAGGAGAGGCTGTCAAGACAAAGTTCTGGATAGTCCCGAATTAATTCGCTACAAACCCTGGTTTGTAGTGAATTAATTAGTGGGTTTATTCCACGCCTTCTTGGAAGACACAGGATAAACCCACGTCTTCCGATGTCTGGACTACAGTCAAGACACCATTCCCACAGTTTACCGGGCTAAATAAGGCCAGTAAACTGTGGGAATACCCACCCCCTCCCCCAAGGCCTCCAGACCCCTTTTGAAAGTAATGAAAACTTACCCAGCCTCCATTACAGGCTTTGAGCAGCTCTCCCGGTGTGTAGAAATGACATGCCAGAAGGGGGGAGAGGAACGAAAATTGCCCCCCCTCCTGGCACGTCATTTCTACACTCTGGGAGAGCTGCCCAAAGCCTGTTATGGAGACCAGGTAAGTTTTCATTACTTTTCAAAGGGGTCTAGGGGCTTCGCAGGAGGGGGTAGGGCCTCCAGACATTCTCCTGGGCTTGGTCTCTTTCAAGTCTATGATTCTATGCTTGCAGTTCTTATGAGGATTGCTATAATTCTTTCCATTAGCCTGTGTGATGTAGTTATTTGAGCACTGGACTGCAATTCTGGAGACCAGAGTTTGAATTTCTGCTCAACCCTGGAAACCCGCTATATGACTTTGAGCAGGTCACACTCTTTCAGTCTCCAAGATAGACAAGGGCAAACCCTCTCTCAACAAACCTTGTCGAGAAAAGCCTGTCATAGATTTGCTTTAGGTTGCTAGCGACTTGAAGGTATACCACCACAATAACAGCATTGTCTTGAAATATAGTAAGTCATATCCTGAACACATAATTCTTACTATTCAAAGATTTGTCTTTGACCAAATAAAACAGGAGGAGAGAGTTACATAGCAGCAAAAAAATATTTACATAGCCACTTGGATATAGCAATTCACATATTGCTATGAAATATATGTATGCTATTTCATAGACATGCAGTATCCTAGAAACAATAATATAACTTAGGGTTTTTTTTAATCTAAGGCTGAAAATGCCAGTTCTGTACCCATTCTGTACCCACTTATCTGAGACTAAGCTGTATTGCACATCTGGATAAAAATGTACAATATCTCTCTCTAATAATGCAGTTGTATACATATTTACACAAAAGTAGTTCTGTGTTCACTGGGACTTACTTGGAGGTATTATTATTATTATTATTATTATTATTATTATTATTAACTTTATTTGTACCCCGCTAGCATCTCCCGAAGGACTCGATGCGGCTTACAAAGGCCAAGGCCTCAAATACAACATAACAATACACAACCTAACGCAATTAAAAAAAAGCAAAATTAAACAACGAGCAATAAACAATACACCAAGACACAATAAAACTTGGCCGGGCCAGAGTAATGGGTACAGGATTAAAAGTGCTGATGTGACAGGTGATATGTAAGGATTATAGGGTAAATGCAGTGTGCGGCAAGGTAAACAGCTATTGGATTACAAAGAAAGTATATATTATAATTGTGCAAATGGTGACAACTCTCAGAAAGGCAAAAGAATGACATTTCTAGTGTTAAATTGTGTGCTACCTTCCAGAAGAGTAATCTGACATTTTACATTACAGTTTAATTTGTGACAAGCACCTTTTCTGGTTCAAAGTTTTAAATCTTGGCCATGTTATCTGAGATCTTATATCTATTAGTCACTGCTGAGTCAGCTCTATGCTTAAAATAACTCTACAGGGTCAAGGTAGCCTGACTTCTAAACCAGATATATATTATTGTGTATTTTCTTCAGTTTGCATTGCTGTGCACCTTCATGGAAAGAAAAGATAACTATGCAGAGTGTAAACACCTAACGACTCAACTAATGCTTGATTTTTCCCCTGAATTGCTGAGTGTGCTGCCATCTAAAATCACTACTTATAATTTTTATACAAAAGTGTTGGTTGTCCGACCTCTAAATACTACATCTAGTATACAATTCTAAGAGTGTATTACAGCCTCATATCCTGACTGAGAACTAGCCCAAGAGGATTTATCTGTACTTCAGAACAGCTTTTATAAAAATGATTCACTGGGTCTACATTGAGGAAGGAACATACATCTTTTCAAAATGCAGCAACATATATGTATGTGTGTGTGTATGTGTGTGTGTATAGATATATATATATATAGGCAGCAACAACTTGGGATTTCAATATAGATCCACAATTTAAGTTTGCACTTTTAACTTTGATTAACTGAATATCTATCTTTGTTCTTTGACTTGCCATTTGTTTTTAACAAAACAGCTAGAGAAAGTATATTTTACTCTTCCTGTTCTATGCCTTTGGCTTCTGTGTCACAGATTGTTTTTGCTGAACTTTGTACCTGTATAAACTCTTGGCTTTGACTCACTTTGTTAAGAGTACTGGTAATAGACCAAAGCAATACACAATCTCATTACTGGAATAGTTTCTCCCTTTACTGCAGTGGTGTGCTTAAGTGGCTAGAAAAACTCGATCGCTGAACCACTCAAATTCTCATTTTCCTGAAATGTGCCTATCTTTTCAAAATGTTAATTTTTCTAGTACTCATTTTACCTGCCTTGGCCAAGAACATTATTGTATTTTATCCAATTCACTGCTGGTTAGACTCGTTTTGCAACATTCAAGATTTTGCCAGATTGAAAGTTTGAGAGGGTTTATGTTTGTGTAGAAAAATGAATTTCAGCAACTGATGCCTATCATACAACCACATAATAAACACTCCCTGCTGAAATATTGTCTTCTGCCCAACCAGAAGTCACTTTGGCTACCCTTCTTTGCCATAATCTCATAGGCTACCCTATTGAACTCTGGTGACACAGTGGGTTAAAGTGCTGAGCTGCAGAACTTGCTGACTGAAAGGTCACAGGTTTGAATCTGCAGAGCAGCATGAGCTCTGGCTGTTAGCCCCAGCTTCTGCCAACCTAGAAGTTTGAAAACATGCAAATGTGAGTAGATCAATAGGTATCATTCCAGCGGGAAGGTAATGGTGCTCCATGCAGTCATGTCGACCAAATGACCTTGGAGGTGTCTACGGACAATGCTGGTTCTTTGGCTTAGAAATGGAGATGAGCTGAGAAATGGAGATGGAGTTGGACACACTGGACTTAATGTCTGGGGAAAACCTTTACATTTACCTATCCTATCAAACACAACATTAGCTATAAGCCTGTTTTGAGAACAATCTGTCTCTATAAGCTTAATTGTACCTGTCGTCACAGAATATTCTACTTAAGGAAGTGGGAGAGATGGGAAGTGGGAAACAGTGATGTGAGTTGAAAATATTCTCAGAGTATCCTCCAAAGGATTATTCTCTCACATTTTAACAATTTTACCCATTTAAAACAATATATTCTATCTAAGTTCAAGAATACATTGAGCCCACTATATCCACAGGGGTTGATTCCAGGACCTTGCATGGATACAAAAAAGGTGGACAATCATGTATCATATTATTAAATGTCATTGATGGTGAACATGCACACTTCAGCATGCCCAGATTCACTTTGCCATGATTTAATATTATGGGACACAATAATCCATGGTTGGTTGGTGGTAATTACAAATCCAGATCCTCAGATGTGGAGAACACACTGTATTTGGTTTACCAGGGAACTCAAAGTGATGAATCACTTAGAATAGTAGAGGTGGAAGAGACAACATACGTCATCTAGTCCAACCCCCTGCCATGCAGGAAAAGCACAATCAGAAGTATAACTGATGGTGGAAAACCTAGAACACGAGCTGGAACTTCACTGGCTACCAGTCTGTTTCCAGCTAGAAATCACAGTACAAATATATTTTGAGTACAGTTCCAAAAATAACATGAACTGATAAATCCTGTTAAGTGGGTTATACAGACTGAATGTCATTATGCAAAGTTTCAGGGGATAAAATGGCGAGACTTCTTCCTGATTGTTCACTTATTAAACAAGAAGAACAGGATGTAGTGAAAAGTTTTATAAGATTAAAGATATGGCTCATTTTAATTTTAATAGTTGGAAATGTT
Organism: Anolis sagrei ordinatus; assembly: GCF_025583915.1. Taxonomy (NCBI): domain Eukaryota; kingdom Metazoa; phylum Chordata; class Lepidosauria; order Squamata; family Anolidae; genus Anolis; species Anolis sagrei. The sequence goes on along the minus strand of NW_026847549.1, from coordinate 175,477,090 downwards.
AATATCTCAAGTTGATAATTTACTGTAACTAAGCATTATAAAGTTGTAAGAGATCCTGAATCACAACTACAGGCAGTTCAACTAATACCCCAAAGGCACCAGGTCCCATCTGGCCAATTGAGCAGGAGTCAACTCCTAGTTAATACTTGGATGAGGGACAATTTATGCACTATGTTTGCTAAGATACTCTGCGCTGAAAGAGGCAAGCTGACTTCTAAATGGAAAAGGAAAATTGAACTTTAGTAGGAGCCCCCTGTGGCGCAGTGGGTTAAACCGCTGAGCTGCTGAACTTGCTGATCAAAAGGTCACAGGTTCAAACCCAGAAAGCGGCATGAGCTCCTGCTGTTAGCCCCAGCTCCTGCCAATCTAGCAGTTCAAATGTGAGTAGATCAATAGGTACCACTCCGGTGGGAAGGTAACGGTGCTCCATGCAGTCATGCCGGCCACATGACCTTGGAGGTGTCTACGGACAATGCCGGCTCTTCGGCTTAGAAATGGAGATGAGCACCACACCCCAGAGTCGGACACGACTGGACTTAATGTGAGGGGAAAACCTTTACCTTTTTAGTCCAATGCACACAGCTATGGAAGCTTAACCAAGGTAGTCTTTGATGAAGAGTTAGGCTACAGTGAAATGAAGAACTCATATGCCTACATTGTAGCAAGTAACAAAATATTTAAATGATGGTACTGTTTTGCTCGCCACATCTTCACATGTACCAATAATACAGTTTTTAAGCTACAAGATTAGAGTTGCACACTATAGGCCAGTCATTGTTTTTATTTAAGAGATTTCTCCTTTGAGAGTATAATGCAAAGTATGTTTTATCTTAGCAGAGACGAGCTAGGTTTCATTTTCATCTTGATTTTCCCTAGTGAAGTTCCACAAAGTATGTTATTGCCATTCAAAGGTCTTTATATTCAATTTCAATAAAAAGGTGCCAAATGCAGCTTCATGTTGATTGAAGTCTCATTTTAATAAGCCACAAATGGGAAGTATTTGATCTTCCCCACTATCATTGGCAATGCTGCATACGGCATTTGGGACCTGAAGGCCCCAACATTTGGAGGACTAAAGGTTATCCAGTCCACCATCCTCCTTGCAGTAAACTGTGGCAAACACAAAATGTAAAGGAAAGGTATAAGGCTCACCTAAACTCATTTATATATAGGAGCTGCAGTGGCGCAATGGGTTAAAGCTTTGTGCCGGCTGAACTGCTGACCTGAAGACTTTTTTTTATCATGTCAGAAGCGAATTGGAGTCGCTTCTGGTATGAGAGAATTGGCTGTCTGCAAGGACGTTGCCCAGAGGATGCTCAGGTGTGTTACCATTCTGTGGCAGGCTTCTCTCACATCACCACCTGGGAAGCTGGGGCTGACAGATGGGAGCTCACTCTGTCTTGTGGATTCAAACCGCCGACATTCAGGTCTTCAGGTCAGCAGTTCAGCCAGCAGGTTTAATCCATTGTGCCACCATGGCCCCTAGTTGTGAAACAGGGGTGAGCTCCCATCTGTCAGCCCCAGCTTCCCATGCATGGACATGAGAGAAGCCTCCCACAGGATGATAAAACATCCAGGTGTCCCCTGGGCAATGTCCAATTCTCTCACACCAGGAATAACTTGCAGTATACTCTCAATTCACTTCTGACATGATTATGTTTTAACTGTGTGAAGTATAACTGAAACAAATTTTGTCGAATAGATCTTTCAATTTTTCTTTGCAACAATGATTCTCAATTAACAATAGGGGACATTACACACATATATAGTTTGGCTCTTTAATTCGCATCCCAAAACAGATACAGCTCTATTTTACACAGTACACATGTTCAGTTTTTTAAAATCCCTTAGGCTTCATCCATAAAGGCCCCATAATAAAACCATCACAGATGACTTTTCAAGTAATATCATTGAATAGCTTTGAGTAGTAGTATGCTCAGATGCTCAACAGAAGGCTGGGTTGAACAAGAGGGGGAAAAAAATCACAGTTTTGAATGTATTTGGGTAAAACAGGTTCAGTAAAACCTGGTACCTAGAGACAATAAACAACAACAAATACGTTTTCATACAATCTAAGATAGTTGTAACTTGTATGTATTAATGCAGGACTACTTTCATTAAGTCAGCTATAATTAGGAACATAACTTTTGAGAAATTACTTCACTGACAAACAGCAGAAATATACACGAAATTAGAGAAAGTTCTGTTCAGATGAGAAAGTGCAAGGACATAAATGATTTAGCACATGAGAAAATATTCATCAGATTAATAACCCTAAGAAACAAAGCAATCAACTTCTTAATTATTATTATAATTTCATTTCAAAAGACACAAATTGTCAGTCAAGTGTTTTTACATAAATTAAGCAAAGGCTTTGGTCAGGACAACTAAATTCTAAATGTATAATATACATTAAGGCACTTTTTTCATAAAAGATAACTGTGTAAACACATTTGACCAAACTTACAGTTGATTTTTTTTTTTTAAAAAAAGACTGCAATATTTTTTTGTAATTTTAAAATGATAACAACTGTGTTTTACTAAGTTCCCAGACAGGACCTGATTCATCCTTGAATGGCAACATGAAAAAATAGGCCTATATGTAAAAGTATTATTGTAGTAATGTAAAGTCAGTTGTGCTACTCAATACATATCTACAGAGTTTGAGTAAGTGGTATTTAACAGCTTCCTTTGCACAATTTAGACTGAATATTTGTAGTACTACCTGGACTACAATTTTCCTGACAGTAAAACCCATGGACCTAGAGATTTCTAGAGGGAACACTTCTCTAAGCATTTCTAGGTCCTACAATGTTACTCCCTGGTCAACCACTGGCAGAAGTCAACCATCAAGTTGCACTGGAGAAAGTAGAGATTCAGAGAGAGGCGTTCTCTCAAGTACAAGTAAATAGTGTTTTCTAACGCTCAGAAAATGGAAGGCCAACTGTATATCAAATGTATATTTTAAATTTCATTGGCATTTAAGAAAATAGACTTCTATAAAAATGGATGGAAAATATGATTTGGGTAATTCCTGAGCCTTAAAACTAACTGCTAGTCACAGCTAGAGTACACTTTTTAAATCAATGGAGCTACATAAGTCAATGGTTATACAAGTTGCATTCATTAAATGGACTTACTTTAATTGTGACAAAAATGTTAGGGCTATATATCAAGCCAAGTCTATTAGAGTGTTGTGAAACAAGCAGGATAGTTCCCAGTATGTTCCCAGTAAAATCTGTTCAGTTAATGGGGTCTACTCCCAGGTAAGCCTGTATAGGATTACCACAGAAGGCTGCAGTCCCATACAAACTTACAAAGGAGATGGTCCCACTAGACCAGACATGGGCAAACGTTTTTGCTTTGGGGCCACATTGTGGGCCCAGCTGAGAGGACCAGACCGAGCTGAGAAAGAGGGCGACCATGCATGTGCTAGGTGGGATGGGTCCGGGAGGAGGAAAGTCTGGGAAAAGACGGGGCTGGTAGGAGGCAGGGAAGGTTCCTGGCATAAGGTCGGGGCTGCTCGCTCCATCCTTATGTTGGAAGGGCAACTGCTGTGATCCTCCTCCCCCGATCTTTGGGCTGTCCTCTTGGCATTATGCTGGGAGGAGGGCAAGATAGGCAATGGTTGAGAGCGTTCCAGAGGGCTCTTAGGCACTGCGTGCCTTTCTCGGGCCATCCTCTCAGCATAATGACAGGGTTGCTCACACCGTCCTTATACTGGGAGGAGGGCAAGACATGCAGTGGCTGAGAGCGCTCCACAGGGCTCTCAGCTGCTGTGTGTCTTCCTCCCCCATCCTTTCTGCATAAGGATATGGTGGGCCACCATGTCCTTATGCCGAAAGGACAGGGGAAACGAGGAAGGTCTGAGGTAAGCACCCAGGGGGCCGCATACAGCTCCAGGACCTTAGTTTGCCCATGTCTGCAATAGACACATTAGCAATTATTTGTAATTAAATATCACAGCATATAACAGAGAGATTATTCAAAGAAATGTCTACCATACAACATGGCACAGAGGAAATGTCAATTGCTGGTAAGAGCAAAGTTTGACCTACTTTTAATGCTACCAAAATGGCACAGATTTAATGCAGCGCTTATTCATTATCATATATCAATATTTGTTAACTGTCATCTTCAAAAGATTTTTGCAAAAGATATTTGCAAAAGACGTATGCAAAGTTGATGAAAAGAGCAAGTGCTATACAAAACCTTTTTTAAAAAAGTATGTATTTTCTGCAGTAGTAGATCATCTTCACATCCACCGTATTTTGAACAGCTTTGTAACAAAAAAAGAGAAGGCTCTCATAATCCGGACACATCAGTATAAACTGGAGAAAGTCATTATTGTCTTTAAAGTTCTCTCTTGTCTTCATACCGACACATACATGCAGCTCTTTGACTGTCAAGGTATGGTTTGCATCCTAAATGTATGACAGCATCAAACACTAGTTGCACTGTTGATTCACAAGCTGAAAAGGAGAGTGCAGAGGGAAGAGAATCAATAGAAAACAAGGATACAGAGAAAAGAAAATCAATTTATATTTCAATAATATAGTAAAATGCAACTATCACAAAGCTTGGAAAGGTTAGGTTTTTGGAGTACCGCTTTCAAGATCCCATAGCAACATAAAACATGTTTTAGTTAAAATCATGTAATAATAATAATAATAATAATAATAATAATAATAATAAACTTTATTTGTACCCCGCTACCATCTCCCCAAGGGACTCGGTGCGGCTTACATGAGGCCAAGCCCAAAGTACATCAAACAAAACATCAATAAACACAACATCAATAAACAATCAATAAAATACAAATCATATTTGGCAAACTGCTAATTGCAATTTTGTAAGTCAGATTTACAACCATATAATTTCCTTCCTATTCATATTTTCATTAATGATACCACTGACTCACACTGTATTATATGGCAGTATATGGCATGGCTGGATTTTAAGGTCTTTCTCCTTCTCTGTCTCTTCTCTTATGCCACAGCAAATTACAAATCCCAGGATTCCATAGTATTGAGCCATAACAGTTAAAGTAGTTCAAACTGCATTAATTTTACAGTGTTAATGCACCGTTGGTGCATAGATACCAATGAAATTACATTAATTGAGACATCAGTAGATTAAATGTTTTTGAGTTTTTATATAAACTGCAATTTAAGATAAGACTGCCCAACTTCGATTAAACCATTATTCTAACCTTCTTCAATGTAAATGTGCTTACGTATCCTTCCAAAATAATAATAGAGTAAAATAATGTAAATGTAATAAACATAATAAGAGTAAAATAATACATGTAATAATAAAAATAAAGTAAAATAATAAATGACATAATATAATAATAAATAGAGTAAAATAATAAATGTAATATAAATAATAGAGTAAAATAATGTAAATTTATTAATATTATATAATAATAATAATAAATAGAGTATAATAAATGAATAAAATGTAATAAAAATAAAGTAACAATAAAACATTGACTTGAGTATAACTGAGGGGGGCTTTTTCATTGTAAATAAAGGGCTGAAAACTCAGCTTATATTCGAGTATATACAGAATGTTTTCAAACAATTAGTCTACCATTATTTTTGGGGGAAATGGTTGTGGAAGGTGCCTGGCTTAGAACACACATGGTAATTATTGTAACCTGCTTGAAAATAAACAAGTGTAATGAATTCATTCCTTTTTTTAAAAAAAGTCTCAAAGTGGTGCTAGAGTTCTTCAAACCCCTTTCCTTTCTAATAGCTGGAAATGACTAACATGGTCATCTGTTTCAAAACTTGCACATAAGAGCATGACAGCAGGGTGTTATCTGTTAGAACATAATTTGCATTTATGAATTGCACATAAATAAAACCTCAGATCTTGAATGCATGGCAAAACAGAGCAGATGGTAGAGTCATGTAAGTTCAAATTATATTTAGTTATTGTGCAGTTACAAAAAAAACTATCACAGGTGTATTTCTCTGGACAAGCTTACCTCGTACACTCTCTGGAATTCCTAGTGTCTTCTGTACATCTCTACAGATCTTTGAAAGGCAGTATTGAAATTCCTCATCACAATCATGTTTTTTGTTGCCACAGGTATCATAGCACCTGTCGTGTTGATTGCAGCATTTTGTCATGGAGGGAATGCCTATATCAAACTGGGAAGCAATTCCATAGCATTTTGTGAGAATGCTTTGTGAGGCATACCAATACATAGCATTAATGTGTACCAGCATAAACAATGTCCCTGAAAGAAATGCATAAAGAGCTGGAAAAGCATGGGTGTTTCAAAATTATGGGCCTAATTTCAAAGCAGTATATTTCACGATGGCAACATGTTAAAATGACACAAAAAGTTTAGGAGTTATTAAATGTTCATGTTTTATTAACCATGGTATAAATACTCTAGGTGCCCTCCACTTACTGTATGGAAAACATTAAATTTTAAATTGGGTCCATCTTTTTGAAGCACTCTGTATTTCAGAAAACTAGTAAATTAAACAAAAGGGATTAAGATGAGTGCAAAACCTAACATATACATTTAAGGTAAAAATCTGAATAGGGATGCTTTTAGCCATCAGAAGTTTTAAATGATAGAAATGTTCCCCTCAAACTCTCATAAAAAGAGAAAACGGATGCTTCAGACTTTTAAAAAATGAATTATTTTGTTAGCGAATTTAAGGATAAGTTAAATTTTGAGTATGAATGTTTTCCATAAATCTATTTTTGATGTTAAAGTTAACCCAGATGCATTTCCATTTTAATATATTTCCTTCCTTTGACATATAAATAATCAAAGTGAAGAAAAACTCAATGACTCAGAAGTTACTTACATGAACTCCAAAGAGGGGAGACCCACATCCATTTGGTGGTTGAGGTTTATAGCCATAACGGGGAAAAGGTTTATATCCTATAAAATATGAAGGGTTGCAAGTACTTAAAATAATTTAGGATTTGATGCCTCAAAACAAGAGTCCATAAGCAATATTCTCTAGTATAATTTATTTATTTATTCCCTATATAAATGCTCCGCTATTCTCACCCTGAGGGGGACTCAGAGCAGATTACAGATTAGCCACTTCAGTGCCACATTGCAATACAAAGTATATAAAATACAACACATTAAACATCAACAAAATAAATATTTAAATACATAAACTGTTAAAAACCATATATCTAAAACTGTGATCATCCTTCATATTGCTACATACCAATTCCATGTTGCACTATTCCTGAATGCCTGATCCCAGAGCCAAGTCTTAACTTTTTTTCTAAAGATAAGGAGGGAGGGGGTCAATCTAATATCATTGGGGAGGGAGTTCCATAGCAGAGAGGCCGCCACTGAGAAGACCCTGCCTCTCACCCCCACCAGTTATGCTTGTGAAGGGGGTGGGATTGAGAGCAGGGCCTTCCCAGCAGATCTTACTGCTCATAGAGGGAGATACGTTTCGGACAGGTAAGCTGGACTGGAACCGTTTAGGGCTTTATAGGATAAAGCCAGCACTTCGACTTCTGCCCAGAAGCAAACCGGCAGCCAGTGGAGCTGACTTAACAGGTGTTGTATGCTCCCTGTATGCCGTTTCGGTTAGGAATCTTGCTGCTGCCTGTTGGACTACTTGGAGCTTTGAAACAGTCCTCAAAGGCAACCCCACATAGAGCATGTTGCAGTAGTCTCTTTGAGATGTAACAAGAGCATGGACCACCGCAGCTAAGTCTGACTTCTCAAGGTATAGGCGCAAGTTTTAATTGTGCAAAGCTTCCCTGGCCATTGCTGAAACCTAGGGTTCCAGGCTCAGCGGTGAATCCAGGATAACTCTCAAGCTGCGAACCTGTATCTTCAGGGAGAGTGTAACCCCATCCAGCACAAGCTATAGCCCTATACCACCCTGTTTAGCCTTTTGACTGACTAAGAGTAACTCTGTCTTGTCTGGATTCAATTTCAATTTGTTTGCCCTCATCCAGGCTGTCACAGTTGCCAAGCATTGGTTCAGGACCTGAACAGCCTCCTTAGTAGCAGGTGGAAAGGAGTGATAGAGTTGGACGTCATCTGCATACGGATGGCTTTGAACTCCAAAACTCCAGATGATCTCCCCCAGTGGCTTCATGTAGATGTTAAACAACATGGGGGACAATACTGAACCCTGTGGGACCCCACAGGTCAAAGGCTGTGGAGCAGAGCAGGTGTCCCCCAACAACACCTTCTGGGAGCAATCCTCCAGGAAGGATCAAAGCCACTGCAAAACAGTACCTCCAAGCCCCATTCCTGCAAGGCATCCCAGAAGGATACCATGGTCTACAGTATCGGCCACTGAGAGGTCCATGAGAACCAACAGGCACACACTGCCCTTTCAACTTCTCAGCATAGATAACCCACTAAGGAGACCAATGCTGTTTCAGTTCCATGTCCTGGCCTAAGACCAGACTGTGCCGAATCCAGTTAATCAGTTTCCTCCAAGAACACCTGGAGTTGCAAGGCCACCACACGTTCTAGGAATTTGCCCAAAAAGGGGAGATTGGAAACTGGCTGAAAGTTGTTCAGTTGAGTGGGATCCAGTGATGTCTTTTTCGATAGTGGTTTTATCACTGCCTCCTTTAAGTCCACTAGAATCTTGCCTTCTTGTAAGAAGGCATTAACCCCTACCTTCTCCCACTCTGCCAAACCCCCTCTGGCCTCCTTTACCAGCCAGGATGGGCAGGGGTCTAGGATGCATGCGGTTGCCCTCACCTCTACAAGGATGTTGTTCACGTCCTCGGGCTGCACCAATTGAAATGAATCCATTAAAACCGGACAAGCAGGTGCTCATATAATTGTGTGCTAATTGTCTTCATTCAAAGAGAATCAATAGAACAATTCAGTGAATTGTTAACGTGTGCGTTCAAACTGACATATGGCACACCTATCATGAATGCTTCTTGGCAGGATTTCTTCAGAGGAATATGCCTTTGCTTTCCTTTGGGGCTGAGACTGAGTGACTTCACCAAAGTCACCAAGTAGCTTTCTATGGCTGATTTGAACCCTGGTCTCCAGATTAATCATCCAATGTTCAAACCACTATACTACACTGGTTCTCAACTAAGTGTTATACAAATGCATCAACGTATCATTTTTATGGTTACTGAATGTAGCTTAGCAATAGTAACACTAATCTTATCAAGGTTTTCATACAACAAGGAGCAGCTCAACCCATTACGCAAAGTAAGCATTTGCAGTATAGTTGATTTTGCCCAGGGGCGCTCTTGAGGTGCTCTTGGGGGAAAATAGACCTTGACATATACGAGTTGTAGTTACTGGGATGTATAGTTCACCTACAATCAAAGAGCATTCTGAACTCCACCAATGATGGAATTGAACCAAATATGGCACACAGAACTCCCACGACGAACAGAAAATATAAATCAATGATTGGTTGGGGGGGCAAAATACTGTTTGCTTACTGTTGAAAATTACCTACGGCCGCCTCTGCATACAACTATATTATACTAAGAGGTCAATCCTATAATGTCTTCGCAGAAGTAATGCCCACTGAATTTAGTAGGAAGCATTCTAAGGTTAAGTAGATATAAAATTGCATTTCTCAAAATATAATAGTCTTACTGATAATTATTAATATTATTAAAAGTGTCATCCTCAACACCAGTTATAGTCTGACTCTGGGTGGTGGTGCTCATCTCAATTTCTAAGCCAAAGAGCCAGTGTTGTCCATAGACACCACCAAGGTCATGTGGCTGGTATGACTGCATGGAGCATCATTACCTTCCTATTGATCTACTCACATTTGCATGTTTTTGAATTGCTAGGTTGGCAGAAGCTGGGGCTAACAGCAGGAGCTCACCCTGTCCCACAGATTTGAACTGCTGACATTTGGGTTAGCAAATTCTGCAGCTTAGAGGTTTAACCTGCTGCGCCACCACAGCCCCATTAAAGTTCACATACTTTATCTTTTTAAAAGTGTTTACGTATTTCACATATTAATACAATGTGCAGAAAGTGTTGAAGCTCTTTCAAGCAGAAGATAACAATACTAGATACCTCTTAGATTTGTTGTGGTAATAATAAGTAAATTCTTGTGATCATCTTTTGAACTAAAGAAACAAATGTATACGACTAAAATTATGAAACAAAAAAGAAGCAACAACATACAGTAGTGAACTAATGTTTGGAAAGTTTGTAAAACTGGGAACTAATTGGTTAACATAATCTGGATGCAGGAAGAATGGATTACCTTTCACATTCATTTCCAAGCATTTTAATCCACAATAACAAAGCTGATACCTATACACGGAACCCATTGATGAACTACTTGCTCTTTCCGTAACAATTGACCCCTTGTATTCATGGATTCTGTATCCACAAACTCAACCCTCCAGAATTTGATTTTTTTAATCCAAAAAGCAAAGTTTGATTTTCTATTTTACATAATGCATTGTATATAATGGGACTTGAACATCCAGTTTTTGGAATTGGGGGAGGCTGTCCAAGATCCAGATCCCAGTGGATACCAAGGGTCATTGTAATTGAAAAACAAAATGCTAGGTCTTTCCCAGCCTCTGGAGTACATCTACAATGTGGAATTAATACAGTTTGACATCATTTTGATTGCTGTGGTGCAAGGGTATGGAGTCATGGGAATTGTAGCTTGCAGAAGCGCTGGCACTCTTTGGCAGAGGATGCTAAAAGCTTTGTCAAAATATATATCCCAGGATTCCATAGCATTGAGCAATGACAGTAGATGCATTCTTGGTGACTAGAGCCTACTGGCTTTTAGAAACTGTGGGAGTTGGAGTCCAACCTGGAGGGCCAAAGTTTGCCCATACCTGGTCAATACTATAGAATTAGGGTAGCTTTAACTGCCATTGCTCAATGCAGTGAGTTTCATTAGAGTTTTAGTTTGGCAGGGCACTAGTGGTCTTTGGAAGAAAAGGCTAAAGATCTTGTAAAACTACAACTCCCATGATCCTGTGGCACTATTGTTGCTATTGTGTGCGTTCGAGTTATTTCCAACTTATGGATTTCTAAGTCCCCTCTATCACAGAGCTTTCTGGCAAGATTTTTTTCAGACGAGGTTTGCCATTGCTTTCTTCTGAGGCTGAGAGAGTGTGTAACTTCCCCAAGGCCATCCGTGGTCAATTAGAACCCTGAACTCCAGAGTCCTAGTCCAATACTCAAACCAATATGCCAAACCATAACTGCTCTGTATTCATTAACACTACATAGCCGCAATGAAAAACAGAGGTCTCTCCAGCTGGCAATTGGGGTGCAGGAGGATGCTGGCTGTTAGAGATAATGGGAGTTGGAATCCAAAAGACCTGGAGGGCCAAAGTGTGCCCATGCCTGCTATAGGCACACCTGGTGACTAAGATTCCAATCGGCACCTGATTTGCACTGAAATAGTGGGCACCTTCTGATGCTGTTAGGAATTGTGGGAGTTGGAGTCCAAATCACCTGGAGGGCCGAAGTGTGCCCATGCCTGCTATAGGCACACCTGGTGACTAGGTTTCCAATCAGCACCTGAGTCACACTGAGTTAGTGGGCACCTTCTGAGGCTGTTAGGAATTGTGGGAGTTGGAGTCCAAAACACCTGGAGAGCCAAAGTGTGCCCATGCCTGCTATAGACACACCTGGTGACTAGGATTCCAATCAGCACCTGAGTTGCACTGAGATAGGGGGCACCTTCTGAGGCTGTTAGGAATTGTGGGAGTTGGAGTCCAAAACACCTGGAGGGCCGAAGTGTGCCCATGCCTTCTATAGGCACACCTGGTGACTAGGATTCCAATCAGCACCTGAGTCTCACTGAGATAGTGGGCACCTTCTGAGGCTGTTAGGAATTGTGGGAGTTGGAGTCCAAAACACCTGGAGGGCCGAAGTGTGCCCATGCCTTCTATAGGCACACCTGGTGACTAGGATTCCAATCAGCACCTGAGTCACACTGAGTTAGTGGGCACCTTCTGAGGCTGTTAGGAATTGTGGGAGTTGGAGTCCAAAACACCTGGAGGGCCGAAGTGTGCCCATGCCTTCTATAGGCACACCTGGTGACTAGGATTCCAATCAGCACCTGAGTCACACTGAGTTAGTGGGCACCTTCTGAGGCTGTTAGGAATTGTGGGAGTTGGAGTCCAAAACACCTGGAGAGCCAAAGTGTGCCCATGCCTGCTATAGACACACCTGGTGACTAGGATTCCAATCAGCACCTGAGTTGCACTGAGATAGGGGGCACCTTCTGAGGCTGTTAGGAATTGTGGGAGTTGGAGTCCAAAACACCTGGAGGGCCGAAGTGTGCCCATGCCTTCTATAGGCACACCTGGTGACTAGGATTCCAATCAGCACCTGAGTCACACTGAGTTAGTGGGCACCTTCTGAGGCTGTTAGGAATTGTGGGAGTTGGAGTCCAAAACACCTGGAGAGCCAAAGTGTGCCCATGCCTGCTATAGACACACCTGGTGACTAGGATTCCAATCAGCACCTGAGTTGCACTGAGATAGTGGGCACCTTCTGAGGCTGTTAGGAATTGTGGGAGTTGGAGTCCAAAACACCTGGAGGACCGAAGCGTGCCCATGGCTGCTATAGGCACACCTGGTGACTAGGATTCCAATCGGCTCCTGAGTCGCACTGAGATAGTGGGCACCTTCTGAGGCTGTTAGGAATTGTGGGAGTTGGAGTCCAAAACACCTGGAGGACCGAAGCGTGCCCATGGCTGCTATAGGCACACCTGGTGACTAGGATTCCAATCGGCTCCTGAGTCGCACTGAGATAGTTGGCACCTTCTGAGGCTGTTAGGAATTGTGGGAGTTGGAGTCCAAAACACCTGGAGGGCCGAAGCGTGCCCATGACTGCTATAGGCACATCTGAGGCTCAACTCGGCCTCCCCTTCTGAGCCCCTTCTATGGGCACCACCTGAGGCTCAGCTACCCAGGCCCCTTTCTCTTGGGGCATGACCAGCCTTACCATCGCTGCACTTGTACCGGCAAAGCCCATCCTCTCCTCCCAGGAGGTCCAAGGCGGCATTCAGGTAAGTGTCGATCTTGTGGACGCCGTTCCGGATGGTCTTCAGCGTCATCCTCCAGTCGGGGGTCTGGGCTTCGTGGCAGCGGGCCCGTGGGCTCCCCCCCAGCAGCAGCAGCAGCAGCAGAGCCCAGGCCAAGAGCAGGGCGGGCAGGGGCCCCCGCCTCCCCATCCTCCCCGGCGGACTCACCGGCCTCTGGGGCTCAACGCGCCCTCCACCTGAGCCATGGCCAGCCTCCTCCGGCAAAGGAGCCCGACTCCTCCAGCGGAAGGCAGCCACTCGGCCTCAGTGACGCGCCCTGCGTGAAAGGGGAGGGCTCCCAGCGGGGTGCCTGGCCATGTCCACCCTTCCTCGGGAGGTGGAGCAGAAGAAGATCGTGGCGGAAAGAGGGAGGCAGATCGGCCAGGGTTGAAAGGTGAACGCTCCGCTCAGGTTCCCCTCCCACTCGTGGACCTTAAAGGAACAGCAAGGAGGCTCGGGACGCCTGAGGTGTATCAGAATTGGAGGAGTGTGCGTGTCTCGGTCGCATCTGCACTAGAGCAGGAATGTAGTCTGATTCAACGGTTATGGAATCATGAGACAAAGTCTTTAGCCTTCTGTGCGCAATTCATAGGTATGAATTCATAGGTTTCCCCCTGACATTAAGTCCAGTCGTGTCCGACTCTGGGGGTTGGTGCTCAGCTCCATTTCTAAGCCAAAGAGCCGGCTTTGTCCGCAGACACCTGTAATAATAATAATAATTATAATTATAATTATTATTATTATTAATCCTCAGCTGCTGCAAGAAGATCGCAGACAGACTACAAGCAGAGGCATAACACCGTTGCTCAGATGATTCATTGGAACTTGTGCCACAAATACCATCTGCCTGTGACAAAAAATTGGTGGGATCACAAGCCTGAAAAAGTTAGAGAATGAACACGTCAAACTCCTCTGGGACTTCTGGATTCAGACAGACAGAGTTTGGGAGAATAATACTTCTGATCTCACAATCGTGTTAAGTATGGATCGTGGATGTCCCAATCCCAGGTGACAGCAGGATCACAGAGAAACAACTGGAAAAGCTGACATGAGGATTAAAAATCAAACTGCAAAGACTCTGGCACAAACCAGTAAGGTGGTCCCAGTGGTGATCGGCACACTGGGTGCAGTGCCTAAAGACCTTGCTCTCCATTTAAACAATCGGTGCTGACAAAATTACCATCTGCCAGCTGCAGAAGGCCACGCATTATTCGCCGATACATCACACAGTCCTAGGCACTTGGGAAGTGTCCAACGTGTGATCCAATTCAACAGCTAGCAGAAAGTGTGCTGTGGACTCATATTGTTGTGTTTCTAATAATAATAATAATAATAATAATAATAATAATAATAATCATCATCATCATCTTTATTTATAACTTGCCACCATCTCCCCAAAGAGGACTAGGGGCAGCTAACCTGAGGCCAAGCCCAAAATAATACAATACAATATAAAATAGCATAGTAAAATCAGACACAAAGGGTGGGCCAGATGTATGAGATAAAATGTTGAAGGTTAAAACCCTGGGTGAGATAGGAATAAAAATGTATTTGTGAAAGAGGGGCCCAAAAGGGGGAGCTGTGGAGTTTAGCCTTTATAAAGGACAGGGGGAGCTACTTTAAGATCATGTGGCTGGCATGACCGCAGCCACATGACCTTAAAGTAAAGTATTGAGCTACTCACATTTGTATGTTTTTGAACTGCTAAGTTGGCAGAAGCTGGGGCTAACAGCGGGAGCTCGCCTGGATCACCAAATTCAAACCTGCCAGCTTTCGATCAGCAAATTGAGCAGTTCAGCACTTTAAACCACTGTGCCACTGGGGTCTCCGCAATTCATAGAATCATAGAATGATAGATTTGGAAGAGATCTCGTGGGCCACCCAGACCAACTCCCTGCCAAGAATCACATTCAAAGCACCCCCAACAGATGGCCATCCAGCCTCTGTTTAAAAGCCCCTAAAGAAGGAGCCTCAATTATTATTTATTATTATTATTAACTTTATTTGTACCCCGCTAGCATCTCCCGAAGGACTCGATGCGGCTTACAAAGGCCAAGGCCTCAATACACAACATAACAATACACCTAAAGCAAATTAAAACAATTAAAGCAATATTAAAACAACAAAACAACAAGCAATAAACAATACACCAAAACACAATCAAACTGGGCCGGGCCAGAGTAAAGGGTACAGGATTCACTCCAGGGTCAAGAGTTCCACTGATGAACAACTCTGACATTCAGGAAGTTCTTCCTAATGTTCAGGTGGAATCTCCTTTCCTGTAGTTTGAAGCCATTGTTCTATGTCCTAGTTGCCAGGGCAGCAGAAAACAAGCTTGCTCCCTCCTCCCTATGACTTCCCCTCACATATTTATACATGGCCATCATGTCTCCTCTCAGTCTTCTCTTCTGCAAGCTAAACATGCCAAGCTCTTTAAGTCGCTCCTCTTAGGACTTGTACTTCAGACCCTTGATCATTTTAGTTATCATCCTTTGGTCACACTCCAGCTTGTCGACATCTCCCTTAAATTGTAATGCCAAGAATTGGACACAGTGTGATTTCAGGTGTGGTCTGACCAAGCAGAATAGACGGGTAGCTGGCATGACTTCCCTGGATCTAGACACTAGACTCCTATTTATGCAGGCCAAAATCCCATATTATCTTGATTTGTTTTTAGGCACCCAAACAGATCATGTAGCAAAACCACAGTACTGTATGTGAAACCTCAAAGAAAACAGTGTTTTAGGACTGACATTTCTCAAGTATAGTTGTGTGAAAACAAATTTGCTATTCTTGCAATTGAGACAAAGGAGACTTACATCCAGACTGTGCTTGGGCAATGCCAAAGCTTAACTTGGTCTGTTTCTCTACTGCAATCCCAGCTGACATCTTCCCTGACCATTGCACTGCCTTTCATGTTGTCCCATCATGTATCCGGTTTTTTAGCGTTCTGAACTGAAATGTTCCTATTTGTCCCACTTTATAGTTCATCCCTACAGTTAAGATCTTTGATTTCATCACACACACTTAAACAAGCATTTTTCTGCTTCTTGGCAGGGGGTTGGACTGGATGGCCCACAAGGTCTCTTCCAATGCTAGGATTCTATGATTCTAGTGCATGATGTAAGGGTTGAGCACTGGACTCTGAAACCAGGATTTGTATCCTCACTCAACCAAGGTCAAGGTGGTTTCCTTCAGTTTTAGAGTCAGGCAACAGCAAACCTTTTCAAAACAAATCTTTTCAAGAAGACTGTGATATGGTTTCCACAAGTCAAAAAGAACTTGAAGGTAAACAACAGTAGTACCAATTTTCCCAAGGGTTATTTCTAAGATGCTTAGTTGCTCAAAGCAAAGTCTGAAATGCATCCTACCTCACCCTCATTCCATACACGGGCACAAACAGGACAAATAGTTCAATATTACTTTGATTTTAGAAATGTGATAGCATCTTCCATTATAACTGAGAGCAATTGTAGGCTGAAGGACTCAGGAAGCGACTGGTTTCCCTCCACATCTGGCACTTGGAGCAATTTCTCCACCCAGCCGTCCTCCCTAATTTCCCGGCACTTACATTTCTGGAACAGTCAGAAAGTTCAAATGATGATTGGTTACTATTTGTGTGTTTACCTGACAAGTGAATGATATTCCAAGTTTTTGTTTAATCAGTTGACCAGTTCCTTGGCACATGGATAGTAACAGTATTGTCTGCAGAAATGGGAGTGCTAATTTCCTGATTCAGTAGATCAGGGTAACAAAATCTAGAATTTTTAAAAAGTCAACAAATAATGGTATCACATGACCGTATTCTTATATAACTACAGGAAAGGGTAGTACTGATTTCCTTATAAGAGGGGAAAGAACAGTAAAGTAGAGATTGGTGGATTTCTTGTCACGAGACAATGATTCCATTTTGAGTTTTACTACAGACTTTAAGGCAGGGGTCCCCAAAATAAGGCCCACGGGCTAGATGTGACCCTCCAAGGTCATTTACCCACCTCTCTCCCTGAACTTTAGACCTAGCACCTCTCTAACGACTTGGAGGCACACAGTAATAATAATCCTAATTAACTTGACTATCACATCAGCCAAAAGCACGCCCACACTTCCCAGTAAAATACTGACAAATGTCCCTTCCTAGGTACAGATTTCTCTCACTTCCTGTTGTCTCACCCCCGTTCTTTACTATGAATCTTTTGGAAGTTGGATGTTTGTAAATTGGGAACTGCCTGTACTCTGTTTGTCTGTAGAGCATTATCTGATTTATTCTGGACTTTCTGGTGAATTTGTAATGTGCTGTTTCTGGCTTAATTCATGCTACAGCATACATTGGGAGTATGGTTTTTGTAGCCATCTCATCCTCAAGCTGACTTCCAACTGCATTATATGGTCTGTGTAAGAGCACTCTCAATGTTGATGACAAAATTTTGAGTTTTTCTAAGTCCCATGGATACCAAAGGATGCCTGCCAATCTTCACTAACCGCGGATGGCACAAATCAGGAACCAGAAACCGATAATCTCACCACATTGAAGGCAAACAACAGAAACTTTATTCAATTTGCACAAACGGGACACTTGTACAGCACGTATGTCTGAAGGGTATAAGTGTAAAAACATAATGAAAGCATAATGATAAGCAGACATTTTTATGCATAGATTCCCATTCACTGACATTGTTCTGTTTTGAAACTCACTCCCTTTTGCCTGATTGGTAGGCACTGAGAAACTGACTGGCATCCCCCAAGCCTCTGATTGGTCAGGAGGCAGGTCCAAGCTAGAGCTCAACCTAATTGGAGGGGGCAGCAGTGACATAGCTGGGGATCTCCTCCCAGCTGGGCAGGGAGGCCCTGAGGCTTCCAATGGACTGGCAGAGGGATCTAGGGGAGGGAGGGGACACTAGAGGTTGCGCCAACCCTTTGGTAGGTGGTGTTTGAATGTGGAAAGCAAAGCAAAAACTGATCTGACATAATTATGCAGATACTGGGGCCCAGCTGGAGAACACAATAGGAGTTGCTGTCTGAGACATCTTTCCACGGTAGGAGACCAAGAGTCTCAAAGATGTATATGTGTTGATGTGCTTGTAATTGGAGTTTCATCCTAGACTTTTGTCTCGTGGATATCAGTGACCCCTGGAGGGGAAATGCTGGGCAGCTGGCAGCTGGATCCCCACTGAGATCCAGGAAGGTCCTTTGTCCCCCAGATTAGGTCCCATTTCTGGTTCTCACACAGGGCACAGAAGGGGCTTCTGGAATTGCTCAAGAGTTCATAGGTTCATCTGCATTTTCTTTCATTTTATAGAAAATAATAATAATAATAATAATAATAATAATAATAATAATAATAGATAAAAATATTAAAGTGAATTCATGTGGTGCTTGGTATAGACTCAGAGTCCTTCCACACAACCCTATATCCCAGAATATCAGGGTAGAAAATCCCACATTAACTGCTTTGAACTAGAATATATGGCAATGTATCTATCAGATAACCCAGAATTATCAAGGCAGATATTGTGGGATCTTTTGCCTTGATATTCTGGGATATAGGGCTGTGTGGAAGGGCCCTCATAGAGAGAGAAGAAGGGGCTGAAGAGCCTATGTGTAACAGTGAGCCTGTATAAGAGTTGCATGAAGCTATAGGAGACCTAGGTTGGATGTATGCTGCAGAATTATAGCAGCCTGGAGCCTCTTTAACTGCCATGGCTCAATGCTATTGAATTCTGGGGTTTGTAATTCGGTGAGACACTGGCCCTTGTGAAGCTATAATTCACTTGAGTCCATAGCATTGTGCAATGGCAGTTAAACTGGTGTCAAACTGCATTAATTCTACAATGTAGATCCACCCTGTGCCCCCAATTAGCCATGGCCAATCATGTTCTCTCATTCTGAGTTATTTAACAATATTTTCCTGCAGATAAATTGCGGGGGAGGGGGAGGGTCATGGGCCAGCCCACGCCAGAGCTCCCTGTCAGCTGTCACCACCCACACAGCTCCTTCAGAGTCAAGCCAGTCACTTCAAGTATGCCATCCATTCATCTTGCCCTTGGTCGGCCCTTCTTCCTTTTTCCTTCCATTTCCCCCAGAATCATTGTCTTCTCAAAGCTTTCCTGTTTTCTCATTATGTGGCTAAGTACTTCATCTTTGCCTCTAATATTCTTTCCTCCAGTGAGCAGCTGGGCATTATTTCTTGGAGTATTGACTGGTTTGATCTTCTCGCAGTCCAAGGCACTATCAGAATTTTCCTCCAGCACCTCAGTTCAAAAGCGTCTATCTTCCTTCGCTCAGCCTTCCTTATGGTCCAGCTCTCACATCCATAGGTTACTATGGGGAATACCATTGCTTTAACTATGCGGATCTTCGTTGCCAGTGTGATGTCTCTACTCTTCATTATTTTTTCGAGATTGGTCATTGCTCTCCTCCAAGGAAGTAAAAGTCTTCTGATTTCCTGGCTGCAGTCTGTGTCTGCAGTAATCTTTGTGCCTAGCAATACAAAGTCTGCCACTACCTCCACATTTTCTCCCTCTGTTTGCCAGTTATCAGTTGTCAGATCACAATAAAAACCCCACTTCAACTTTTCATTGGTGTATGCAGTGCTTTTATTCAGATTTAACATCTAACGTACAACAATATGGACCTTTATAGAAGGCCATCAGAATTTGCCCCCTTTAAAGAAGGTCATCAGAATTTAAATGAAAAATGGACTGAGTCATAACTGGTAATATTCTGTGGCACAATCCAGGTAGAGTTAATCACTTTACATCATATTATTTTAGTAGGCATAAACCCACAATTTTATACATGCTTATTTAGAGGTAAGCCTTGCTAACTCTATCACAACTTACTTCTGAATAAACATATAAGATTGTGCTATATGTGTCTCTCATTGGAGCAGATAGGGCTTAACTGTTATTAGATTAAGGTTGAATGCTGTATACGTTTTTAATGTTTTATTGTGGTCCATTGGATTTACTTTCATTCCCAAAATCACACGTTATATCGAGTAATGAGAGAAATTCCAGTATGAAAGCCAATCCAATCAAAATAATCAGCCACTTTTGTATAAACACCAGGGTAGCCCTTGACGCCACAATTCTCACCCCAGCTCACAATACCCCAAAGATATCCCACATTGTCAGAGTCAAAACAAACCAAAGGTCCACCTGAGTCACCTTTACAAGAATCTACAGAGCCATCATGTGTACCTGAAAAGAGGGGGAAAACAATTATCAGATGCATATTTTCCCGCTTTTGACATTATAATTCAAATGAATGGCGGGCTTCTATTTTCATTGAAGTAGTTGTTCTAACACCCTTGTATCTGGCTTAAAGCCAGGATGGACAAAGAGTAGTCCATGAGTCTCATGAAGTCTTCAGACCCTTCTAACTGCCATAATCTTCCAATGGCAAATAATATATCCAGAAGCTTCTAGGCCAAGGGAGAGGGAGGGGAATGTGTTCTTGTTAGGGTCACTTTTATGGCCCCAAGGGCCCCTCCTGTTTTTTTCCACTTCAAAATGCTTCTTAAAGAATTTATTATTTATTTATTTCAGATATTTGTACCCTGCCCCTCTCAACCCATATTTTGGCCCCATCTGGCCATTTCAGGGGATGACCTGGAAGTCAAGTCAGAAGCATTTTTGTCACTGAAATGAAGTCCCCAATTATCTCGCTAAACTTAAATTTAAGTTAAAGGTAATTCAAGACTCTTGGCCCCTTTAGTACTGGCTCATGAGTTTGCGTGAGCATGTAAGTCCAAATACATGCTTACCTGCACATTCCATTCCTTCAAAATAACGGTTTTTGTAGATGGCCGAACAGTTTTCCATTAAATAAACATACCCCCACTTAAGGGCATATTGTCTTGTAAAAGCTAGAGAGGAAAAAATAGGATGAAAAGAAACACGTAATATATTTTTGAAATTGTGATTTTTTTTTTGTATTATCCTAACAGATTCCCTATAGACTGCCATGTCTCCTTGATACATCAGATGACCCCAAATCTACTCCATTCACCAGTGGCTGGAGTGATCCTGCTTTACCCTTTCTACGTTATTTAGCTGACATGTCAACTACATGGAGCAGCAGTTAAGAACTCCCAGGAATGTAAGCGATCCAGTTTGCAGTAAGCAGGTACAAGAAATGAATGGGCACGTCATTATAATGGAAGAAGTGCTTGTGAAAGAAGACACTTCAAGGCTTAGCAAGTAAAGCAACTGGATGAGAATAGACACAGTCATTATAATGGAAGAAGTGCCTGTGAAAGAAGACTCTTCAAGGCTTAACTAGTAAAGCAACTGGATGCTTTTGGCCTACCCAGGTTGGCCTAAAGCACATGTGTCAAATGCCAGGGATGAATCTGGCCCACCATGTCATTTTATGTGGCCCTCCAGATGTTGCACTACAACTCTTGTATTCCTCATCATTAGGTATCATGATTAGAGCTGATGGGAACTGTTATACATTAACGTCTACAAGGCTGCAGTTTGTTCTGTTTAGTCAGGATAGTGGGGTTTGGGTTTAGAAACAAGGCTTGTTGATATGCTGTCTGAGGTTAAAGTGTCCTTTACCTTTTCCTCAACCTCAGAGTCACAAGTGCAGTTGGGATGTGATACCCAGTTCACATGGCAGATAACCAAAAGGTATAGGAACTGATCGGTGGCTAGATCTCTTTTTAACATTAGCAACATGCGAGCATCTTCCACTAAGAGAGGGAAATGTCTCAGGAGGAAAGATTTCGAAAGCTGCCACTTTGGTCTGCCAGTATATGAGGAGGCAGGGCAAAAGGGGAAACATGTCAAGATGAAGGCATGTCAAGCAAACCTTTGTCATGACCTTCTTCCATCTGGAAATCTATGTCCTCATTGTGAAAGAACATGTGGATCCAGAATAGGTCTCCACAGCTATTTATAGACCCACCACCAAGACTCTGCTCTTAGAAGACCATCATACTTGGCCTCATGTGACTGCCTATTGATAGACAAAGGATTACCTTCATCAAATCCCCAGCCAGACACTTTGCACTGATGACCGCTTCTGAACATATATCGTGACCAAGGGATGCATACGGGCACAGAATTGGGTGGCTGACATCTTCCCAGGTCCTTGGGTCTCAACTCCAGCAACGCAATGTCATTTTCATACGTTTTGGAATTATAGTTTTCATGGATTATAATTCTTTTTAAATAAAATGTTTCTATTCCATCATTTGTTCTTACTGAATTCAACATTCCAGTAAATATCTTATACACATGTGTACGACTTGCTCTGCAGAAACAAAACAAAACAATATTACCCTGGGATAAATGTCCAATTACTGAATTTGGCAAACAGCTTACATTTAACACAAAGGTTCCTGTTTTTAAAGATCACTTTTGCTTTCTATTTTTGTGTTTATTGCATTTAGAAACTTGCTCCCCAAACCATCACAGTTCCTTCTCCATCTTTACTACAGTGATCTTATCTTGAGCAGCAAAGTTCTACAAATATATGTATAGTGCTTTGTTTTAATCAGATTACCATAAATCATATCCAGGAGACTTCATGATTCTCATGGATGTCTGATTGGTAAGAATTGTCAACACCATCCTATATTTTTGTTAACGTTAATGAGCATCAATCCTGTAGCAAGTAACCAGTTGACTGATAGCCCAGGTGGCCTTGGGTATCTAAATCCCTTCTGACCTTTCTATGAGCTTTATTACAATTGCATTGTCTGTAAAATTGCTATGCAATCAAAATTACTATCTTCCTTGTGCACTTTTCAAAATCATTCTGGGATTACAGTGCCCATTAGTGCCCAAACCTTATCACACAGAGACTAACTCCTCCAACATTATCTCAGCCTCTTCTCATTGTTTCTTTATCCTCATTCTACACCATATTTGCGTTCATATTGTTGTAGAAGGTACCTCGGGAATTACTCATACATGGAAGAGGACAAATAGAAAGCCAAAGACAAGAATTGCATTCTTTTATCTTGTGCTTCTTTTCTACTTTGATTCTACATATCCTAATTTTATAGCATCATGTGTGTGTAAGAAGGAAAATGAGGTGCTACCATAGCATGGTAGCATTGGAACAACAGAGATTTCAGAAAGGGGTTAGATCCCCCACCCAAAGCACACAACTACTGACCTTTCCTTGACTGCCCATAATTGGCATCTTGCGAACTTTTGCACAGGGCATCATTGTGTGGAAGTGGGAAAGCAGATCAATAGCACATGTGTGTGTGTGAATGTGTTAGTAAAAAGAATCACTATTAAAATGGTGTTCTACTGGACAACAACCAAAGAATGACAATATCTTGTGGGAAGCTTTAGCACAGTGGTTCTCAACCTGGGATCCCCAGATGTTTTTGGCCTACAACTCCCAGAAATCCCAGCCAGTTTACCAGCTGTTAGGATTTCTGGGAGTTGAAGGCAAAACATCTGGGGACCCCAGGTTGAGAACCACTGCTTTAGCAGAAGGCACTATTATGCAGACACAATTTCACTTTACCTACCTTGTGCAATAAGGCCCTAAATAACAATTTTTAATATGTAATTGCCATTTTGAGCATGTTACTGCCTCATCAGGGACCCCTGGTGGAGCAGCGGGTTAAAACCGCCGAGCTGCTGAACTTGCTGACCAAAAAGTTGGTGGTTAGAATCTGGGGAGCAAGGTGAGCTCCCACTGTTAGCTCCAGCTTCTGCTAACCTAGCAGTTTGAAAACATGCAAATGTGAGTAGATTAATAGGTATGGGAAGATAATGGTGCTCCATGCAGACATGCTAGCCACATGACCTTGGAGGTGTCTATGGACGATGTTGGCTCGTCGGCGTAGAAATGGAGATGAGCACCACCACCCAGAGTTGTACCAGACTAGACTTAATATCAGGGGAAACCTTTACCTTTACTACTTCAAGAATTTCTCAGGAACATTAATATTTTTCATTTTGCAAAAAAGTTAATACTTTAAAAATTGAAAAATATTTTCAATTTTAAAAATGTGAGTTGTTTATTGTTTATTTTTTATCTATACTAGCATGAAAGTCATGTGGTGCCTTTCATGTCTTCTTTTTCTGTTGCTGTTGAGTCACCTGCTTTTAATTATTGTTTTTTAAATCCCCGAGGTCTACCTTTTAGGCAACTGTCAGCCACTGAAGGCTCATCTACACTGTAGAATTCATGTAATTTGACACAATGGCCATGCTCAATACTATGGAGTCATGAGAGTTATCATTTGGTGAAGCACTCTCTGGAAGAGAAGGCGAAAGACCTTGAAGAAGTACAACTCCCACGATCCCATTAGCATTGAGCTGTAACAGTTAATGTATCAAACTGCATTACTCCTACAGCTGAGATGCACCATGAGTATGCAATGTAACCACATCTTGTAAAGGTTACATTTATTTGATATTATTTACACAGTGGATAAGCATCTAACTTTAGAAACAAGGGATAAAGGATTCTTACTAAGGGTAGGTGACAGCCAGGTCCAAATGTGAGATAGAACTTGGCTGCATTGACTTTACAAGCACAATATACCTTTAACTATTCCCACTTATTGTTGAAAACATCTTTTACATTTAAGATGAAATACACATTATTTCATCATGTATGAGGTCAGGACTTTGATTATAGTATATGCACGTTTTGGTACTGTGTTAAGTGAAACTGTATTGGACATCGACTTTGAATGTATTGTGATTATACCAGAGCATAAAATACTTTGGAAAGATATGTTTTAAGATATCATCCAAATTCTCTGTTTCGAGTGGTTTGGATGTATTGTGGATGTTTGGATGTATTAGGTGGTTTATGATATTTTTCTTCAACCACGCTATTTGTTTTGATTAGTTAGAATTAAAGTTTAGATATGACGATTTATCTTTAATTCTTCTTTTCTTCCTCTTTCCTGTATGATAGAGGCAATGTTGATTTTTTTAAAATAATTTTTATTACAAAGGTGTTTCTTAAACCATTCAAGCCACTTACCTCACACAATGTGCTGCAGTCAAAACCCAGCAGCCTCCAATATAAACCCCTCCACAACTCACTCTTTCTCTTTCACCTCTAATTGCTACTTGCCAGGGAAATTCATCCTGTACAAAAAGAGGTATTGAATCATTCCAGGTTTCTGTTACCCATAGAAACAATTTTTTTAAAAAATTAAAACTTTCCTGCTCTCAGTATTACTTGTCAATACACATGGTTTGTAGCATTTGTTAAGAGTTGTTTTTGGCAGTTTTATAACAAATGAATGATTTGAAGTGCTGACTATAACTCATAATGCCATGTATGGCTAAGGTCTAGGCTATTTGGCAGATAATTTCTCCCTAGATGAGATGGCCTGGGCTCTGATAATGCAGTTTCTAACCATGCTATATAGTTAACGTAGACTCATAGAAAGAAATTCAACTGCACTGAACTGCATTATATGAATCTACACTGGCCATATAATGCAGTTTCAAACTGCATTATATGGCAGTGTAGAAGGGTCCTAAGTCCCACCACCATCACAAGCACAATTCCTGGGAATGTCAGAGAACTTTCTTGATGGCTGTTTTAGACTTTTCAGTTCTCTTCCCAGGGAGGCTAGAATGGTTGCCTCCTTGTATTTCTATGATAAGAGAGATTAATGCTATTATTTATTTATTTATTCTATTTGTATCCTGCCTTTCTCCACCCTGAAGGGTACTCAAGGTGGCTGTACATATGGAATCTATTTCTGTCTATATCTGTTGTGTGTCTTTGGCACTGAATGTTTGCCATATATGTGTACATTGTAATCTGCCCTAAGCCCCCTGCGGGGTGAAAAGGGTGGAATATAAATACTGTAAATAAATAAATAAATAAATAAATAAACGGCAAACATTCAATGCAGGGACAAGAATTCATATGAGTATACATAAACATGTGGTGCATTTATCAAATATTAAAATACACTGTTTAAAACCATCTTGGTCATCTGCGTCAAATCTAAATTGGCTTGGTAAAGTTTCCTATCGCTGCCTTATTGCACTGTTCCAAAAGCTTGGTCCCATAGCCAAGTTTTACCATCTTTCTGAAGAACAGAAGGGAGGGATCTCACCAGGAAGGGAGTTCCATAGGCGGGAGGCAATCACCGAAAAGACCCTGTCTCTCGTCCCCACCAATCGACGATGGCGGGATGGTGAGCAGCGCCTCCCCGGAGAATCTTAATCCTTTTCTAAAAGCCTGTTCAGACAGGCTTTTAGAAAAGGAAGGGTTTTTTTTTTAAAGTAACATGCTAGGGGGTGTTCTATTGTTTTAACTGAATTGTTTTAAAGAGTTTTTCATCTTTTTACTTGCATTCAATTATTTTAACTTGAATTGTTTTAATACTGTAAATATTGTTATGTTCACTTTTTATGTTTTGAATTGTATTGTACTTTATTGCCCCTGGTGGCACAGCGGGTTAAACCATTGAGCTGCTGAACTTGCTGACCGAAAGGTGGCAGTTTGAATCCAGGAAGCGGGGTGAGCTTCTGCTGTTAGGCCCAGTTTCTGCCAACCTAGCAGTTAAAAAACATGCAAATGTGAGTGGAACAATAGGTACCGCTTCTGTGGGAAAGTAATGGCACTCCATGCAGTCATGCCGACCACAACCTTTGAGGTGTCTACGAACAATGCTGGCTCTTCAGCTTAGAAACAGAGATGAGTTCCACCCCGCAGAGTTGGACACGACTATACTTAATGTCAGGGGAAATCTTTACTTTACCTTTCCTTTAAATTGTGGACTTTATTGATACAAATTTTTTTGGAGGGGGAGTGAGATATAAATACACACAACAATGATGATGAATGAACAAATGGGAATTAGAAAGGTTTTCCTTTTATACAGACAACTTGAGTTGCCTAAACCATATTTATTTAAGGACAGAAATGTGTGTTATGTACATTGTGGATGCAGACAGTAAGTTAATTTTACAGAATGAATACTTTCATTTGTTACTTAGGTAGAACTAGTTATTAGCTACTTCCTGAGTATCAAGCCTGCATGTCATGAGTTTTCACTATCCATTATGGTTATTTTGAAAATCTGCCACTATATTTATGACTAATTTAGCACTGCCATTATACAGTCAGCTCCTCAAATTTCAGGTTGAACTTTTGAAGATTTGATTAGTCACAGATTTAATTGATATGTTCTCTCTGGAAATCTCTAACTTCTCCAGTTGGACTATAGAGCTGTGTTAAAATATCTTAGAGTCTCCTAGGGTTGGATTATCTCAGGTAATAAACCCAGTATTTTTAATTCACATTTCCACTTTCATGCTCTCCTACTCCTCTAACCCCAGTGGATGTGGGGAGTTAACTGTAGTAGGTTTTTTTATAAGCTGTTAACCTTCTTCCTTTACCTTTTGTGCAGTATTTCCTCCTAGGATTCGTTTCCGGCGAGTAACAGTGCGGTTTGCTATGCCACAGTGCAGTTGTGGTAAAAAGGTTTTGATCTTTCTTCTTTCTTTAATCAAAGAGAGAAACAGTGTTATTTTTGTAGCACATTCACTTGGTTTGTAATTTTCTTATCATTTGCTTCCCATTACTTCTTTTTTTAGTTCCTCTAAGGCAGTGGTTCCCAATCATTGGTCTTCCAGGTGTTTTGCACCTGAACTCCCAGAAAGCCCAGTGAGTTTACCAGATGTTAGGAATTGTGGGAGCTGCAGTCCAAAACACCCGAAGGACCAAAGGTTGTGGAACTCCCTCTATAGCATAGTTTCTCAACCTGGGGGTCGGGATCCCTGAGTGGGTCGCGAGGGGGGTGTTAGAGGGGTCATCAAAGACCATCAGAAAACACAGTATTTTCTGTTGGTCATGGGGGTTCTGTGTGGGAAGTTTGGTCCAATTCTATCATTGGTGGGGTTCAAGGGGCTCTTTGATTGTAGGTGAACTATAAATCCCAACAACTACAACTCCCAAATGTCAAGTCTATTTTCCCCAAACTCCACCAGTGTTTACATTTGGGCATACTGAGTATTCATGCCAAGTTTGGTCCAGATCCATCATTGTTTGAGACTACAGTGCTCTCTGGATGTAGGTGAATTACAACTCCAAAACTCAAGGTCAATGCCCACCAAACCCTTCCAGTATTTTCTGTTAGTCATGGGAGTTCGGTGTGCCAAGTTTGGTTCAATTATATCATTGATGGAGTTCAGAATGCTCTTTGATTGTAGGTGAACTATAAATCTCAGCAATTACAACTCCCAAATGACAAAATCAATCCCCCCACACCAGTATTCAAATTTGGGCGTATCGTGTATTTGTGCCAAATTTGGTCCAGTGAATGAAAATACATCCTGCATATCAGATATTTACATTATGATTCATAACAGTAGCAAAATTACAGTTATGAAGTAGCAACAAAAATAACGTTACGGTTGGGAGTCCCCACAACATGAGGAACTATATTAAAGGGTTGAGGCATTAGGAAGGTTGAGAAATACTGATCACTGGTGCATCTTATTACGCAAGTGGAAGAGAGCACAATAAAAGGTTTAGGATTTATCAAGTTATTTACAAAATTGACCACATTGGAGCAAAAGGGTTTTCAAAAGAAGTGCACAACTTCCAACAGGGATCATATTCCTAAAGAAAGTAACGTCCATAGGAATAGCCAAAAAAAAGAGCAAGTTCAGCTTTCTTCTTGCATTTCAATGCCAAACATTTTATCTCTTATTCTTTGTCTACCTTTTTGTTTCTGTCTCCTTTTGGCTAGGTTACAGCCCAAAATCTAGACATTATTTTGATAAGCAGCTGAACACATTTTGTGCTGGTGCAGGGAATGGCCCTTGGGGAAGGAGAGGGTTGGGATGGAGGAGGCACTAGCAGCCTGAATGAAGCCTGCCCACCAGATGTTCTTCATCCTTGGCATACTGCCTTTGACCTTCTGTCCTGCAGCTCTGAAATGCCCTCCTGAGAGAGTCCTGATCTGCTTTAATTTTATTAAGTTTTAGGATTTCATTGCTTTTATGTCTGATCTGTCAGGCCATTGAATGTTTAATATTTCAGCCAGTTCTTGTCAGCTTCAAAAGAAGCTGTAAGGTTTGTTTCCAAGGTGCATCGTCTGCTGTCCTGTGAGCATCCAACTTGACATGGGTGGACATACAATTCATATATATTTCAGTAAATACATTCAGCAAATACATAGGGGGAAACAGTAATTAATAATTGAACAATTGCAAAAGATCATCTGAGATCCTATTAACTTTTTCTATACCATGCCTAATTTTCCAAACATCTATCATGTCTCCTTTATTTACCATTTTCTAACCTAAAGCTACAAACTTTGTATCCTTATATGAAAATTATAAAGCAGAATTACCTTCATCCATTGAGTATTCAGCTTGTTCTGTTTCTTCTGCAGTAAAATAAAATTTTACAAATAATTAAACTGTTGTTACTAAAATAACTGCTTAGTTTCATCTCCTTCAATGACATGTCAATGTTTGTTATGAAGCTGTCAACTTTTCACTGTTTGTTCCAGCTAGCCTTTAGCAGTTGTTTGATTTTGTAAGCATTAGCAGGGGATAATGTTGAAAAACTGGAAACATTTGCATGTAAAATTTGCTAGTATGGGCTCAAGCGCAAAATGAGTTCTCAAATGCAATTACAGCAATTTAGTAAATGCCATTGCTGTAGCCTATGAAATTTTGAGAATGGTCCTCTGATGAGGCTTTGGAATTCTACAGCAGAAAATGCTAAAGTCAATATAAAACTATAAACCCCAAGATTCCACAGAATGGAGCACTGAACTAGAGCTTGAAGAAGTAACTTTTTAGAGTACTTCTCCCATGATACCCCAATAAGCACATTAAATAGTCATGCAGACTTGGAAATCCCAAAAGGTAACTTTTCCAAGGTCTGGGGGTAAGGAGACTAGTGTGCCATATTAATTAAACTCTGTATAGAGTAATTTTCCAGATCTTACAACTTTACTGTTTACTTTGCACAACTGAGAAGGAACCATTCAATATGGTTCCAACTACCCTTTAAACATGAGATGCTAAGTAGAACAGCAAAACAATAACAATACAAAAAATATCACCTTTTTCATTTTCCGCATGTCTTCCATTACCTGTTTGAAACAAGGACATTAATATATAATCAAAGATATGGAAACCAAGAGCATCCGAAATGACCAAAACATACCAGGATAATTCTGTAGACTGTCTTTCTTTGTAAGCATTTGGTTTCAGATAATGCTTTCCAGATATGACTAAGAGAGCAAAAGTTACCTTTAAACAGACTGATAGGAACTGAATCATACGCTCTCCACGATCAATCAATTAAAATAATATTTGAACGAAGGGAAGGGGGAGAGGGACGGGGAGGGGAGTAATATTGTTAGACACATGTGAGAGATAAATGAGCAATTGGAAATGTTAATAAAATTAAGTGAATAATATTCTGTTTGCACTATGAAATGGTTACCTAAACTGACATTATTCTACCTGTGTTTACAATTAAAAAAAATAATTGAAAAAAACTAGGCTTACACAATTGGTGACTTTCATCTTCTCCTGTTAGGCAATCCCTTTCGTTGTTACAGCGGAGTTTGTTTGGAATGCACACACCTGAATTGCAGTGGAAGCTGTCTCCTTTGCATGCTATTGGAAATATATCATCCATCTCATAAAAGGGTAACACTCATAAATATCAAAATGATTATACCAAACTATTTATACATCAGATCAAGGCATTTCAAGATATGCAAGGTAAACAGTTCAAAAGAATTTTTAAACATTCCAAAAAAGTGCCATGCAAAGCAAACTCTGTAAGATTTCACAGGTATAAACAGTGACATGTGTCACTAAAGGACTGTAAATAAAGAGCAACATTCAAAAATCAGGGGAATTCCAGACAAGAATCAATCAGAGCCAGCTAACACTTCCCAACAAAGGATTCCCCAGCAGCAACCAGCCAGGCTTTGAAGCTGCAAGGCCATTCAATACTAATCAAGGTGGCCAACTGCAACATTCACACCTGCCTCAAGCAGACAAGAGTTCTTTCTCCCTCCCTGGACATTCTACAGATATATAAACAACACTTGGCTATTTTCCAACAGACCCCTCAACCTCTCAGGATGCCTGCCATAGATGTGGGTGAAACGTCAGCAGAAAACGCTTCTGGAACATGGCCATACAGCCTGGAAAACTCACAGCAACCCAGTGACATGTGTGTCCAAGGAACATCAGGGTGTGGTCATAGTAAAGGTAATTAAAGAGGAAAAACACACAAAACTAGAAAAGACGGCAGCAGTTAGCTTTTGCCTGAGTCAACTGGGAAAAGAATGATTTCCCCTGTCTCTTTTTCTTCTGTTGAATTAACTGAATCCAAACTACTGTTGCACTTTGTATTCAGTTTGTAGAAAATTTAGTAAATTGAAGGCAAAGTAGGAAAATGTAATATGGAACTGAAAAAGGGGGCAACAGGTGGTTAATTGGGATAGTATTATGTAAAAGCCAGTTTTTCAATAGTCTGAAAAACCTGTCTGAATAAAAAAAAGGTATTAGACTGCTCACTGAAGGAGAACAGAAAGGGAGCTGTGGGAAAGAATTCCATAACGTGGATTAGATCCTTGATTTAAATTTGGCTTAAAGACAGCATAAAAATCTAATTACTGTGTAAACCGATCGAGAAACACAATGTGTCTTCTAATGTCTTGTTTAAGAATCAGTCTAGATAAGCAGTTTCCAACCTTTTTTTGACCAGGGACCACTCTCCAACATTAGTACCAATCAGTTTTTGGTCAATTTTAGATTCAGTATAGTTATTTGAGGTGCTGATTCAGAAAATTGCATTGGACAGACCATATCAGCTCTACTTTCTGATACAGAACATATGCTATCCTGTAGTTGCCATCTGCTCACCCATAGAAAACCATATTTAATAATCTATAGAAAATCCGATGCAATTTCCTGAATCAGCACCCCAAATAACCCCAGGAACAGGTCTAAAAACAAAGACTCAAAGGCACTCCTGCTTCCAGGTGTCACATGGAATGGCTCTGCTCTAGGGAGGGAGAAGTAGCAGTCAGGAGGTTTGTTGTCATGCCTTTCATGGGTAGTCAGCCTCTCTCCTCCTAACAACCCCATTGCCTTGGCCCTTATAAGAGGGTTTTCCCGAGACCAGTAGCTCTTGTTGCAATGGCGTTGTAACAGTGAGGCTACAGACCATATTTTAGTTCTTGGGGAGCACTGGTGGTCCACAGACTACAGGTTGGGAACCACTAGTCTATATAGACCAATTTTTATGTATTTGTCTGACACAACTTTGAAGTATCTTTGAAGCACTTCCTTCAACACATTGAAAAGATGGCCAACACATTGGCTAACACATTGAACAGATATATATGAGGAGACATATAGTATACCTTTGCAACATACTTCATCACTTAAGTCACCGCAATCATTGATTCCATCACATGTTTTATCTAAAGGGATGCATTTGCTATTGACGCAACGGAATTCACTGCGGGAACATTCTGTAAAATGGAATGAGAAAGAGTATTTCAGTAAAATATTTTCTATAAGGAAGTGAATGTCTAATTTTGCTTTCAGATTATATTTCATTTTGCAAATGCTCTGTCAAAGAATGTTATGGAGTGCTCAGGCATTAAAATTGTCCACTTTTATTTAACAATTTCCCCACCCCTAATATATGCTGATTTATGGTATTAAATTGAGGTGCTGAGGAAAGAAGGAAGATTTTATTCAGGGGTTTCTGAGATTTACCAAAGCAGAAAATTTAAGAAGAAGCCTAGGAATACAGTGTATTTTCCCAAAACAGCCCAATGGGAAGTGACAATATTTAGCAACTATAGAATATTGCATGTCTTATTGCAGTAACTCAGAAAAATTGATATATTCCAAAACATGTCATGGCTAGAAGGAGTATTGCATGTAACATGTTGTTGCAAGTCCCATTATAACAACAAATTTGTCTGACTGTACATCCCCTCAACTTGGTATACTAACCTTTATGCCGTGTGTGGCACGCCACCTTTGCCAACTTCACATCACTTTGATTCAACCGACTTACAGCACACTCAGCCAAACTGGTCTCTATCCCTCTGCAAGTTGCCTTAAGGCATTCCAGTGGCTTTGAGGCATTATCTGGATTAATAAGTTCTATGCGATCAGCCCCTCTGTGCAAGGAAATATAAAACACACACATTAAGTATTATCAGTGTTTGAAGGACAATATATACCAGCTATTTCTGGCTTTAACTTCCTCAGTGGTCAAAGAGGAAAGAGTCTTTGCAAGAGTCTTTGAAACATCCCACCCTTCTAGCTGTTAGGAATTATGAGAGTTGCAGTCCAAAATACTTGGAGGGCCAAAGTTTGTCTATACCTGAGTTAGAATGCATGTATATGATTTTGCAAGTGCCAGGTAACCCAGACTTGTTAAATGAAGGCTCACCATGATGGGAACTATTATAAAAATCTGGGGGGCACAGGGTTAGGAAAGATTGCTTTTATCTATAGCCAAGCCAATACAGAGGATTCTGGTACTTTGCTAATTAGTGGTGCTATCCTTTAAAGATCACAGTAATCAGCTTCAAGATCCTTCCATTCCACTTTGTGCAAGAATTTCTTACTCTGGAAAGTTAAGCTCCTTGCAGGCTACGTTGGCCTCTTGTATACCCCATCCTTCTCCACATATAAATGCCTTCTCAGAGTCTTTCAATTCGACTTGAACAATTCCTTCTGAAGATGTATTTTTAGGTTCCAAAAGAACTCTAAAAGTCTCTATAAAAAAGAAAATATATTACAATTTATACTCATTCAATATATGAAAATTGATCAAAATCCACAAGTAGCCTACTAAGGTAATTGTACCCAAGAAAAAAACTAGAAAATATAGAATTGGAATTGGAAGAGACCACAAGGGCCATCCAGTTTAACCTCCTGAAATGCAGGAACACACAACCAAAGCACTCCCAACAGAATAATTGCTGAACTAAATGTAATTTACATATATTGCTAAATTAACATGTCATAAGAAACAATTTGTAAGTAAAAGTAAAAAGTCCCAATGAGATATTTTGCCTATTACAAATAATGCATGTGCCCCTTACTCTGCTATTCAAATCAAGACCTCATTGGGTTGTTGTAGGTTTTTTCCGGCTATATGGCCATGTTCTAGAGGCCACATTCCTCTGCCCCCAATGCCAGTTCTTTGCAAACAATTGTGTAAATTTGACCTATATAAAAATATTAAATGTTGTTTCACACATTTAGTGAAACATTGAGGATTCCAATCTGCTTTCATTCTCCATCCTAAAAGCTTGTCCCTCTCCATACCAATGATTGATATAAAACCCCAAAAGAGAAACAGAATCTTTTTACCTTGAAGGTTGCAGCTTCCTCTGTGCATAAACTTGCCCTTTTTACGTTGGCATTCATAGCTTTTCAGCTGGCAGTAAGTTCGGAAAGTTGCCTTGTCGGTCGTACAAACTGATGTCCCATTTTTGGGGCATTGGTAGGGCAGCTTACAGAGACAGGTCCCTTTTACACACCTCTGCCATGGATGGCAGAAAATCTTTGCACAGGAATTCTGAGTATAGCTCTTGTTCACACATTCTTCTACCAGGTCTGTCTCTTGCTAGAAGAAAGAAACACTTTTATGTAACATTTATGTGTATTGCAGATCCATGACAGATACGTTCAAAGATATAAATCAAAATAATAAACAAAGTACTGAAAATAAAAGGTTTCTTGCCACTAAACCAGAGATTTCATTTAAAACAAAATCTTACCTTTTGTCCAAAAGCACAAAGTAAAAAGGATAAAATGAACACCAGAGGGGACAATGGTTTCATAGTGAAGAGCTATCTGTATATCAGAGAAAGCCTTTTCTCTAGAATTCTTCCCAGTTTCAGGTTGTGTTTAATGATCAACCACTAACAAATATTTGGGAAAAGACAGTTTTGAAATCAAGTGTGGGAAATTCCGCTTGCATTCATGACTCCAAACTCTTTTGGAAGATCTTCCTGTTTGTTTCTTTCTAGCTCCAAAAAATGAGAAGAGAAGCAAGAAAATAAAGGTCTGGAAGATCTCAGTAGGCGTTTACTGATCTGTGTTTATCTCTCATGTACCAGTCTCTACACTTTCATATTATTAGGGAGTTACTTCCTGATATCTACTTCTATGGGACAGCAGCAAAGCACAAAGGAAGCATGATTTGCATATTTCTCTGAGTGCAGGATGGATATTTCAAACTGTGCTTGGCTGGTTGCTCAATTCTTTAGTAAACGGACTGAAAAGAAGCATTGTGTGTTGTTCAATAATAGGAGTGCCAATTTCCGGGGTCAACAGGTCAACATAGGAAAGCATAACATATGGTACCTGCTCAACAAATAATGGGACTTTCCTAGCACACTTTTAATTCAGAATAGCAGCAGGGAAAATGGTAATACGATTTCATT
>NW_026847549.1:175090792-175437537 GCF_025583915.1 Anolis sagrei ordinatus | reverse complement strand
TTTAAATCTTGGCCATGTTATCTGAGATCTTATATCTATTAGTCACTGCTGAGTCAGCTCTATGCTTAAAATAACTCTACAGGGTCAAGGTAGCCTGACTTCTAAACCAGATATATATTATTGTGTATTTTCTTCAGTTTGCATTGCTGTGCACCTTCATGGAAAGAAAAGATAACTATGCAGAGTGTAAACACCTAACGACTCAACTAATGCTTGATTTTTCCCCTGAATTGCTGAGTGTGCTGCCATCTAAAATCACTACTTATAATTTTTATACAAAAGTGTTGGTTGTCCGACCTCTAAATACTACATCTAGTATACAATTCTAAGAGTGTATTACAGCCTCATATCCTGACTGAGAACTAGCCCAAGAGGATTTATCTGTACTTCAGAACAGCTTTTATAAAAATGATTCACTGGGTCTACATTGAGGAAGGAACATACATCTTTTCAAAATGCAGCAACATATATGTATGTGTGTGTGTATGTGTGTGTGTATAGATATATATATATATAGGCAGCAACAACTTGGGATTTCAATATAGATCCACAATTTAAGTTTGCACTTTTAACTTTGATTAACTGAATATCTATCTTTGTTCTTTGACTTGCCATTTGTTTTTAACAAAACAGCTAGAGAAAGTATATTTTACTCTTCCTGTTCTATGCCTTTGGCTTCTGTGTCACAGATTGTTTTTGCTGAACTTTGTACCTGTATAAACTCTTGGCTTTGACTCACTTTGTTAAGAGTACTGGTAATAGACCAAAGCAATACACAATCTCATTACTGGAATAGTTTCTCCCTTTACTGCAGTGGTGTGCTTAAGTGGCTAGAAAAACTCGATCGCTGAACCACTCAAATTCTCATTTTCCTGAAATGTGCCTATCTTTTCAAAATGTTAATTTTTCTAGTACTCATTTTACCTGCCTTGGCCAAGAACATTATTGTATTTTATCCAATTCACTGCTGGTTAGACTCGTTTTGCAACA
This sequence comes from Anolis sagrei ordinatus, assembly GCF_025583915.1. Taxonomy (NCBI): domain Eukaryota; kingdom Metazoa; phylum Chordata; class Lepidosauria; order Squamata; family Anolidae; genus Anolis; species Anolis sagrei. The sequence continues at coordinate 175,436,547 of NW_026847549.1, read as the reverse complement.
TTCAAGATTTTGCCAGATTGAAAGTTTGAGAGGGTTTATGTTTGTGTAGAAAAATGAATTTCAGCAACTGATGCCTATCATACAACCACATAATAAACACTCCCTGCTGAAATATTGTCTTCTGCCCAACCAGAAGTCACTTTGGCTACCCTTCTTTGCCATAATCTCATAGGCTACCCTATTGAACTCTGGTGACACAGTGGGTTAAAGTGCTGAGCTGCAGAACTTGCTGACTGAAAGGTCACAGGTTTGAATCTGCAGAGCAGCATGAGCTCTGGCTGTTAGCCCCAGCTTCTGCCAACCTAGAAGTTTGAAAACATGCAAATGTGAGTAGATCAATAGGTATCATTCCAGCGGGAAGGTAATGGTGCTCCATGCAGTCATGTCGACCAAATGACCTTGGAGGTGTCTACGGACAATGCTGGTTCTTTGGCTTAGAAATGGAGATGAGCTGAGAAATGGAGATGGAGTTGGACACACTGGACTTAATGTCTGGGGAAAACCTTTACATTTACCTATCCTATCAAACACAACATTAGCTATAAGCCTGTTTTGAGAACAATCTGTCTCTATAAGCTTAATTGTACCTGTCGTCACAGAATATTCTACTTAAGGAAGTGGGAGAGATGGGAAGTGGGAAACAGTGATGTGAGTTGAAAATATTCTCAGAGTATCCTCCAAAGGATTATTCTCTCACATTTTAACAATTTTACCCATTTAAAACAATATATTCTATCTAAGTTCAAGAATACATTGAGCCCACTATATCCACAGGGGTTGATTCCAGGACCTTGCATGGATACAAAAAAGGTGGACAATCATGTATCATATTATTAAATGTCATTGATGGTGAACATGCACACTTCAGCATGCCCAGATTCACTTTGCCATGATTTAATATTATGGGACACAATAATCCATGGTTGGTTGGTGGTAATTACAAATCCAGATCCTCAGATGTGGAGAACACACTGTATTTGGTTTACCAGGGAACTCAAAGTGATGAATCACTTAGAATAGTAGAGGTGGAAGAGACAACATACGTCATCTAGTCCAACCCCCTGCCATGCAGGAAAAGCACAATCAGAAGTATAACTGATGGTGGAAAACCTAGAACACGAGCTGGAACTTCACTGGCTACCAGTCTGTTTCCAGCTAGAAATCACAGTACAAATATATTTTGAGTACAGTTCCAAAAATAACATGAACTGATAAATCCTGTTAAGTGGGTTATACAGACTGAATGTCATTATGCAAAGTTTCAGGGGATAAAATGGCGAGACTTCTTCCTGATTGTTCACTTATTAAACAAGAAGAACAGGATGTAGTGAAAAGTTTTATAAGATTAAAGATATGGCTCATTTTAATTTTAATAGTTGGAAATGTTAATATCTCAAGTTGATAATTTACTGTAACTAAGCATTATAAAGTTGTAAGAGATCCTGAATCACAACTACAGGCAGTTCAACTAATACCCCAAAGGCACCAGGTCCCATCTGGCCAATTGAGCAGGAGTCAACTCCTAGTTAATACTTGGATGAGGGACAATTTATGCACTATGTTTGCTAAGATACTCTGCGCTGAAAGAGGCAAGCTGACTTCTAAATGGAAAAGGAAAATTGAACTTTAGTAGGAGCCCCCTGTGGCGCAGTGGGTTAAACCGCTGAGCTGCTGAACTTGCTGATCAAAAGGTCACAGGTTCAAACCCAGAAAGCGGCATGAGCTCCTGCTGTTAGCCCCAGCTCCTGCCAATCTAGCAGTTCAAATGTGAGTAGATCAATAGGTACCACTCCGGTGGGAAGGTAACGGTGCTCCATGCAGTCATGCCGGCCACATGACCTTGGAGGTGTCTACGGACAATGCCGGCTCTTCGGCTTAGAAATGGAGATGAGCACCACACCCCAGAGTCGGACACGACTGGACTTAATGTGAGGGGAAAACCTTTACCTTTTTAGTCCAATGCACACAGCTATGGAAGCTTAACCAAGGTAGTCTTTGATGAAGAGTTAGGCTACAGTGAAATGAAGAACTCATATGCCTACATTGTAGCAAGTAACAAAATATTTAAATGATGGTACTGTTTTGCTCGCCACATCTTCACATGTACCAATAATACAGTTTTTAAGCTACAAGATTAGAGTTGCACACTATAGGCCAGTCATTGTTTTTATTTAAGAGATTTCTCCTTTGAGAGTATAATGCAAAGTATGTTTTATCTTAGCAGAGACGAGCTAGGTTTCATTTTCATCTTGATTTTCCCTAGTGAAGTTCCACAAAGTATGTTATTGCCATTCAAAGGTCTTTATATTCAATTTCAATAAAAAGGTGCCAAATGCAGCTTCATGTTGATTGAAGTCTCATTTTAATAAGCCACAAATGGGAAGTATTTGATCTTCCCCACTATCATTGGCAATGCTGCATACGGCATTTGGGACCTGAAGGCCCCAACATTTGGAGGACTAAAGGTTATCCAGTCCACCATCCTCCTTGCAGTAAACTGTGGCAAACACAAAATGTAAAGGAAAGGTATAAGGCTCACCTAAACTCATTTATATATAGGAGCTGCAGTGGCGCAATGGGTTAAAGCTTTGTGCCGGCTGAACTGCTGACCTGAAGACTTTTTTTTATCATGTCAGAAGCGAATTGGAGTCGCTTCTGGTATGAGAGAATTGGCTGTCTGCAAGGACGTTGCCCAGAGGATGCTCAGGTGTGTTACCATTCTGTGGCAGGCTTCTCTCACATCACCACCTGGGAAGCTGGGGCTGACAGATGGGAGCTCACTCTGTCTTGTGGATTCAAACCGCCGACATTCAGGTCTTCAGGTCAGCAGTTCAGCCAGCAGGTTTAATCCATTGTGCCACCATGGCCCCTAGTTGTGAAACAGGGGTGAGCTCCCATCTGTCAGCCCCAGCTTCCCATGCATGGACATGAGAGAAGCCTCCCACAGGATGATAAAACATCCAGGTGTCCCCTGGGCAATGTCCAATTCTCTCACACCAGGAATAACTTGCAGTATACTCTCAATTCACTTCTGACATGATTATGTTTTAACTGTGTGAAGTATAACTGAAACAAATTTTGTCGAATAGATCTTTCAATTTTTCTTTGCAACAATGATTCTCAATTAACAATAGGGGACATTACACACATATATAGTTTGGCTCTTTAATTCGCATCCCAAAACAGATACAGCTCTATTTTACACAGTACACATGTTCAGTTTTTTAAAATCCCTTAGGCTTCATCCATAAAGGCCCCATAATAAAACCATCACAGATGACTTTTCAAGTAATATCATTGAATAGCTTTGAGTAGTAGTATGCTCAGATGCTCAACAGAAGGCTGGGTTGAACAAGAGGGGGAAAAAAATCACAGTTTTGAATGTATTTGGGTAAAACAGGTTCAGTAAAACCTGGTACCTAGAGACAATAAACAACAACAAATACGTTTTCATACAATCTAAGATAGTTGTAACTTGTATGTATTAATGCAGGACTACTTTCATTAAGTCAGCTATAATTAGGAACATAACTTTTGAGAAATTACTTCACTGACAAACAGCAGAAATATACACGAAATTAGAGAAAGTTCTGTTCAGATGAGAAAGTGCAAGGACATAAATGATTTAGCACATGAGAAAATATTCATCAGATTAATAACCCTAAGAAACAAAGCAATCAACTTCTTAATTATTATTATAATTTCATTTCAAAAGACACAAATTGTCAGTCAAGTGTTTTTACATAAATTAAGCAAAGGCTTTGGTCAGGACAACTAAATTCTAAATGTATAATATACATTAAGGCACTTTTTTCATAAAAGATAACTGTGTAAACACATTTGACCAAACTTACAGTTGATTTTTTTTTTTTAAAAAAAGACTGCAATATTTTTTTGTAATTTTAAAATGATAACAACTGTGTTTTACTAAGTTCCCAGACAGGACCTGATTCATCCTTGAATGGCAACATGAAAAAATAGGCCTATATGTAAAAGTATTATTGTAGTAATGTAAAGTCAGTTGTGCTACTCAATACATATCTACAGAGTTTGAGTAAGTGGTATTTAACAGCTTCCTTTGCACAATTTAGACTGAATATTTGTAGTACTACCTGGACTACAATTTTCCTGACAGTAAAACCCATGGACCTAGAGATTTCTAGAGGGAACACTTCTCTAAGCATTTCTAGGTCCTACAATGTTACTCCCTGGTCAACCACTGGCAGAAGTCAACCATCAAGTTGCACTGGAGAAAGTAGAGATTCAGAGAGAGGCGTTCTCTCAAGTACAAGTAAATAGTGTTTTCTAACGCTCAGAAAATGGAAGGCCAACTGTATATCAAATGTATATTTTAAATTTCATTGGCATTTAAGAAAATAGACTTCTATAAAAATGGATGGAAAATATGATTTGGGTAATTCCTGAGCCTTAAAACTAACTGCTAGTTACAGCTAGAGTACACTTTTTAAATCAATGGGAGCTAGGCAAGTCAATGCTTATGCAAGTTCCAGTCATTAAATGGACTTACTTTAATTGTGACAAAAATGTTAGGGCTATATATCAAGCCAAGTCTATTAGAGTGTTGTGAAACAAGTAGGATAGTTCCCAGTATGTTCACAGTAAGCTCTGTTTGGTTAATGGGGTCTACTCCCAGGTAAGCCTGTATAGGATTACCACAGAAGGCTGCAGTCCCATACAAACTTACAAAGGAGATGGTCCCACTAGACCAGACATGGGCAAACGTTTTTGCTTTGGGGCCACATTGTGGGTCCAGCTGAGAGGACCAGACCGGGCTGGGAAAGAGGGCGGCTGGGCATGTGCTAGGTGGGATGGGCTCGGGAAGAGGAGAGTCTGGGAAAGGATGGGGCTGGAAAGAGGTGGGGCAGGTCCCAGGTGCTCCTCAGGTTGTCCTCCTTGCATAAGGACGGGGCTGCTTGCCCCATCCTTAAGTCGGAAGGAAAACGAGACATATGGCAACTGACCCAATCCTCCTCCCCCGATCTCTGGGCTGTCCTCTTGGCATTATGCCAGGAGGAGGGCGAGATAGGCGATGGCCGAGAGCACTCCGGAGGGCTCTCAGCCACTGTGTGCCTTCCTCAGGCCATCCTCTCAGCATAAAGACGAAGTTGGTCACACTATCCTTATACTGGGAGGGGAGCAAGACAGGCAGTGGCTATGAGCGCTCCACAGGGCTTTCAGCTGCTGTGTGTCTTCCTCCCCCATCCTTTCTGTATAAGGATACGGTGGGTCTGAGGTAAGCATCCAAGGGGCCGCATACAGCTCCTGGGCCTTAGTTTGCCCATGTCTGCACTAGACACATTAGCAATTATTCGTAATTAAATATCACAGCATATAACAGAGAGATTATTCAAAGAAATGTCTACCATACAACATGGCACAGAGGAAATGTCAATTGCTGGCAAGAGCAAAGTTTGACCTACTTCTAATGCTACAAAAATGGCACAGATTTAATGCAGCGCTTATTCATTATCATATACCAATATTTGTTAACTGTCATCTTTAAAAGATTTTTGCAAAAGATGTTTGCAAAAGATGTATGCAGAGTTGATGAAAAGAGCAAGTGCTATACAAAACCTTTTTTAAAAAAGTATGTATTTTCTGCAGTAGTAGATCATCTTCACATCCACCGTATTTTGAACAGCTTTGTAACAAAAAAAGAGAAGGCTCTCATAATCCGGACACATTAGTATAAACTGAGAAAGTCATTATTGTCTTTAAAGTTCTCTCTTGTCTTCATACCGACACATACATGCAGCTCTTTGACTGTCAAGGTATGGTTTGCATCCTAAATGTATGACAGCATCAAACACTAGTTGCACTGTTGATTCACAAGCTGAAAAGGAGAGTGCAGAGGGAAGAGAATCAATAGTAAACAAGGATACAGAGAGAAGAAAATCAATTTCTATTTCAGTAATATAGTAAAAGGCAACTATCACAAAGTTAGGTTTTTGGAGTACCACTTTCAAGATCCCATAGCAGCATAAAACATGTTTTAGTTAAAATCATTTGTCAAAGCGTTAATTGCAATTTTGTAAGTTAGATTTACAACCATATAATTTCCTTCCTATTCACATTTTCAGTAATGATACCACTGATTCATATTGCATTATATGGCAGTATAATGGCATGGTTGGATTTTAAGGTCTTTAGCCTTCTCTGTCTCTTCTCTTATGCCACAGCAAACTACAAATCCCAGGATTCCATAGTATTGAGCCACAACAGTTAAAGTAGTTCAAACTGCATTAATTTTACAGTGTTGTGGCACTTTTGGTCTCCCTCTTATCTTTTGAACACACAACATTCAGTCTCAGATTAAAACCGTATATACTCGAGTATAAACCAATCCAAATATAAGCTGAGGTACCTAATTTTACCACAAAAAAACGAGGAAAACATATTGACTTGAATGTAAGCTGAGGGTGGGAAATGCAGCAGCTACTGGTAAATTTAAAAAAAATTGATTCCAATAAAATTACATTAATTGAGGCATCAGTAGATTAAATGTTTTTGAGTATTTATATAAACTGCAATTTAAGATAAGACTGCCCAACTTCGATTAAACAATTATTCTAACCTTCTTCAATGTAAATGTATCCTTCCAATAATAATACAGAGAGTAAAATAATGTAAATGTAATAACAGTAATAACAGAGTAAAATAATAAATGTAATATAAATAATAGAGTAAAATAATAAATGTAATAATAATAGAGTAAAATAATAAATGTAATAAAATAATAGAGTAAAATAATGTAAATGTAATATTAATAATAATAATAGAGTATAATAATAAATGGAATAAAATGGAATAAAAATAAAGTGACACAATAAAGATCATTGACTTGAGTATAAACTGAGGGGGGCTTTTTCAATGTAAAAAAAGGTTGAAAAACTCGGCTTATACATGAATATATACATAATGTTTTCAAACAATTATTCTACCATTATTGTTTGGGGAAATGGTTTTGGAAGATGTCTGGCTTAGAACACACATGGGTAATTATTGTAACCTGCTTGAAAATAAACAAGAGAAATGAATTCATTCCTTTAAAAAAAAGTCTCATAATGGTGCTAGATTTCTTCAAACTGCTTTCCTTTCTAATAGCTGGAGATGACTAACATTGTCATCTTTTTTAAAACTTGCATATAAGAGCATGACAGGAGGGTGTTATCTGTTAGAACATAATTTGCATTTATTAATTGCACATAAATAAAACCTCAGATCTTGAATGCATGGCAAAACAGAGCAGATAGTAGTCATGTAAGTTCAAATTTTATTTAGTTATTGCGCAGTTACAAAAAACTATCACAGGTGTATTTCTCTAGACAAGCTTACCTCGTACACTCTCTGGAATTCCTAGAGTCTTCTGTACATCTCTACAGATCTTTGAAAGGCAGTATTGGAATTCCTCGTCACAATCATGTTTTTTGTTGCCACAGGTATCATAGCACCTGTCGTGTTGATTGCAGCATTTCGTCATGGAGGGAATGCCTATATCAAACTGGGAAGCAATTCCATAGCATTTTGTGAGAATGCTTTGTGAGGCATACCAATACATAGCATTAATGTGTACCAGCATAAACAATGTCCCCTGAAAGAAATGCATAAAGAGCTGGAAAAGCATGGGTGTTTCAAAATTATGAGCCTAATTTCAAAGCAGTATATTTCACGATGGCAACATGTTAAAATGACACAAAAAGTTTAGGAGTTATTAAATGTTCATGTTTTATTAACCATGGTATAAATACTCTAGGTACCCTCCACTTACTGTACGGAAAACATTAAATTTTAAATTGGGTCCATCTTTTTGAAGCACTCTGTATTTCAGAAAACTAGTAAATTAAACAAAAGGGATTAAGATGAGTGCAAAACCTAACATATACATTTAAGGTAAAAATCTGAATAGGGATGCTTTTAGCCATCAGAAGTTTTAAATGATAGAAATGTTCCCCTCAAACTCTCATAAAAAGAGAAAACGGATGCTTCAGACTTTTAAAAAATGAATTATTTTGTTAGCGAATTTAAGGATAAGTTAAATTTTGAGTATGAATGTTTTCCATAAATCTATTTTTGATGTTAAAGTTAACCCAGATGCATTTCCATTTTAATATATTTCCTTCCTTTGACATATAAATAATCAAAGTGAAGAAAAACTCAATGACTCAGAAGTTACTTACATGAACTCCAAAGAGGGGAGACCCACATCCATTTGGTGGTTGAGGTTTATAGCCATAACGGGGAAAAGGTTTATATCCTATAAAATATGAAGGGTTGCAAGTACTTAAAATAATTTAGGATTTGATGCCTCAAAACAAGAGTCCATAAGCAATATTCTCTAGTATAATTTATTTATTTATTCCCTATATAAATGCTCCGCTATTCTCACCCTGAGGGGGACTCAGAGCAGATTACAGATTAGCCACTTCAGTGCCACATTGCAATACAAAGTATATAAAATACAACACATTAAACATCAACAAAATAAATATTTAAATACATAAACTGTTAAAAACCATATATCTAAAACTGTGATCATCCTTCATATTGCTACATACCAATTCCATGTTGCACTATTCCTGAATGCCTGATCCCAGAGCCAAGTCTTAACTTTTTTTCTAAAGATAAGGAGGGAGGGGGTCAATCTAATATCATTGGGGAGGGAGTTCCATAGCAGAGAGGCCGCCACTGAGAAGACCCTGCCTCTCACCCCCACCAGTTATGCTTGTGAAGGGGGTGGGATTGAGAGCAGGGCCTTCCCAGCAGATCTTACTGCTCATAGAGGGAGATACGTTTCGGACAGGTAAGCTGGACTGGAACCGTTTAGGGCTTTATAGGATAAAGCCAGCACTTCGACTTCTGCCCAGAAGCAAACCGGCAGCCAGTGGAGCTGACTTAACAGGTGTTGTATGCTCCCTGTATGCCGTTTCGGTTAGGAATCTTGCTGCTGCCTGTTGGACTACTTGGAGCTTTGAAACAGTCCTCAAAGGCAACCCCACATAGAGCATGTTGCAGTAGTCTCTTTGAGATGTAACAAGAGCATGGACCACCGCAGCTAAGTCTGACTTCTCAAGGTATAGGCGCAAGTTTTAATTGTGCAAAGCTTCCCTGGCCATTGCTGAAACCTAGGGTTCCAGGCTCAGCGGTGAATCCAGGATAACTCTCAAGCTGCGAACCTGTATCTTCAGGGAGAGTGTAACCCCATCCAGCACAAGCTATAGCCCTATACCACCCTGTTTAGCCTTTTGACTGACTAAGAGTAACTCTGTCTTGTCTGGATTCAATTTCAATTTGTTTGCCCTCATCCAGGCTGTCACAGTTGCCAAGCATTGGTTCAGGACCTGAACAGCCTCCTTAGTAGCAGGTGGAAAGGAGTGATAGAGTTGGACGTCATCTGCATACGGATGGCTTTGAACTCCAAAACTCCAGATGATCTCCCCCAGTGGCTTCATGTAGATGTTAAACAACATGGGGGACAATACTGAACCCTGTGGGACCCCACAGGTCAAAGGCTGTGGAGCAGAGCAGGTGTCCCCCAACAACACCTTCTGGGAGCAATCCTCCAGGAAGGATCAAAGCCACTGCAAAACAGTACCTCCAAGCCCCATTCCTGCAAGGCATCCCAGAAGGATACCATGGTCTACAGTATCGGCCACTGAGAGGTCCATGAGAACCAACAGGCACACACTGCCCTTTCAACTTCTCAGCATAGATAACCCACTAAGGAGACCAATGCTGTTTCAGTTCCATGTCCTGGCCTAAGACCAGACTGTGCCGAATCCAGTTAATCAGTTTCCTCCAAGAACACCTGGAGTTGCAAGGCCACCACACGTTCTAGGAATTTGCCCAAAAAGGGGAGATTGGAAACTGGCTGAAAGTTGTTCAGTTGAGTGGGATCCAGTGATGTCTTTTTCGATAGTGGTTTTATCACTGCCTCCTTTAAGTCCACTAGAATCTTGCCTTCTTGTAAGAAGGCATTAACCCCTACCTTCTCCCACTCTGCCAAACCCCCTCTGGCCTCCTTTACCAGCCAGGATGGGCAGGGGTCTAGGATGCATGCGGTTGCCCTCACCTCTACAAGGATGTTGTTCACGTCCTCGGGCTGCACCAATTGAAATGAATCCATTAAAACCGGACAAGCAGGTGCTCATATAATTGTGTGCTAATTGTCTTCATTCAAAGAGAATCAATAGAACAATTCAGTGTATTGTTGCTGTGTGCGTTCAAGTGGTTTCTATCATATGGCACGCCTGTCATGGATGCTTCTTGGCAGGATTTCTTCAGAGGGATATGCCTTTGCTCTCCTTTGGGGCTGAGACTGAGTGACTTCACCAAGGTCACCAAATAGCTTTCCATGGCTGATTTGAACCCTGGTCTCCAGATTAATCATCCAATGTTCAAACCACTATACTACACTGGTTCTCAAGTAAGTGTTATATGAATGCATCAACATATCATTTTTATGGTTACTGAATGTAGCTTAGCAATAGTATCACTAATCTTATCAAGGTTTTCGTACAACTATATTACACTAAGAGGTCAATCCTAGAATGTCTTTGCAGAAGCAACGCCCACTGAATTTAGTAGGAAGCATTCTAAGGTTAAGTAGATATAAAATTGTATTTCTCAAAATATAATAGTCTTACTGATGTTTAGGTAACCTTTCTCTATTAATATTGGTAAAGTGACATCTTCGACACCAGTTATAGTCTGACTCTGGGTGGTGGTGCTCATCTCCATTTCTAAGCCAAAGAGCCAGCATTGTCCATAGACACCGCCAAGGTCATGTGGCTGGTATGACTGCATGGAGCACCATTACCTTCCTGCTGAAGCAGTACCTATTGATCTCTCACATTTGCATGTTTTTGAATTGCTAGGTTGGCAGAAGCTGGGGCTAACAACAGGAGCTCACCCCATCCCACAGATTTGAACTGCTGACATTTGGGTCAGCAAGTTCTGCAGCTTAGAGGTTTAACCTGCTGCACTACCACAGCCCCATTAAAGTTCACATACTTTATCTTTTTAAAAGTGTATACATATTTCACATATTAATACAGGTGCTTTAAGCATGCCACTCATTTTCAATGCAATTTATCACAATGTGCAGAAAGTGTTGCAGCTCTTTCAAGTGGAAGATAACAATGCTGGGTACCTCCTAGCTTTGTTGTGTTAATAATAAGTAAATTCTTGTGATCATCTTTTGAACTAAAGAAACAAATGTGTACAAGTAAAATATGAAACAAAATTGAAGCAACAACATACACAATATGTGGATGTATACATCTCCCTAATTAGTCATTGTTTCAGCTCCCTGACCAAAAAAAAAAATCTTCCATAAAATGTAGAGAACTAATGTTAGGAAAGTTTGAAAAGCTGGGAACTAATTGGTTAACATAATCCGGATGCAGGAAGAATGGATTACTTTTCACATTCATTTCCAAACATTTTAATCCACAATAACAAAGCTGATACCTATACACGGAACCCATTGATGAACTACCTGCTCTTTCCGTAACTCAATACAATTGACCCCTTGTATTCATGGATTCTTTATCCACAGACTCAACCCTCCAGAATTTGATTTTTTTAAATCCAAAAAGCAAAGCTTGATTTTCTATTTTACATAATGCATTGTATATAATGGGACTTGAACATCCACAGTTTTTGGTATTGGGGGAGGCTGTCCAAGATCCAGATCCCAGTGGATACCAAGGGTCCATTGTAATTGAAAAACAAAATGCTATGCACCTTCAGGTCTTTTCCAGCTTCTGGAGTGCAACTACACTGTGGAAATAATGCAGTTTGACATCACTTTGATTGCCATGGTGCAATGCTATGGAATCATGGGATTTGTAGCTTGGAAAAGCACTGACACTCTTTGGCAGAGGATGCTAAAGGCTGTGTGAAACTATATATCCCAGGATTCCATAGCATTGAGCAATGACAGGAGATGCATGCTTGGTGACTAGAGCCTACTGGCTGTTAGAAATTGTGGGAGTTGGAGTCCAACCTGGAGGGCCAAAGATTGCCCATGCCTGGTCAATACTATAGAATTAAGGTCGCTTAACACCACTTTAACTGCCATTGCTCAATGCTGTGAGTTTCACCAGAGTTTTAGTTTGGCAGGGCACTAGTACTCTTTGGAAGAGAAGGCTAAAGATCTTGTAAAAATACAACTCCCATGAACCCGTGGCACTATTGTTGCTATTGTGTGCGTTCGAGTTATTTCCAACCTATGGATTTCTAAGTCCTCTCTATCACAGAGTTTTCTTGGCAAGATTTTTTTCAGATGAGGTTTGCCATTGCTTTTTTCTGAGGCTGAGAGTGTGTGTAACTTCCCCAAGGCCATCCATGGTCAAACAGGAATTAGAACCCTGAACTCCAGAGTCCTAGTCCACTGCTCAGATCAATATGCCACACCATAAGTGCTCTGTATTCATTAACACTACATAGTCATGATTATGGCACTATTGTCGTGATACTAAATGCCACTCTAAATGCCACTAGGTAGCAGCTGCAATGAAAAACAGAGGTCTCTCCAGCTGGCAATTGGGGTGCAGGAGGATGCTGGCTGTTAGAGATAATAGGAGTTGGAGTCCAAAAGACCTGGAGGGCCGAAGTGTGCCCATGCATGCTATAGGCACACCTGGTGACTAGGATTCCAATCCACCTGAGTCACACTGAGATAGTGGGCACCTTCTGAGGCTGTTAGGAATTGTGGGAGTTGGAGTCCAAAACACCTGGAGGGCCGAAGTGTGCCCATGGCTGCTATAGGCACACCTGGTGAGTAGGATTCCAATCCATTCCTGAGTCACACTGAGATAGTGGGCACCTTCTGAGGCTGTTAGGAATTGTGGGAGTTGGAGTCCAAAACACCTGGAGAGCCAAAGTGTGCCCATGCCTGCTATAGACACACCTGGTGACTAGGATTCCAATCGGCGCCTGAGTCGCACTGAGATAGTGGGCACCTTCTGAGGCTGTTAGGAATTGTGGGAGTTGGAGTCCAAAACACCTGGAGGGCCGAAGTGTGCCCATGGCTGCTATAGGCACACCTGGTGACTAGGATTCCAATCGGCGCCTGAGTCACACTGAGATAGTGGGCACCTTCTGAGGCTGTTAGGAATTGTGGGAGTTGGAGTCCAAAACACCTGGAGAGCCAAAGTGTGCCCATGCCTGCTATAGACACACCTGGTGACTAGGATTCCAATCGGCACCTGAGTCGCACTGAGATAGTGGGCACCTTCTGAGGCTGTTAGGAATTGTGGGAGTTGGAGTCCAAAACACCTGGAGGGCCGAAGTGTGCCCATGCCTTCTATAGGCACACCTGGTGACTAGGATTCCAATCGGCACCTGAGTCACACTGAGATAGTGGGCACCTTCTGAGGCTGTTAGGAATTGTGGGAGTTGGAGTCCAAAACACCTGGAGGGCTGAAGTGTGCCCATGGCTGCTATAGGCACACCTGGTGAGTAGGACTCCAATCGGCGCCTGAGTCGCACTGAGATAGTGGGCAACTTCTGAGGCTGTTAGGAATTGTGGGAGTTGGAGTCCAAAACACCTGGCGGGCCAAAGTGTGCCCATGCCTGCTATAGACACACCTGGTGACTAGGATTCCAATCAGCGCCTGAGTGGCACTGAAATAGTGGGCACCTTCTGAGGCTGTTAGGAATTGTGGGAGTTGGTGTCCAAAACACTTGGAGGGCCAAGGCTCCTTCTGAGGCTCCTTCAGAGGCACCTGTGGTGGAGGCTCCTTCTTTGGAAGATTTTAAACAGGCTGGATGGCCATTTGTCAGGGGTGATTTGAATGCAATATTCCTGCTTCTTGGCAGGGGGTTGGACTGGATGGCCCATGAGGTCTCTTCCAACTCTTTGATTCTATGAAGTGTGCCCATGCCTGCTATAGTCACATCTGGGTCTCAACTCGGCCTCACCTTCTGAGCCCCTTCTATGGGCACCTTCTGCGGCTCAGCTACCCAGACCCCCCTGTCTCCTGGGGCATGACCAGCCTTACCATCGCTGCACTTGTACCGGCAAAGCCCATCCTCTCCTCCCAGGAGGTCCAAGGCGGCATTCAGGTAAGTGTCGATCTTGTGGACGCCGTTCCGGATGGTCTTCAGCGTCATCCTCCAGTCGGGGGTCTGGGCTTCGTGGCAGCGGGCCCGTGGGCTCCCCCCCAGCAGCAGCAGCAGCAGCAGAGCCCAGGCCAAGAGCAGGGCGGGCAGGGGCCCCCGCCTCCCCATCCTCCCCGGCGGACTCACCGGCCTCTGGGGCTCAACGCGCCCTCCACCTGAGCCATGGCCAGCCTCCTCCGGCAAAGGAGCCCGACTCCTCCAGCGGAAGGCAGCCACTCGGCCTCAGTGACGCGCCCTGCGTGAAAGGGGAGGGCTCCCAGCGGGGTGCCTGGCCATGTCCACCCTTCCTCGGGAGGTGGAGCAAAGTGTCTTCGCGCAAAAACCCAGAAGAAGATCGTGGCGGAAAGAGGGAGGCAGATCGGCCAGGGTTGAAAGGTGAACTCCCCGCTCAGGTTCCCCTCCCACTCGTGGACCTTAAAGGAACAGCAAGGAGGCTCGGGACGCCTGAGGTGTATTATAACTGGAGGAGTGTGCGTGGCTCGGTCGCATCTGCACTAGAGCAGGAATGTAGTCTGATTCAACGGCTATGGAATCATGAGAGTGGCAGTTTGACAAAGTCTTTAGCTTTCTGTGTTCAATTCATAGGTAAAAAGGTAAAGGTTTCCCCCTGACATTCAGTCCAGTCGTGTCCGACTCTGGGGGTTGGTGCTCAGCTCCATTTCTGAGCCAAAGAGCCGGCGTTGTCTTGGCTGTGTGTTGCCAATAATAATAATAATAATAATAATAATAATAATAATAATAATAATAATAATAATAATAGGGTTGTTGTAGGTTTTTTCGGGCTATATGGCCATGGTCTAGAGGCATTCTCTCCTGACATTCTCTCCTGACGTTTCGCCTGCATCTATGGCCAGCATCCTCAGAGGTAGTGAGGTCTGTTGGAACTAGGAAAGGGTTTATATATCTGTGGAATGACCCCCTAAAAAAAGTCAGCCCCCCCCCCAAAAAAAACAACAAAATCCTGGCTACGGGTCTGCTGGTAGCCAGATTTTGTTCATTTTCATGGTTTCCTCCTTTCTGTTGAAATTGTCCACATGCTTGTGGATTTCAATGGCTTCTCTGTTGGTGGTTGTTGGTGTGGTCCAGCATTTCTGTGTTCTCAAATAAAATGCTGTGTCCAGGTCGGTTCATCAGGTGCTCTGCTATGGCTGATTTCTCTGGTTGAAGTAGTCTGCAGTGCCTTTCATGTTCCTTGATTTGTGTTTGGGTGCTGCGTTTGGTGGTCCCTATGTAGACGTGTCCACAGCATGCATGGTACATGGTAGACTCCCATGGTACCACCAAACGCCATTGTTCCCCATCCTAGTCTCCAGGGCAGCAAAAAACAAGCTTGCTTCCTCCTCCCTATGACTTCCCCTTACATATTTATACATGGCCATCATGTCTTCTCGGTCTTCTCTTCTGCAAGCTACACATATGCCAAGCTCTTTAAGTCGCTCCTCATAGGACTTGTCCTCCAGACCCTTGATCATTTTAGTTATCCTCCTTTGGTCACATTCCAGCTTGTCGACATCTCCCTTAAATTGCAGTGCCAAGAATTGGACACAGTGTGATTCCAGGTGTGGTCTGACCAAGGCAGAATAGAGGGGTAGCTAGCATGACTTCCCTGGATCTAGACACTAGACTCCTATTTATGCAGGCCAAAATCCCATATTATCTTGATTTGTTTTTAGGCACCCAAACAGATCATGTAGCAAAACCACAGTACTGTATGTGAAACCTCAAGGAAAACAGTGTTTTAGGACTGATATTTCTCAAGTATAGTTGTGTGAAAACAAGTTTGCTATTCTTGCAATTGAGACAAAGAAGACTTACCTCCAGACTGTGCTTGGGCAATGCCAAAGCTTAACTTGGCCTGTTTCTCTACTGCAATCCCAGCTGACATCTTCCCTGACCATTGCACTGCCTTTCATGTTGTCCCATCATGTATCCGGTTTTTTAGCGTTCTGAACTGAAATGTTCCTATTTGTCCCACTTTATAGTTCATCCCTACAGTTAAGATCTTTGATTTCATCACACACACTTAAACAAGCATTTTTCTGCTTCTTGGCAGGGGGTTGGACTGGATGGCCCACAAGGTCTCTTCCAATGCTAGGATTCTATGATTCTAGTGCATGATGTAAGGGTTGAGCACTGGACTCTGAAACCAGGATTTGTATCCTCACTCAACCAAGGTCAAGGTGGTTTCCTTCAGTTTTAGAGTCAGGCAACAGCAAACCTTTTCAAAACAAATCTTTTCAAGAAGACTGTGATATGGTTTCCACAAGTCAAAAAGAACTTGAAGGTAAACAACAGTAGTACCAATTTTCCCAAGGGTTATTTCTAAGATGCTTAGTTGCTCAAAGCAAAGTCTGAAATGCATCCTACCTCACCCTCATTCCATACACGGGCACAAACAGGACAAATAGTTCAATATTACTTTGATTTTAGAAATGTGATAGCATCTTCCATTATAACTGAGAGCAATTGTAGGCTGAAGGACTCAGGAAGCGACTGGTTTCCCTCCACATCTGGCACTTGGAGCAATTTCTCCACCCAGCCGTCCTCCCTAATTTCCCGGCACTTACATTTCTGGAACAGTCAGAAAGTTCAAATGATGATTGGTTACTATTTGTGTGTTTACCTGACAAGTGAATGATATTCCAAGTTTTTGTTTAATCAGTTGACCAGTTCCTTGGCACATGGATAGTAACAGTATTGTCTGCAGAAATGGGAGTGCTAATTTCCTGATTCAGTAGATCAGGGTAACAAAATCTAGAATTTTTAAAAAGTCAACAAATAATGGTATCACATGACCGTATTCTTATATAACTACAGGAAAGGGTAGTACTGATTTCCTTATAAGAGGGGAAAGAACAGTAAAGTAGAGATTGGTGGATTTCTTGTCACGAGACAATGATTCCATTTTGAGTTTTACTACAGACTTTAAGGCAGGGGTCCCCAAAATAAGGCCCACGGGCTAGATGTGACCCTCCAAGGTCATTTACCCACCTCTCTCCCTGAACTTTAGACCTAGCACCTCTCTAACGACTTGGAGGCACACAGTAATAATAATCCTAATTAACTTGACTATCACATCAGCCAAAAGCACGCCCACACTTCCCAGTAAAATACTGACAAATGTCCCTTCCTAGGTACAGATTTCTCTCACTTCCTGTTGTCTCACCCCCGTTCTTTACTATGAATCTTTTGGAAGTTGGATGTTTGTAAATTGGGAACTGCCTGTACTCTGTTTGTCTGTAGAGCATTATCTGATTTATTCTGGACTTTCTGGTGAATTTGTAATGTGCTGTTTCTGGCTTAATTCATGCTACAGCATACATTGGGAGTATGGTTTTTGTAGCCATCTCATCCTCAAGCTGACTTCCAACTGCATTATATGGTCTGTGTAAGAGCACTCTCAATGTTGATGACAAAATTTTGAGTTTTTCTAAGTCCCATGGATACCAAAGGATGCCTGCCAATCTTCACTAACCGCGGATGGCACAAATCAGGAACCAGAAACCGATAATCTCACCACATTGAAGGCAAACAACAGAAACTTTATTCAATTTGCACAAACGGGACACTTGTACAGCACGTATGTCTGAAGGGTATAAGTGTAAAAACATAATGAAAGCATAATGATAAGCAGACATTTTTATGCATAGATTCCCATTCACTGACATTGTTCTGTTTTGAAACTCACTCCCTTTTGCCTGATTGGTAGGCACTGAGAAACTGACTGGCATCCCCCAAGCCTCTGATTGGTCAGGAGGCAGGTCCAAGCTAGAGCTCAACCTAATTGGAGGGGGCAGCAGTGACATAGCTGGGGATCTCCTCCCAGCTGGGCAGGGAGGCCCTGAGGCTTCCAATGGACTGGCAGAGGGATCTAGGGGAGGGAGGGGACACTAGAGGTTGCGCCAACCCTTTGGTAGGTGGTGTTTGAATGTGGAAAGCAAAGCAAAAACTGATCTGACATAATTATGCAGATACTGGGGCCCAGCTGGAGAACACAATAGGAGTTGCTGTCTGAGACATCTTTCCACGGTAGGAGACCAAGAGTCTCAAAGATGTATATGTGTTGATGTGCTTGTAATTGGAGTTTCATCCTAGACTTTTGTCTCGTGGATATCAGTGACCCCTGGAGGGGAAATGCTGGGCAGCTGGCAGCTGGATCCCCACTGAGATCCAGGAAGGTCCTTTGTCCCCCAGATTAGGTCCCATTTCTGGTTCTCACACAGGGCACAGAAGGGGCTTCTGGAATTGCTCAAGAGTTCATAGGTTCATCTGCATTTTCTTTCATTTTATAGAAAATAATAATAATAATAATAATAATAATAATAATAATAATAATAGATAAAAATATTAAAGTGAATTCATGTGGTGCTTGGTATAGACTCAGAGTCCTTCCACACAACCCTATATCCCAGAATATCAGGGTAGAAAATCCCACATTAACTGCTTTGAACTAGAATATATGGCAATGTATCTATCAGATAACCCAGAATTATCAAGGCAGATATTGTGGGATCTTTTGCCTTGATATTCTGGGATATAGGGCTGTGTGGAAGGGCCCTCATAGAGAGAGAAGAAGGGGCTGAAGAGCCTATGTGTAACAGTGAGCCTGTATAAGAGTTGCATGAAGCTATAGGAGACCTAGGTTGGATGTATGCTGCAGAATTATAGCAGCCTGGAGCCTCTTTAACTGCCATGGCTCAATGCTATTGAATTCTGGGGTTTGTAATTCGGTGAGACACTGGCCCTTGTGAAGCTATAATTCACTTGAGTCCATAGCATTGTGCAATGGCAGTTAAACTGGTGTCAAACTGCATTAATTCTACAATGTAGATCCACCCTGTGCCCCCAATTAGCCATGGCCAATCATGTTCTCTCATTCTGAGTTATTTAACAATATTTTCCTGCAGATAAATTGCGGGGGAGGGGGAGGGTCATGGGCCAGCCCACGCCAGAGCTCCCTGTCAGCTGTCACCACCCACACAGCTCCTTCAGAGTCAAGCCAGTCACTTCAAGTATGCCATCCATTCATCTTGCCCTTGGTCGGCCCTTCTTCCTTTTTCCTTCCATTTCCCCCAGAATCATTGTCTTCTCAAAGCTTTCCTGTTTTCTCATTATGTGGCTAAGTACTTCATCTTTGCCTCTAATATTCTTTCCTCCAGTGAGCAGCTGGGCATTATTTCTTGGAGTATTGACTGGTTTGATCTTCTCGCAGTCCAAGGCACTATCAGAATTTTCCTCCAGCACCTCAGTTCAAAAGCGTCTATCTTCCTTCGCTCAGCCTTCCTTATGGTCCAGCTCTCACATCCATAGGTTACTATGGGGAATACCATTGCTTTAACTATGCGGATCTTCGTTGCCAGTGTGATGTCTCTACTCTTCATTATTTTTTCGAGATTGGTCATTGCTCTCCTCCAAGGAAGTAAAAGTCTTCTGATTTCCTGGCTGCAGTCTGTGTCTGCAGTAATCTTTGTGCCTAGCAATACAAAGTCTGCCACTACCTCCACATTTTCTCCCTCTGTTTGCCAGTTATCAGTTGTCAGATCACAATAAAAACCCCACTTCAACTTTTCATTGGTGTATGCAGTGCTTTTATTCAGATTTAACATCTAACGTACAACAATATGGACCTTTATAGAAGGCCATCAGAATTTGCCCCCTTTAAAGAAGGTCATCAGAATTTAAATGAAAAATGGACTGAGTCATAACTGGTAATATTCTGTGGCACAATCCAGGTAGAGTTAATCACTTTACATCATATTATTTTAGTAGGCATAAACCCACAATTTTATACATGCTTATTTAGAGGTAAGCCTTGCTAACTCTATCACAACTTACTTCTGAATAAACATATAAGATTGTGCTATATGTGTCTCTCATTGGAGCAGATAGGGCTTAACTGTTATTAGATTAAGGTTGAATGCTGTATACGTTTTTAATGTTTTATTGTGGTCCATTGGATTTACTTTCATTCCCAAAATCACACGTTATATCGAGTAATGAGAGAAATTCCAGTATGAAAGCCAATCCAATCAAAATAATCAGCCACTTTTGTATAAACACCAGGGTAGCCCTTGACGCCACAATTCTCACCCCAGCTCACAATACCCCAAAGATATCCCACATTGTCAGAGTCAAAACAAACCAAAGGTCCACCTGAGTCACCTTTACAAGAATCTACAGAGCCATCATGTGTACCTGAAAAGAGGGGGAAAACAATTATCAGATGCATATTTTCCCGCTTTTGACATTATAATTCAAATGAATGGCGGGCTTCTATTTTCATTGAAGTAGTTGTTCTAACACCCTTGTATCTGGCTTAAAGCCAGGATGGACAAAGAGTAGTCCATGAGTCTCATGAAGTCTTCAGACCCTTCTAACTGCCATAATCTTCCAATGGCAAATAATA
This sequence comes from Anolis sagrei ordinatus, assembly GCF_025583915.1. Taxonomy (NCBI): domain Eukaryota; kingdom Metazoa; phylum Chordata; class Lepidosauria; order Squamata; family Anolidae; genus Anolis; species Anolis sagrei. Next base: position 175,415,993 of record NW_026847549.1, on the reverse strand, counting down.
TATCCAGAAGCTTCTAGGCCAAGGGAGAGGGAGGGGAATGTGTTCTTGTTAGGGTCACTTTTATGGCCCCAAGGGCCCCTCCTGTTTTTTTCCACTTCAAAATGCTTCTTAAAGAATTTATTATTTATTTATTTCAGATATTTGTACCCTGCCCCTCTCAACCCATATTTTGGCCCCATCTGGCCATTTCAGGGGATGACCTGGAAGTCAAGTCAGAAGCATTTTTGTCACTGAAATGAAGTCCCCAATTATCTCGCTAAACTTAAATTTAAGTTAAAGGTAATTCAAGACTCTTGGCCCCTTTAGTACTGGCTCATGAGTTTGCGTGAGCATGTAAGTCCAAATACATGCTTACCTGCACATTCCATTCCTTCAAAATAACGGTTTTTGTAGATGGCCGAACAGTTTTCCATTAAATAAACATACCCCCACTTAAGGGCATATTGTCTTGTAAAAGCTAGAGAGGAAAAAATAGGATGAAAAGAAACACGTAATATATTTTTGAAATTGTGATTTTTTTTTTGTATTATCCTAACAGATTCCCTATAGACTGCCATGTCTCCTTGATACATCAGATGACCCCAAATCTACTCCATTCACCAGTGGCTGGAGTGATCCTGCTTTACCCTTTCTACGTTATTTAGCTGACATGTCAACTACATGGAGCAGCAGTTAAGAACTCCCAGGAATGTAAGCGATCCAGTTTGCAGTAAGCAGGTACAAGAAATGAATGGGCACGTCATTATAATGGAAGAAGTGCTTGTGAAAGAAGACACTTCAAGGCTTAGCAAGTAAAGCAACTGGATGAGAATAGACACAGTCATTATAATGGAAGAAGTGCCTGTGAAAGAAGACTCTTCAAGGCTTAACTAGTAAAGCAACTGGATGCTTTTGGCCTACCCAGGTTGGCCTAAAGCACATGTGTCAAATGCCAGGGATGAATCTGGCCCACCATGTCATTTTATGTGGCCCTCCAGATGTTGCACTACAACTCTTGTATTCCTCATCATTAGGTATCATGATTAGAGCTGATGGGAACTGTTATACATTAACGTCTACAAGGCTGCAGTTTGTTCTGTTTAGTCAGGATAGTGGGGTTTGGGTTTAGAAACAAGGCTTGTTGATATGCTGTCTGAGGTTAAAGTGTCCTTTACCTTTTCCTCAACCTCAGAGTCACAAGTGCAGTTGGGATGTGATACCCAGTTCACATGGCAGATAACCAAAAGGTATAGGAACTGATCGGTGGCTAGATCTCTTTTTAACATTAGCAACATGCGAGCATCTTCCACTAAGAGAGGGAAATGTCTCAGGAGGAAAGATTTCGAAAGCTGCCACTTTGGTCTGCCAGTATATGAGGAGGCAGGGCAAAAGGGGAAACATGTCAAGATGAAGGCATGTCAAGCAAACCTTTGTCATGACCTTCTTCCATCTGGAAATCTATGTCCTCATTGTGAAAGAACATGTGGATCCAGAATAGGTCTCCACAGCTATTTATAGACCCACCACCAAGACTCTGCTCTTAGAAGACCATCATACTTGGCCTCATGTGACTGCCTATTGATAGACAAAGGATTACCTTCATCAAATCCCCAGCCAGACACTTTGCACTGATGACCGCTTCTGAACATATATCGTGACCAAGGGATGCATACGGGCACAGAATTGGGTGGCTGACATCTTCCCAGGTCCTTGGGTCTCAACTCCAGCAACGCAATGTCATTTTCATACGTTTTGGAATTATAGTTTTCATGGATTATAATTCTTTTTAAATAAAATGTTTCTATTCCATCATTTGTTCTTACTGAATTCAACATTCCAGTAAATATCTTATACACATGTGTACGACTTGCTCTGCAGAAACAAAACAAAACAATATTACCCTGGGATAAATGTCCAATTACTGAATTTGGCAAACAGCTTACATTTAACACAAAGGTTCCTGTTTTTAAAGATCACTTTTGCTTTCTATTTTTGTGTTTATTGCATTTAGAAACTTGCTCCCCAAACCATCACAGTTCCTTCTCCATCTTTACTACAGTGATCTTATCTTGAGCAGCAAAGTTCTACAAATATATGTATAGTGCTTTGTTTTAATCAGATTACCATAAATCATATCCAGGAGACTTCATGATTCTCATGGATGTCTGATTGGTAAGAATTGTCAACACCATCCTATATTTTTGTTAACGTTAATGAGCATCAATCCTGTAGCAAGTAACCAGTTGACTGATAGCCCAGGTGGCCTTGGGTATCTAAATCCCTTCTGACCTTTCTATGAGCTTTATTACAATTGCATTGTCTGTAAAATTGCTATGCAATCAAAATTACTATCTTCCTTGTGCACTTTTCAAAATCATTCTGGGATTACAGTGCCCATTAGTGCCCAAACCTTATCACACAGAGACTAACTCCTCCAACATTATCTCAGCCTCTTCTCATTGTTTCTTTATCCTCATTCTACACCATATTTGCGTTCATATTGTTGTAGAAGGTACCTCGGGAATTACTCATACATGGAAGAGGACAAATAGAAAGCCAAAGACAAGAATTGCATTCTTTTATCTTGTGCTTCTTTTCTACTTTGATTCTACATATCCTAATTTTATAGCATCATGTGTGTGTGTGTGTGTGTGTGTGTGTGTGTGTGTTTGTAAGAAGGAAAATGTGCTACCATTGCATGGTAGCATTGGAACAAGAGAGATTTCAGAAAGGGGTTAGATCTCTGTTTCGAGTGGTTTGGATGCATTGTGGATGTTTGGATGTATTAGGTGGTTTATGATATTTTTCTTCAACAACGCTATTTGTTTTGATTAGTTAGAATTAAAGTTTAGGTATGACGATTTATCTTTAATTCTTATTTTCTTCCTCTTTCCTGTATGATAGAGGCAATGTTGACTTTTTAAAATAATTTTATTACAAAGGCGTTTCTTAAACCATTCAAGCCACTTACCTCACACAATGTGCTGCAGTCAAAACCCAGCAGCCTCCAATATAAACCCCTCCACAACTCACTCTTTCTCTTTCACCTCTAATTGCCACTTGCCAGGGAAATTCATCCTGTACAAAAAGAGGTATTGAATCATTCCAGGTTTTTGTTGCCCACAGAAACAAGTTTTTAAAAAATAAAATAAAAACTGTCCTGCTATCAGTATTACTTGTCAATACACATGTTTTGTAGCATTTGTTAAGAGTTGTTCTTGGCAATTTTATAACTAATGAATGATTTGAAGTGCTGACTATAACTCATAATGCCATGTATGGCTCAGGTCTAGGCTATCTGTCGGATTATGTCTCCCTAGATGAGACAATGATGCTGGGGAAAATGGAAGGAAAAGGAAGAGGGGCCGACCAAGGGCAAGATGGATGGATGGCATCCTTGAAGTGACTGGACTGACCTTGAGGGAGCTGGGGGTGGTAACGGCCGACAGGGAGCTCTGGCGTGGGCTGGTCCATGAGGTCACTAAGAGTCGGAGACGACTGAACGAATGAACAACAACAACAGATGAGATGGCCTGGGCTCTGATAATGCAGTTTCTAACCGTGCTATATAGTTAACATAGACTCATAGAAATAAGTTCAACTGCACTGAATTGCATTATATGAATCTACAGTGGCCATATCATGCAGTTTTAAACTGCATTATATGGCAGTGTAGAAGGGTCCTAAGTCCCTCCACCATCACAAGCACAATTCCCGGGAATGTCAGTGGACTTTCTTGGTGGCTGTTCTTAGACTTTTCAGTTCTCTTCCCAGGGAGGCTAGAATGGTTGCCTGCTTGTATTTCTATCTACAACCTTTTTTGTTCAGACAGGCTTTTAGAAAAGGAAGGTTTTTTTTTTAAGTAATGCTAGTGGGTGCTCTATTGTTTTAACTGAATTATTTTAAAGAGTTTTTCATAGCATTCAGCTATTTTAACTTGCAGTGTGAATTGTTTTAATACCGTAAATAGTTTACTTCTACTGTTATGTTCACTTTTTATGTTTTTAATTGTATTGTACTTTATTGCCTCCTGGTGGCACAGTGGGTTAAACCGTTGAGCTGCTGAACTTGCTGACCAAAAGGTCAGCAGTTCTAATCCGGGGAGCGGGGTGCGCTTCTGCTGTTAGTCCCAGTTTCTGCCAACCTAGCAGTTCGAAAACATGCAAATGTGGTGGATAAATAGGTACCACTTCTGTGGGAAAGTAACGGCAGTATATGCAGTTATGCCGATCACAACCTTACGGTGTCTACGAACAATGCTGGCTCTTCAGCTTAGAAATGGAGATGATCCCCACCCCCCAGAGTCAGACACGACTAGACTTAATGTCATGGGAAACGTTTACTTTACCTTCCCTTTAAATTGTGGACCTTATTGATTCAAATTTTTTGAGGATTAGTGAGATATAAATACATACAACAATGATGATGAATGAACAAAAGGGAATTAGAAAGGTTTTCCTTTTATGCAGACAACATGAGTTGCCTAAACCCTATTTTTTAAGGATAGAAATGTGTGTTGTGTACATTGTGGATGTAGACAGTAAGTTAATTTTACAGAATGAATACTTTCATTTGGTACTTAGGTATAACTACTTATTAGCTATTTCCTGAGTATCAAGCCTGCATGTCATGAGTTTTCACTATCTATTGTGGTTATTTTGAAAATCTGCCACTATATGTATGACTAATTTAGCACTGCCATTATACAGTCAGCTCCTCAAATTTCAGGTTGAACTTTTGAAGATTTGATTAGTCACAGATTTAATTGATATGTTCTCTCTGGAAATCTCTAACTTCTCCAGTTGGACTATAGAGCTGTGTTAAAATATCTTAGAGTCTCCTAGGGTTGGATTATCTCAGGTAATAAACCCAGTATTTTTAATTCACATTTCCACTTTCATGCTCTCCTGCTCCTCTAACCCCAGTGGATGTGGGGAGTTAACTGTAGTAGGTTTTTTTATAAGCTGTTAACCTTCTTCCTTTACCTTTTGTGCAGTATTTCCTCCTAGGATTCGTTTCCGGCGAGTAACAGTGCGGTTTGCTATGCCACAGTGCAGTTGTGGTAAAAAGGTTTTGATCTTTCTTCTTTCTTTAATCAAAGAGAGAAACAGTGTTATTTTTGTAGCACATTCACTTGGTTTGTAATTTTCTTATCATTTGCTTCCCATTACTTCTTTTTTTAGTTCCTCTAAGGCAGTGGTTCCCAATCATTGGTCTTCCAGGTGTTTTGCACCTGAACTCCCAGAAAGCCCAGTGAGTTTACCAGATGTTAGGAATTGTGGGAGCTGCAGTCCAAAACACCCGAAGGACCAAAGGTTATGAAATACTGCTGTAAGGCAGTGTTTCTCAACCTTGGGGTCGGGATCCCTGAGGGGGGGGGCAAGGGGGTGTCAGAGGGGTCACCAAAGACCATCAGAAAACACAGTATTTTCTGTTGGTCATGGGGGTTCTGTGTGGGAAGTTTGGTCCAATTCTATCATTAATGGGGTTCAGGGGGCTCTTTGATTGTAGGTGAACTATAAATCCCAACAACTGCAACTCCCAAGTGTCAAGTCTATTTTCCCCAAAACTCCACCAGTGTTTACATTTGGGCATATTGAGTATTCATGCCAAGTTTGGTCCAGATCCATCATTGTTTGAGTCCACAGTGCTCTGGATGTAGGTGAACTACAACTCCAAAACTCAAGGTCAATGCCCACCAAACCCTTCCAGTATTTTCTGTTAGTCATGGGAGTTCGGTGTGCCAAGTTTGGTTCAATTATATCATTGATGGAGTTCAGAATGCTCTTTGATTGTAGGTGAACTATAAATCCCAGCAATTACAACTCCCAAATGACAAAATCAATCCCCCCAACTCTACCAGTATTCAAATTTGGGCGTATCGTGTATTTGCGCCAAATTTTGTCCAGTGAACGAAAATATATCTTGCATATCAGATATTTACATTATGATTCATAACAGTAGCAAAATGACAGTTCTGAAGTAGCAACAAAAATAATTTTATGGTTGGGGGTCCCCACAACATGAACTATATTAAGGGGTTGAGGCATTAGGAAGGTTGAGAAATACTGATCACTGGTGCATCTTATTACGCAAGTGGAAGAGAGCACAATAAAAGGTTTAGGATTTATCAAGTTATTTACAAAATTGACCACATTGGAGCAAAAGGGTTTTCAAAAGAAGTGCACAACTTCCAACAGGGATCATATTCCTAAAGAAAGTAACGTCCATAGGAATAGCCAAAAAAAAGAGCAAGTTCAGCTTTCTTCTTGCATTTCAATGCCAAACATTTTATCTCTTATTCTTTGTCTACCTTTTTGTTTCTGTCTCCTTTTGGCTTGGTTACAGCCCAAAATCTAGACATTATTTTGATAAGCAGCTGAACACATTTTGTGCTGGTGCAGGGAATGGCCCTTGGGGAAGGAGAGGGTTGGGATGGAGGAGGCACTGGCAGACTGCATGAGGTCTGCCCACCAGATGTTCTTCATCCTTGGCATACTGCCTTTGACCTTCTGTCCTGCAGCTCTGAAATGCCCTCCTGAGAGAGTCCTGATCTGCTTTAATTTTATTAAGTTTTAGGATTTCATTGCTTTTATGTCTGATCTGTCAGGCCATTGAATGTTTAATATTTCAGCCAGTTCTTGTCAGCTTCAAAAGAAGCTGTAAGGTTTGTTTCCAAGGTGCATCGTCTGCTGTCCTGTGAGCATCCAACTTGACATGGGTGGACATACAATTCATATATATTTCAGTAAATACATTCAGCAAATACATAGGGGGAAACAGTAATTAATAATTGAACAATTGCAAAAGATCATCTGAGATCCTATTAACTTTTTCTATACCATGCCTAATTTTCCAAACATCTATCATGTCTCCTTTATTTACCATTTTCTAACCTAAAGCTACAAACTTTGTATCCTTATATGAAAATTATAAAGCAGAATTACCTTCATCCATTGAGTATTCAGCTTGTTCTGTTTCTTCTGCAGTAAAATAAAATTTTACAAATAATTAAACTGTTGTTACTAAAATAACTGCTTAGTTTCATCTCCTTCAATGACATGTCAATGTTTGTTATGAAGCTGTCAACTTTTCACTGTTTGTTCCAGCTAGCCTTTAGCAGTTGTTTGATTTTGTAAGCATTAGCAGGGGATAATGTTGAAAAACTGGAAACATTTGCATGTAAAATTTGCTAGTATGGGCTCAAGCGCAAAATGAGTTCTCAAATGCAATTACAGCAATTTAGTAAATGCCATTGCTGTAGCCTATGAAATTTTGAGAATGGTCCTCTGATGAGGCTTTGGAATTCTACAGCAGAAAATGCTAAAGTCAATATAAAACTATAAACCCCAAGATTCCACAGAATGGAGCACTGAACTAGAGCTTGAAGAAGTAACTTTTTAGAGTACTTCTCCCATGATACCCCAATAAGCACATTAAATAGTCATGCAGACTTGGAAATCCCAAAAGGTAACTTTTCCAAGGTCTGGGGGTAAGGAGACTAGTGTGCCATATTAATTAAACTCTGTATAGAGTAATTTTCCAGATCTTACAACTTTACTGTTTACTTTGCACAACTGAGAAGGAACCATTCAATATGGTTCCAACTACCCTTTAAACATGAGATGCTAAGTAGAACAGCAAAACAATAACAATACAAAAAATATCACCTTTTTCATTTTCCGCATGTCTTCCATTACCTGTTTGAAACAAGGACATTAATATATAATCAAAGATATGGAAACCAAGAGCATCCGAAATGACCAAAACATACCAGGATAATTCTGTAGACTGTCTTTCTTTGTAAGCATTTGGTTTCAGATAATGCTTTCCAGATATGACTAAGAGAGCAAAAGTTACCTTTAAACAGACTGATAGGAACTGAATCATACGCTCTCCACGATCAATCAATTAAAATAATATTTGAACGAAGGGAAGGGGGAGAGGGACGGGGAGGGGAGTAATATTGTTAGACACATGTGAGAGATAAATGAGCAATTGGAAATGTTAATAAAATTAAGTGAATAATATTCTGTTTGCACTATGAAATGGTTACCTAAACTGACATTATTCTACCTGTGTTTACAATTAAAAAAAATAATTGAAAAAAACTAGGCTTACACAATTGGTGACTTTCATCTTCTCCTGTTAGGCAATCCCTTTCGTTGTTACAGCGGAGTTTGTTTGGAATGCACACACCTGAATTGCAGTGGAAGCTGTCTCCTTTGCATGCTATTGGAAATATATCATCCATCTCATAAAAGGGTAACACTCATAAATATCAAAATGATTATACCAAACTATTTATACATCAGATCAAGGCATTTCAAGATATGCAAGGTAAACAGTTCAAAAGAATTTTTAAACATTCCAAAAAAGTGCCATGCAAAGCAAACTCTGTAAGATTTCACAGGTATAAACAGTGACATGTGTCACTAAAGGACTGTAAATAAAGAGCAACATTCAAAAATCAGGGGAATTCCAGACAAGAATCAATCAGAGCCAGCTAACACTTCCCAACAAAGGATTCCCCAGCAGCAACCAGCCAGGCTTTGAAGCTGCAAGGCCATTCAATACTAATCAAGGTGGCCAACTGCAACATTCACACCTGCCTCAAGCAGACAAGAGTTCTTTCTCCCTCCCTGGACATTCTACAGATATATAAACAACACTTGGCTATTTTCCAACAGACCCCTCAACCTCTCAGGATGCCTGCCATAGATGTGGGTGAAACGTCAGCAGAAAACGCTTCTGGAACATGGCCATACAGCCTGGAAAACTCACAGCAACCCAGTGACATGTGTGTCCAAGGAACATCAGGGTGTGGTCATAGTAAAGGTAATTAAAGAGGAAAAACACACAAAACTAGAAAAGACGGCAGCAGTTAGCTTTTGCCTGAGTCAACTGGGAAAAGAATGATTTCCCCTGTCTCTTTTTCTTCTGTTGAATTAACTGAATCCAAACTACTGTTGCACTTTGTATTCAGTTTGTAGAAAATTTAGTAAATTGAAGGCAAAGTAGGAAAATGTAATATGGAACTGAAAAAGGGGGCAACAGGTGGTTAATTGGGATAGTATTATGTAAAAGCCAGTTTTTCAATAGTCTGAAAAACCTGTCTGAATAAAAAAAAGGTATTAGACTGCTCACTGAAGGAGAACAGAAAGGGAGCTGTGGGAAAGAATTCCATAACGTGGATTAGATCCTTGATTTAAATTTGGCTTAAAGACAGCATAAAAATCTAATTACTGTGTAAACCGATCGAGAAACACAATGTGTCTTCTAATGTCTTGTTTAAGAATCAGTCTAGATAAGCAGTTTCCAACCTTTTTTTGACCAGGGACCACTCTCCAACATTAGTACCAATCAGTTTTTGGTCAATTTTAGATTCAGTATAGTTATTTGAGGTGCTGATTCAGAAAATTGCATTGGACAGACCATATCAGCTCTACTTTCTGATACAGAACATATGCTATCCTGTAGTTGCCATCTGCTCACCCATAGAAAACCATATTTAATAATCTATAGAAAATCCGATGCAATTTCCTGAATCAGCACCCCAAATAACCCCAGGAACAGGTCTAAAAACAAAGACTCAAAGGCACTCCTGCTTCCAGGTGTCACATGGAATGGCTCTGCTCTAGGGAGGGAGAAGTAGCAGTCAGGAGGTTTGTTGTCATGCCTTTCATGGGTAGTCAGCCTCTCTCCTCCTAACAACCCCATTGCCTTGGCCCTTATAAGAGGGTTTTCCCGAGACCAGTAGCTCTTGTTGCAATGGCGTTGTAACAGTGAGGCTACAGACCATATTTTAGTTCTTGGGGAGCACTGGTGGTCCACAGACTACAGGTTGGGAACCACTAGTCTATATAGACCAATTTTTATGTATTTGTCTGACACAACTTTGAAGTATCTTTGAAGCACTTCCTTCAACACATTGAAAAGATGGCCAACACATTGGCTAACACATTGAACAGATATATATGAGGAGACATATAGTATACCTTTGCAACATACTTCATCACTTAAGTCACCGCAATCATTGATTCCATCACATGTTTTATCTAAAGGGATGCATTTGCTATTGACGCAACGGAATTCACTGCGGGAACATTCTGTAAAATGGAATGAGAAAGAGTATTTCAGTAAAATATTTTCTATAAGGAAGTGAATGTCTAATTTTGCTTTCAGATTATATTTCATTTTGCAAATGCTCTGTCAAAGAATGTTATGGAGTGCTCAGGCATTAAAATTGTCCACTTTTATTTAACAATTTCCCCACCCCTAATATATGCTGATTTATGGTATTAAATTGAGGTGCTGAGGAAAGAAGGAAGATTTTATTCAGGGGTTTCTGAGATTTACCAAAGCAGAAAATTTAAGAAGAAGCCTAGGAATACAGTGTATTTTCCCAAAACAGCCCAATGGGAAGTGACAATATTTAGCAACTATAGAATATTGCATGTCTTATTGCAGTAACTCAGAAAAATTGATATATTCCAAAACATGTCATGGCTAGAAGGAGTATTGCATGTAACATGTTGTTGCAAGTCCCATTATAACAACAAATTTGTCTGACTGTACATCCCCTCAACTTGGTATACTAACCTTTATGCCGTGTGTGGCACGCCACCTTTGCCAACTTCACATCACTTTGATTCAACCGACTTACAGCACACTCAGCCAAACTGGTCTCTATCCCTCTGCAAGTTGCCTTAAGGCATTCCAGTGGCTTTGAGGCATTATCTGGATTAATAAGTTCTATGCGATCAGCCCCTCTGTGCAAGGAAATATAAAACACACACATTAAGTATTATCAGTGTTTGAAGGACAATATATACCAGCTATTTCTGGCTTTAACTTCCTCAGTGGTCAAAGAGGAAAGAGTCTTTGCAAGAGTCTTTGAAACATCCCACCCTTCTAGCTGTTAGGAATTATGAGAGTTGCAGTCCAAAATACTTGGAGGGCCAAAGTTTGTCTATACCTGAGTTAGAATGCATGTATATGATTTTGCAAGTGCCAGGTAACCCAGACTTGTTAAATGAAGGCTCACCATGATGGGAACTATTATAAAAATCTGGGGGGCACAGGGTTAGGAAAGATTGCTTTTATCTATAGCCAAGCCAATACAGAGGATTCTGGTACTTTGCTAATTAGTGGTGCTATCCTTTAAAGATCACAGTAATCAGCTTCAAGATCCTTCCATTCCACTTTGTGCAAGAATTTCTTACTCTGGAAAGTTAAGCTCCTTGCAGGCTACGTTGGCCTCTTGTATACCCCATCCTTCTCCACATATAAATGCCTTCTCAGAGTCTTTCAATTCGACTTGAACAATTCCTTCTGAAGATGTATTTTTAGGTTCCAAAAGAACTCTAAAAGTCTCTATAAAAAAGAAAATATATTACAATTTATACTCATTCAATATATGAAAATTGATCAAAATCCACAAGTAGCCTACTAAGGTAATTGTACCCAAGAAAAAAACTAGAAAATATAGAATTGGAATTGGAAGAGACCACAAGGGCCATCCAGTTTAACCTCCTGAAATGCAGGAACACACAACCAAAGCACTCCCAACAGAATAATTGCTGAACTAAATGTAATTTACATATATTGCTAAATTAACATGTCATAAGAAACAATTTGTAAGTAAAAGTAAAAAGTCCCAATGAGATATTTTGCCTATTACAAATAATGCATGTGCCCCTTACTCTGCTATTCAAATCAAGACCTCATTGGGTTGTTGTAGGTTTTTTCCGGCTATATGGCCATGTTCTAGAGGCCACATTCCTCTGCCCCCAATGCCAGTTCTTTGCAAACAATTGTGTAAATTTGACCTATATAAAAATATTAAATGTTGTTTCACACATTTAGTGAAACATTGAGGATTCCAATCTGCTTTCATTCTCCATCCTAAAAGCTTGTCCCTCTCCATACCAATGATTGATATAAAACCCCAAAAGAGAAACAGAATCTTTTTACCTTGAAGGTTGCAGCTTCCTCTGTGCATAAACTTGCCCTTTTTACGTTGGCATTCATAGCTTTTCAGCTGGCAGTAAGTTCGGAAAGTTGCCTTGTCGGTCGTACAAACTGATGTCCCATTTTTGGGGCATTGGTAGGGCAGCTTACAGAGACAGGTCCCTTTTACACACCTCTGCCATGGATGGCAGAAAATCTTTGCACAGGAATTCTGAGTATAGCTCTTGTTCACACATTCTTCTACCAGGTCTGTCTCTTGCTAGAAGAAAGAAACACTTTTATGTAACATTTATGTGTATTGCAGATCCATGACAGATACGTTCAAAGATATAAATCAAAATAATAAACAAAGTACTGAAAATAAAAGGTTTCTTGCCACTAAACCAGAGATTTCATTTAAAACAAAATCTTACCTTTTGTCCAAAAGCACAAAGTAAAAAGGATAAAATGAACACCAGAGGGGACAATGGTTTCATAGTGAAGAGCTATCTGTATATCAGAGAAAGCCTTTTCTCTAGAATTCTTCCCAGTTTCAGGTTGTGTTTAATGATCAACCACTAACAAATATTTGGGAAAAGACAGTTTTGAAATCAAGTGTGGGAAATTCCGCTTGCATTCATGACTCCAAACTCTTTTGGAAGATCTTCCTGTTTGTTTCTTTCTAGCTCCAAAAAATGAGAAGAGAAGCAAGAAAATAAAGGTCTGGAAGATCTCAGTAGGCGTTTACTGATCTGTGTTTATCTCTCATGTACCAGTCTCTACACTTTCATATTATTAGGGAGTTACTTCCTGATATCTACTTCTATGGGACAGCAGCAAAGCACAAAGGAAGCATGATTTGCATATTTCTCTGAGTGCAGGATGGATATTTCAAACTGTGCTTGGCTGTTGCTCAATTCTTTAGTAAACGGACTGAAAAGAAGCATTGTGTGTTGTTCAATAATAGGAGTGCCAATTTCCGGGGTCAACAGGTCAACATAGGAAAGCATAACATATGGTACCTGCTCAACAAATAATGGGACTTTCCTAGCACACTTTTAATTCAGAATAGCAGCAGGGAAAATGGTAATACGATTTCATTTTTTGAACGACAGTTCAGAAAGGGTTTGGACAAGAGATCCCATATGGCTTTCTGTACTGCATACATGAAAATTCTTCTTTGTTCTTTTGGGGAACAGTGCAGGGCAGGTGAAATCTGATGTGGAGGAAGAAATGCAAAGCTGCTATCTCTCAGGAAGGGGAAAGTTTGTTTTTTCCTCTCCTTCAGTATTTCAGAAAGGGAAAGCCAAACAAATGAGTTCTCATGGAAGAATAAGGTCCTGTCTGGTCTTGGAAGCTAAGCAGGTGGAATCCTGGTTATTATTTGGATGGGAGACCACCAAATTTGTTGCGTGCTTGCAGGGGTGAAGGCAGAGTAAATAGTCCTAGATAATCTACTTCCCCAGACACCAATGGAGCTGAAATACAACCATATGTTTCAATATCTTGCTCATGAATTACACATTGGAGATTGAGCAGAAATAATCCCATATAGCGAGACTGAACGAGGGATATATTTTATACCACTTTCTTTACAGCCCAGTGGTTTTATAGAAAGAGGGGAAAATCCAAGACAAACTTAGTAGGCTTCACCTCCCTAGGGATCTTATTTTAAAATGTTGGAAGCTGCTTTGGGTCCGAATTGTGAGAGAAAAGCGGCATATAGGTAAATAATAATAATAATAATAATAATAATAATAATAATAATAATAATTTGAAACACAACAAGATGAGTCCACAGCAGACACTCTGCTGGCTGTTGAATTGGATCACACGTCGGACACTTCCCAAGTGTCTAGGACTGTGTGATGTATCGGCAAATAATGCGTGCAGATCCCAGTAAGGTGGCCTTCTGCAGCTGGCAGATGATAATTTTGTCAGCGCCAATTGTGTTTAAGTGCAGGCCAAGGTCTTTAGGCACTGCACCCAGTGTGCCGAACACCACTGGGACCACCTTTACTGGTTTGTGCCAGAGTCTTTGCAGTTCAATTTTTAAATCCTCATATCGTGTCAGCTTTTCCAGTTGTTTTTCTGCAATCCTGCTGTTACCTGGGCTTGCGACATCAATGATCCATACTTTGTTTTTTAACACGATTGTGAGGTCAGGAGTATTATGCTCCAAAACTCTGTCTGTCTGAATCCGGAAGTCCCAGAGGAGTTTGGTGTTCATTCTCTGTAACTTTTTCCGGCTTGTGATCCCACCAGTTCTTTGTCGCAGGCAGATGGTATTTGTGGCACAAGTTCCAATGAGTCATCTGAGCAATGGTGTTGTGCCTCTGCTTGTAGTCTGTCTGCGCGATCTTCTTGCAGCAGCTGAGGATGTGATCTATTGTTTCATCTGCTTCCTTGCAGAGTCTACATTTGGGATCTGTTGTCGACTTTTCAATTCTGGCTTTGATGGCATTGGTTCTAATGGCTTGTTCTTGGGCTGCCAGAATCAGGCCCTCTGTCTCCTTTTTCAGAGTTCCATTTGTGAGCCACAGCCATGTTTTTTCTTTGTCAATTTGGCTCTCAATTTTCCCAGGAACTGTCCATGGAGAGCCTTCTTTTGCCAGTTTTCTCTTCTGCTCTGGATTGTGTTTTTACGGTATTCCCTCTTTGTCTTTTGCACTTTAAGCAGTTTACTACAATTGACTTCCCTCAATGTTGGTTCTTGACTGCCTTTCACATAATCTGCCAGTGCGTGTTTCTTCTACCATTTGTTTCACTTGCAGAAGCCCTCTGCCTCCTGATTTTCTGGACAAGTAAAGTCTGTCAATGTCACTATGCGGGTGTAATGCGTAGTGGATTGTCATCAGTTTTCTTGTTTTTCTGTCCAGATCATTCAGCTCTGCTTCTGTCCAGTTCACAATCCCACCAGTGTATCTAATGACGGGGATGGCCCAGGTGTTGAGAGCCTTGATCGTATTTCCGCCATTTAATTTGCTCTTCAAACCTTTCTGACTCTTTGGATATATTCTTTGCTGACCACATTTTTCACTTGTTGTTGTTGTTGTCAATTGTAGTATGCCCAGATATTTATAGGCTTCAGGCTGATTGCACTTTATGGTTTGTCCGTTTGGCATCTCTATGCCCTCGCTTTGTGTAATTTTCCCTTTCTTTAATGCCACTGTGGCACATTTGTCTAGGCCAAACTCCATACTGATGTCAGTGCTGAAGATTCTGACTGTTGGTCAGTGACTCGATTTCAGTTTCTGATTTTCCATAAAGCTTTAGATCATCCATGTACAACAAGTGAGAGATTTTTGGTGAATTTCTTGCTGTTTGGTAGCCTAGGTTGTTTTTATTTATTTATTTATTTATTTATTTATTTATTATAAATTTTTATTGAATTTTATATAGTTACAGCGAAAGTGGGGGAATAATATAAGATAGAAAAGTAGCAAAAAAGTAGGTTATTTTTATTTATTTATTTGTTGTTGTTATTATTATTATTATGGCAGCGCTTGTGGGATGTTAAAATTGAATGGTATCAATTACAAATATAGATGCTGGGTCAAGATTAGATCTTGAATCACTTGTTTTGGCATTTGCCTGAGAAACGTGCAGCACTAAAACAGGAGGCAGGATGTGAGTGTTTACATTAGGCTTGCTCTTAATGTCCCCAAACATCTGCATGGAAGACAGACCTTTGAGCATTAGGCACGAGGGGCCGAAGAGGGCTCTGTGACCAATTTTAGCTGAACATACCCACAAAGCCCCCACTTTCCAATTCCTACCACCCTATACATTGGAAAGTAAACAAAATTTGGCTACCAGTATTTAAAAAACTTTAAAATCAGGACAGTAAATAAAGAACAACACTCAAAAAAAGGGGGATTCCAGACAAGAAACAATCAGGGTCAGCTAATCACCTCCCAACAAAGGATTCCCCAAGCAGGAAGCAACCAAGCTTTGAAGCTGCAATGCTATTCAATGCAAATCAAGGTGATCAATTACAACATTTGCACTTGCCTCAAACAGACAAGAGTTCTTTCTCCAGCACTGGACAATCCACAGATACAGAAAACCCACTTGCCTAGTTTCCAACAAACCTCTGAGAATGCCTGCCGTAGATGAGGGTGAAATGTCAGAAGACAATGCTCCTGGAACATGGCCATACAGCCTGGAAAAACTCACAGCAACCCAGAAAATCAGACAAGTTTATGTGGAATGACTCTGAAAACCAGGGTTCGAATCCTCACTTAGCTGTAGGAACCGACTGTGATTGAGGGCAAAGGTAAATCTCCTGTGAACCAACTTTGCCAAGAAAAGCCTATTTTAGAGTCATTGCAGGTTGGAAACTGTCATAACTCACCTTCTGGAGCCAGATGATTGAGAACGGAGGAGCCAGATGTCCAGGCATGTGCATCTCCTGATGATAGGGATCTGTCCAAGAAAGCAGGGAGCTTTGCACGAAATGGAGGATGTTGAAGATATGCCACCATCCTTTTTTTTTAACAAAAATGAGGTAGAGATTGTGATGATCCTGGCAGCTGTGAAATAGCTGATTAATTAGGCACCTGGTGTTTTGGAGGTATTTGACCATAGAATCTACCAGCAGCCCTCCCCCATTTTTGTTCTTCACAGCTATCTTATCTATGTGATTGATAATCCTCTCCTGGCATTTGTGTTTTCTTAACCTTAAACTGGCTATATTTTTGACAACTCTGTTTACTGCTTGTTGGCCCAGGAGATGCCTTGATGTTTTGATGTGTTACCATCCTTGTAGGAGGCTTGTCTCATGTCCTCATGTGAGAAGCTGGAGCTAACAGATGGGAGCTCACCCCGCTCCCTGGATGCGAACTTTTGGTCAGCATTCCTGCCAGCACAAGAGTTTAACCCATTGAGCCACCGGGAGGCGTCATGACCATCAACCATGTGTTTGACTAGTCTTACATTATTGAGTGACACAGATTTGGAAGCCCTCCAGATGTTTTGGATTTCAACATATCCTTGGAAGCATCCATGCGGATCCCATTTCAAACTACGTCTCTACGTCTGTCTCGGCATGGGCAAACTTTGGCCTTCCTCCAGGTGTTTTGGACTTCAACTCCCACAATTGCTAACCACCTAAAGTTTGCCCATGCTTGATCTAGACCAGTGGTTCTCAACCTTCCTATTGCCGAAACCCCTTAATACAGTCCCTCATGTTGTGGTGACCCCCAACCATAAAACTATTGCTACTTCATAACTGTCATTTTGCTACTGTTAGGAATCGTAATGTAAATATCTGATATGCATGTATTTTCATTCACTGGACCAAATTTGGCACAAATACTCGATATGCCCACATTTGAATACTGGTGGGGTTGGGCGGTTGATTTTGTCATTTGGGAGTTGTAGTTGCTGGGATTTATAGTTCACTTGCAATCAAAGAGCATTCTGAACTCCACATGGAATTGAACCAAACTTGGCACACAGAATTCCCATAACCAACAGAAAATATTGGAAAGGTTTGGTGGAAATTGACCTTGAGTTTTGGAGTTGTAGTTCACCTACATCCAGAGAGAACTCTGGATTCACACAAAGATGGATCCGGACCAAACTTGGCATGAATATTCAATACACTGGTGGAGTTTGGAGAAAAATAGACCTTGTCATTTGGGAGTTGCAGTTGCTGGGATTTATAGTTCACCTACAAACAAAGAGCATTCTGAACTCCACCAACAATGGAATTGAACCAAACTTGGCACGCAGAACTCCCATGACCAACAGAAAATATGGAAGGGTTTGGTGGGCATTGACCTTGAGTTTTGGAGTTGTAGTTCACCTACATCCAGAGAGCACTGTGGACTCAAACAATGATCTGGACCACACTTGGCACAAATACTCAACATGCCCAAATGTGAACACTGGTGGAGTTTGGAGAAAATAGACCTTGACATTTGGGAGTTGTAGTTGCTGGGATTATAGTTCACCTACAATCCAAGAGCATTCTGAACACCACCGACGACAGAATTGGGCCAAGCTGAAAATACTGTGTTTCCTGATGGTCTTTGGCGACCCCTTTAATACCCTCTCGTGACCCGGCAGGGGTCCTGACCCCCAGATTGAGAAACACTGATCTAGACATTATAGTGCTATTGATGTAGCCTAGAATCGCATTGGCTTTTTATGCTGGTGCATCACACTCTTGGCTTGTCTTGTTGGATAATCTGAAACATGCCTGGACTTATTTATTTATTTGTCATGTCAGGGCAACCAGTCAAATATATTACATTTCTAACAGAACAAAGCAAACAAACAGACAAAATACAACATTTGTGAAGTTTGGTAGTTGATTAAATGTCCTTTGACCAGTATCTGGCCACTTGGAGTGCTTCTGGTGTTGCTGCAAGAAGGTCCTCCATTGTGCATGTGGCAGGGCTCAGGTTGCGTTGCAGGAGGTGGTCAGTGGTTTGCTCCCTCCACACTCGCATGTTGTGGATTCCACTTTGTAGCCCCATTTCTTAAGGTTGGCTCTGCATCTCGTGGTGCCAGAGCGCAGTCTGTTCAGTGCCTTCCAAGTCGCCCAGTTTTCTGTGTGCCCAGGGGGGAGTCTCTCATTGGGTATCAGCCATTGATTGAGGCTCTGGGTTTGAGCCTGCCACTTTTGGACTCTCGCTTGCTGAGGTGTTCCAGCGAGTGTCTCTGTAGATCTTAGAAAACTATTTCTTGATTTAAGTCGTTGACGTGCTGGCTGATACCCAAACAGGGGATGAGCTGGAGATGTCTCTGCCTTGGTCCTTTCACTATTGGCTGCTGCTTCCCGGCGGATGTCAGGTGGTGCAATACCGGCTAAGCAGTGTAATTTCTCCAGTGGTGTAGGGCGCAGACACCCCGTGATAATATGGCATGTCTCATTAAGAGCCACATCCACTGTTTTAGTGTGGTGAGATGGACATGCATACTCAGCAGCCGAGTAGCACAGCGCAAGGGCAGATGTCTTCACTGTGTCTGGTTGTGATCCCCAGGTTGTGCCAGTCAGCTTTCGTATGATATTGTTTCTAGCACCACTTTTTGCTTGATGTTCAGGCAATGCTTCTTGTAGGTAAGAGCACAGTCCAGAGTGACTCCCAGGTATTTGGGTGCACTGCAATGCTCCAGTGGGATTCCTTCCCAGGTGAACCTCAGAGCTCGGGATGCTTGTCTGTTCTTGAGATGAAAGGCACATGTCTGTGTTTTAGATGGGTTGGGGGTCAGCTGGTTTTCCCTGTAATAGGACAGTAAGAGCACCTAGAGCTTCGGAAAGCTTCTGCCTGGACTGAATTAAATGCTCTGCATCTCTTGCATTCTAACCCTCTGATGCTAAATGAAGCAATATTTGTAGTTAATGCTTTTGAGGGCTTGCCTTTAAAAAGTGGGCTTACTGTTTAGTGTCAGCAACTCATTTTTGATTCGTTGCAACCCTATCTGGGTTTTTGTTTTGTTTGTTTTCAAGGCAACATTGACTCAGAAGGTGTTTGGTTTTGCTTCCTCTCAGTCTGCCAAACCCTGGAAATAGAATCCTGGCTGAGAGTGGAACGAGCGCCGGAAGTGACAGTCGCTCTCAAAAGACCTTACCTCTTTGATCATCCTAGCCAATAGATTCGCAAAGGGAGAGAGGACTCGCCGGCAAGCGGAAGGAGCGTGTCGAGAACACAGCTTGGGATTGGCTGGGCAGCTAGAAAGCGACGCTATTCGTTGACGTCATCAGAAGCGGCCGGTGCGTGTGTGTTGGGGACCACGTGGGAAGCCAAAGGGGATCGTTGTGCTCAAGGTACCAGAAAAGGGTATTTTTGGGGGTGGTGGTGGTGTCATATATTCATTGTTTTCTACGTTATTTTGCCATTCCTTACTTTAAACCATTTAGCTGGATCCAGTCCAGAGGTGTGTCCACACTGTTGAATTAATGCGGTTTGACACCACTTCAACTTCCATGGCCCAGTGCTGTGGAATGCTGGAATGTGCAGTTTAGGCCTCTTCCACAGATGTGTAAAATCCCAGATTATCTGCTTTGAACTGGAATATATGGCAGTGTGGACTCAGATAACCCAGGGCCCTTCCACACAGCCCTATATCCCAGAATATTGGGGCAGAAAATCATAGAATCAAAGAGTTGGAAGAGACCTCATGGGCCATCCAGTCCAACCCCCTGCCAAGAAGCAGGAAAATTGCATTCAAAGCACCCCCGACAGATGGCCATCCAACCTCTGTTTAAAAGCTTCCAAAGAAGGAGCCTCTACCACACTCCAGGGCAGAGAGTTCCACTGCTGAACGGCTCTCACAGTCAGGAAGTTCTTCCTCATGTTCAGATGGAATCTCCTTTCTTGTAGTTTGAAGCCATGTTCTGCGTCCTAGGCCTTCAGATAACCCAGTTCAAAGCAGATATTGTGGGGTTTTTCTGCCTTGATATTCTGGGATATAGGGCTGTGTGGAAGGGCCCCCAGTCAAAGCAGATATTGTGGGATTTCTGCCATTATATTCTTTATTATAGGACTGTGTGGGAGGGCTGCATTTTTTGACAGAGAAGGCTATTGTTGTTGTTCATTCGTTTCCGGCTCTTCGTGACCTCATGGACCAGTCCACGCCAGAGCTCCCTGTCGGCCGTCACCACCCCCAGCTCCTTCAAAGTCAATCCAGTCACTTCAAGGATCCCATCCATCCAGCTTGTCCTTGGTCAGCCCCTCTTCCCTTTTCCTTCCTTTTCCCCCAGCATAATTGTCTTCGCTAAGTTTCCTTTCTTCTCATGATGTGGCCAAAGTACTTCATCTTGGCCTCTATGGCTAAGGACCTTGTAAAACTACAACTCCCGTGATTCCATAGCATTGAGCCACAGGAATTAAAGGGCCCTTCTACACAGCCATATAACCCAGAATATCGTGGCTGAAAATCCCACACTATCTGCTGCGAACTGGGTTATTTGAGTCCACACTGACATATATTCCAGTTCAAAGAAGAAAATGTGGGATTTTATTCAGCTGTGTAGAAAGGGCCAAAGCAGTGCCAAACAGAATTAATTCTACTGTGTAGACACACCTTTCGACCCAAAAGACGAGGGTTTGAGTCCCAGCTCAGCCCTGGAAACCCATTGGGAGGGCTTGGGCAAGGCATGCTCTCTAAAGCTGGATCTACACTGCCATACAAATCAGTTTGAAATGGTACAGTATGGTCAGTGTACTGTAGACACATATAATGCAGTTTAACTGCATTGAGCTGTATTATATGTGTCTACACCAGGTCTGGGCAAACCTTGGCCCTCGAGGTGTTTTGGATTTCAAATCCCACAGCTGATAGGCTGTTAGGAGTTGCACGAGTTGAAGTCCAAAACACCTGGAGGGCCAAAGTTTTCTTATGCCTGGTGTATATTTGTCTACCCATACATGACTGAAGGCACACAACAATAACAACATCTGTCTGTGTTTATATATACAGTGTACACACACACACACACACAATTTATTTCCAAAAGGTACCAAATCCACCTGAACACATGCTGAGGTTGTTCATTCTTTTGCTGTAAAATGCAATTTCTCAAGCCCTGTGATTTGGTTGTTTTGATATGTACACAATATTCCAAGCATAGCCAACAATGGATTTAGTACCTTTTGGAAACAATCTCCACATATAGATGCAAACACACAGGGCGCCCCAAAAGAATATACCCCCTTTAATACCTAATAGTAGCCATAGTGATTATGTGAAGGCTAAGTAAATACATTCATCTCAAAGAATGAATGTTGTTACAATGATTTAATCAGAATTACAAATTCCCACTTGGCCATAGAAACCATAGAGGAAGGCAAAGACAAAACCTCTCTAAACAAATATTGCCCATTGTGTTAGATGGATAGATAGATCAGGTTTGCCACAATTCAGAAACGAAGTGAAAGCACTCCTCTTTCTAACGTTTTGGTATTTCAATACAACAAATTCCATTGTACACCCAATCTTGATACCTAGCAAAACCTGGATCTGCACTGCCATAACTACATATCTATGTTTTAATTTAATTCCAAGCTGCTGGAAATACTGGAGTGCTACCTATTTGTTTTTGTTACAAAGCAATATGATTTTTTTTTAATTTATTTATCATGTCATCCGCAACCAGATGAAGTTTACACTAGTAGATTTTGCATAAGAATTGTTATTATTACATTTTTGTCACAAAGTGGCTCACAACATTAAAAAACAGCACAATTATTTTTACAGTGTTTACATTTTTGCTGTTTCTCATAGTAAAACAGTGGTTCTCAACCTGTGGGTCCCCAGGTGTTTTGGCTTACAACTCCCAGAAAACACAGCCAATTTGCCAGCTGTTAGGATTTCTGGGAATTGAAGGCCAAAACATCTATGGACCCACAGGTTGAGAACCACTGCTCTAAAATATAATTTTAATGAGCACTGAGCTTCTGGAAAGGCTTACAAAGTGCTGTCTGCTGGATTGTTTTATGGACTATTTTGTGTTACCCATAACACCAGCTAATGTGACTGGCACAGTGAATATTATTTGCTAGAAATGTGTTGCTTTTGTTGCTATTTCTCTGTTGAACAGAAGGGAGGGATGTCATTTCGAGGAAGAGGAGGAGGCAACCGTGGCGGTGGATTCAACCGAGGCGGAGGCGGCTTCAATAGAGGTGGATTCAATCGTGGTGGTGGAAGAGGTGGCTTTGGAAGTGGAGGAGGACGAGGAGGCTTTGGACGTGGAGGAGGACGAGGAGGCTTCAACAGGGGTGGATATGATCAGGGACCCCCTGAAAGTGTAGTCAGTAAGTGGTATGCACTTCTAATGGAATTGGAAGAAAATATTGTGGCAAATATTGTGACTGACTTCTTGCTGTCTCTTTTGCAGTTCTGGGAGAATTTATGCACCCTTGTGAAGACGATATTGTTTGCAAATGTGTCACTCAAGAAAACAAAGTGCCTTATTTCAATGCACCAGTCTATTTAGAAAATAAAGAGCAGATTGGGAAAGTGGATGAAATATTCGGGCAGCTCAGAGACTTTGTATCCTTTGAGTTATTAAACACTTATATCCCATCCTATGTCACGCAATGGGTTAAACTGCTGAGCTGCTGAACTTATTGACCAAAAGATCGGTGGCTCGAATCTGGGGAACAGGGTGAGCTCCTGCTGTTAGCCCCAGCTTCTGCCAACCTAGGAGTTTGAAAACAAACAAATGTGAGTACATCAATAGGTACTGCTCCAGCAGGAAAGTAACAGTGCTCCATGTAGTCATGCTGACCTTGGAGGTGCCTACGGCCAACGCCAGATTTTCAGAAATTGAGAGTGTAACAAAATCCTTGACACTGAAATGTTCTTCTCATGGTGGTTATTTAGTCTTCATTGCATTTTAAGATTTATCGTTAATATCTTCTCATTATTTTCTGTATTGATTTTTTAAAAATGGGAGTGATAGTACACAATGATACAGATCATTCCTAAAAACAAACAGGAAGAAGGGTATTGTATTCCTCAAGTTCTCAGAATTTCCATAGTTTATTTTCTAATTTAATTATTTAAAAGGCAGAAATTAGTTTTATTCAGATTTAGACCCCCTTCTACACTGCCATATAATATCTAGGTTATCTGCTATGGACTGATTATATGGCAGTATGCACTCATATATTGTTTGTTTGTTTATTATATTTATATATTGCCTTTCTCAGCCCGAAGGCGACTCAAGGTGGTTTACAATCAGCATAATCGAATGCCCCCAACAACATAAAATATAGTTAAAACATTAACATATAGTATAAATCATATAAACGCAATAAAAACAATAAAACACACAGTTCAAAGCAGATAATGTGGATCTGGAGTATATGGCAGTGTCAAAGGGGCCATAGAGTAAACACACTGAAGTCAATGGACTATAGCCAGTTACGATTAATAAGTGTGACTTGGGCTTTGTGTAAGAGTTAACCATTAATATGCTTATGGAGGAGATATAAAATGCTTTTTCAAGTGATTTCCTTAAGCAAATTTAATAGTATTTTTCAGTCAAACTGTCAGACAATATGAAAGCGTCTTCCTTCAAAAAACTACAAAAGGTAAGGTTATCTTCAATAAATGTAAACCTTTGACTAACTTACTAAATTTGTTAAATAATATTTAGTCATTAATAACTGAATTACAAATAATAACATGTTGATCAATTGATTTGTAGTCCACAAAACTCTGGCTACAGCAATAGAAAGAAAATGGTATGAGAATGATAGAATCCTAGAGTAGCAAGAAACCACAGGGCCATTCACTCCAACCCCCTGCAATGCAGAAGACAAAATCAAAGCACCCCTGACAGATGCCCATCCAGCATCTGCTTAAAAATCTCCACAGAAGGAAACTTCACCACACTCTGGGGCAGCATATTCCACTGCTGAATAGCTCTTACTGCCAGGAGATTCTTCCCAATGTTTAAGTGGAATCTCTTTTCCAGCAATTTAAATCAATGGTTCTATTTCCTAGTTCTCAGAGCAGCAGAAAACAAACCTTTCCCCCTCCTCAGTGTGACATCCTTTCAAATATTTAAACATGGCTATCACTTTCCCTCATAGGTTTTTTTTAATCTCTCCAAACTACCCAGTTCCCTAAGCCATCTCTCACTGGGTTTAGTTTCAAACCTTTGATCATTTTGGTCACCCTTCCCTGGATATATTCAGGTTGTCAATATCCTTCTTGAACTGGTCACAGTATTCAAGGTGAGGTCTGATTAAAGCAGAATAGAGTGGGTCTGTTGTTTACCACATTTGTATCCCGCCCCTCTCACCCTGAAGGGGACTCAGAGTGGCCTTACAAAGGCAACAATTCAATGCCATATAGATACACATCAATAAAATAAATAAATACATTAAAATACAAACAGTTAAAAACATCAAATATGATGTTTTTAGGCTGAGGGAGGTCTGTGACTTCCCTCGGTTTCAATATTATACTCTTATTAATGCAGCCTTGAAGGCTTTTTAGCTGCCGCATTAAACTGTTGACTCATATTGAGCTTGTGGTCTACTAAAACTCCTAGATCCCTTTCACATGTACAGTTTTCAAGCCAGGTGTCACCCATCCGATAGCGGTGCATTTCATTTTTATTGCCAAAATATAGTACCATACATTTCTTCCTGTTGAAATTCATTTTATTAGTTTATTAGATCTCTGATCTGTTAAGGTCATTTTGATACTGTCTTATTAACTGTCCCTTCTAATTTGGTGTCACCTGTATATTTGATGAGCATGCCTTCTGTTCCATCATCCAATATTTTCTTCAATAAAAACAAGGCTAATTTAATTTGACAGTCGAAAGATATGTTGTCGAAGGCTTTCATGGCTGGTCAGACCTCAAACTCTGAGGATGCCTGCCATAGATGCAGGTGAAATGTCAGGAGAGAATGCTTGTGGAACGACCATACAGCCCGAAAAACTTACAGCAACCCAGTCTAAAGATGCAACATGACTCTGGGTTTTTGTGAATGATACTGTAAAATTGAACTGTACATCTCCTATTTTAAGATATTTTATGTATGCAAACATGATATTGAAAGAGTTGACAAATCGTAATAAAAGCCTTCTGTTTCAGTTTTATATCGATCCGGCAAAATTGCTCCCTCTGCAGAGGTTTTTGCCAAGGCCTCCTGGAGAGAAAGGACCTCCTAGAGGCGGGAGAGGAGGCCGCGGAGGAAGAGGAGGAGGCCGAGGAGGTGGTAGAGGCGGAGGTAGGCTGCCTTCGTCCTTGCATGTGTTCAGAGCACCCTTTCCCAGTCTGATGCTTTCTGAGTGCTTTGAACTATAACTCTTGCAATCAGCTTGGGGGAATTGTTGTCATTAGATGCCCCTTGAAGGTTTTTCTAAATCAGACATGGGCAAATTTCGACACTGGTGGGCTGTTAGAAATTGTGGAAGTCCAAAACATGGTTACTATCAATGTGTTTGTTTATTACCATAAAAATCTTAACTTGCCTTCCTGTGTTCTCTTATTTCTAGGTGGTTTCAGGGGTGGCAGAGGTGGTGGAGGGTTCAGAGGAGGACGAGGTGGTGGAGGTGGCGGTCGAGGGTTCAGAGGTAAGCATTTAGCATTGTTGATTTTTGAAATGCATAACCTGTTCTGAGGAATGTTTAGTAATGTATTCGGTTCAGTTAAGGGTTTCAGAATATTCCAGGAGTTCTTTGTATGCATATCATGGTATTTTTACCAGTTAGGGAAGGTAGGTTTCTGTTCATCAATGCCATGTCTGTCAATTTTCCTCCCATTCAACATGCAACCACAGAAGGAAGTTGGTTGCATCTGTAATGCCTTCTTGATTATGTCAAAGCAAAATGTGTTGCAGAATGACCTTGTGCCCCAAATCCCAGGTAATGTGGTGGGCCAATGAGAAAATGAGGGCCCTTCATCCCAGGATCCGATCCCAGGTTTTCTGTTTTATCCCAGATTATCTGGCAGTGCATACTAATATAATCCAGTTTAAAATAAAATAAAAACATGGGATTGGATCCTGGAATAAAGGACCTGTCTGGAAGGGCCCTCAGACATTTATTGCAGGTCATACTCACCACTGTCCTTTGCTGGATTGTCACTAATGATGCAGAAATACTACACCCTATTTTTGAAGGAACTAATTATACAATAGTTTGCATGTTTTCCAAATTAGATCTGAGGAATCTAAGTTGTTTTCTTGTTTTCTTTCAAATCAGGTAGAGGACGTTAAAATAAAACAATACGTTACGGCTGCATCTTCAAAATACAACGAAAGGATTTATTATGAATTTGAATGGACTATTTGAAGCATACAGTAATTTGAAACGATTACAACTATACTTCATGGATGTCTATTAAGGTGGAACAATTTAAGAAGCGCAGCTGCTTACTTTGAAACTGCTTGGATCTTGCCTTGGGCAGCTGGCATTAAATGGAACAATATTTTACAACTTTTTTACGAAGTTATTTTTTATATCAAAAATCTCTTCTTGATTTTGGGGAATCAGTTAACTTATAAAAACAGTTTAAATATTTGTGGCACAAAATACGAATGTTTCAGATTTTTTTTGTTTTGCTCTTTGTGTTTCAGTTATTGTCAGTTTTAAACATGATTTCAGGACTGCTGATTTGAAATAAATTTAAGCTCTAGAATGAATGATAAATCAAATGCTCATATGTCTTCTTAAATTAGTGGTTCCCAACCTTCAGTCCATGAACCACCAGTGGTCAGCAGAAACTAAAACATGGTCCATGGCCTCCCCATTATTACACTGTTGTAACAAGAGCGACTGGTCTCGCGAAATCCTCTAATAGTACCGAGCCTTATTAAATATGGTTTTCTGTGGGGGAGCAGATGGTGACTACCGGATGGCATGTGTTCTGTATCAGAAACTAGACCAATGCAATTTTCTGAATCTGAACCTCAAAAAACCAAACTGAATCTAAAGTTGACCAAAAAGTGATTCGTAACCCTTGTGATACAAATGTTGAAGAGTGGTCCCTGGTCAAGTGGTCCCTATTAAAAAAAAGGTTGGGAACCACTTTCTTAAAAGTGGAGCTAAAACTACATTTATTGTGCTATAGTGCAAAGATACGCATAATACTGATTGGCAAGCTGTGTGTGTTTTTGCTTTTCATCTGCTCCTCTCTCCTAAATAATGAGATGGAAGGCATGGAAGTACATTGTCTGTCAATACATTGTTTTTTAAGTTTAGGGGGAAAAATCTGAAGCAGCTTTAGTAAGGAAATGAAGATCATCTATTTAGGGAGATTGTTGAGGCATCTAATTTTGTTCTTCAACTTTCAGAAGGATGGGCAATTAAGACTCATATGAGATTTGGTTTTATATCATATACATACACGGTGCTATAGATTTTGAAGAGGAACGAATAGAGTGTGAAAGGAGAAACATGCTAAGAGGAAAGTGCATCGAGTAAATCCTTGTCGTGACTGTCTTTCATCTGGAAATCTGTGTCCTCGTCGTGAAAGACAATGCAGATCAAGAAGAGGTCTCTACAGTCACTTGCGGACCCATTGTCAAGAGTTTACCCTTGGAAGACAATCATACTTGGCTACAAGTGATTGCCTGTAGTAGTATAATGTTGATCAAAGAGCCAAAGAATTCTTGAATATTAAGAACAGTTCTGGTGTATTTAGTAGTATCATAATATCAGCTATGACGACAATAACAACAACATAAACTGGAGATCTGATCTGTAATATCCTAAAATGAAAAGCAGACCAATATGTTAAAACAATATGCAATCATTAAAGCATTTTTTAAAGTTCTACATGGCAGCTAAGCTGTTCCCTTTTCAATGATTTTAGGAAATGTTAGTGGAAATTAGTGCAAGTAATGAATCTTCTGTGCCAGACCTAAGTTTTGAATTCTGAAAAATGAAGCATCAATTTCTGTACTGCTTACTGTATGAATTAGGCAAATCTATGGTACAGAAGGGCTATTTCAGAAAAAAAACCCAGACATTTGGAGTGCTCATAAACTTAAAACAATTCATCTACTTTGAAACATTAAAAGGGCTTATGTACATATTAAGTTGAATTTAAGTACCGTATAGTCTCGCTTATCCGACTGTCACTTATTCAACACTCCATCTTATCCGATGCTCTTCTCAAATGCCTCCCTTTTCCTCCAGCATTTCCTCTTCAATTAAAGGAGTGCTCCCTAACTCTCCATTCCCAATGAGTAAAAAAGGCAAGACAAGGAGAAGGGAGGAATCATAGAATCCTAGAGTTGGAAGAGACCTTGTGGACCATCCAGTCCAACCCCCTGCCAAGAAGCAGGAATATTGCATTCAAAGCACCCCTGACAGATGGCCATCCAGCCTCTGTTTAAAAGCTTCCAAAGCAGGAACCTCCACCACACTCCGGGGCTGAGAGTTCCACTGCTGAAAGGCTCTCACAGTCAGGAAGTTCTTCCTAATGTTCAGATGGAATCTCCTTTCTTGTGGTTTGAAGCCATTGTTTCGTGCCCTAGTCTCCAGGGCAGCAGAAAAACAAGCTTGCTCCCTCTTCCCTGTGACTTCCTCTCATATTTATACATGGCTATCATATCTCCTCTCAGCCTTCTCTTCTTCAGGAAAGGGGGAAAAGAGGCAGGACCAGAAGTGGAAGCGTCCTCCCTCCTTCCCTCTGTGGTTTTCACACTCCTCTTCTGCATCCGGGCACTTCCTGGTGGGTTGCTCTAGCCCCAAGACATTGCCTTGGCTTAACCCTTAGGGTCCCCGTTGTTAGTATTCTAGGTCTCTAGCATCGCATTGGACGGGTAACAGTAGGAGACTCTGTATTAGCCGACATTTTTGTTTATCCGACCTTTTGCCAGCCCATTTATGTCAGATAAGCGAGACTCTATTGTTTAAATCATGTGAGAAGTTAGCTATGGTTGGTTTAAATTGAACTTGGAATGTGTAACTTAGTTTGAGTGCCGTCCATTAGTCTACAGAGGACTGGAAGCTTTGGAAGAAGTCTTTCCATTTCAGTAGGAATGAAAAATCACTTTAAGTTTCTTATACAATGGTTTATTCTAGGATTGCTGATATCATAATTTGCCACTTATTTTTCTAACACAAGTAGTATATATTTTTTTCAGCTGATGAATATTTCATAGTGCTTTCTTGTCCACTACATTTTCATTCCTATTTCTTGCTATACAAGCAGTTTTGCATTTAACTTGCATAGATACACCATAAATTTCTTTGAGTGTCTTAAGAATCCTAACAAAAAAAATCTTAGGAACCAAATTTGCAGATATCCTATTGTTTTACCCCTCCAGAAAGCACTAATGTCTCAATATGAAATATATGAACCAACTTGACAGTGATTTAAAAGGTTGTGATAACACAATAAATATGCTTATAGTACTTTGTCCTTATATCGTTGGTTCCCACATTCCTTCCTTTCTTGGCTGCCTGAAAACAAACTATTTTATCAGGCCTTTTGGATAGGACTGAAGCCAAATCAGGACCCCTTCCATAGAAAATGAGTGTACCACTGTGTCTTCAAGAAAGGAGGATTTTTTTCCTTTGCGAGCCTTAAACAAGCTCCTTTTTAGGTGGACAATGCATGGGAGATTTGACTAATAAATGTTATAAGTCATCCTGCTCAGGGAGTGTACACCTTTGAAAACTTTGATTGTCATTTGGCTCTGCTTAGGTAAAAGAGGAGGAGAGGATGAAAAAGCAAGGGAGAACAAAAAATATATATCAGGAGATGAGAAATGGGGTCGGGTAGACGGGAGAGGCAAATGAGAAGTGGAAAGAGCAATGAAAGGAGAAGAGAAAACAGCAGAAAATATGGAAAGGAAACCAGAAACAAGTGATAGATTTAAAGCTGTGGTTCCCAACCTGTGGTCTGTGGACCACCAGTGCTGCCCAAGAACTAAAATATGGTTCATAGCCGCACCATTACTATGCCGTTGCAACAAGAGTGACTGGTCTCATGAAACCCTTTTATAGTACCGAGGCAACGGGGATTTCAGGAGGGGAGAGGCTGACTCCCCATGAAAGGTGTGACAACAAGCCTCCTGACTACTGCTTCTCCTCCTCCCTCCCCCTGAGCGGAGCCATTCCATATGGCACCTGGAAGAGTGCCCCAGGGACAGGCCTAAAAGCCTTGGTATCTTTGCTTTTAGGCCTGTCCCTGGGGTTATTTGGGGTGCTGATTCAAAAAATTGCACTGGATACACCACATCAGCTCTAGATTATTACATACAGTTTTCTGTGGGCAAGCAGATGGTGACTACTGGGTGGCATATGTTCTGTATCAAAAACTAGAGCTGATGTGGTGTACCCCATGCAGTTTTCTGAATCAGCACCCCAAATAACTAAACCGAATCTAAATTTCACCAAAACTGATTTGTCACCCTTTTGGTACTAATGTTGGTCAAAGTGGTCCTTGGCCAAAAAAAATGTTGGGAGCCACTGATTTAAAGAAACAAAAGTGACAAGACTAAAGGGGCTGTGGAACAGTTTGATATCACTTTTAATTCCCATGGCTCAATGTTACAGGGTCCTGGGATTTGTAGCTTGCTGAGGCACCAGCACTCTGGCAGAGACGGCAAAAGGCCTTCTAAAATGCCAACTCCTGTGGTTCCATAGCATTGAGTCATGGCAGTTAAGCTGGTGTCAAGCTGCATTAATTCTACAATGTAGTTGTACACTAAAAATCATTTTTAAAAGTACGGTTTTGTGTTGGCCATATTTCATTTGGTTAAATGGTTTCTTAGATTCAAAACAAACTATAATCTAAAATTCAACCCAGGAGAAATGAAGATTTTGACGTAGAGTAATTGTTTCAGTGACATTTAAGAGGAAAGGGCAGGTTTCAACATTTCAAATTAGGATCTGCAAAATCATATATATATATATATATATATATATATATATATATATATATATATAGTTTTGTGTAAACTGGAGTGGGTTTGTCCTGTCTGATGGAAGTGATGCTGAGAGCAGCATACTTTTGCTGGATTACTGACTGTGTATGTGTATCTTAGCCCTTCAGATTTCTGAAGCAAGTTGAAAAAGTAATCAACTGTAGGCAAACTTTTTGCAACATTACATGAAAGAATGGAAACAGCGGGGAGGGGAATAAAAGTTGGAAGTACAAAGTGTGGGGTTTATGTGATCGCTAATCTCTTCAGTAATAAGGCCACGGAGCATAAGCATTTTGTTGGAAATGCCCACAAGCTCTGTGTTGTTCTTTGTTGAATTCACAAAGCCTCTCCCCCTTCCAAAGGCTGGGAATGTAAACCCCTTGGCTCTTTTCTTAAAATCTTGTTGGGAGCTTTTCATCCAGGAAGAACTATAGACTATTTTGGAGAGCAAGAATTTTCCCGAAAAGACTTGCTGTGGTGTTGTTTTTCATTTAATTTGTTCTAGTGAATGGCCTTTCACAAGTTAGCTCTGGAAACTTATTTCCCAATTTTCTTTCCCCTGCAATGTTTTTGAACGATTCTGCTAACTCTTCGGAAAGTGACGATGAACCTCATTCTGCTTTTTCCCAGAGTGAACACAACATAGTCGCAGCTTATTTGATCACAGCAGGTATGAATATTGATAGAACTGCATAACCGAGTTGCAAAATTTCCAGAATGGTTGAAGTTTGTAGGGACAGAATCATTTTTCTGGTTCATTTTTGGAGAAGTTTGAATGTGATATTGGCTTCCTTTAAAGACTGAAAATCACTTTGTTATTTTAGACATGTAAAAAATATTATGTATAACTTAATTTGATATATTTAATATATTACACATACAGTTTTTCCAGATAATTACTAATTTAATTTGCTTTTTAAACCATTTTATTTTTCATAACATGGAGAAGAGCTGATCCGTAAGGAATTGCTATGGTGTTTTCCATTTTATGAGAAGCTGGCAGAAAGCAGAAGATAACATTTAAATTACCTTAAGAAAGAAAATTATTTGCATTTTTAGTCTGCTATAGCATCAAACAAACACAAAGCACCTATTTCCATAAAAAGGACTGGCAAAGGAAACAAAGAACAGGAACTACAAAGATCTGATGTCATTAGATATCTTACATAAAGTCTTCCATAGTGGTTATATAATTTTTTAAGTTTTTGACAGGGGAATAACCATATGAATACTTAGCCTCAAACATCTTATCCTTCTAAAGCAGCGTTTCATAACCTGGGGGTCAGGACCCCCGGGGGCGTCGCAAGGGGGGGGGTTTCAGAGTGGTCTCCAAAGACCATGAGAAAACACAGAAAACACACAAGGTGTCTCCTTGTGTGTATTTAATGGGAAATGGTACAATTATCATAAGGGAAAACTGGGTGGTAAGACGTTTTGAGTCTTGTTTCAGCTGCATGTTTCACTTGCAAAGGATTTGATAAGTTGCATAAGTTGGGAAAATGATTGGTTGTACTCATCCATACACATAATGATGGCCAGGATGTGAAAAATGGCCATCCAGGAAGTAGCACATGATAGGCTTGTGACATACAGGGCTTCAATATGTACCTGGACTGATGTGGGTTTCTGGGTTGCTGTGAGTTTTCTGGGCTGTATGGCTGGAAAACTCACAGCAACCCAATGATTCTGGTCATGAAAGCCTTTGACAACACATTGATGAGGGTTTGTTTTGATCTTGAAGGTTTTACATTTCTTTCCACAGGTGAGGCAGTTGGCCAGGCAGGGGATCGTGGATTTTTATGTTACTATTTAAACATTTTTATTTTGCAATAAAACAGAGCTCATTCGCAAGCACACATGGTCAGTGTCAGGGCAACAAAAGCAACACCATTACTTTATTGGAAAGCCAGCATGGGCATAGTGATTTAAGTGTTGGATTACAACTCTGGAGACCAGGGTTTGTATCGGCCTTGAAAACCCACTGGGTGATCCTGGACAAGTCACAAACTCTCATTACATGCTTTTTGTTCTTGGTATATTAGATTAATGTCTCTCAATTACATTTTGACAAGGTTCTTCTACCCATATAATAAAACATGATGCTAGATATTGCTAGTGCCTGCCCTTGGAGGTCCAGGTTCATAACTAATAGAAAAAGTATGAGGATATTCCCCTTCGTCAGACCAACATAAGCAGCAAGAATTTTCCAAAAGGCTGAATGCAGGACCACTAACTAGTGTTGGCAATGAGACAAAACATGCAAGTAGGTCCCCTCGTAGCTCATAGGAATGACTGTATTTTTAATTGAAAGTTTTAATTCAATTAATGTTTTATAATCTTATTATTAATTTTCTAATTGTGTCATGGTTTATCTTGTATGTATCATTAATTGTTTATTGTGTTTTTATGCATTTTGTTGTATTATTCATGCTGTGAGCCTCTCCGAATCCCCTGGGGAGATGGGGCGGGGAATAAATAAAGCTTATTTATTTATTATTATTAAGACCTGAAATTGTCGAGAAGCAGTTAAGATTCCTCGAAGCCTATTGCTGGAGTGTTTAGCTTCATTGCAAGTTATTATTGCTTTCATTTTTCAACACAGAAACATCTTTCCGAACTGCATCAGTTTTTGAGTTTCAGCTTGCAAGAGAGATGCTTCCTGGTGTTTTGTTTTAACAAGTATTGTACAGAGAATATATAGATGACCATCTGTTGATAGTCTGAATAGCTATTGACAAAGAGTAAGATGCATACATAGGGAAAACTGGTGTGGGGGGATTTTATGCGCTATATTTCCTCTTGGAAACAAAAAAATTGATATACAGTATGCTGTTTTTCCACAAACCATCTGGCTTGCAAATTCTTGGGTATGTGAATGGGCCCTTTCATTGCCATATTACTTCTACGTTACTTATTTATCTCAACTATATTCTACTGTGCGGTGTTAGTGATGTTTTGTCGATTGTTGCCCCAGTAAATAGAGGTGTGGTGGTGAGGTTGTTAAGTTAATAGATTCCATTCTTTAAATTCAAAAGTAAGTGGACATGTGCAATTTTAACTGTGGTCATGGCAATGTGAAAGAGTCTATACAGTTTTAAAAAATGGTTTCACATGGAAAGCATTGTATCAGTCCAGTTAATTGAATCCGGCAGGCAAATGTTGTTTAACATTATGTATGTATGGATAATTTGCATAGGAATTGTGTGGTGGCTCCCACATTGGTCAGGTAGTGGACCCAAGTTTAGTCCAGGTTTGGAGGATCTATCCAAGGTGCTGAATATCCAAAGATTGGTACCTTGGACAGCTCCTTTAACAATCAATTTAAATTTCAGTGCAGGATATCTAATGAATCCTTACAAAACAGAGATCTAGACTGTGATTTGTTTGTATTGGGGGGGGGGGGGTAATGTATACCAATACTGTACTAATACTTCTTTTGTTTTTTGACAGGGGTCATAAGCCTTCTCAGTAACATAGTTGTGCTAGGCATCTTTGTTAAGTACAAGGAACTTCGGACAGCAACCAATGCTATTATTATCAACCTGGCTTTCACTGATATTGGTGTGAGTGGAATTGGTTACCCCATGTCTGCAGCTTCTGACCTGCATGGAAGTTGGAAATTTGGCTACACAGGTTGCCAGGTACTTGGATTTTAGCAAGTACTCGATTGGTGAAATGGGTTCAAGTCCACAAAAGCTTATAACATAGTAAATTGGATAGTCTTTTGAGAAGTATGAGAAGGATGATGGCTGAATGGAAGCCAGAAATGATGGAAAATAAAGATAAAACTGGTAACAGGTTGCCAGTAGATGGCTGTCTTAGCAAGTTTTCTCTTATCCCTGCCTTGTTGTATCTCCATCTTTCAGTTATTGTTCAGTGATTAGTAGATCTTAACTGCTTTAGTTATGGATGAATGTCAGCTTCAAGAAAACCTGGTTTTGCATATATGGTCAGCTTATGCCAATGTATACACCTAATACATACCCATATTCTATGTCTTTCTCCTTTTCTTTCTTCAATAAAATTTCTATAGTTATTTTTTTAAAAAACATATAAAGCAGAACAACCTAAACCAGAAATTTAAAAATGGCAAGATAAAAGCCAAAATGAAATCAATGATGGGGATAACAGTGATGATATTGAAAGACTATTAAATGGTTGTATCCACTACTGAATACAATATGCAACAATGCATGGTAAGAAAAAAATGAAGATTAAAATGATGGATTTCCCCTTTTTAAAATTTCAGGTCTATGCTGCTTTAAATATCTTCTTTGGAATGGCAAGTATTGGTTTGCTTACTGTTGTTGCTATTGATCGTTATCTGACAATCTGCAAGCCGCATATAGGTATGTTATAAAAATATTTCTCATTTAGAAAATCTATAGTAATATGTAATTAGGTATACAATTTACATGTTGGCTATTTCTTACTGAATAAATCTGTATTCTGTAAATTATTATTCTGCATATAGAATCACATATAGAATCACATATGGCAAGATCTCCATACTGATCTAGTAAGTTTTTATGTCATCTGGGAATGCTTGGAAATAGATATTGAGACTTCAATGCCACCTAAAACACAAAGAAATGAACTTTTTCCAGCATCGTTCACCAAGATTTGCCTTCCTGTTTAGAAATCCAAGGAAGAATAGCAATTTCCAGAGATTTCAGCCCGTTCTTTCTGATCTGTCAATTTTATTAAAATTCTTCAGTGGTTTTGTTGTTTATTCATTCAGTTGTTTCAAACTCTTCGTGACTTCATGGACCAGCGCATGCCAGTAAAAATACCAAAATTGTTTAGATTGGTATGGTGATATGTGTGGTTGCTCCATGGAAAAAAGAAGGCTGTAAGGCAGAACATTTTAACAAATGGCAGCATTGGGGTAATATTATCACTTAAGACAATGTCATGTCAGCCATGTCTGTTAGACTTTGGTTCCCATGAATATTAGCATATATGAGAACTTTTCTGGAAAGTTAGTAATTCTGTTTATAGATTTATACATCTCGTTCTCTTTAAAACAAACCTTTGTGTGTCTGCTTCAGTATAGAATTTCTGCTTGAAAAGAATAAGTAAAAATAATATTGTATATTTGTCGATAGGTAGTAGACTTACTGCAAGCAACTACACAACCCTGATTCTTGCTGCCTGGATCAATGCACTTTTTTGGGCTTCCATGCCTGTTGTGGGATGGGCAAGCTACGCCCCAGATCCAACTGGAGCTACCTGTACTGTAAACTGGAGGAAAAATGACACGTATGTTTTCAGTTGTATGTGTTCATAGTCTTGTGCTTGTTCATAGTCTTGTACTTATGCTTGTACTTGTGTCAAGAAGCAGTATTACAGACTGGCATAGTGGTACATAAGAAAAGTTCACATATCAGTAACAGTGTCTAATAATTTCCCCACAGATGTGCTCTTTCTAGTGGGAGTAATTTTAAAAAAGAGGAGAAGAGCAACCATTGCTGGTAGCAGTCATAGAGGGGAGAAGGTAGTCTGAATGTGGAAAAGAGCCCATTGAGCCACCTGATGCCATGTTGTGAAAACACATCATGGTGACAGAGAGAGGAAGAGAAGAGGAGGAAGTATTGCCAAGGTGCAGTAGATGTGGGATCCCTTTTTCCTTCTGGAAGAATGTAAGACTGGATGCCCTTCCATGACATATGAAGGCCCTTGTTGGACCAGTTTGTCCATCTAACCCTATTTCTGATGGAACTAACCAGATGTATGTAAGAAATGTATAGGCGGGGCATGACGGCATCATTGTCTTAGATGACTTCTCTTCAATAGACGATATTCATTGTAAGCTTCCTTTGGAGCTTCCACATCATGAGAGTGCTTGGTTCTCACTAATGTAGAAAGCCCTTGTGATTTCTTTGTCATGTAGAAATAAGGGACGTAATCGTGCAAAAAATCATCAGCACAGATAACCTGGGTTCCCTTGTTACAGGTGTTCATTCTGCAGGCACTTTTGATTTGGTGGGTAGAGAGATCCTTGTAAAGCAGGTGAACTGAAAGCTTGGCACACACTACTCAGTTGCATGTAACTATGCTTGTATATACTGACACTATGGCAAAAGTTTGTAGAATCTTGGCCAAAAAAATAACATTCAAAATATTCCTCTTTACTGCACTGTGTGCAGATTGGACAAAGAGAGTGACACATGGCACAATATTCAAACTATTGACAAAGCAAAACAAGACATTTTCCCATGGAGAATTGATTGAAATATTCTGGCGGCGCAACCTTAGATACCACTATTTGGAAATGTGCCCCATAGAATTCAATGGAATTAATTCCTTAAACAGGCAAAAGATTGCCGGGTGTTCATCTATATGAGGCTGAAATGTTGCTGCTGTTATGGGGTGTTGCATCTTAATTCAAAATATTTTTAGAACATTTGAAAACGTTTAAGTGTAAACTGAACATAAATCTAGAATGCAGATTCTAGTAATTTCTGTATTTTTCCCTTTCAGATCCTTTATTTCTTACACTATGTCTGTAATTGCTGTTAATTTTGTTATTCCCTTATCGGTCATGTTCTACTGTTACTACAACGTTTCAAAAACAATGAAGTACTACATGAGAAACAGTTGCCTCGAAAGCATCAATATAGATTGGTCTGATCAAGTTGATGTAACAAAGGTATGGTGATTTTTTGCAGGGATGCTCTTAAATGCTGTAATATGGAACAGGGCAAACAAGAGTCCATGGTGTGTTATTTTCTCACTCTATCTCTCCCTCCTTCTCAGGACCCTTCCACACAGCCATATAACCCAGAATATCAAGGCAGAAAATCCCACACTGCCATATATTCCACATCAAATGAGAAAATGTGGGATTTTCTGCTTTGATATTCTGGGATACAGGGCTGTGTGGAAGGGCCCCCAGTTCAAAGCAGATAATGTGGGGTTTTTTTCAGCTGTGTGGAAGGGGCTTCAGGAGCTTATGGGAGGTTGAGTAATAAAACAGGGTAGAAGACCAGATATTTTACATGTGTTTTAAACCACAACTCCGACAGTTCCTTACCATTGACCATCTTATTTGAGATTTCTTGGAATTGAAGTCCAAAACATCTGGAAGGCCAAATGCTCCTTGTCCCTGCAATATAAATAGTCACTAGTTGACCTAGATGACTGGTTAAGCAGTTCCTGTTTAGAGTTGTATTTAGCCTCACTGACTTTACCTGCACTTCTACAGGTACTTTTAAAATCTGCTACGTACTTTTGTACAATACTGTACATTCCCCAGTCCACTCAGTTTCTTTCTTTTTCCTATCTATTATGTAGAGTTTATCCCCTGTGAATTTGACTTAAGTAGTAGTGAAACACATATCCTCTAAATATTTTTGTTTTTGTTTTAAAAAATCTAAGTCTTAAATAATCTACATAGACGTGAATCAATGCTGTTGAAAGGCATGTATGAGCAAAAAAGAAAAAAAAAACCTAGGTAGTTTGAAGATATGAAGAATGGGTCAAAGAGATGCTGCTATTGAACCACAATTCTTTTGTAAGATTACCATATGTCTGTTCTCTTTTACAGATGTCTGTTGTCATGATTGTAATGTTTCTATTGGCTTGGTCTCCATATTCCATTGTGTGTTTATGGTCATCCTTTGGAGACCCCAAGAAAATTTCTCCTGCCATGGCGATCATAGCTCCACTATTTGCAAAATCATCTACATTCTATAATCCCTGTATTTATGTCATTGCAAACAAAAAGTAAGTGATTCTGTTGA
Source organism: Anolis sagrei ordinatus (assembly GCF_025583915.1). Classification (NCBI taxonomy): domain Eukaryota; kingdom Metazoa; phylum Chordata; class Lepidosauria; order Squamata; family Anolidae; genus Anolis; species Anolis sagrei. The sequence goes on along the minus strand of NW_026847549.1, from coordinate 175,376,953 downwards.
TGGATAGAGTGGGGTCTGAGGAATACTGTAGATCAGTGGTTCTCAACCTGTGGGTGCCTAGGTGTCTTGGCCTACTTTTCTCAGAAATCTTGAGTTTACCCGCTGTTAGGAGTTGAAGACCAAAACATATGGGGACCCACAAGTTGAGAACCACTGCCGTAGATCATTTACCTCTTTCACAGTGTATATCCTTGACTGTTCTATGAGGAGAAGACAATTTATTTCTGAAAAGTACTCCTCAAACCATGCTCTTTGGGGAGCAAAATGCATCTAAGAAGGAGGGATTTTCAGAAAGGATCTGGACTAGGGTCTGGACCACAACTGCAAGTTCTAGGTCAGTGTTTCCCAAATTTGGTTATCCTGATTTTTGGATGTAAGTTCCCAGAAATCTGGACTCCTAACCAAGTTGGCTAGGGCTTCTGGGAGTTGAAGTCCAAGATAGCTGAAGGATCACAGTTGGGGAGATACTGTTCTAGATTGTAGATGTACAGTTATTTTAATACTTCAAGATAAAAGTTGCCATGTTAAGCTTGTTTCTTAAACAATTAAGTAATATCACATGCCATTTCACCCTTACATTTTGATGTAGAAGTTGAGAATTCTTTAATACTTTTCTGTGTTCACATGTTAAGAACAAACAATTCTAGTATGATTTTATCATTTCTCAGTTAATGAATCCCTCATGTCCATGCAGGATTGGTAGGTTTCTTTATGGGAATTTAATGTGTATTGGTAGGAGGAGAAAAAAAATGATAATGCTTGGATGCTTAGAGTCATGGACCCATGCAAGTAGTCCATCATAATTAGGTGATTATGCTTTGGTTTTTAAATGGCCAGTTACTGAAGGGAAGATAAAATGTATCTTTATTGATTGTCAGGTTTTACCAGAAGTGGTTGGCAATTTCTGCCCAAATCAATGCTTCCTTGGGGGCTCTCGCCACAATCTTTGGAGCTTTCCTTCTGCAGATGATTATCCTCCTTCTCCTTCTTGCTGTTGCTTCTTGCTCATTTACTCTCTTTTAGCAAGTGAGCAAAGTGAAGTTTATGGAGAACCAATGATTGTTGCACACCTAGTAAATAGAGGTGTGGTAGTAAGATTGTTAAGTGATCAAATTCCATTATTTAAATATATACATTAGTCTCCTCCCTCTGGGAAGTGATTATGAACAAGATCTAAAAGGTAATGCAAGGAAAAGTGATCATCAGGAAGAGGAGATAACGCTTCTGGGAAGGAAAACTGTGAGAAGTGACACTCTATGCTAAACATTTTCTGAAAGCATCATTTGCTTCCAAATGCTGATACTAAAACAACATCTCTCCCTTGCAGGTTTCGAAGGGCCATCCTTGCAATGATCCGATGTCAAACACATCAGGAGATAACAATCAACAATGTCTTGCCAATGAGTGTGTCTCAAAGCACAATTGCTTGAGGATTCTGATGGAAAAAGTTCTGCCACTATGTTTACTTGCTCATTCTATCTTTTGTATGAAGAGACCCTGGAAAGAATGTCACATTTTTTTCACAAATAGCTGTGTATTGTAAAATAATGCTTTGTTAAGGAAGGAAAGCTGGAATGGGTTATCTTCTTTTTTGTAACAGGCACCAAATCTTGGTTTATTCCTATTTGCAGTGCCATCTGATGGAACAAAAGAACCTGTATGCACCATTCTATCGAAGACAATTTATTGGAAGCTGCACATCTAATTAAAAACCCACACTTACAAGTCTAATGGCCTGCCTATCAACTTTGGCAAGCATGCCTTCTGTTGCTTTCTTCCTTGCCCTCCAATATATTTCATGTTTTCCTATTGTTTGTACATTACTATTGATTAGAGCAGTGGTTCCCAACCTTTGGGTCTCCAGGTGTTTTGAATTTCAGCTCCCACAATTCCTGACAGCTAGTAAGATGGCTGGAATTTCTGGGAGCTGAAGTCCAAAACACCTGGAGACCAAAAGGTTAGTAACCACTGCATTAGAGCAAAAACCCAAAGAATTTTGCCAACACTGATGAAAAAAAGTGTATTGATATGCACACTTCTGTCTCAAATTCAAATCATAGCACTGTTGTGATTACAGGAATAAAATGGAGTTTGCATCTGCTGGCCAGATGCTAAACAGATTTCCTTGGGAATAGGCACCAAATTGTTGTAGAAACAGATAACATGTTTTTTAAAAAAATAGAATCCGAATTTGTAATATGCAAATACATCTGTACTATGCATATGTCTAACCAGTAACCAGTAAAAGTCTGAGTGTTGGACTATGGCTCTAGAGACCAAGGTTCAAATCTCTGCTCAGACATGGGAACCCACTGGATGACCTTGGGCAGGTCACACTTTCCCAGCCTCAGAGGAAGGCAAAGGCAAACCCCCTCCAAACAAATCCTGCTGACAAATAAGTTCATCTAGAGATGACTATGAATCAGAAATGACTTCAAGGTGCAGCTACCGCCAATTAATAAATGTTTTTGAAAATAAGAAGAATGGGAAGCTGCTGGACTGGGTAGCACCAGTCCTGTTGTGCTTTCCTATTGCCATTATGCCACAAATGCTAATGCCAGCCCTGTTTGCCATTGCTCATCTTTCCTAATGGCCTCCACTGCTTCTTTGGGAGCCCTTTGGGTAGCAGATCCCTGAATTCCATCCTTATAAGTTAACCTAATTGTATCACTGATTGTGCCATTAGTGTTCATAATAAAAGAAAAGACTTTGGCAAGAAATACAGTTTGTAATTGTGTTCTTTTTATTGGACCGAGTAATAAAAGTTAAGCAAAAAAAATAATGCTTAAGTAAAAGCTAAAATAAAAAGTAAGAAATTACATTCATGGACACATGCACAAATAATGTGATTTAATATAGCTTTTATTAGTTATTTTGTTTGCTACAGAGTAATTCTTAACTGTCCAGATTAGCCTTAAATGAAAACAATCCTTTTAAAAAAACAGTCTATGGTTGTTTTTAAAGGAAGAGCAAAGGGTAAAGTCTAGGTTTTCAATTAATAGGGACCCATTTCTCAAGATTAATAGTTGATGATTATTGGTGCCATCTGCTGCTAATTATGACATTTCATTAAACACTTACCAGTCTGTTTAAGTTCTGTCTGCTCATTTCAGTCTCTATATCTGTAAAGTAGATTAACCCAACTGTTACTTGTGGTTTTTAAAATATTGTGAATAAGGCAGAAAAATATTCTTGGACCCAAGCTATTGTAATGTTAACCTTAAATCTTTGCTGCATAAAATGTGTCCTCTGTAAAAAGATGAACTGTTTTCCCCATATTGTCTAGTTTAAACAGCAGATTACACTTAGCAAGTTTTTTTTTTTAAAAAAATCAGTGATTAATTTTCCATTCAAACAGTCTTCTTTCAAGATGGATGTAGTTTAAAGGCAATGCATCCCTTCTTTGACACAATAAAGAGCAAGCTGTTTCAACTGATCCTTTGCGGAATACATTTGAAGGTTAAGTAAATGCAGATCTTAGCTAATCCAGGGTAATCTGCTTTTACTAAGGGGTACCTACATTCCCCAGCATAGCACACAGGGTAAGTGCATGGAAATAAAGTCTTAGATTTTAGATGTATCAATTGTCTTGCAAGAAAGTCATGTATCTGATTGCTGCCGTCTGCATCGTGATGAGCTTTTTTGAAGAAGTGGAGAGTTTTTGTCCTTCTCAATGCACTTGCATTTACCATGGCAGAAGCGACGGCAGTGGAACAAGGTAGGTTTATATTTTCTTTCAGATCTCTTAGATGCATAGGAATTTAAAATAATCTCCAATGCCAACATTTGGGGAGGGGGGAGGAAAATGTATGGCTTTTTTTTATTTCTTCCTGCATTGCAATATAAGATGAAGAATTTGAATGCGGTAGTTTGCAGCACTCTTATAATGAAGTACATGAACAGACAAGGTAGGTGGCCATGAAATCTGATCTAATTGGATTGCATGCAGCAATTAGGAGGTGGAAGCTAGATACTTCCCTGAAGAAATATTCCTGGTATTTTCATCCAATTCAGCTCTGGTTAGTACTTGGATGAGAAACCACCACGGAAGACCTGATATTGTCAGCACTATTTCAGAGAAAGGAACTGACAAGACCACCTCTGAGTAATCCATGCCTAAGCAAACCCCATGAAACCCATTAGGGTCACTATGAGTTAACAGGTGATTTGAAAGCATGTGCACACACATTTTGGAAAGAGCTTTTTAAAAGCATTTAGCCACGGAGGTACCATTTAATGATTCTGCAGAAAAGTATCGCTAGACAACAAGAAAGGGCAAGTGGAACTGGCAAGAGTATGTTGACCCACCAGTTATTTAAGCAATAAATAACCCATAATGGTTCATTAACAGACTGTGCCCAGTGCTCAGCCTATTCTTACTTGGCTGTTGTGAGGTGGAAGATGTTTTGATCCTTTTTTTTCCCATGTCAGGAACAACTTGAGAAACTGCAAGTGGCTTCTGGAGTGAGAGAATTGGCTGTCTGCAAGGACATTGACCAGGGGATGCCCAGATGTTTTACCATCCTATGGGAGGCTTCTCTCATGTCCCCACATGAGAAGCTGGAGCTGATAGATGGGAGCTCATCCCACTCCACAATTCAAACTGCCGATCTTTCAGTCAGCAGTCCTGCTGGCACAAGTGTTTAACCATTGCACCACCAAGGGCTCCTTTGATCCCATTAACTTCCCCTTATGAATATAATTTCTTCCTCTGAAATATTAGGACTCCCTCATGCTTGCAGAGACATGTGCTTAGCGTGTGAGCTGCTATTTTGGCTGCTCCAAAAAGTTAGGCTGCTTCTATCCAGACTTTTTTTATTAGCCCTTCTGTTCATGTTGATCAACTACTTGACTGAAAGCAAGTATAAACTAAGGAGCCTTTTACATTATGCAGATGTAGAATTATGATACCACCTTAATCAACGTGATTCCACTCCATGGAATACTAAGATTTGCAATTTAAAAGTATCGTATCGTATCTATAAGTTGCTTGTTGACTGAATTTCATAGAATTTATTTAGGAAATTAGAATTCAAAGGGCGCTTGCCATTGCCTTCCTCTGATTAAAGCCTGGCACCCTCCCTTTGGTTAGCTTCCAAGATTAAATGTGATCCAGTGCCAGAGAGCTGTAGTGCGTCTCTAAAGTGCTAACCCCTGGATTCCACACAATGCAACCATAACAGTTTAGGTAAAATCAATGCATGATTGTACAATCTTTGTATAACTGTAAAATATGTGAAAGGACCCTGAGTTTAGAAGAGAATTTCTGAGCCCTTTGGTTTTCTTTGGATCAGGAATTATAAATTTGACAGGGCAACCCACGCCAATCCCTTGGTCCAATTAGCACAACACAACCAAAGTATGCAAACTCTGTGTTTTTCTTTATTTTTAAATCTCTGTGAACGGTGCTTGGGCTAGATTGAAGATCTAATTTGAGGACAGATTCCCTACTACAAGGAAGCTGCCCTGGCAAAATAATTTCAGTTTCTAAAGTGTGATGAAATATAAATATAATGATGAAAATGCTTATTAAAAGCAAAACATGCTATATGCTATAGTCTATCAACTCTGTTTGTCACTCAAGTCTATTTTTTCTAAAAGCAAGGGAAATAATCTTGTCATGAAAAGGGTTTAATTTTACAGCATCACCTAGCTTTTGCAAAAGCAGAGTGCAATTCTTTGAGCACATACATAGCTGATAACAAGCAACACTTAACATGGAACTTATTTCAGAGTAGAGGATTGATTAGTAAGGACCTTACCTCACGAGGCTCCAAAAATGGGTCATGGAGTTGCAGGCCAGTCTTGCTTTGAGCTGCTGGAGCATGTCAGGATAACCACTCTTCTTATCTCACCAATCCTTTCCTCAAGTGCTTGAAGACTTTTAGGTTTCTGCAGCTGCCAGGGCCTGTCTCCTCCCAATCCTCCCAATCCATAAGTTCAGAAGCACAGTTTCTTTTAAAACTTGAGTATTAATAAATAAGCAAAGATGCATCTTGTGATTGCAAGCCTTTCTACTGTTCATTGCCAAACATTGCTTAGACAGGGGCTTTGCAGCACCTGGCTGTTTTGCAAAATCAGTAATGCCAAATAATAATAATAATAATAATAATAATAATAATAATAATAATAACAACAACAATAATAATAAGGAAAGATGTATTTTTCAATTACAAGCCTTCCCCTGTTTTGTATATTACTCAAGAGGCATGTCTACTTTTCATTACCAAACCTGCACAGGCTGAAAGAAATTTGCATCTGCTGGTTTTCAAACTGCTGAAGCATAAGTTGAATATAGGTTCGGAGTGACTTCAGAACAACATTGTGTTGAGTGTTTCTGTTCATTCCTAGGGAGTGTCAAAGCCATGCTACAGGTTGCATGCGATAATGTCCTAAGTCTCTGTGTTATCTTTCTAAGTGCTCTAGCTGGACTGGAGATACAGCATAACACACCAACTCAGTTTGATACAAATGTTTTTAAAATGTTTCGTTTGAAAAACTAAAGTTTTTCAGACACTTTTGATCCTAAATAATGTCTTGAAGATGATGCCCCTGCTTCACCAAAGTTTTGAGTACCTCTGATGCTTAACCAGATCAATTTTTAAAGTTTCAGTTTTCCTCATTTGCTCATAAATGATCCTGTTAAGACATCATAAAATAAGCTATCAAAACCATTGCTGTTGTTTGCCCTCAAGTTGTTTCTGATTTACAATGAGCTGTCATTTTGGACTTAGATTTTCCTGTTTGGTGGGGTGTGTGTGTGTGTGTGTGTGTGTGTAATGGGCTTCCTCTGTGTTTGACACACTAAGGCCACCCACTGGGCTTCTATGGTTGAGTAGGGATTTAAACCTGGTTTCTCAGTGTGCAAACAATCATCACTGATTGCCTGAGTTGATTGAACTGGCTAGCGCAGTGGTTCTCAACCTGTCGGTCTCCAGATGTTTTGACCTTCAACTCCTAGAAATCCTAACAGCTGGTAAACTGGCTGGGATTTTTGTGAGTTGTGGGCCAAAACACCTGGGGACTCACAGGTTGAGAACTACTGGGCTAGCGAGTAGCTATCCTCTTTCCCTCTCATCACTCCATATGCATCCTTCCCAACGCTGCATACTCAGTGGGAATGGAAGAAGATGGGGCAAAATCTTGTCTTCCAGGCAAAAGCAAATTCTGATATTCCAGACTAATATGACTATGGATTTTACCAGTTTGAGACTAAGGTAATTTTGCTATGTTCAAAAAATTAAACTGAACATTAACAGTGCAGATAACAAAAGTCCATTGATCAGGAGTGAGAAAAGTGTGGGCCTTGTTCCTCAAAGGTCCTTGTGCCTCAAAGGCATTTTGGGGCACCCAGCAAGCAGAAGTACACTTATACTATAGAATCATAGCAGTTTCACACCACATGGCTGAACACTATAGAATCATGGGAGTTACCGTTTGCTAAGATACCCATATTCTTTGGCAGAGAAGGTTAAATATCTTGTAAAACTTCAACTTCTATTCTTCCATAGCACTAAGTTGTGTTATGGTAGTAGGTTGAAGACATTGGGTTATGGTAGTGGTATCAAACTGAATTAATTATATAGCATAGATGCACCCCAGCATAGGGAACCATTTGGGGATCACAAAAAGAAAATATTAAATGTGTTGTGTAGGTATGATGGGTGGTGACAGTGCATCCCTCTACTTGGGCTCTAATATCTGGAAGTTGCCCAGTCCAGCTTTAGGCATAGGCCAACATTTGTGTAAAAACATGTGAAATGTACACTGGTCTTAGTTTTCCTTCCATATGATGGTTATCCATTTTATTGTGTGGAAGAATGTTTTATTACACTGGAAATCTTTTGCCCATTCAGTCCCCATGACAAGAACAAGAGGCTTTCAGAATGCAAAACCCGTTTCCACACACATCTTGCCAAGAGGAAATGTATATAGAAGTGTCTTTTATTCCTTAACTTTGTGGGAGGATACATATAGGATTGATACACAGGAGTTGGTTTTTACTCCTTACATTGAATCAAAATCTTTCTGTTTGTATAGATACATGGCTGGCATTACATAATTCCTTACAATTCAAGTTTCATTGAGAAGGCTGACAAACAAATGTTTTTCTCTTTGGGCAAATGGCTGGATTATCTTGCTCTTGATCCTTTCAAGCTCCCTGTGTCTGTGGAAACAGATGCCTTATTTAAAACAATACAGCAAGGGGTGTATCCATCTTTAAGACAGAAATATATTAACCATGTCTTTTCCACTGTAACTGTAAGCTTAATTATGGATATATAGGCTTCCTCTTTAAAATATTAACTTTCTACATTTTGATAATAAGAGGCTTTCTTAGTTATTTGAGATGTTTGGCCAAGTAAATAATAGAATCATAGAGTTGGAAGAGATTATGTGGGCCATCTTGTCCAACCCCCTGAAATAGTGTTGAGGTTAGGATGGCCAGTTCAGGATTCTCTGAGGCCCTGAGGTTTCTGGGCCAAAGCCTGGGACTCAATAGTACCAATCACTGTAGCTCATACTTTGTCATTCACAACACACACAAGAGAGTCTTTTCCTGTTTTTTAATCTGTTCTAAAGGGGCTATGCCAGATCAGATTCCTTCTTATATTTAATCTAACCTATTTGTAGTCAGAAAGTGGGTGCAAAGCAGAGCAGGAATGACCCATAGAAACTGAAGACTCAAGGCTGGCAGGTTGTTTTATGTCCTGTGACTAGTCCATACCGTATCGTACTGCTGTTAATCCTGAAGTAGTACAAAACCACCATTTTTTGTACCTGGCTTTGCATTCTGTCTCCATAGTTGTCAACCAGATGTCAGTGGAGTTGTCCTCAAGCAGGACACAAGTAAAGCTGTACAGAGGAGAAGTGCCCCTGATACCCGAGATGATATATAGCCATTAGGACCAATAGCCACTACTAGTCTTATCCTTCATGAATTTGTCTAATTCCCATTTAAAGCTGTCCAAATTGGCAGCCATCACTAGAGCTTGTCGTAGCAAATTCCATCATTTTAACTATGTATTGTGTGTGGTGGTGGTTCTAAAAAAATAGTCATTGTAAGACCCAAGTACACCACATTATTATTATTATTATTATTATTATTATTATTATTATTATTATTCCACTTTTTCTTTCCATAGAGAGACTCAAAGTAGCTCATAAGAAGACTCAACACTATTAAGTGAGCTTTTATGTTTGTGCAAAGAAACATTAATGCTATCTGGATGTTTTGGCACTCAATGATTCTGAACAAACATTTACTATCTTAAAGTCTTTTTATGCTCAATGATCTCACTTTCTTTGTGGTTTAGGTCTGTGCTGTGTAATGATCCAGACATGTTTGAGATCCCTGTAAATGTTCCAGTGGACACCGTCAAACTCCGGATAGAAAAGACTGTCATACGAAAGATCCCAACAGAAGCATTTTACTACTTGGTGGATCTAAGATATCTATGGCTCACCTATAACTCTGTAGCAACTGTTGACGCCAGCAGCTTTTATAATTTAAAGCAGCTCCATGAACTGCGCCTGGATGGCAATTTGCTTTCGAGTTTTCCCTGGGAATCTTTGGCTGAGATGCCAAACCTTCGAACTCTTGACTTGCATAACAACAAAGTGACCAGCATTCCAGCTGAGGCTGGCAAATACTTGCGGAATCTCACTTATCTGGATGTTTCTAGCAACAAGCTCACTTCCTTGCCATCAGACCTCATGGACATCTGGCTGCCTTTTTTAGAAACAGCACCAAACAGAAATACAGAATCTGTAACCCAGAGGGTCATATTAGGTAAGACAGAAAACATTTTAAGTGCCTTGTTTTGAACAATGCAGACAAGTCCCTCTTTGAGTAATTGGAAGGTGCTTATACTTACAGGCTGTACACACCCTTCTTATTTAATTGGAAATTCCAAGTGCAGGGCAAAATTATCTCTTTTTTTTTTTACTAAAAAGTATCTTTTTTACTACAGCATAACTACTTTATCGGAGATTCTGGAACTTGTAACCCCATGAAGTAGCTTTCCCATACTCTGGGGATTTAAAAACTAAACAGGAAGGGTGTGAGATGCCATGTCTTAAAATGCTATTAGCATGGTTTTAGCCGTTACTTCTCTAGATGGATTGTAGCACCCATGCTAATCCAGCGATCCCTGGATAGGTGGGCATGTGTCATTCCTGTATGGCTTGATAGGCTGATTTTATATACCCAAGTTCTGACTAGGATCCTGCTGGGGACGTGTCTTACACTCACTTGTTACCACTAAGCAGCTTACTTGTTACATGAGCTGGCACACATTTTGGCGATTTATTTATTCAATTATTAGTTTCATTGCTATCTTTCCTTTACTTCCGAGCTGAAGGCTGCATATGTAGCCATTCTTCCTTTGCACTTTATCCTTGCAACCACCCTGCAAGGTAGATCCAGGTGGGAATAATTGAATGACCCACTGACTTTTCATGGCTCATTGGAGATAGACTCCAGATCACTGTTCAGAATGGGGGAGAAAATTGGCACAAAGCTATGGACTTTGGACTTTAAATGCTTAAGTGTAACATGCAACAACCTACTTTTCACTGGGTTGTTGTAGGTTTTTCGCCTGCATCTATGGCTTGTGACCTCACAACCTCTGAGGATGCTTGCCATAGATGCAGGCGAAACATCAGGAGAGAATGCTTCTAGAGCATGGCCATACAGCCCGACAAAACCTACAACAACTCAGTGATTCCAGCCATGAAAGCATTTGACAATGAAACCTACTTTCACACTGTCCTGATTTGACAGGAAAGGTCCTGATTAATGCATTTTTGGCTGCTTTTAAAATGTCCTGTTTTTTCTCCTCCTCCCACATTCCTTCTTTGTCCTCAGATTATTTCTATGACTGCAAACTGAGTTCTGAATAGTTTGCACTTTGTAAACTCTGCATGGAGGAGAGGAAAGAAAGAGGGGGTGTTATCTAAATCTTCTTGCCCTTGATTGAAGACTTAGGTAAAATCCAGTTGCTACAGCCTCTCCTAGCTTATCTGTTCTTATTAATGTTTTCCATTGTATACCTGCTTTAATGCTGCTCAACTAACAGTGTCCCAATTTTCATCTGTGAAATGTTGGAAGGTATGAATGGTGTGTAGAGCACGCTTATTGGTAGCTTCAGCCACTCAGTAAGCCAGCAACGTTCTTTTCCAGAACACTCAGTTTAAGTTTTCCATTCAGTCACTTGCGAAAGTCAACATTAATTCCACAGAGAAAGCTGAGGGTTCTTCCACACAGCCCTATATCCCAGAATATCAAGGCAGGAAATACTACATTATCTGAGTGTGGACAGATTCAAAGCAGTTATTGTGGGATTTTCCGCCTTGATATTCTGGGATATAGGGCTGTGTGGAAGCACCCTGAGTCACCTACTACACCCCTTTAGAGGTTTTTAAAATGTAAACCCTGGTGTACCCTAATTCCTCTCTTATGCACCCAAATTGTGGTTTTTGTTTAGCTTAACACTAAAACCAAGATCGAGTACTTGGACAAAACTGTCAGGTTTTGAAAGTGGTTTTCACAGATGGCCTAGGTAGTACAAATAAAAGTTCACTAGAGGGTGCTCTTTCTTAAGCATCACATAAGTGCAAGCCCTTTAAGGCAGTGCTCCTCAACTTTTTAGGCAGAGAGAAAGCCCTTAAACAGTTAGGGGGCTGGAATATAGTTTGGAAATAAACATGAACAAATTCCTATGCACACTTTCTTTTCGTGTCAGGAGCAGCTTGAGAAACTACAAGTTGCTTCTGGTGTGAGAGTATTAGCCATCTGCAAGTATGATGCCCAGGGGATGCCTGGATGTTTTATCATCCTGTGGGCGGCTTCTCTCATGTCCGCACATGAGAAGCTGGAGCTGACAGATGGGAGCTCACCCCACTCCCCAGATTCGAACTGCAAATGTTTTGGTCAGCAGTCCTGGTGGCACAAGGATTTAACCCATTGTGCCATCAGCAACTCCTATGCACATTGCACATATCTGATTCGTACTGCAAAAAACCATGAAAGAACAATACAATATTTAAAATGAAGAAGAATTTTAACAACATTAACTTCCCAGTATTTCCATGGGAAGTGGGTTTCTGCTTTTGGCTGTCAAATTAATTAGAATGGTTGTTGTTGTGTGCCTTCAAGTCCTCTGAAACTTAGGGTGACCCTAAGTCTAAATTTTAGGGCAGGGGTTGGGTTTGATGTTTCGTAAGACTTCTGTATGTATGAACTTCCGATTTCTCCTAGGGCATGGTTCTTCTTTTATTATGTCTTCTCACAAGCAACTGCTCCCAATATTATTCTAATCTTCAATATTAGGTTTCTTCTTAGCATCAATCTGTTTTTACATGCTTGTTGTTATCTAATACCAAGTTGACTTTGTCTTATGGAGACCCTAAGAATACAAGGCCTCACCTTGTTATCAACAGCTCTGCTCAGTTTTTTCAGACTTGGGGCTGTGACTGACTCATCGCACTAGAGAATGAATCCTCTTTAAATCCGGTTGCTGCCTCTTGCAGAATTCTGGGGTTTGTAGTTTAGGGAGGAGCCTTAAACTCCAAGCCCCAGAATTCTGCAGGAGGCAGAAACTGGATTTAAAGTTGATTCATTCTCTAGTGTGATGAAGTACTACTAACTGTATACTTGGGCATATTAAAATGTGTCTTTTGAACACACGCCCACACCTGAAGTGTTGTTGCACATTAAAGACTAATTTATTTTATTTAGCACCAGCTTTTATGGCTTACAGACTCTTTCACTAGGTACTGTTATTTGCATTTTTCTGCATCAGGAAAATAGTATGCAATGGTCATGCAAATTGGAGACTAATTTTATTGAATTATCGACATTTAGCTCCAGATTGTTCTGGGTACATTAGGTTTCTGGGATAAAACCCGAGATCAAGATACAACCTCTGATATTTTTAAGTGTTATCTACTATCTTCAGTTGCTCACTGCTGCTAATTAAAAAAACACACAGGGAACACATTTCCTCACTTTGGAAATTAAGATAAAAATCTTAATTTAAAAGGGTGTTCCCAGATCAAAGTGAAATAAGGTAATTCTTTGTTCTCAATTACCTGGAAAGACAAGATAAGTAGTATTTAAATTACCTACTTGATTCTAGGCAGAGGGTAAATCCAGAGCAGAACAAGAGCGATCTTTGGAAGCTAATCAAATATATAAATCAAATACAAAGTTTTTGCAAGCCTGCAGCAACAAAACAACTATGCCTTGCATGCTTTAGCAAGCTACTGCTCTCCTAGCTGAGCTGAAAATGTTCCCATAGCCCTTTTCTTTTACTGGTACCCAGCTAATCAAAATTGGAGAAATGTGTACCATCGTCTCTCACATGTGGATGTCCCTCACATGTGGAGATTCAGGGCCATGCATCTTTACTGGCATCCTTCTCCTTTACTAGCATCCTTCTCCTGTCATTCTGACTGTGGGCTTTCTTGAAATAGCAGCATACCCTATCAACCTACATTTCGACAATTACCTTGGATGTTATGCCACCTCTTCAAATGCCCTTCAGCACTGCCAGCAGCTGAAGAGAGGTATAGAATCCTTTCCTATGATCCCGCGTCAATTTTAGCAAACATGTTTGCTGTTACTGTGTGAAATATTCACAGATGAAAGCTGGGACAGATGTGGCTAAGCAATATTAGAATGTGGTCAAGATAGCAAAAGGTCTTAAAAAGGAAGAACAGAAAGCTAGGAGAGGCTGTAGCAGTTTGCTTTTGCTTGAACTTATCTTCTCCCTTTTGCTGAGGACGAACTATTTTTGTACAGCACAACGCCCATATTCATGGGAGATAAGTTCCGTAATTTACTGCGGAAATAGGAAACTGTGGATATTAGCAAATGCTCATGAAATGAACCACTTTTACTGGAAGTTACCATAGAACCTCATAGCATGACCTAAAAATGCCTTGAAAGGTATCATTTCTATGAATTTGCTGGATCCTCTGTGATAACATCCTGCAGAAGCTTACCATAGAATCACCTGGGGGACCTAACATCTCACCACACTGGGTTTTTTGGGCTCTTTGCTCCTCTTTGGGACAGGGTCTGCCGAATGGCATCACATGACACTGGTTGTGGTCCCACCCCAGTGATTGCTGAAGTGGTGAGGAATCATCGCAAAATGCTTCCTTGCCAACAGTGGGAGAAAAAGCATCTTTTGGGTAGCTCCGATTGAGCTATCTGCATTTTTGGCCGTTTCCCCCATCTGATGGGAGTAGGGACAGGGCACCAACATGCCTTGTCCTGATGCCCCCATGTGATAGGGGAAGAAGAGAGGGTGCATGGGAAATGAGGCTGAGGGATTGATGGTACCATCCCATTCTAAGCCACGTCTCATTATCCCCATGAACACAAGCAGATTAAAACATTTCCTCAAACTCTAAAAAGGTCATTTTATTTATTTCCCAAATCAAAATGAATACATGAACAATGAAAAATTATGTTATTTCTCTTATATTTGCTGTTTTAGTCATGCAAATGTTTCACCTAAATAACAGCTTATGGGGCCTAAATATCCTAAAGGCACAAGATTTTGGAAACTAAGAAGGATCCACTCTGATTATACTTGACTGGGAGACTGCCACTGAATGCCAGGCACTGTAGGCTATATTTTAGAGGAAAGAACTGGCAAAACCATCTCTGAATATTCCTTGTCTAAAAAAACCCTATACAATTTACAGTGTTGCCATAAGTCATCATAATAAACATCACTGCTTGTTGAAGGTATTTTTTTCTTGCTCTGCTAAAAAGGTACACACTTTGTAAACTACAGTTTTGTAGAATTTTCAATCTAAACTCCTCAGTGTTGTGAAATAAAAGCAGAAGAAAGCAGTTTTCAGTTGGCTGGCTAGTTGCTAACAAATATAAATCAGAGGACTGTTGGGAAAACAATCTTTGCAACATAATTAGTCATTGGCAAACTGTAATATTGTCCAACTTACTAGATATTTTGCAAAAGGTCCTTTTGCAACTCTAAGATGACTGTGTATGCCGAAAGATATTAGGGCAAATTGGTGTCCTATCCTAATCTAATTGCATAATTGCATTGCTGTCAAGACTGTGAGTTCACTATTTTGTTTTGTTTGAAGGTTTGCAGGACAATCCATGGTATTGTGACTGTCGAATTTCAAAGCTCATTGAATTTTCCAAAATTGTGGATACCTTTGTTATACTTCTGGATCCCTTTGTGGCTTGCAGTGGGCCTGAGAGCCTGGCTGGGATCTTATTTCAAAGAGCAGAGCTGGAACAGTGTTTGAAACCATCGGTCATGACATCAGCCACAAAAATAACCTCACCCCTGGGAAGCAATGTTCTCCTACGCTGTGATGCCACAGGCTATCCCACCCCACAACTCACCTGGATTAGGTCAGACAACCTTCCAGTAAACTATACAGGTATTTCTTCTTATTTCTATATTCTCAAAAGTTCATGCTTACTCTCAAGATTACTGCCTGGTTTCAGCTGCATCTACACTGTAGAATTAATATAATTTGATGCCACCATAACTGCGATGGCTCAATGCAGAGAAGGCTATAGATCTTGTAAAGCTACAACTCCCATGATTCCATAGTATTGAGTCACAGCAGTTAAAGTGAGGTCAATCTGCACTAGATGAACCCCAAGTCAGCTATTGTAACCACATTGCAGTTCAGTTGAAATAAAGTGGGACGAATAATAATAATAATAATAATAATAATAATAATAATAATAATAATTGTATATGTATCAGGAGCGACTTGAGTAACTGTAAGTAATTTTTGGTGTATTTTGGTTATAATAATATAACCAGTAGACCACAATGATCTTCTGCTTTGTAACAGATGATGGCTAAATACAGAGACCAAGTACAATCTACTGGGTACAGTAGTGGACGAATACTAGAGGCCTTCTTGCACGATGTACATAAAGCAGAACTGGATCTGACTGTGGGTAATATTGCCTTCTGTGTGTAATATTGCCTTCAGTTGTGGCTAACTGTATGACATTATCACTCTACAGTTGTTGTTTTTTGGGGAGATGATTTTAAAAGCATTTATTTTCTATCTGAAAAAAAGTATGAATGAGTTCATCTCCTGCTTATATCATGCAAAGATTTTTTGAAAGTTCAGTTGTGTTTTTACTCTAAGTTTGAGAAAAATCTAGGAAAATTTAGTGATATGAATGATGATGACAACTCTCAGAGGGCAGCACTTAGCTCCAAAGGCTGGCCCCTATCTGAGGAAGTTCTGGTGATGAAGGATATGGAGTGGACCAACCTGATCAGCACTGCAGGAAGTATGTCCAGGGCAGCCTTTTGCTGAGATTGGATTTAAGTTTAAGAATAATGTGATACTACCGTAGTGCTATAATAATAACAGTGGTATAACACCATGTGTCTTAGGCAATCTCTTTCTCTCTCTCTGCGCCAAAATAATGAAAAGGGGTAGTCCAAGCAGTCCAAAATACTGTGTGTGCTTATGGTTTCAGTTCAAACAGACACTGAATCTCACAATAGTTCTGAAAGCGCAGTAGGAAAGAAAACAAATTTCACATGGATAGCATTTCACAGAAACCTAGTTGAAGTGGGAGAGGAGGCTCATGAGACAAGGATGAGAAAGGGATATGAGAGAATCTTTTTTGAACTACATTTTCCCTTTGTAGAGAAAACAAGCATGTGAAAGATACTGTTCACTGAATTTCATACTCAGCCCTAAGTGCATAAAAAAATGTGTGAAATTTACATGTGTCCTACCACTACTGAAAAAGAAATAAAATGGATATATGGTTTGAACACATAAAAAATTGACAAGTACTAATAGTAGACTGATCTTTAGATTCCTAGAGCTAGGAAGATTTAGGCCCAAATTCGAAGTCAGCCGTAAGGATTCCGAGGTAACCTTGGGCCAGTCACTACAGCTCAGCATAATCTACATCACATGATGAAAAGGAATCAGAGGGGGGAGGATAAAGGGAGGGCCAATTCAGCCTTGAAAGAACTGCAGGAGTTACATTTGATGAACAAATAGTTGAAATTGATAATGGAATGATGCAATTGACATAAAGGCAACAATTTTCCCCAGTTTATGATCTGTTCTTCTTTTTTGTGGTGCAGAAACACTTCTCATAGTCTTATTTATTTATTTACGACATTTCTACCCCAACTTTCTTACCCCAGAGGGGACTCAAGGTGGCTTGACATACAAGCAATGATTCGATGCCTTAAAACACAATGTACACAAATAAATATTAAAATAGAATTGAAAAGTACATTAAAAACTATTAAAACATTTAAAAACAATACTTTCAGAGTTAAACATGTAATTCATAAGCATAATCTGGGCCGTTCCAATGATAATTGCACATTGTTCCAAGTCTATCTATTTTACAAGTCCTCTAAAGGCTTGGTCACAAAGCTATTGCACAGGTTCTCTAAAGCCTTGGTCACAAAGCCAGAGGGGCCACCACTGAGAATGTCCTGTCTCTCATCTCTGCCAATCGTGCCTGTGAGGGAGGCAGTACCGAGAGCAGGGCCTCCCCAGATGATCTTAAACTCTGCTGTGATTTATGGTTTTTACCATGTCATATGTGCCTCTAGTACCGGCTTTTATGTTAAAAAGGAATGTTCTCCAATCTGTCTTTTACCTCTCAACATCTTGGTTTTCTTTTTTGCTCTTGGCCAAATATTGTTATTATTATTGCATATGAGACGGGTGTTTAAAATAACTGAGAATATTTAATATGTATATCTAATATTTTTGTCACTGCAAAATTTAATTATCATGAACATCTATTTTATTATATCTGTAACTGATTAATCTAACCATCAGCCGACTACTAAAAAGACACTTTTTTTGTCTGAACAGTTTGGGCAAATTATGACAAATGTAGTATGATCACTGCTCCTCTTGAGCTGCAATAACCAATCTTACATACATTTAATTCTTTTCTAGTGATCCAAGAAAGTCCAGGAGAAGGTGTAAGATGGTCCATCCTTAGTCTGACAGGCATTTCCTACAAGGATGCAGGTGATTATCGGTGTAAGGCCAAAAACCTGGCTGGAATGTCAGAAGCTTACGTTAGTGTCACTGTTGTTGGGGTCATCACCACAACTGTGTCTCCACAAAAATATGGGAAGAAAACTGCAGGCGACCAGCAGAATACAACCACACAAGAAGATATCAAACAAGAGTCCTGGAATACAACCACATTTTCTCCTACAACCGTGCCCACAAACACCACTTTTTCTACAACACTGGCTGCCACTGAAAGCTCTACCACTGAAAGCTCTACCAGCGAACAGCCAGATGAGAAAAAGCAACCCAAGGCCATCCCTGAAGGAAAGAAGAATTCCAAGGCAATTACCAATGGAAGCAAAAAGCAGCCAGGTGATATTAGTAAGAAAGATGGGGACACATCAATCAGCACAGCAACAGTGGGAGAGACAAACCTTCCAGTAAAAAACCTTCGAGTAATTCCTGAAACCCAAGAAAGAGTAACCTTAATGTGGAAAACTATCAATGCCACAAGTCCTGCTCTGACTGTGTTGTACTCAAAGTACGGGGAGAAAGACATGCTGCCTCTGAGCACAGATCCAACAAAAAATAAAGTCACAATAGATGGTTTGGAACCTGGTACCCAATACATGGCCTGTGTTTGCCCCAAGGGAATTCCTCCCACGAAAGACCAATGTATCATTTTCTCTACGGATGGAATAACTATGGAAGAGGATTCTCAGATTTCCTTTTTGCTTGTGGCCAGTGGCATAGCTTGTGCAATTGTTCTACCCCTCATATTTTTTCTACTCTATAAAGTCTTAATGCTTCACAGGAAACCCAAATCTACCCGGGAATCTGACCTGGAAAAAGAGACGTATGTCAAATTTGAAACGCTTTCCCTTAAACCACGTTCGGTGGGGGCAGGTGGAGAGCTCTGGGCTCGAAGGAATACTGAGGAATCAGAAAGACTCCTTCTTTGCTCTAGGTCAAGTATGGATTCTCAGATGACCTTCAAGAGTGAAGGTTCAAGGTCAGAATATTTCTGCTGACTAGGGATATTCAGTGAATCAGCCGAAGATTATGACTGGGAGGACTCAAAAGAGTGGCTATAGACTTGTGTCTAATAGTCTTCTGCCAGTTATGAAACATGAGCATCAACACAAAGAACATTTCTATCAGAAGTCTGTGGTAGAACATAAGGAGGGAGAAAAGATGCCTCTTAACAACCTAACTTTTTGTGACTTTTATTATTTTTGAAGCATTTCTGACTTATTTATATTGTCTTTTTTATTAATTTCCTGATTGTTGTTTAAGCAAAATATTTTGTGAAAAGCATGTTCTTCATTCTTATTAATTGCTATTCATTTTTGGTTTTTATATAACCTAAATATAGGAGAATAGATTTTTAAAATCCATATTTATGTTTTCCCCATTTAAAATCAAAATGCTAGACAGCCATGCTTGAATAGTTGGTGAGAAAGAAAAGGTGCAATCTGACATGGAACAATCCACTTAAATGAATGTAGGATTAATGATTTAATACTGTTTTGGATTATGGCCAAAATGTTAGATGATACAAACATGGATCAAATTGTGGAATCCTATTAAACATGCAAAGTTGTCATATGCAGTCAATAAGTATTGAAATTAAGGGATTGTGCTAGACTAATCTGGTCACAATTTGGTTTCACTGAATGAATTAAAGCTTGCACAAATCTCTTGGATTCAGCCCAATTACCCCCAAAATAATGGTAACTTAATTTTTCCTTGTGGGAAAAATTCCTAAACAAAATACAATGAATATGTTTTGAGGACACCTTATCATCATTACGAATTTAATAGAAGAATTAACATGCGTTATTTTGTAAGACATTAGTGTTGTATTTCAAACTGGGATTTAACTAAATAAGCATGCCCTGCAAGTGTCCCTATTTGGGAGATTTGGCCTCATACATCATGAAAATGCCATGAAGTCAATTTGCAGCCCCACCTCATTTGGCCCATGCTGGTGAGCCTTTTGGGTTGCTTTTCTTCACCGTGATATTTGATTACCTGGTACGTAGCACTGTCATCTCAAAGTTTATGGGGGGACCAAATCATGTCACTTATAACTGAGACTCTTCTGATTGTGTATTGCTATTTTTCCTTATAAACTCTTGACTTTTGGAAAATACTTCTCTGCCTATACATCTGTTATGGTTAGAAATCTGGAAAGACAAACTACAAGATGTAACTAGTGGTTAGCGTTTCTCCTCACTACTTCCTTTTCTTCCTCTCTTCTGTTTATATGTTTTTCAAAAATGTGGGGTACAATGTAGAAAGGGCCTTTCAGTGGTTCCCAACCTTTGGGCCTCCAGGTGTTTTCGACTTCAACTCCCAGAATTCCTAACAGCTGATAAGCTGGATAGGATTTCTGGAAGTTGAAGTCCAAAACACCTGGAGCTCACTAGGTGCTTATATTTTTCTAACTACAGGGCTTAGGAAACTTCTCTCCAAACACTGCTATCCTGTGTGCATTTTCCTTGGAGTAGCAATTTCCACTGAAGAAAGTGGGACTCACTTACTTGCCCTGAATTCCATTGCATCCATCTATTACAGCAGAGTCTGGCTTATCCAACCTTTGCTCATCCATCGTTCTGTATTATCCAAAGTAGTCTGCCTCCAGCCTTGATCCACAGCTGTTTCAATTGTGATGTTTTGGTGCTAAATTTGTAAATACAGTAATAACTACATAACGTTACTGTGTAGTTAACTGCTTTTTCTCTCGATTTGTTGTAAAACATGATGCTTTGGTGCTTAATTTGTAAAATCATAATGTAATTTGATGTTTAATAGGCCTTTCCTTAATCCCTCTTTATTATCCAACATTTTTGCTTATCCAACGTTCTGCTGACCTGTTTATGTTGGATAAGCGAGACTCTACTGCAGTGGTTCTCAACCTGGGGTCCCCAGATGTTTTTAGCCTTCAACTCCCAGAAATCCTAACAGCTCGTAAACTGCCTGGGATTTCTGGGAGATGTAGGCTAAAAACATCTGGGGACCCCAGGTTTAGAACCACTGCTCTACTGTATTTACAATTCCCCAATATATAAATTAATCACAGAATTTAGCCTGGCTTTTTTATTAAAAGATTTCAGGTGACAGACAGCTCTGCATTTCTCACATGTCAGCATTAATGCAAGCATGGATATATTCCAACTGAGACTTCTAAGCAAGAAATATGGTGACTGACACCTCATTAATGTTCTGCAATGAGGAAGACCTTTGGCAAAAGCCATGGTCAGAGGGTCAAAGGGAAAACAAGAGGATCTATCCATGAGTGTTTGGAATTCTAGTGATTTGTGTTTACTCATGAATTAATGTGGAATCTAGATGTATGGATGAAGGAAGGTGCATCTGTGTCCATGCCGTGAATGCAGTCAATCTGATCTGATGGACACTAAACTTGCAACTTATTTTCTTAAAAGAGTAATTACAGAGAAAAATAATAAAATAATTGTTAATAATAAGTGGCACCAAGAGCTTAGGTTTGACATCCGTTGGGTAATTTAGTGATTCAATAGCATCCATCAAAAATAAATTTGTGCACAAATTGAAAAGTCTTCAGATAGATCTTTCTATCTTTTTATATAGGGAATAAGGGCATTACCTTGTCAGAAATGATGAAATTTGCTTCTCTTGTCATCTATATTGTAATAGAAAAAAACTGATCAAGAACTAAGACATTGCTATGGACAGCTACACAAACATCAAGGAAATAATTTCATGCATTTGTTCTCTGGACAGGAGAGTGTGACGCAGCTTCTAATCAGTATTTCATGCTCTTCATTTTCCAAGAGCCCATCAGCTTTTGTCACTATATGCTAAACTGATCCAACATTTCTAGGAATGGCTCCGATGCTCACAGCTGGAACATCTCTTTGGTGCTGCCAAGATTACCAGCTGCTACAATGAGCCATTCCAGTCTAATTCTGAATGTTAGGATAGTCAACCTGACATTTTACAAGCATTTGCTTAAACAGTCCCAGATGAGGTGGTTTACTAAGCCACCTTTTAAAGCGTGAACAAATCAATCCAGCAGATAACTTTGTCTTTCCTTTCAGTTCTGCAACACTGAGACCTGAAAGTTAAGGAATAATTTCTGTTCCACTGCAACTTTATTTTAGGTTGGAACACTAATTAAGCATCAACAGGGCTTCTACTTGTGGGAGGATGCTAATGGCCTGAGGGATTTGACATTTTAAGGCTCATTATAAGAATTTGCCTGGGGATCCCAAATACAATTGTCAAGGAAAGAACTTAGATTCCAGATGGCAGGAACTATTTTGCTTCTTTGGCTACAATGCTGCTGTGAATTGTCTGTTGCACTGCTGACTGTAATTCTAGTTCTGGTACCAGTGTATAAGATACTGTAAATAGCTGGGCCATAAGGCCTAAGTATGGTGGCCATGTGTCCTTTTTCAAAGAAGGCAGACTTCTGTTTGAAAGCATGCTGTCTAAATGGCTGTCTAGTCTAAGGTTGGATCCATATGGCAGCACTATAGCAAATGTATCTGGGAACTGTAGTTTGGTAGAATTCCCTAACACACTCTTTTAAATGCACCATGAAACAACAAATCACCGTGTTCCATTTTTTATCGTCTCAGAAGCGATCCGAGAATATACTGCAAGTCACCCCTGGTACGAGGGAATTGGTTGTCTGCAAGGATGTTGCCTAGGGGATGCCTGGATGTGTTATCATCCTGTAGGAGACTTCTCTCATGTCTCCTCATGGGAAGCTGGGGCTGACAGATGGGAGCTCAACCTGTCTCGCTATTTGAACTGCCAGCCTTCAGGTCTTCACATCAGCAGTTCACCTGGCATAAGGGTTTAACCCATTGCGCCACCGCAACTCCATAAATAGGGCCATGGCAATTAAACTGGTATTAAACAGCTATCATTGTAGCATGTATCCATCCCACTTCTGACTGAAAACAATACAACAAAAGGAACAATTATATAATTTAGAGTTTCTAAATCATCATTAGAATATGAACATTACTTGATTACAGTTTTGGCAACATTGGGGGGAAACATTGTTGTTGTTTTTTAAATAAGGGAAAACCATTCAAAATTTGCATCTCCATGCAAAAGTTTATTGAGGTTGGTTGTGCTTTTTGTTTTTATTGATATGTGATGAGGTTAGCCTAGGCTTCAATAGAATCATCACTTCTTTCCATAAAGCATTATAAGGGAAGTGCTAGATGGCCAAGGGACCCATGTTAAAGAAAAGAAATGTCTGAATTAATGGATAGAGGAGAGCATTGTGGGGCTAGAATAGTTTCTGGAAGGAGTTTCTATCTTGGAGTGCACCTACGCTGTAGAATTAATGCAGTAACATCGCTTTAAGTGCCATGGATCAATGCTCTTGAATCATGGGAGTTTTACTAGATCTTTAGCCTTTTTTTTGCAAAAGAGTGCTACTGCCTCACAAAGCTGCAAATTCCAGGATTCCATAGCATTGAGCCATGGCAGTTAAATGGTGTTAAACTGCATTAATTCTACAGTGTAGATGCACCCTTCGTCTATAAAAGTCATCACCATCACTACTGCTCTGTATGTGTGTGCATGAATGTGTGAGTGCCTAGCTGTACTTTGGCTGGCGTCCCTCACTTTCTGTGTGCAAATAGTAGCTGCACTGGAGTGGCACTAAAAAGGGAAGAAAGGGTGGGGTGGGGGGAAACAAGCTATAGAAAGAAAAGGAGAGAGTCTGTCTAAAGTGTGCTTCAAAAGAAGCCTATATTTTCCAGCCTGGAATGTCCTTACCTGCTTATGCTGAACATACTATTTTCAAACATTTCACAGAAGATCATTTTCCTTTTACAACTAATACCTTTCAACAACTACAACAACAACAGCATCCCATTTCTTCAACAATTTTGTTTTAGCTTTGGAATTTGCAGCAGCGCATGTGATCTTTGGGTTAAGCCATGTTAAATTTGTAACAAGAAGGTCAGGCATTTCATACTTGGCTTCCAAAAAGAAAAAAGAGAGAGAGAGAGAAAGAAAAAAAGGACAAGGAGTGTGTGCATGCATACAGAATTGGTCACCCTGGGATTTATTCAAGGGTACAAGCTGTTGACAGCGAAAACCTCAAGGAGAGCAAAGCTAGGGAGATGTTTCTCAGACAGCTGTTTTTTAGGTAGACGGTGCACCTTGCAGATTCACTTGCTGGGTCTTGAAGATGACTGAAATCAATTGAAGAAAACACTGTGTGCGGATTTACTTGAGACAATGTTTCTCTTTCTCACATTTATTTGGCATGTCGTCAGTACAGTAAGTTTGGTCAGTTTGTCAGCTCAAGAACAATGGAGGTGTCCTATTGGATACCGGAAAGAAAATTTCTCTTGCAAAGGTGGGTGAATTTCCTTTTACATTTCTGATCAGGTAAGAAGCTTAGCAATATTGATGTTTAAATATATATGACTTCAAATATATTTTAAGAGAAAGGTTTGAACTATCTTCTTGAAACTTTTAATTCTATGGATGCTCTTTATGTTTCATTATTCATTTTATTTTTTATTTTAAATTAAAAACATATTGTATTTAGAGATGTGATGGTCCACTTTGAGGTCCAGAAGAATAATAACAGATGCCTTTAGAAAACAGTAAATAAAAACAAAAGTAAGCATGAGAATATTTGAATGAGGTTTTGATAGCAATTTAATTCTGACTAAAAATTAAATATTTAATGGAATGTGTTCTGTGTCTCATGACCTGAATTAACTCCTAGTGATAATTACACTTTAGTAGCTATCAATTTCAAGGTCCTTACTTCTTCCAAGAGGGAATTGTAGTTTTGAAAGGGTAATTATTAAAAGTACACAGTCCTCTCTTTAGTAGAATAAAAATTTGCAGATACTGTTGATAAGATGGAAAATCAACTCAGTTTGTAATGTAATAATAGATCCAAGTTGCAGTGTTATGCACTCTAACTTGGGAACAGATCTACCCAACAGAATGGATAAAATGTCTTAATTGGCAAGTATAATGAAACCAGTGACAACCAAAAAGCCATATATGATTTATCTGTCATTTTAAAGGCCCCATTATCAGAAGCCCCTGGGAGCCCCCAGTGGTGCAGTGGGTTAAACCTTTGTGCCGGCAGGACTGAAGACTGACAGGTCGCAGGTTTGAATCTGGGGAGAGTGTGGATGAGCTCCCTCTGTCAGCTCCAGCTCCCCATGCAGGGAAATGAGAGAAGCCTCCCACAAGGATGGTAAAACATCAAAACATCTGGGCGTCCCCTGGGCAACATCCTTGCAGCTGGCCAATTCTTTCACATCAGAAGCGACTTGCAGTTCCTCAAGATTCTCCTGACACGAAAATAAACAAAAAAAATCAGAAGCCCCTCAGGTAAAGGTGTGCCTTTGAAATTAGAAAGGGAATTTTAATTGTATTTATTTGAAGATAAAAGCTAGGAAGCACATTCTACATAAACCGTTTTGTTTCACTGTTTGCTGTTTGTTATTACCCTTTCTTTGCTCTGATTTAAACAGTGGAAATTATTGTTGTGCGCTTCAGGTAGTTTCTAACTTCTGGTGACCCTAAGGAGAACCGATTACAGGGTTCTCTTGGCATGATTTCTTCAGAAGAGGTTTGCCATTGCTTTCCTCTGAGACTGAGAGAATGTCACTTGCCCAAGATCACCCAGTGGGTTTCATGGCTGAGTAGTGATTTGTAACCCAGTGCTCAAACCACTAGATCATGATGGCTCCACAGATAAGTAATGTTGGGCTTTAAACACAATGGTTGTATACCCCATCACCTTAAGTAGTACTGTGTATTACATCTAAGGTGGAATGTATGGGCCACCAAAAAGTGGTCCAAAGACTAGTGACTGATTTCCATTAGTAGTTGTGTGTTTTCAGGTAATTTATGGCAAGCCTAAAGCTTATCATACAGCTTTCCTGACAAGATTTGTTCAGATGGGGATACATGAAATCATGAATAAATATTTCCTCTTGGGCTGAGAGAATGTGGTTTCCATGGCTAAGGGGGAATTTGAACCATGGTCTTCCAAAGTTTTCATCTAACATTCAAGTCACTACACCTCATTGGTTCAAAAGATATAAACAATGTGGATTGATGCTAAAAGAGAGAACCAGCATGGCTTGAATCCCTAATCAGAAATGAAAACCCATTGAGTGATCTTGGGCAAATCTCTTTCTCTCAGCCTTAGAGGAAGGTAAAAGCCTAGGTTTGCCATAAGTTTGAAATAATTTGGAGGCACACAACATGATTATTAGACCTTTATATGCCTGAACATATTCTACTAGACCTAGAGGACATTCAAGAAAGTTCACAGTGCAAGGAAAAGAGGTAATATATTAGGGTAGACTTTGCTTCTGTTCACAATACAAGAGTGTGGTTTTGCCTGGCTGTCTTGCATGCTAATGCTTTACCTTCTATAATTGAGGCATTTGGGGGATTCCTTGGTAAATGAGGTTGCTTGTGTCCACGGGAACTGAGCATTTCTGCTAGCATTTCAATGAGATGATTCATCGTTTTTGCTCATTCTCAAGATTGTCTCTGCTGGGATGGCATAAAGAAGTCTTTCAGCCCTCATTCGTCCTTTCAGCCTTGCCTGTCAGAGCACTGTAGGCAGCCTTTGTGTTCCCTAAGAGGATTTATTTAACATAGGGAAAGTTCTCACTACAGAGAAGTTGTTGCCAGGATATCCAGAGCAGCTGCAGCAAGATGGCAGCTGCTTTACACTTGGCATGAAAGTTAGCAGACGAAGATCTGCAAGATTTGGGCTATCCAGCAAATGCAAAAACAGGTAGGATAAGTAGAGTCTGGACTACAGCACTTAGCAAAAAGTTAACCTCTAAGATGACACCAATGACAAGTGCAACAGATGCATTGCAACACAGCTTATTTAGTTTTATTGAAAATGCCTACATTTCAGTCATTCTGTCGAGCAGATGGGTTTACTCCAAAACTAGAATGCATAACATCGTAGTTGGTTATTTACATTCCAGATTTAACTGATAGAATACAAAAATTTCAGTATGTGTTGCTTGTCACACAATTAGGTAACAAACACCATCTTCTACAACTATTAAGGGTACAGGAGCCCTTTCCAATTTCTACTCTGACAACCCTAGCCAAGATTATGCTGAAGGGGTAGTTGATGGATTCCTGGAAATTGTTCTATTTAAACTGAATACCAGTTTTTGTGACTTACATTCCATACAGGGTGCTGTGGATGACCAAATGTTACACAATGATTAATGCTATTTTAATTATAGGCATTAAGATGAGGAAGCAGTAGTTAAGACATCAATGTCAAATCTGTGTGAAGACATTTCTGGGCTTTGATCTCCTGTTGTGCTCCGATCTATAAGCCAATGTTTTTCAGATACTGATGAATGCTTAGAAAGTGGAGTTGGCATCTGTGGTCAAAATTTTATCAATACTCCAGGATCCTATATGTGCTCTTGTATGCCAGGCTATACATTGGCTAATGACAAGAAGTCTTGTCATATAAGTGGTAAGATTCCTTTGTTCTGTTTAAAAGATTTTTTTATCATAAAAGATGTTGAGATGCAAGCCAGAGACCACCTCCTCCCATATGAGGCTGGATCTACACTTCCCTATATCCCAAGATCTGATCCCATCCAGACAGACTCATGTGAGCCATCCAGACAAACTCAAAAAGCAGGATCTGTCTGGGTTTTTACCAGAGCTGTCCAAACAATATTCACTGTAAAAACAAACTAATTCGGAATAACCCCAGTTATTCTGAATTAATTCAATACCCCATTAGATCTGGGCCTTCCTGAAAGACTTGGATCTAATGGGGTATTAGACCTGTGGAGGCTTACCTCTAAGTAGTTCCAGGACTATCCAGAACTACCTGGGGGTGAGTCCCCATTTCCCTTTGGGAGCCTTTTGGGCTCCTGGAGCCCAAAGGTCTGGAATGGGGCCCAACCTCTCCCCCACCTTCCACAACAACCCTTAAAATAAAAACCCGTACCTGGCACACCAGGAGACTGGGGGTGGGGTGATTGTCCTCCCCCCACCCCCTCCCCCCCCCGGTCTCCTGGTATGCCATTTCTTCATGCCAGGGGGATGCAGGAAGCACCAGCTACTTTTTTAATTTTAAAAGTTGTTTTAGTGGGCTTCAGGGTGGCTGCATACCATCCTGGTATTTACCAAGATGACATGTGGCCATCCTCCCAGGGAAATCCTGGGTTTTTCGGGGAGGGGGAGTGGGTATGGTAATCCGTGCAAAAGCAGGTTTCTTCAACTCACTTTGGCACGCATTTTGTTGCTGTCTGAAAGTGCCCTGAGACTGCCTGAAATTTGTGTTTAGCATCAGTCATTTTGATACTTGTCTCACTTACTACTGAGATTCAATTTGTGGCAGAGGGGACATGAGATAGGACCTTTGTGTAACTACTCCTGTTGTTGACCTCCAACCACAAGGAGAATGAGTTAGCTTCCTTTTTATTGGTCTGTAGAAGGCTAGAGAAAACATCACTGTTCTATTTAACCTTTAATAGCTAATGACATTTAACTTAACAGTTAATAGCACTTACTTCTGATTCCCTTGTTTTGTATATTTTTTAGATGGCCTTCCTTAGACCTCTATAGTTTTTGCATGATATTATTTTTATATCAATTTGAGTTTTCATTTTGTGTAAGGGCCATTCAAAAACATACTTATTAAAATGGGTATGATGTGTAGGACCGATGGGAGATGCAATCCAAGAGAACCTGGAGTACCACAAAATTCCTGCCCTTAAAGTA
The DNA here is from genome assembly GCF_025583915.1 of Anolis sagrei ordinatus. Classification (NCBI taxonomy): domain Eukaryota; kingdom Metazoa; phylum Chordata; class Lepidosauria; order Squamata; family Anolidae; genus Anolis; species Anolis sagrei. The sequence goes on along the minus strand of NW_026847549.1, from coordinate 175,348,141 downwards.
ATACTTTATTACTAAAACATATACTCAATAACCATGCATGTGGGGGTGGGGGTGGAGCAAGATCATACTGACTGATACCATCCCCTTCTGCAGGACTGTTGTCATCCATGCTGAGGCCCCTATAGTTATACAACATTACTCCCAGAATGTATTATTCTACTTTATTCTGTTGCTGTTTTTTTCCCCCAGAGGTCTCTCATTTCTAAAATCTTAAATTGAGTGCAGTAATTGGCACACTCAGCTTTCCTTCATTAAAAAAAAATTGGGACGCCTTGGGCCTTAAAAATGGCATGGCATATATACCCTATGCACTGCACTTTCCCCACTCCTTTTTAAGGCTACAGATTTGGTTAGCTTGTATAGTAACCTTTTACAAGGGAACATTCATACACATTGGTAGCCATGCATGTGGTGAAAAGAGACATATTTGCATATAGACATACATGTCTTGACATTGCTCATGGAAACAGAATCCAATCTTTTCCATCATTCATTTCACTTGTTATTTATGCATATTGTAAAGGTTTTTAACAAGCAATAACAATAAAATGGATTTCATCAAAGGAGCCATTGTGATTTTTTTAAAAAATCCAAATACCCATTAATTCCTTCAAAAACAAACTATCGTTCATGTTGCAGCTATTCATTCCTCTGAAGTTCTGTTAGTGCAGGTTAAGATAGTGAGAAATTCCATGTCTGGACAACTTGGTTACAAAATTTATGTAAATGTTTGATCAAGGAAGGGACCAGGAAGAAATGCAAGCAATGCCAAGGTCAGATTTCTAAGACAAAATCTACTTTGTTGCCATCTATTTCATTTATTTTTGCAAAAGAAGTTTGCAAAAGTTTAATAGTTGTATATTTTCAGTGAAAGCAGTAGAAAATAGAAATATCAGAGAGGTATAAGTAAATTCTGCAACTGAATAGTCCATGATCAGATTTCCCCTGATCCACTTCTTGTGGACTGAGAGCAATAAAACTTGGCACAGTTAATAGTCCTTCTCTACATAGGTGGCACCTAGGGACACACACGTCTCCCATCTTTTTAAGCAACTGTAAACATCATGGTTATAGAAGTCAACAGGTTTCTCGAAAAGCCACGTTGTGACTTCGGAAATATCAGAGTGTCATCAACAGAAAAATGCTTGCCTTTCAAAAATAACTTCATTGTTAGAAAGAGGTGGAAGTCCGACGGTGCAAGGTCAGGTGAATAAGGGGAATACAGTAGAATTTCAAAGCCATAGGAGCATGCTTCCATTTGGGCAACATGTGAATTGTGAACTGGTGCATTGTCTTGCAGAAGGTGGACACCTTTGGTGAGAATGCCACATCTCTTGGTTTTGATGGCCTCCCGCAATTTCCGTAGCAGTGAAGCATAGTATGCCCCAATGATCATGGTACCTTTTGCTAGGAAATCCATCAGTACTACTCCATGCTTGTCCCAAAATACTGTGAGCATTACCTTTCCTGCCGAGAGTTGGGCATGTGCCTTCTTTGGAGGCAGTGAGTCATGATTCTTCAATTCCATCGACTGGACTTTAGTCTCAGGATCATAGTGATGGACCCAGCTTTCATCCCGTGTGATCAGTCTGTTGAAAAAGTCCTCCTGGTTTCCATGGCACATCATCAATAGAGCCTGGGAGCGTTCAACTTGTTCCTATTTCTGGAAAGGTGTGAGCAGCCGGGGGACCCAGCAAGCAAATACCTTATGCATGTGGAGATGGTCTTGGATGATTTTTTTCTTGGACCCCACACTAATTTTGGGCTAGGTGGTGAATGGTTATGTGGCGATTTTCCAAAATGGTGGCCTCCACTTGCTGGGTGGCATGTTCATCAATAGCAGAGTGGGGTTGCCCTGGAGATGTTTGCACTGGGAGTTCGAGAACATTTGAACTGATGACGCCAGTTCTTGACTATATCATATGATGGGGAATCATCACCATAAAACTCTGTCATCTCATTGAACTTCTCCTTTGGTGTGTGGCCTTTCAAGTAAAGCAACTTTATGGAAGCTCTGTATTCCACTGGGTCCATTAGCAAAACTCATACCACTTCAGCACTTGAAAAATCAAGACCATTATCAGTTCTGAGTTGTAAATTGGCACGTAACCTATAGAGACTTATATCATTACACATGTGCAGTTTCAGCATCCTGTGAAGTGTGTCAGGGGAAATTTTTAATAAATGCCCCTTGCAAATGGTGGCAGATAAGTTACTACTGCAAATAGTTAGAGTCACATCTCTACATTTGCTCAGGTAAGGAGCACAGAATTCTCTTGACAGTGAAAATCCACAAATAAAATTGTTATTTTTTTTACTTGAGAGAATACCTCTATGGGAACCAGCAAGTCCTTTAGCAAGTCTTCTAATTGCTATTTTTAGCTGGGGGAATATCTCCATCACTGGAGGAGGATTATTATTATTACTATTATTCTGTTTGTTTGTTTATACACGGTTTTTCTCCATACAAGGAGACTCAAAACAGCATACATTAAAAACATTTCAATACAATTTAAAATTTACTATCCGACCCATGGAAAAAAAGCAAGATAGAAATGAATTATTATTATTATTATTATTATTATTATTATTATTATTATTTAAAATCTAGAAAGGATATAGACATTCCCAGAGATACTTTTAAAAATAAAATCTATCAGTTATCAACTCCACAAAAAAACAAATGTGAAAATGTGGACACCTGACTGGCTAAAGTAACAAATACAAAATAGGTTAAGGGGAATTGAGTTTGGTTAGACTGGTCTTACTATTACTTGTGGTGAAGCTACTGCCTTAGATGGCAGATGCTGAGGGGGCAGTGGGAGTCACCCAGTCACTAATCTCTGTAGGGCAGCACTTTGCTGACCATCCATGATCTATCCTGTAGTCCTAAAATGATCAACTGCTGCTTCTATAGTATAGAAAGGGTGAGGATGATGGTAAATGTAGTCCAACATAGTTAAAGTGTGTCAGGTTGGGGTCAGCTGGAGTATAGGCTCTGTGTCTAACAGTATAATCATTTAATTGTCTCTGAAAATGTTAACTGAGTTCAGTTGGGATGTGCAAGTATAAAGTTGAAAGCATGATTAAACTTGTTACATATGGAGTTTTGAGCTGCAAATGTTGTAAAATCTGAAATTACTTCATTTTTTATTAATGTATACAACATTTTCATTAATTGAGAAAAACTACAGTTTCAAAGGAACTTAAAGTCCAAACCTCAGCAAAATGTCTCATGTTGGGAGAAAGTCTAGAAATAAAATAAAACTAAACAAGAATAACTAACATTGAAAAGATCTTAATCTGATAATATATTTATCTATGAAGACACACATTTTAAATCCTATTTCTTTTCTGTTTAGTTCCCACTCCATTCCTAGTTTTCAGTCAAGGCAATGCTATCTTTGGAATTGAGGTAGATGGGACTAATCACAAAAAACTGGTGAATTATACTGGCTTATCAGTATTAATAGATTACCATTACGGCGAAGAACATCTCTACTGGGTAGACACAGAAAAAGGTCTTCTCCAGCGAATATCCCTGAATGGCTCAAATCCAGAGGTAATGGAACATTTCTTTATTCCAAGCCATTTTGTGTGTGATAAATGCAAAGATTTAATGACCATTAACTTCTTTGCCTATAATCTCTGGAAGGATATGCTAGAAGCTGTAGAATAGGATGAATTTGCAGAAGGAGATAAAAGTCAATGGCAGATAAGAAGGCGAACTTTCAAAATTTTTGTTGAAAATGTGAAACTTTCAGCTCACATTGGTACTCCAGGGGTAGTAATGATAGAAAAGGTGGCAGGCAAGCTGAAATAAACTAGAAAATGATCTGGAACTATCATATCCAAAGCCTTCCCATTCCAGGCATGGGAAAAGTGACACCAACCCTGGAATTGGGATCAATTGGAGAGAAAGCCTGAAAAAATACTTTGTGATGGTGGTGTTGGTAGAGGAGGAGGAAGGAGTAGATGCTGGTAGTGGTAGAGGTTGTGGGGAAAATGTGGTAGAGAAAGAAGTAGAAGAGATGGGAAATGAAATAGAATAACCCTTTCGGAATGTTTAATATTAATGTTATTAGACTATACAGTCTAGTACTCTGGATTTTTGTAGTCAGATAAGAAGGAAATAAAATACAACTGTAATGTTTGCGTGTTGTCATGCAGAAAACCATTATGGAGCATCTATGTATGCCTATCTTTCTCAAACAAAAAGGAAGAAGAACAACTGCTAACTGGTTTTCTTGAAAGAGGAAGCTGAGCAACTGATATAATTAATGGTTACTTAGAAAGAATAAGGAGAAAAACAAATGTCCAAGCCCACCTAGCTATCTGTCAACATATCTACTATCCTCCATTGTTACACATGCTAATCTCTTTTGCTTCTAACACCCCCTATCCTTTGATATGAATTCTGCAGGACTTGAGATTACATAGTTCCATTGCTTCTTATTCTTCTTCATCCTCCCAGCCCATGGAAAAATGTGGTGAAAACATACCAGATGTTCATCTTAGCACTTGAAAAGGTCATATGTGCTGCTGGAATCTCCACGGATTGTCCCATACCCCACATTGGAGCCCATCGCCTTACATCGTCTGACTTACTCCATGCTCCATCCCATAGCGGGAAGTGTCTGCCGCCCAGCTTCCCCCGATAATCCTAGTGCAACATGGGAAGCCTCTCATGTTGCCGCTATTGCGACATATGCCAGTTCCTCTTCGGTTTTGCAGTGGAGCCCTGCCAGAAGTAGATATACATCATGTAATGGGAGTTGTTGGGCTCTGTCACAAAACTGAAGAGGAACCAGCATATGCTGCTGATTTTTACCATGTCTCATGAGGTTGACAGTGGTTTTATAATTAACAGGCACAATTTTTGTATTACCGAGCTCTCTGTTAATAAATAAGGATGGATCCCACCCAGTCCCCTTCCACACTCTCCCTATATTCCAGGAACTGATCCCAGATTATCTTCTTATATCAGATTATCTGGCAGTAGAGACTCATATAATCCAGTTTAAATAAGATAATCTGAGATCAGATCCTGGGATATAGGGCAGTGTAGAAGGGGCCAAAGATAGCTCAGAAGAATTTTATCTTTTAACTCTAAATTTTAGCTGGCATGAAAGAGTCGAAACACTACCAGTGCAGGTTTTTTAAAAAAATAATAACTATTTCTCCTCCTTCTTTCCCCCTTTTCCTATTGCTTGTTTTGGATACAGACAATTCGGTATACTGAAAAAGACATATCTGGATTTGCAGTAGACTGGATAAACCAAAATATTTATTTGGCTCATTATCAAGAGGCCACAATTGAGGCAATCAGCCTGGATGGAAACTACTCTCAAATCCTTGCAAAAGATGATGATCATCCCACAAGTATTGCTGTTGATGCAAGCAGAAGGTAAGTCAGGGTTGACTTTAAGGATTGCAGTAACAAAGCTGTAGTGAAAAGATCAGTATACTATGATCCCATACCTGTGGGATCAATACCTACTGGGCATTTCTTAGTACCTGCAGTTTTACCTACTGGACATTTGTTAGGTCCTGCAGCATGACTCTGTGGTAACTTCCAGTGAAATTAATACACTCGTTGTTTGTTATTATCCACAGTGTCCTAGTTCTGTGGTAAGTTTAGGAATGTATCAGCTGAGATTATGGGAATCGTAATATATCTTAAATATAATTTGGTTTAGAGTAGTGCTACTCAAAGTGGTGATCCATGGACCTGTGAGCTATTGGCTGCTGGTCTATAGAGAGTTTCCAAAAAAGAAAGAAACAGTTGCAGCCAATGGGAATAAGTATGACACCAGTGCTTGGGAGTGTGTATGTGTATGCGGTGGGGGGAGGTTTGCTGGTTCCTCACATCAGATAGTCTTTGAAGCACTGATTTAGAAAATCTTCGTTGATTTGAAAGTTTATGAAAGTTCACTACCTTAGATGAAGATCAAGACATCTTTCTTGCCTTCAAGATAGGAATTACATTGCCATTCAGATGTTGGTGGCTGCCATTTGTAGAAGCCCAACAGTGTGCCAGTCATGTCAGAATTCAATCACATATGAAGGGTTACATAATTCGCACCTTAATGTCTTCTTTCCTTTAAACTAGGAAACTATGGTTGAAACCAATATTAAAAGCTAATGTTTCTCCAAGTTGTACTACAAGTACAGAGATTTAAACAAATAAAGAAAAGCACTGAATACGAGAAATCTATACCGCTTTATTGCTCTTGAGAGAATTTTCAGTATCAGTGAAGATGTACCCAATTTTATCACCAGGATTCTATTTTGGTCTTCTGAAGGAGCCTTTGGCAGCATCTATGGAGCTGTTCTGAATAGAAAAGAAGTTTGGAGAGTTCTGAGGAACATTGGAAAAATCCGAAGTGTCTCACTGGATTTTCTTAATCAGAAGCTTTTTTGGATACAGAACAATGATGGTGATGATGAAATTACATATATCAGATCCTGTAGCTATGATGGTAGTTCTGTTCATTTGCACAAACAGATCATACGGTATGTAAATGTGTATAAATTATCAAATTGGCAAGAAAATTGTCCCAATCCAACCAGTGTTTGAATTTAGGCGTCTATATCATCATCCCTAACATATAGTACTACTATTAAATCAAACTGCATTAGGTTAGCAGTTGATGACTTCCATATAGGAATTCAATTCTTGACTAACTTTCTTCTCAAATGTAGCAACAAATAGTTTCTGCAAGTATTCTATCACTTTCACCTTTGAAAGCAACATGGTTTTTGAAAACTAGTCATAATTTGGAAAATGTGCATACAATAGATTTGGATAGAAAACAACACTTTCTGCATAGAAAATAACATGCAGAGATATTATTTCCTGCATAAGGAATGCTATTTTCTGGAGTGAAAATTCTGTTTTCTGTGTAAAGCTATTGTTTTCAATTCTATACAGAATTACAGTGTTTCATTACAGATTTTTCTTCTTCGAAGAAAACACATTTAATGTGCAGTAAATAATATTTGAATGCAGCATAAAATTCTGTTTTCCACGGAGAAAATGCTGTTTTCTTTGTAAAATACCCATGTGTAATTTTTGTACAGAATAAATCTCAAACTGCGAAGATTCTCATCAGCCTACGATTCCTGTTGTTGGGTTTTCTAATCTCTTGAAATATATGTTTGCAACCATTTTTCTAATTTTAAAGTATTTTTCTTCTTTTCTTCCATATTATTAAGGCTTTAGAAATCTCTAGAGCCCCCTCCACACAGCTGAATAAAATCCCACATTATCTGCTTTGAAATGGGATATATGGCAGTGTGGACTCAGATATTCCAGTTCAAAGAAGATATTGTAGGTTTTTCTGCCTTGGCTTTCTGGGCTATATGGCTGTGTGGAAGGGCCCTAGCATGGCTCTATGGTTCACCTCCGACAGACAATTGACCAACCATAGAGTCATGCTGGAGAACCTAGAGATTTCTAGAAATAATATATTAATCATAGAATAATCAAAACCTCACAAGTTAAACATGCCAATGTTAGACTTGTAAACAGGGATCCTTCCACACAGCCCTATATCCCAGAATATCAAGGCCTAAAATCCCACAATATCTTCTTTGAACTGGGTTATCTGAGTCCCCACTATCAGAACCAATGATTGCTGCACATCGCACATCGCACTTGCCCTAGAAGCCCTATATACACCTCCTGTCACATCAGCACTTTTAATCTTTGTACCCATTCTCTGGCCGGCACAGTTTTATTGTGTTTTAGTGTATTGTGCCTGTTGTTTATTTTGCTTTATTCTGTTTTTAATTGTTTGATTTGCTTAGATTGTATTGTTGTGTTGTGTGTTGAGGCCTCGGCCTGTGTAAGCTGCATCGAATCCTTCGGGAGATGCTAGCAGGGTACAAATAAAGTTTAATAATAATAATAATAATAATAATAATAATAATAATAATAATAATGTGGGATTTTCTGCCTTGATATCTTGGGATATAGGGCTGTGTGGAGGGGCCCTTGGTTGCCTGGACTTCTACATGCAGGACTGCATGATTCCCACCCTGATGTAATTTCAGTTCCATTGATTTCAACTGCTGTGGATTAAAGTTGATCTTATTAGGCTGATTAACTTTTTTTTCTCCTAGCACAAAGCTGAATGAATGGATGCTATCATTTCTTTTATTTCCTACAGAAACCAAGTCTATGACATCTTTATCTTTGCTGACCATATATATTATTCTGACTCAACGGGTGCTATCCGACATGCCAATAAACACACAGGCAAAGATGTAGTTGCAATGAACCTGCAGCCAGCAAGTTCCCAACCTGCTGAGATACTGGTTGTACATCCATTAAAGCAGATCAGCACGAGGATGGATTCTAAAACACTTGGTAATTCTTAATGCAATGGCACTGATAATAAATATTTCTCCTGTTCCAGTCTATGCTGCTCCTTCTAATTTCTGATGGCATTTTTCAATGTATCTTTTTCAAATACCTTTAGAATCCTATAGCTGAATTTTCTGATTTATTTTATTTCTTGACATTTTTATGTCATCCCCATTACAAAATATATTGCCTCAGTATGCTCACTAGATAGATCTGAAGAGCATACTTCAGCATCCACTTTCTCCTGAATGGGACAATATTAAATACAGAACTTTTGATGGAATGGAAAATTCCAGGCAATTTGGGTAAGGGTAGATTTCTCACTCTCAACTGCAGCCCTCCCATCAATGCACTTGACTTCTTACTGGTTTTGGAAGGCCACTACAGTGCCGATATGAGATAATTCTGTGGCAATTATGTATAGTTTTTGTTCTGATATTTAAAACTAGAAGAAAACTCATTTTGCCCTACATGATAATTCTTTAGTTTATTATTTTGTATTCTACATTGTAGGTGCACCCTTATTCTCAGATATACATTTCTGTGTATGTCAGGAGCGACTTGAGAAACTGCAAGTCGCTCCTGGTGTGAGAGAATTGTTTGTCTGCAAGGACATTCCCAGGGGATATTTTGATGTTTTACTATCCTTGTGGGAGGCTTCTCTCATGTCCCTGCATGGGAAGCTGGAACTAATAGAGGGAGTTCATCCGTGCTCTCCCCAAATTCGAATCTGTGACCTGTCAAGTCTTCAGTCCTGTTGGTACAAGGGGTTAACAAGGGTTTAACCCATTGTGACACCGGCGGCTCCTTCAGATATATATGTGTGTGTGTGTCTGTGTGTGTATGTGTGTATGTGTGTGCGTGTGCGTGTATGTGTATGGAATATATTCAAAGAACAACAAAATCAGCAATCCTAGTCAGATATACATGAATAACTTGGATTGCTGATTTTGTTGTTCTTTGAATATGTCCCAGAATCATTGAAAAGTGATATCTACTGTATAAACAATGTAGTCAATTTTGATCATGCTGTGAGATATGATTTGTGAATGCCACTCGTGGCCTGCACTTGGCTCACAAGTCATGTTAAGTTATTTGCTTCCTAAAGTCTTAACTCCCATCTTTCAGATGCAACTTACATTTTGTGCATTACCTCATGCTGCTAGTTTGTTTGTTTGTTTGTTTTTTTGATATCACACATGACTCCTTGGCGGTTACCTATTTTTTTAAAAAATGTAATTATACTGGAAAACTGAACATTTCTCCCATAGATTGCATTTGTTTGTGGACATCCCATCCCATAGTTTGTTTTGGCCTCTAATGCACTGACATTCCCAAGGAGCTTATAGATAGCTAACATGATAATGATATTTGTTGAGAAATATACAAGACTGGACATCCACATGTATCATTACGCTGCTGTAATTGAAAATACATATTTCTCACTGCTTAATCTTGGAAACAAACTGCTAGTTGGTCCTATGTGGGCAGATGCATAGAGAGATATATGTAGGCAGGTACTGAGATGCTAAGTGATTGCTGACAGAGAAAGCTGAGGAAATCAGCCAACCTAATCTTGGAAGTCATTGCATAATTTCATTTCAGTTAGTGCTTCAGAAAAGGAGAAAATTTAGCTTACACATCAATGTGGAGTGGTGAGTAGTCAATAATGAAAATAATATGGATCACAATCAAAGCTAGCAATAGAAAGCCAGGCGGCTCAGGCTACCATTAGATTGTACTTGCTTGTTTTTGACTTGTTGCAACTCTAAGGCAGACCTATAATGAGGTTGTCTTGCCAGGATTTGTTCAGAATGAGTTTGCCTTTGCCTTCCTCTAAGAGCAGGGATGCATTCATACTGTAGAATTAATGCATTTTGACACTACAGGGACCAATGTTATGGAATTACGATAGTTGTAGTTTCACAAGGTCTTCTCTGGCTTTCTCTGCCAAAAAGTGCAAGTGCCTCTCCAAATTACAACTCCCAGGATTCCATGCATTGAACCATGGCAATATAAGTGATCTCAAACTGCATTCATTCTACAGTATAGATGTGCTATTAGTTTTAAAATACAGGATTCATAGACTCTATAGGTTTCTTTCTGCAGCAGGATAGCTAAACTGAGGCACAGGAATACAGACCTCTTTCAGTATAGGACTCCCTGCTCCTCTTTTTCTGGAATGGGTTCTTATAAAACATCAAGGGGGTGGAAAGGAGCTTAGGTTGCCCAATCCAGATGAACTCTCTGGACTTTGTATGTGCATTGCTTAGCTTAGCCAGCCCAAGAACCTGGATTGAGGGAAGGCTCATTAGCCTAAAGTACAAATGAGATTTACAAGGGGATCTTGCCACAAGGGAAACCTAGGAATGAAATCATGTACGCTTTAATTAGATGCCCTGCCGAGGCCAAGTCATTGTAGGTACTGGAGATTAAAATGCACAATCTAACATTGTTTTAAAAAGGCAATGAACGCTGATGTGCTTTGCATCTGCAACACAGTAACTGTTTTAACTGTTCTCTGCTTGCAAGGGTCATGTTTGGGCGATTAGTTACATGCCCTTTTCTTTGCACTAGATTAGTGCTATGTTTGCAGCAGGTCAAACCAGGATGCCTCCTACTGTTTTACCTGCTCTCCCCTCTGTACACTTGCTTTGCTCTGCCCAGATAGTTTCACATCAATGCAAAGTGTGGTATTGGTCACTCTACTTTTGCAACGCAGGTATATGAACTGCACAACTCTGTGATATAATCTGTTGCATAGTGGTAATTTCATAGTGGTAATTGCAGGCTTGGCATAATAGATAGATGCTACAGATAAGGAGAGTCCATATATGCTGCCAGCTGTGTGATAAAAGGGGAATTAGAGTTGCATAGGAATTGTTATATCACATACATGGTCATTGCAAAATGAAATGCCCCTGAAAGGCTCTCAGTGGTAGTATAGTGGGTGGACTCTGATAGTCATCATGACAGTCCACCCCAAGAAATATATACAACTGCAGGTCTTCTAAAAATATAATTGCTTATTTTCTGAGCACCTCAAAAGGTTTTGAATTGGAAATGAATGCTCACAATGATATACTGTTGCTGGTAATTCATTTTCTCCCTTCTCCTAAATACAAGGATGGTGGACTTGCAACAAAGTAAACAACTACTGGAAACAGATTCCTGTATACCTCGAAAAGATGTTAAACAAATTTCAAAATGATACCACAAAAGTACCTTTTGAACATGCCTGATGAAGAACTACAAAGGAAATTTGGAAAAAAGTGTTTTTCATGGCAGTGGCAGCTCGAATAGTATATGTTAGATATTATAAAACCTCAGAGACATCTTCCTTAGAGTGGGAAAATACTTTACAGATTTGCTGATAATGGATAAATAGCTGTACTCTTAAGAGGAGAACTTTTTAATGAATGGCAAGCAATGATTCAACATCTCAATGTAAAATTAAACTAAAAATGTATATAGAGGATTCTATAACACTGTAGACAAAGAGGAAGCAGATATTAATTTAGAGCCTATGATAGCTTTATATGTACTATTTAAATAGAAGGCTGTGATCCTTTAAAGAAAATATATTATCTGAGAATTGATTATAGAACACGAATAGCTGGAAAGTATTACACTGAATGCAACAAACATGAATATATGCGTATTTGAATAAATAAATACATCTTTAAAAAAAACAACTCAAAAGTAAACCTCAATTCTGCCATTTTATATAAAGGACACCATTTTACTGTGTCACTGTATATATTGGGACTTGAGTATCCATGGAGTTTGGTACCCAAGGTGGGTATGCAATGCATATATGTGTTTGAGGGCCCAGTGTATATTTGTTGCAAAACTTGACTTCAGTTTTGAGTGACTCTGTAAATCAATAATGGTAGGGTTGGCCCTGGCCCTAAGCTGCTAGTAGGTGAGAATTGCTCACACCAGTTTTCTACATAGGTTGAATCTAAATGAAGCCAATGGGATTTTGGCCTGCATCAATAGGAGCATTGTGTCTAGATCTAGGGAAGTCATGCTACCCCTCTATTCTGCTTTGGTTAGACCACATCTGGAATATTGTGTCCAATTCTGGGCACCACAATTCAAGAGAGATATTGACAAGCTGGAATGCGTCCAGAGGAGGGCAACTAAAATGATAAAAGATCTGGAGAACAAGCCCTATGAGGAGCGGCTTAAGGAGCTGGGCATGTTTAGCCTGAAGAAGAGAAGGCTGAGAGGAGATATGATAGCCATGTATAAATATGTGAGAGGAAGCCACAGGGAGGAGGGAGCAAGCTTGTTTTCTGCTTCCCTGGAGACCAGGACGCGAAACAATGGCTTCAAACTACAAGAAAGGAGATTCCATCTGAACATGAGGAAGAACTTCCTGACTGTGAGAGCCGTTCAGCAGTGGAACTCTCTGCCCTGGAGTGGAGGTTTTTAAACAGAGGCTGGATGGCCATCTGTCAAGGGTGATTTGAATGCAATATTCCTGCTTCTTGGCAGGGGGTTGGACTGGATGGCCCATGAGGTCTCTTCCAACTCTTTGAGTCTATGATTCTATGAAGTGCTTCACTTTCACTGGGTTGGCATATAGTTTCTTGTTGATTATACTAAAGATCCAATGCAGTTTAGTGGATTGAGTATTGGACTTTGATGCTGGACACCAGGGTTTGAATCCTTGCTTCAGCCAACCTAGCAGTTTGAAAACATGCAAATGTGAGTAGATCAATAGGTACCACTCTGGTGGAAAGGTAACGGTGCTCTATGCAGTCATGCCGGCCACATAACCTTGGAGGTGTCTACAGACAATGCTGGCTCTTTGGCTTAGAAATAGAGATGAGCACCAATCCCCAGAGTTGGACATGACTGGACTTAATGTCAGGGGAAAACCTTTACCTTTACTTAAGCCGACCTACTTGGTGAGCTTGGGCAAATTACAGTCTTCCAACTTAAGAGCAAGGCAAAGGAAACCCCCTCTGAACAAATCTTGTCAAGAAAATCCCATGATAGACTTGGGTTGCCGTAAGTTAGAAATGGTTTGAAGGCACAAAGCACAGAAACGAATATTGGCTCACAAAATGTGTGATTGTTAAATCATGTTCCAAAACTGCAATTAAAGTGGTCTGAGTTCAATTAAAGGTTCTGGACTGAAGAATTCACCAAGGCACGCCAAATGCAGTTGTTGTGGGCAAACTTGTATAGAAGCAGCTTAAGAAATGCATGTTGTGAATATAGATGAGAACTGAGCACATTTGGAGTTACTCTTTAATCTGAAATAATCTTCTTTTTCCAGTTGAAAGGCCTTGTCTTTCAAACAGAAGAAACTGCAAGAGAAGCATCTGTAAGCAAGACCCCAGGACCAGTCAATGTGAATGTATGAGTGGGTTCACTTTAAGCAAAAAGAGGAAATCATGTGAAGGTAACCCACTTCCACAAATAGCTATAGCTCATTCACGCAGGAGACACCAATGGCTCTTCCTCCAATGACATTGCAGGTTATAGGGAACACCATAAACATGTAGCCCAAGCCCTACAAATGTCCTCCACAAACACCATACTGCTCACCACCCAAGTGAAGGCTTTCATACGGGGACAATTTTATCCCAGATTTTATATGTTTCCTCCACTACAAACATCCCAGTGTTCCTTACTCTCTCCATTGGTGTGAAATTTTCATGACCTCACCCACTGCCTTTCCCTTAATCCTTTCCTAATATTTTCTATGGCACACAGAAAACAGAGGAATTTATCAGCAACTGAACATACTAGAAGGTTTACGGAGAATACACCATGAGTTGTATGGACTGGGATGTATAGTTCACCTGCAATCTAAGAGCACTCCACCAATAATGGACCTGGAACTAACTTGGCACACAGTATTACTAACTAAACCTACTGGAGGGGTTTGAGGGGACTGACTCACTATACAGGGAGTTGTAGTTTACCCTACAGCCAGAGAGCACACTGAATCCCACCAATAATGCTTTTAGAGCAGTGATTCTCAACCTGTCCCCAGGTGTTTTGGCCTACAATTCCCAGAAATCCCAGCCTATTTACCAGCTGTTAGGATTTCTGGGAGTTGAAGGACAAAACATCTGGGGACCCACAGGTTGAGAACCACTGATCTAGAGCAAACTTGCCCAACATAACAAATTTTAAGTACTGATGGAGGCATTGGTGTCAGTTGTAGTTAATTCACAACCTTACACATTTTGTACAATTTAAAAAAATGATTTTTTCAAATAACCCGAGCAACACTGGGTACCCAAGCTGGTATATAATAAAATAAAATAAACAAATAATTCCTCCTCACTCGTTAAGAAATCCATGATCAAAATGCACAAACTGATTAATATAAAGGCCCAAAGCAACAATACATTTTCTGGTACAGTAGAGTCTTGCTTATCCAGCCTTTGCTCATCCAACATTCTGTATTATCCAACACAGTCTGCCTCCCGCCCGGATCCACAGCTGTTTCAATACAATGCGATGTTTTGGTGCTAAATGGGTAAATACAGTAATTACTACATAACGTCACCATGTATTGAACTGCCTTTTCTCTCAATTTGTTGTAAAACATGATGTCTTTGTGCTTAATTTGTAAAATCACAATGTAATTTGATGTTTAATAGGCTTTTCCTTAATTCCTCCTTATTATCCAACATTTTTGCTGATCCAACGTTCTGCCGGCCCGTTTATGTTAGATAAGTGAGACTCTACTGTATTTTATTGGCATGTGCTTGAATGCATTACAGAGCTGTAGTCCATTCAACTTGAAAAAGTTTTACTGCAACTTCCAGAATTTCTTCACCAGCACAACTGGAAGAACATGTTAGCTGGTGGCATCTCAAACTTGTAGTCTAATAATGTTTCCCTCCAGTATTGTAGTGCATTGTGATAGCTTTTTTAGAGGCATACATGTTGATGATCATTTGATTTTGACTTGGGATTTTGAAAACATGCATAACCGTATTTTCATTTACCCAATTCTGCAAGTAAACGTGTTACTAGGCATACATTTGGTACCCTATCGTCATAAAGTTAATTGCTGGTAAATAAATAAATATGCACACATTTCTGATTTTCCATATTACAAGATGTTTTTTGTAATAGCCAATAACAAATTTCTCTTTCCACAGTGAAGATGCTTTAGCATAATTATAATGTAATGAAGTAACTATGGATAAGTATTTTTTTTCCTGGAAGTCTTGTTTTTGGCAAAAATACTAAATATGTCAAATCTGTTTCTTCCCTTTGTCAGATGTCAATGAATGTGCATTATGGAACCATGGTTGTACTTTAGGCTGTGTCAATATTCCAGGATCCTATTATTGTACTTGTCCAAGAAATTTTATTCTGCTGTCTGATAAGAAAACTTGTTATGGTAGGTAACACGCAGACAATTTTTAACAACCAACAAAAACTTTGTCCCACCCCCTTAAATCCCCTTCTGTGTGTATAGAAGTTGCATTGAAATTTCTCACTCTGTTGATCACTTTCTCAAGAATATTTCACACAACTATCATTTAGATGGCAGCATTTGTCAAGGACACCTCAACAACAAAAATACCACGCAAAAAACCTTAGGTTGAGATCCTCTGAAAAGATCAGGCAAAACTGGACTACCATTACTCTTATGTAACTGAAACCCTTCTGGAATTATCAATCAGAATTATACCAAAATAATCATTATTTTGTTGTTGCTATTATAGTGCTCATATTGTTATCAGCTTTAGCAGAATGATGATGTTAGCAATGATATTTTAATGCAATATATTCTGTTTTCATTGTGTTCCAGAAACATTTCTGTACGTAGCCAAAATCAATAATGCCTTGTCTTGCCAATGTTGAGCTCCTTCCATTTTAATAATAGTGCTGGTGCCCCTGAAGGTTATTCCTTTTTTGAACTGCTGAAATCCTATTAATATGATATAGTTTGTTCATCAGGTAATGAGGTTGAATGAGAAGCCTATTCCGAATACTGAGTTAAAATATGTAATAGAATTCTCTTCCCACCTCCACCATCTTTTTTGCAAAATCTCATATCATGGCATATTTGTTTATTTCTCTCTATAATTTTCTTCTTGTTGTATGTTTTCAAGTCATTTCTGTCTTATAGGGACCTTTAGCAAACCTTCTTTGGGGTTTTCTTGTCACAATTTATTCATATTTGTTGCCTTTGCCTTCCTTTGAAGCTGAGGACCCTTCCACACAGGCGTATAACCCCAAATATAAAGACAGAAAATCCCACAATATCTGCTTTGAACTTGGCTATCTTTGTCCACACTGCCATATATTCCAATTCAAAGCAGAAAATGTGGGATTTTATTCAGCTGTGTGGAGGAGGCCTGGGATAATGTGATTTGTCTAGAGTCACCCATTGGGTTTCTATGGCCAAATGGGATGCTGGTCTCCTAGAGTTGTAGTGCAATGCTCAAACAACTATGCCATAAATAATATAATGGCTTATATGTGTAGATTGTTTCTATTTCTATAGATGTGTTATTGTTTACCTGTGCAGCATTGAATTTTTCCAGATTTGTAAGCCACTTTGAGTCACTCTCAGGTCGCAAAAGAAACAAACTAAATAAATAATAAATAAACCATAGTCTTCCCTGTTTTAAGAGGGAGGTTTGGTTGAAGCTATTTCTGGACTTACATTTTTGGTTTGAACAGATACTAAACTAAAAAGTATGGTGAATACAATCCAGATCATGCTCTTCAGGGTTTCCCTGTGAGTAAACAAACTTTCATGGAGGCCCATAGATTAAAAGGTCATCCTGAACTTTACAGACCTCTTAAGTGCTGCAGTAGAGCAGTTTCTTTAACATCAAAAGAGCAAGTTTAGCTGTAAGGTGAAACTCAACAATGGCTTTCCTATTCCAAGCAATATACAATGCACACCTGAAATGAATGAACTGGACATGATTTACAGAACAACATGAGAGAAATTTAATTAGTTTTCCCAGTTGTGTTAATTTTTTTGTCAGGCTGTGTAAACAAACTGGATTTAGTGCTATTAGAAAGTTTAGGTTTCAATCCTTTAAACACTATTTGAAAATAAAAAGTACTAAACTAAATGGAATGCACTTCTGAGTAAGGTACTGCATAATCAAGACTGTCAGTTTAGATGTGGAACATTCTCTATTTGTTGCTGTGTATTGGTAAAGCCAACACTTTCCATGGATTCTGGGAAACAGCTGTGGGCAACCCAACATTTGTTTCAGTCTTACTGCCCATTTCAGCAGCTGTCTCCATATGGCAGTTTGGGTACTAGAACAAAAGAAACAACAGAAGAGCATGCCATATAACATAAAAGGAGCCTGGATAAATTAATTTTTTACTATGTGAATCCTCCAGCCAACACTGTCCATTTTAACAGGGGGCTTCTGAGAGTGCTTCCAAACAGCACCAAAAGCTGCATTTTATAAATGAGGCAAAAAATCCCACAGACCTGTCATTCCCGGGAAATGGTCCCTCGCTGTCCTCTCAGGCTTTCTTTGTAGTGGATCAAGATGGAGGGTGAAATGGGGACATTTGGTGGAAGTTTTTTTTAAAATTACACTATTATGGTTTGGACCTCATATGTGCACATGCATATATCTTAATGTAAACACAAGCAGATTCATATGTGTGCATATGAGGTTCAGCACATAACGAAGTGATTTTTTTTTAAAAAAAACTTTTGTCAGATCTCTCTCTTCATCCAATCGCTAATTCAAGCTCTCTTTAGTATTATCAAGTTTAAAAGAAAGAGTTTCAGAGAGTTTCAGAGAGTTCTAATTGCTTTCCTATTCTGCTTCCATTGAGCCACCCAGGTTTCTGTGGCTCCATGTCTGACAGCCTAATCAGCTGATCAGTTGTTTCAGGCTTTTAAAAAGTGCACATGTGCTGGAGCAATTCACACAAAGGTAAGGGAAAGGCAGGGCATGTTTTGCATGACTGCAGGTGCACATTTTGGAGGCAGAATAGGGATTTAAGTGCACCTTTTAAACATGTGCTTTTCAGCTGTTAACCTGATTCCATCAGCATTTGATGTGGTATGTCAGATAGTACATAGATGGACCAATAGTAAAATTTTGCTGCCTTAAACTAAAACTTGTACTTATCAGTATAGCTGTGGTCATTTGATTCTACCAAAAGCAGTTCTACCTCTGTTTACAAATTACTTTTGCTCACCAGCCCAACTAGCCAGTGAAGAGGTTCAAATACAGGGACCCTCCCTGCTTTGTAAGGCAGTCAATATAGTTGTGAATCATTACATTTGTCTCTTTTTCTTGTATTGTGTTGTCCAGCTGTTGTTATCTTTTGGTGATATAACACTGGCTTAGCAGTTTTAAATATCTACTTCTAGTTCCAACTGCAAAATGTAGTATAGCCCCAAGAGTGGACCATGTAAGCAGTTTGATAATATTTCAGGAGACATTACTTCCATTGGGAACTAAGTCATAAAGACTAAAATATGAAATTTGAGTTTTGATGGTAGAATGCCTTGTTCTTGACAATGTAAATGTTAAACAGACTAATTTCTAAAGGTGATGGTTCTTTGTGTTAAGCTTGGCTTGAAGCTGTGCTTTCAGGCTTTCCGTGTCATATGTGAGCATAATCATAAAAGAAAAAAACCCCCACTTTTCATACTCTCAGGGGCATTTCTGTCACATGTTAAACAGTTAGATGAGTTGGACTGCTGCACATTTAGCTCTGCTTTTGGGATTCCTTGTTTCTCCTCTCTGTTCCAGATATTTTTATTTTTAATTTGTTATAGAACTAATTCCCTGTACAAGCAATTACATTCAGTGCAGCCATGGTTGTGGGCAGACACCCAAAGGGCCTGTTTGCTTTTGTCCTGAGGACTCAGTTCTCCAAGCAGATGGAAGAACATGTTTAGGTGAGTAACAATATTTAAATTTCAGGACTGTATCTCAAAATGTTTGGTGAAGCACCAGCACTATTTGACAAAGAAGGCCAATAGCCATGTAAAACTATAACTCCTATGTTTCTAGAACATTGAACCATGGCTGTTAAAAGTGGCAACAAACTGCATTACTTCTACATCCTCAGATATCTGGCAGACCGAAACCATTTCAGGATTCATTATTGTCATACTTCAGTTCTGTTTGGGGACAGATTGCATTGGGACAGGAAACAATGAGTGGCTAGAGAAGTGATAAAAACATGCCTGTTTTAATCATGGGAAACGGCTTTGAAAAGAGAAGTTGCAATAAAACCGAAAGCACTCTCTCGACAAGTTTCAGGATCATTGGGTTTCACCGATTCATTATCCAAAGCCATTTCATATTGCAGTGTGAAAATCACTTTTATTTGATATGTCATTAAATGAGGTTCAGTTGTTTAATATCTACTGGAATTCATTATTTTTATACATAGATTCTACTGTGTGCCTTTTTTTTAAATACCGTGTTCTTCCTGGTATGTGTAGATGTGTTTTGCATATGTGAACTCCCTTCAACCATTTTTGGGGATGAAGTTATTTCTTCCAAATTGCTGTAGTTTTGTGAGACATTTGTTCTCCACTGTCAGAGAGCTCTGGTGTCACAACAAACTGCAAATTATAGGATTTTGTAGGATGGAGCTATGGCAGTTAAAGTGGTGCCGAACTGCTATAATTCTGCAGTGTGGCTCGTCTATATCAGTGCTTCCAAACCTTTGATTCTCCAGGTGTTTTGAACTTCAGCTCCCACAATGCCTAACAGCTGGTGAACTGGTTGGGATTTCTGGGCGTTGAAGTCCAAAACACCTGGAGAACCAAAGTTTGGTAACCACTGGTCTATATGGATGTTTTCTATAATGGCTACATAATCTGGCTATAATCCACGTTAACAAGAACTACATAATAAAAATAATGTATTGTTGATAGCCAGAGTTTGTTAAATTATCAGTAATGTTGTGGGAGAGGAGGGGAAGGAACAATCCAGATGCAACAATGGTAAATTTCAGAATGAGAGAGGAGGTTAGGTCGATGAAGTACATACCGTATTTGCAAATGTGTAGTTGAATCTCACAAAGGGATTCATGAATTATGGATTCTTTTTGCCTCACATAGAGTCTGGAGAGCAACAACTGATTTCAGAGGATAATAAATGCATTTGTGCTGTAGGCTAAACCCAATTGTTATTGGAGTAGGCCAACCAAATCAATGTCAGATAAGGGCTAACTTGGCAAATTCTCATTGATCCAATAAGCCTACTTTAGTTGCGATTAAGATGGGTTTAATCTCATATGTCATGGATTGGCCCTTGTCCATTGTCAAAGTTAGCCATTTTGAGGAACAGATTAACTTTTGTAGGGGTTGGAAGAAGTCTTCAAGGAGAGGAAGCCCTTCCTGCACTACTACTCTTACGTTCCTTATGTCAAAAAATCAAGGGTGGCTTTGTTTCTTCCAGAACTATTTGAGCCCCACATCTCAGCTTTTACCGAGGCTAGAGAACTAGCCTTTAATTTAAAAATGAATGGACAGAACAGAGGCCAAATGATGTACCAAATGGCCACTGGGTCACATGCCTAGAATCCAGATAAAATCTGGTTAGCTGGGCAATATGGCAATCATACACATAACAGAATTCTTTAAATTGGTTATCTCCAATACAAAGTGTTACCATACTTTGCTTAATGCCTGGTTGTAAGTCTAATTCAGAGCCTGCACAAGTTACTTTGTTAGACTGCAGTTGCCAGTACAAACCACCCAGGATGGGCAATAGCCATGATTCTGGGAGTTATAGCTTAATAAAGTAACATTTCTGGATTCTATTCGGTGCCAGTCTGATTTTAATTTATATTTCATTTTAGAATCCACATTTTTTTAAAAAAGGAAAACATTTTTTGAAGGCTGCACATCTGATAATGGTGGTTGCAGCCAGATCGGTACTTTTCTAAGTCCAACAACATGGGATGTGATTGTTTCCCTGGTTATATCCTCATGGAAGACAAGAAACATTGCACTGCAACAGAAAGTGCCGTGATGTTTGACTGTAATAGAAATATACATTATGTTAAAAGTTCTGGAAACACATGGTCAAATCTGGGAGAAACCAGTGGGGTCACTGAATCAAGCAGTGCAAAAAGTAAAATGGACAACTGCACTGTCACAATTTCTTAACCTTTCTCTTCTGGGATGCAACTTCTAAATTGCTTAAATTGAGTTTGTTGACTCAAACATGGGAAAAATAAAGCAATATGCTCTCATGTATGTGTGACTGTTTACAAAAAGTAAAAGTCTGCAGCATGGAGAAATTTTATTTCTTTCAGACTGATTTTTTTAAAAGGTAGAATCTTCCTTATTCTCACCTGTGCAGCATGGCTGTCTTCAGAAGGTCACTACTTTCATTTCATGATTTCAAAGTTTACAAAACTTTTTTAAAATAAAAAACTCTTTGTCAAGTTTGATATAGCGAAAGGAAAGGCAGAAAAGTGCAATTTCGAAAGGTCAGAATTAAGTGAATTAAGCAAAAACAAAGTAGTGACTCCTGAAGTAGCAAAATTTTAAATAAATACATAAAATGAAAAAAAAAACACACAAGGCAAGGATCAGGCAGCTGGACTACTGGGGCATCGCTGCTTCCTAGGGCACAGCCGATAGAAACATCCATTCCCCTAATAACACCAATTTGAATCAATGTGGGCGAATCTGACAGATCCTATCCCAAGTGTTTTTCAACGTTTTCTCCAGTTTTATGGTAATTCCTGAGTTCATCGCTGTCTGATTTCAGAGGATAGAATTGTCATTATGTCATGATAATTCAGTAGACCCTTGATATCTGCTGGGGTTTTTTCAAGTTGCCTATCCTAATGAAAATAAAATATTATCAAACTCCCATAAATCTAAAGTGATGTTTTCTCTAAAAGGAGCATTCTATTCTCCAACAGGAGAGTAGTTAACCCCCTGAAATTTCTTACCACTAGAAGAACCTCATGTGTATACATAAATATTTACTATGAGATAGATACTTCCTGGTGGCACAGTGCGTTAAACTGCTGTGCTGCTGAACTTGCTGACTGAAAGGTCAGTGGTTCGAATCCAGGGAACAGGGTGAGCTCCCGCTGTTAACTCCAGCTTCTGCCAACCTAGCAGTTAAAAAACATACAAATGTGAGTAGATCAATAGTTACCGGTTCTGCGGGAAGGTAACAGTGCACCATGCAGTCATGCTGGCCACATGACCTTGGAGTTATCTACTGGCAACGCCGGCTCTTCAGCTTAGAAATGAAGATGAGCACCACCCCCCAAAGTTGGACACAACTAGACTTAATGTCAGGGGAAAACCTTTACCTTTTAGATGCATAGATGAAAGATAATAGATAGATTCATACAATGGTTATAATGTTCAGCATGTCACATGTATTAATAGAGTATCAAATTTAACTAATGTCACATGTATTGATAGAGTATCAAATTTAATCTTTCATTTTATTTATTATCTCATTGCATTTTTTTTGGTTGGAATAACTGGTATTTAAAAATTTGAAACAGATAGGGGAAAGAATGGATGCTGCACATGTTAGCCTGACTTTTTTATTCAAATACTCCAGTCTACAGATTATAATGGGATCAGAAGAGTTAACATGCTCTGAAATTTATCCCAAACAGGATCCAAGCCATTTCTGTTGTTTGCAAACAGTCGAGACATCCGCCGCATTGGTTTTGATGGAACAGATTACTCAAGTATTCTCAGCTGGCAGATGGGAGCAGTCTTAGCTCTGGACTATGACCCTGTTGAAAATAAGGTGAGGTGTTTTTTAAAAAGAGAGGATTTTGAAGTATCACAAGGACACATGGTTTCTGCTTCTTTTACATTTTAACCCCTTAGTTGCTAGTGTACTGTAATAAAGGAGAGCTGCAATGTTTTGCTGAAGACTAAGCAGATAGCTGGGGTTTTGTTTATAGGACTTAAATTTCATTTAATTTAAGTTCTGCATTTGGACTTAGATCCCATCTTCAAGATATCTCATTATGAATGCAAAAATATATCAAAAGCATATATATATATATATATATATATATATATATATATCTCAAAATTTAAAATTCAAAATGTTTCTGGTTCTAACCCTTTTGTCTAGGGGGTACTCAGCTTTCTTAATAATTATTTAAAACAAGCTGTCCCCTGACACACATTGCTGTGGCGCAGTCTGTGTATATGTGTTTTTTTTGTGTATATGTGTGTATATGTATTTGTATATATGTGTGTATATGCGCGTTTGCATATATCTGTGTGGTTTTGTGCATGTGTTGTAATGTGTGTTTTTTGGCCTTTAAGTCTCTTCTGCTGTGTTTTTCAGTGTTTTTATGAGTGATGGTCACTCATTGGCCTGATAGGTATATTGTGTCCAAATTTGGTGTCAATTCGTCTATTGGTTTTTGGGTTATGTTAATCCCCAAACTAACATTACATTTTTATTTATATAGACGAGGAAAAATTAATATTATAAACCATTGGGTTATGACCCAAAATGCCTTTCCCCCTAATTTTTTTAAAGCTTTTCAATAAAGAAATGTTTTATTTATTAATGCTTTGGCACCTTTATAAATATGGTGCTCTCCATTTTTATATGTTAAAAAAAAAGCCATCGACCCCGAATAAGAGCTTTAGTGGTATGTCAAGGTCTTTAGGAAGTATAACTACTTCCTGACTTTCTGAAAAAAAGTAAAAACTTGGCTCTTTGAGAATGCAGCGGAATAGAGAACATGAAACTATGAATGATGAACATGGAATGGCCAGACAATATTACGGGAAAACGATTTTAACAAGATGACATTGGTGACTACATGTTTCAATGGTTTTATATATGTTTTTATATTGTTATGTTGACTGTTTTTAGTCACACTTTTATGAATACATGGCATCAAATTGTGCCAATCTGTAACCCGCCTTGAGTCGCCGTATGGTTGAGAAAGGCGGGCTATAAATGTTGTAAATAAATAAATACTAGGAGGCAATGAAAAGACAAGGAAGTGTTCATTATTGATTATTTGCCGATTTGTCCTACAAATGTTTGGGCAATCCTCCCCCTTTTTCTCCGTATCTGGGCCAAAATAACTGTGAGTGGCTGTGGGTGCAGACAAATATCATGTCTTGTCCTTGGTTGAGTCAAAAATGCAGTTAGTGTATTAAGTGATGGTTTCATCTCTTAGGGCAGAAATGCATTTCTCTTTTTGCTAATCTTATTTTATATCTTAACTTTTCTGAGAGTGCTATAGCCCATATCCTATTTAACCACATTCTCTAGTTTTTTTCAATGTACTGACTGTTTTGAGTATTGTGGCACATAGCATGAGTAATATAAGATTTTTATTTACCCAAGTCCTTATTCTTATTTTCAGATACAGAGATCAGTAGTAAAGCTCCCCTTAAGTGTATTGTTTTCCTGACTGTTTGTTTTATCCATGATAGAAAGTGGCAAAACTATGAGGAAGAACACGTGCACATGGACAGGGTACATAGTTTGCTTTTGCCTGAGCCTATAGGGAAAGGCAAGATTTGACCCTGTTTTGCCCACTCCTGAGCTGAGTGCAAACTACATTATTTTGCACTGAGTCAAGTAAGCCAGGGACAAAGTAGGAGGAGATAAGCAAAACTGGAACATTTAAAAGCAGTTGAATAAGTGGGATGATTGTAAAATCAGGATTTAGGGATCATAGAGTTAGAAGTGACCGCAAGGACCATTCAGTCCAAGCCCTTATAGATTCTGTCAAACTGGGACAGTTGGAGGGTAGGTATTATAGCTTGTTTCGCATGTCACCTGCCTCATTTAACAACTTTCAGAAGTAAAAACAAGGTCCAGCATTACAACCTGACTCCTTTTAAGGCTTATGTTTTGTATTATGGATTGGCAGCCTGAAAGCAAAATGAAGGATATTGAGGATACCGTATATAGGGCAGCTTGGATTTATGTGCTAAGCATGCTCAGGTTGCTGGAGTCATTCTGGTTGAAGGATAAGTGCCTGCTTATTTGATCCATAATCGTGGACTATGTTTTTGTAAATAACATATATCCCCCCACCAAAATAAAGAAATGTCACAACTAAGGACATGAGATAAGAAAATCTGAACCAGAAATAACAATAATTAGTTATAAACTTTTATTTTCTCATTACAGATTTATTTTGCCCACACAGCCTTGAAGTGGATAGAGAGAATTAATCTGGATGGCACAGATCGTAAAAAAGTTATCCACGAAGCAACCCAGAGACCTGAAGGACTTACTGTGGACTGGATTAACCGCAAATTGTATTGGACTGACCCCGGGTATGCTTTCATCTCAGATATTATGGGACATTTAATGCCAGCATAAGGCATGGCAATAAAGAAGGACTAACTGAAATGCTGTTCTGAAATGTCCGTATGCTTTTGTGTGCTTGAGGCACGTCATAATATGAGGATTCAGCACCAGAAAAAACAATTATCCAGTGCTGAAGGGTCAGACAGACATTTGGTTGAATGCTATGCTAGATAGACATGGCTGAGTCTTGTTGTGGTGTGTCTTCAAGTCATTTCTGACTTGAGATGAACTTAGAACAGGGTTTCCTTGCCAAGATTTTTTCAGAGGGGATTTGCCTTTTCCTTCCATAGCCAGGAGGTCTGAACCCTGATTTCCAGAGCTGTAGTTCAGCACTCCAACCATTTACACCACATGAGAGCCAGTGTTTACATTTAACACTAGAACTGTAAATGTTGGGAGGAAAAGAAGACAGTTTTAGAAGTTTTGTATCATTTCATTGTTTTTGATTTCAGGGAGTTAAAGAGGAGTAATATAGTTTGGGGGTTACTTTGTAGTTTGGGGAAGCACTGACATGCTCTTGCAATATAATTATTGATGCCCCCCCCCCCTAAACTGGAAATTTGCTCTGAGTCTCCTTCAGGGTTTGAAGGGTGGGGTATAAATAGAGTAAATAAATAAATAAATAAATAGGATTCCATGGGACTGAACCATGGTAGTTAAAGTGGAATAATAGCACTATAATTGCATAATGTGAAAGATATTCTACCCCTAAAATATTCTATTATAACTGCTGTTATTGTTATTGAAAGAATATCTACCCCTAAGATATTCTATTATAACTGCTGTTGTTGTTCATCATTTATATAACTAACAAAATGCTTGGGTCACAGCAAAACATTAAAGCTCTTATCCAGCTAGTTTACAATTGGTATTGGAGGGACCAGCCCGAGAAGGTAAGGTCAGAAATGGAGTTTGATACAGATGAAAATAGAGCAGGTAAAGTGAATTGTTTGTAGCTGTAGCATTTTGTACTCCTGCATTTTGATTATAGTTACAGCCTAAGCTTGTCTTTTGATTTAATACATTTATTGTAACAACAATCTAAATGTGTGTACATATTTCAGGAAGTTCTGTATTGAAAGCAGTAACCTCAATGGACGGCAGAGGAAAATAATTATTCAGGGAGAGATGTCTCATCCACGAGGAATTGCTGTTCATCCTTTCACTGAGTAAGATATACAACCTGCTTTGAAATAGTAGGTGTGGTGGAACTACCCAATCCAATCTAGTACTTGCCATATGTCTTGTACTACAAATCTTAGGCTGATAATTGCTGGTGGAGAGACTCCAAAGGAAAACAAATATTAAATTGTTGTTTAGATTTGTCTTTCGGTATACCTGCTGTATATTGCAGGGGTGGGCAACTGTGTGAGTTCCACTGGGAAGTTTTCTGTGCCTTGGATCCTCTAGTGAAAGAATACAGTGGGGAAAAACAGTGTGGGCTTGGCATTGTCTGTGATGGATGGGAAATCCAGGGAGCTGTCAAAAAAAAAAAAACTTTCAAAATTCTAACTTTCCTAACTTATGAGCTAAGTCTTGTTGTGTTTACCAATGGTTTATATGCATTCTCTTTTTATTACAAGGTGAAAATGATTTTTTAAATAGTTAAATCTACACAATGATTTATTTCTGTTTTTCTTCAATTGAGGCAAATATTTTGGACTGACCTAGGCATCAACCCAAAGATTGAAAGTTCTTCCTTACAAGGTTCCAATCGACGTATTATAGCAAACTCAAATTTGCTGTGGCCCACTGGAATAACTATCGATTATTTTGCGGACAAATTGTATTGGTGTGATTCAAGAAAATCTGTGATTGAGACCGCAAACCTAGATGGTTCTAAAAGGCAGATACTCACACAGAATGATGTAGGTGAGGCTTTGGGATTGATATTTAATTATTTTATGCATCAATAAAACCAGTTTCGGGGTTATTAAATGTCTTGTGAAATCTATTAACCATTGTGTGCAAGATTAAAAGAGATTCTTAATCAAGTTTTTGAAACCTTTATATCAAGCTGAATCCTTGGACCCCAAATATACTGTTATAATTATGTGACACATAACAGATTATATGAGTCCAAAGCCCTTTCTGGGTAAAAACACATCTGTTTATCAGTCAAATATTGCTGTCAGGACATGGATTGGGGTGGTTGTTTGACCTAGAGGACTAATTGTACCAGTACTGCTATTGCTTTTCATACACAATATTATTATGAAATTGGAGGCTAGGCTGCTAATTCATTTAAATAGTCCTGGTTTATTCAGTGAATTTTGAGATTTTATACTAATTGACATAAGGGAGAAAAGGGGTAGAGAGAGGAAATATAAGAGTACCTTTAGTACTAACTCATGGGGGGGGGGGGAAGCACCTTCATTGTTATCAATCCACTTAGTCACTCTACTGAACTCTGACTCATTTTGGGCCTCAATCCTAGGGGAAAATCAGGATAACAACAATACTCAAATAAATATGTTGTCTTGTCCACTTGCTATACTGACTGGTTGGGGTATTCTGGAAGTGATGCCCCTGTCCCAAAGTAACTTTACTAAGCTCTGTCTTTTTGCCAAAAGACATATGCTTTTTGCAACAAGTCAGGTGACAGGGGATAAAATAAGGTAACACTTCAGACTTTGTAAAGAGGAAGGAAGAGAACTCCATGCTGCTCAAAAAGAATATCATTTAAATAAGGATTCTTATCACAGTACTACTGCCATCTACTGTCACTTCTTCTAGTGACATCTAGTGAATAGTGAGAGCATTCAAAATATACAACTTTATCACACGGGGCTTTTCCCCTGTCCTAGGACGCTGCCAAGATGCAGCCAGGATGGAGCCTGCTGGAGCCCATCAAATGATGCAGAGCTACTTCCAGCAGGGCTCTGTATTGGATCTGTCTCCAAAGCATGGTCAGAGGCAGACCTGAGAACATGGGTGACTGTCCATTTTCTCATTCATTAAGCCAGGGCAAGTGCAGCAGGAAGCCAGGGCAGCCGGAAAATTTTCTGCAAAGTTAATGGGATGAAGTGATGCACTTGCCCCATGGTTTCTCTTGCTGCTGCACAATTTCCTCATCCTCTGGCTTATGGACCTCCGTCTGATGAGGTCCATAGCCCGCCTGAGTCAGTATGCAAAGGGATCTAGTAGCATCCTTGAGACTGAGGGAAAGATGTTTGTAGCATAAGTTTATATAAACTGGTTGTTATATAAAGATTGTTGTTTTCTATTTCGTATGCAATCTATGAATATCTATGCAATCTATGAATATTTTTACTACAAACCTTTTTCTTTTAGTCTCAAAAGTGTTCCAAGATCTGTTTGCATATCTGAAGAACAAGATACCTCAAAGAAAAGTGATCTATATTACATGGAATAATGGGATCATATCTTCTTTTTCTATTATTTCTTCCTCTTCTTCCTCCTCCTCCTCCTCCTCTTCCTCCTCCTCCTCTTCTTCTTCTTCTTTTCTTCCACAATTGTATATAGTGCTTTACAAGAATATGAGAAAGCAGACTGACAAAGGCATGATATGTTGTATTTTTAGGTCATCCATTTGGCATAACAGTGTTTGAGGATTATGTTTGGCTCTCTGACTGGTCAAAGCCTTCATTATTGAGAATGGACAAGAAGACTGGCCTTGACAGAGTGCGCCTTGGAGGCAGCATGCTGCGACCCTCGTCACTGATTATTATCCATCCTTTAGCAAAACCAGGTATATTTCAGGGGTGAGACCCTGCAGTCCTTTCCATGTGTTATTCATTACCTGCTAGGTAGATTGTCTGAAAATGTCAGTTGCAGATGAGTTGTCTTTAGTGCAATGGTGAGGAAATTTTGGCCCTCTAGATGTTTTGAAGCACCCATGGAATTTGTTTTAGTTCAGTGAAAAAAAACTTAAAACATTTAGGGAACTGAAGGTTTTTTACATCTGTTCAAAATAATGAAAATAGCTGCCATAGCAAAGGATTAGATTAGATATCTATTCAAATCTGAAAATCATGACTAAGAGAGCAATCCAGATATGTGATGTTCTCCCCACCTCTCTCTCCCCCCTCACTCTCTCTCTCTCTGACAATTCTTTTTTTTTTTTGCCCAGTTTATTTCAGAAATAGGCAATTATCCATTTGCTTTCTGCTTCAAATTAGGAACTGCGTATGTTACTCTGGCATTTGTTCAGTCTAGTCAGAGTTCCAAAAAGTTATTTTTCAGAAATTTATATCCCCCTCTTTCCTCCAAAGAAGCACAGGTACACCCAGCTAATAAAGCTTTTGACATATATGCTCTTTTTTACAAAGTCTTTTTTATACTTCCTAGACCTCCCCCCCCCCTTTCCTCCTTGTCTTCTGCCTAGCTAGAAGGTTTTTTTAGGAGCATAAACACAAGGAAGGATGATGAAGGAGGTCTGCAGAAATACACTGTTTCAGTGTTGGGTTGCATCAGAGTGTTTGCAGCAAGTGATGCAAGAAAGTGTGAGATGAGCATCTTGTGTTTTGCTCTATCTGATCTTACTGTTGCTCTCTCTATCTGCCTAAAACAGGCAAGATGAATAGCAGTTGCCTTCATAATCTCTTACTCAGCATGCATGAATAATAAACTGAGACAGAAGGGAACACAGATAAACCTGTCTCCCCAGCTATCACTGATACATTAATGAAACATGATCAAACATTTGGCCACCAAAATAGAAATCATAAACAAAATGGAATCTCGTGGAAGATTTTTTTTTAATCCCTAGATACATTTTGGAAGACATTCAAGTGTTTTCTAGAAGACTCAAAATGTTTCTGTTTATAATGCATGACTTGCCTGACTTGGTTGTTTCATTTGATGCATGGGTATTGTTATTTTTGAATAGTCAGTTTGTTGAAAAATGTTGAACTGCTCTTCTTCTTTTTTTTGTGGAGCAGAAATTTATTGATTTTCTTTCCAATGTTATTTCCGCCTCTAGCATCAAATTTCTGTTTAAAAAGTAATGCCCAAGAAGACATCTAGCTTATTAATGAAGTACACTCAGTAATTGCAAATTATGGAGCAGTGGCTAATGATGAGTTCAGCAGCCTGACTTGCTCAATCATTCTTTATTGTTACAGGCCATATGTTTACATCGAAGGAAGGTGGCCCAGCTAACAAGATGTCTGTACTGGGTACATTCCCCCAGTATCCCTTGGCTAACAGTGCATCCAGAGACAGCATCAAACAAGATCTACAGACAAAACAGGAGCTGACTGCGGAAATCGTGGTGTCTAGTAAAGATTGTTTTCTATTTTGTACTGGCACAGGAAGTAGAGAAATGATACATCTGGAGTTGGGCAGAGTGTACACCTTCTACCTGTCATAGTTTAGTAGAGAAAGTCCACTTTAATAATTTGTTGTCCCATTTTCTTAGCTAGTTTTTAAAAGGTCCTAGTTGCTCACTTTTCTTCCTACTTTCTCATTTCATCTTCTGCTTATTGCAGTTGCTGTAAACTGACTTCAAAGTGCAAAAGGGGTTTGTACTTTATCAAAAAACCAGAAGAGAGAAGAGAGGTCAAAGAGTTATCCATTGTCAGTATATACACACCAGAATTTCTTTGCTCAAAGTAGTAGTTCTTAGTGTATTTCCTCATCTTTTAAAAAGGGCCCCATGAGCCTAACACAAATCTATCCCCTAAAAATTGAAAATTGGGGAGACTTTGGATATGATTTTTGCTGATTTTTAAAAAGGGTTTTTTCTTGGGAATGGAAAAAATGGCTTTGAGAGGTTCCATGTGTCCTTCAGGGTATACTTTGCCTATGCCAGTGTAGATGATATTGAGCTAGAGATGAACCAGCGTGGATGTAGTATAGGGATGTACTCTAGTTGAAATCAAGTCTAATAGCAAAAGGCAAACAAATTGGCTCAAAACAACTAGCTATTCTGAGTTCATGCATGAACCTTGAAAAAAAATGACTTGTACTTTTTGTTGTCACTTTTTACCACAGACCGGGACCATTGCACATGGTTGGGATGTGACATCAATGCCCAATGCATTTCAAATGAAGGTGGTGCTACTTGTCAATGCCAGATGGGGTTCGTCACAGAAGGCCAATTGTGCTATGGTAATTTTAATGTTGTACTCCAACAACACCAAATTTAAATTCTGTGAATCCCAAATTTCCACTTAAATTCCCACTGGTTGGTGGTTTCCATGTAATTTAATGTACTAGAGATGTCAGCCTAAACTGTAAATGAGGCATCCAATCTATGACAAATTCAACATTTTGGATAGGTCCTTTACAGTTTAGACTGGAAAAGCTGGAACAGATTCTCCTCTCCACTAACATGGCACCCACCTGCTGCTACTGTTAAAACACAGTTTTTAGTCCAAAGGTAGATGACATTACAATTAATATTTGTCTTCTTGTAAGAATCTAATAGTTTCTGAAATAAAACACTCAGAGTTGACATGCAGCAGGGTAATCCAAACCAGTTAGTAGCCAAACCAGTACTCACTGACTGTTCTGGTTGAGATATAAGATCTTATTTGTTGATTCCAACACATACTACACTCTCAGAATGATCAGAGAAATTACCAAATAATTGAATCTATTTTGAGAATCCTGAAATTTGCTTGTACAACAATGTTACACGTCTTCCGCAGAAGCCAAATTGCCCTTGTTCATTATGAATACACTTACAAAATGTCACTTAAAAATTGCAATGCCAAATTGTTCTTTTGTTTCCTGCTATCTTTGTCTTTTCTCCCATTTTTGATACTGCTTGTCTTGTAGATCTTGATGAATGTGCTTCCAGTGTGGACCAGTGCAACCAGAGCTTGTCAATGTGCATCAATACTGAAGGCAGCTATTTTTGTGAATGTCTTGTGGGATATACAGAAGATGGCCTTCATTGTCCTGGTGAGAATTACTGTCTGAGGGCAGTTACTGACTGCCTTCTAAAATCTTGCATTTGGGTTTACTTGTTCATGCCATTTGACAGAAA
This sequence comes from Anolis sagrei ordinatus, assembly GCF_025583915.1. Classification (NCBI taxonomy): domain Eukaryota; kingdom Metazoa; phylum Chordata; class Lepidosauria; order Squamata; family Anolidae; genus Anolis; species Anolis sagrei. Next base: position 175,315,515 of record NW_026847549.1, on the reverse strand, counting down.
CTATGTGTGAAAATGTCCCTTGCTAATGGCAAAACTGCCCACCCATTAGCTAGCTGCAACTGATTGACCTCAGTATGGTTCTACATTATGTGCCCTTAGACTATGTTATGCTGAAGGGGGAGCGACCCAGAGGCGACTTCCGGTAAGATGGCGGAGAGCTAACAGCTGGGTTTGCTGAGCGGTCCGGTGAGATCATCTAATCCGACCTCAATCCCCCTCATTCAGATTCCCCTAATTCTTCAACTGCCACCACTAGCTCCCAGGGACTTGTAGGAACCCCTGGGGGGCTCTTTGGCGAGCTTCCATCTAAGTTAGGAGGAGTAAGAGGAGGAGGGAGGAAAAAAGGGAGGTAGAACGCCGAGGCCCTTCCATCTAGGGCCTAGTAAGAGCGTTCCCTCCCAGCTGTGATTGCGGCGGCCAGACCATCCGACCCTTCGACCGAACCTCAGCCCGGGAGGTGTATTGGCCCCTGACCGCCCCTGACCGACCCCACGCCACCGGGAGAAGCGGGACCTTGCAGCCGCCGTGGACGCCGCGGACACCATTGCTGCTGGAGGGCCTATCAAGACGCTATTCTAGCCGCGCCGCCAGGTGTTTCGCTGGCGCGCCTCTTTTTCGGGCTCCTTGCCATCTCAGTGTTGGTCTGCTTAGCGGTTCTGCTGCTGTGGGGGCCTTGTAGAGCCTCGGACCATCCGGGAGAGGCGGTCCGCGCCCTGTGTCGCCGTGACCGCCGCCATTGTTGCGGCCGCCATTACTATCATCGCGGCCAGGCGCAGCTGGAGGCGCCCCTCCCACTCCGCTCCGCTCTCTGAATGTGAGGGAGAGACAAGCCGCCACCTTCCAACTAACCTCGGCCGCCACCGCCGCTGCCGCGACCGCCATTGTTGCCATCGCGACCAGGCCGTGGCTGGAGCCGCCTCCCCCTCTCTCCGAGAGTGGGAAAGAACGAACTGCGGCCAGCCCGGCCTGTGCCGCTCCCGAGTTACTCCTGAGTCACTCCTGTATTTCCAGCGGAGCGAGGAGGGCCCAACAGCGAAACCTAACACTCTGGACTGGAGGGCCTGTTCCTCGGCCTGATTTCCTCCGTACCCCTGGGTGGCGCTGTCTTCGTGGTTCCATCTTCTGCAGCCCACCCTTCGTGGTCCATCTTCGACAGAGGCCCCAAGATCAGCAGGGCGGGCCCTATCGACGCATCCGGATGACGTCAGTGCTCCACAAAGTGACGCGTCCCGCGCCTTGACTGGGAAACTCTAGGAGCAGCCCAACGACAGCGAGCCTAATTAACGGTACTCAATCACTCGGAGCTCAGCGGTTCCCACGGGACTCTGTTCGAGCACGATCCATCAGTTGGCTAGCAGGAATCCCCTTTGTCATAGCTGCTGTTACATCGACCGTCATTATTTGTGTCACCATCTATTATATTGTCATCTCACATATCGCCTCTACTCCGGAAGAAATACCATCAATTTAATATCTTACTATCAACTTAATATCAGATTCTAGAGCTACTGTGGACATCTCCATCTAACATTCCTTGTAAAGTTTCACAACAGCCGTAACCTGGGGATCTTGTAAGATCTACTCCCTCTGCCCTTCTGACCATGTCTGTTGCACTGGAGGGAGGGGGGCTAAATGGGAATTAGATATAACAACAAAACTGAGGACTTTTATACAATCTGCATTGCTGCTGTACTGTTGTCATAGGAGTATTATAACAATCGTCTTGACCAATGCTGCTATCCTCCGTCTGCCAGCACTTTATCCATTGAGTATAATCTGCACTTTAGAATTTGCGCACTTTATTCCATTACGCCTATACTACAGCACTTTAGCCTTTAACAACGTAAGAAGCTAAAGCACTTTATAATCCTCTTAACTCTAACGTCTGCACTTAACTGCCTGCTGATACTTGAATATCCATGTCGGCCCTCATTCATTGGTACCTACTAACAATACTGTTGATAAATTGGGAAGGGGATAGAGGGTGGAGCGGGTGGAAAAATTCCAGAAACAGCATAGCAGGGTTAGAAAAAGATTGGAAGGAGATAGTACGGAAGAAAGAAAAAGCAATAGAGGAAATAACCTGGAAAGAACTATGGGATGAAGCTATAATTTTGAAGGGAAATATGGATGAAGTGGGGCATTCCATTGGTCGAGGGGTCCCCATAGAAACCATAACGGGGAGGGGGAGATGCGGGAAAGGGAGACCATCAATTCGGTCCAAAATTCGGCCTAAAAATAGTGGAAAACCAATAACCCAAATTCGGCCTAGGGAGAGAAGAAAAAACTCAAAAAATTTAATAATTTGTAATCGGTCTCCTGACATGGTAAGTCGGTGTACTCAGGATGGCGGTCCCTCTGGGTTGAAGATGGTGCTGTTGAACGCCAGATCTGTCAACAGGAAAACATCTTTCATCCAAGATTTAATTTTGGAGGAACGGGCAGATCTGGCGTGCATTACGGAGACCTGGCTGGACGAAGCTGGAGGAGTAAATTTGACCCAGCTTTGTCCACCAGGCTTCTCCGTTCAGCAGCAATCGAGACCTGGAGGGCGGAGAGGCAGAGTTGCGGTAGTCTATAAAAATTCCATCCCCCTGACCAGAGGCCCCATCCCGCAGTCAACTAATTTAATGTGTCCACCTGAGGGTGGGTGACCGGGACAGAATAGGGATTCTGCTAGTGTACCGCCCACCTCGCTGCACTACGGTCTCCCTACCTGAGCTAGCAGGGGTGGTCTCGAGCCTGGCATTGGAGTCCCAACGGCTTCTTGTGCTGGGGGACTTCAATGTACATGCCGAGGCTACCCTAGGAGGAGCGGCTCAGGACTTCATGTCTTCCATGGCAACCATGGGGCTGTCCCAACGGGTATCTGGCCCCACCCACAGTGCTGGACACACATTAGATCTGGTTTTCTGCCAGGGATGGGAGCAAGGTGGCGGTGTTGAGGAGTTGTCCACCTCTCCGTTGCCATGGACCGACCACTATCTGGTCAGATTTAGACTCACTGCACCTCCTAACCTCTGCAGAGGTGGGGGACCCATTAAGTTGGTCCGCCCCAGGAGGCTTATGGATCCGAACGGATTCCTGACGGCTCTTGGGGATTTTCCCGCCACCTCAGTTGGTGATCCTGTTGATGCCCTGGTGTCTCTCTGGAATGGGGAGATGACTAGGGCAATAGACACGATTGCTCCGGAACGTCCCCTCTCAAGTAGCCGAGCTAAACCAGCCCCTTGGTTTACTGAGGAGCTGGCAGCGATGAAGCGAAGGAAGAGGAGACTAGAGCGCGTGTGGCGTTCGGACCCGAGCGAGTTAAACCGAACACGGTTTGTTGCCCTTTTAAGGGCATATGCCGTGGCAATAAAGGCGGCAAAGAAATCTTTCTTTGCGGCCAATATTGCGTCCGCAAAGAACCGTCCGGCTGAGCTGTTTCGAGTTGTCAGAGGTCTGTTAAATCCCACCACTTTGGATGGGAACCCTGACAACTCGACGGCCCGCTGTGAAGCATTTGCTCGGTTCTTTGCGGACAAAGTCGCTTTGATCTGTTCTGACCTGGACACCATGTTAACGGCAGTCTCAGAGGATGTAACACGAGCATCTGCTTATCCGATTTCGTTGGATTCATTTCAATTGGTGAAACCTGAGGATGTGGACAAGATACTTGGAGGAATGAGAGCTACCACATGCATCCTAGACCCCTGCCCATCCTGGCTTCTAAAGGAGGCCAGAGGGGGATTGGCCGAGTGGGTGAAGGTGGTGGTTAATGCCTCCCTTTGGGAAGGCAAAATTCCAGCCAGCTTAAAACAAGCTGTGATAAAACCGCTGTTGAAAAAACCATCACTGGATCCCACTCAATTCGTCAACTATCGGCCTGTTTCCAATCTTCCCTTTTTGGGCAAAGTCCTGGAACGTGTGGTGGCCTCACAACTCCAGGTATTCTTGGTAGACACTGATTATCTAGATCCAGCACAGTCTGGTTTCAGGCCGGGACACGGTACTGAGACAGCCTTGGTCGCCTTAGTGGATGATCTGCGCAGGGAGCTAGACAGGGGGAGTGTGTCCCTGTTAGTTCTGCTGGACCTCTCAGCGGCCTTCGATACCGTCAACCACGGTATCCTTCTGAGACGCCTCGCGGGAATGGGCCTTGGTGGCACTGTTCTGCAGTGGCTCAGGTCCTTCCTAGAGGATCGTACTCAGAAGGTGTTGCTGGGGGACAACTGCTCTACCTCACAACCATTGTCTTGTGGGGTTCCGCAGGGCTCAATATTGTCCCCCATGTTATTTAACATCTACATGAAGCCGTTGGGAGAGATCATCCGGAGTTTCGGGGTGCGGTGTTATCTGTACGCAGATGACGTCCAACTCTGTCACTCCTTCCCACCTACTACTAAGGAGGCTGTCAGGTCCTGAACCGCTGCTTGGCCGCTGTGTCGGACTGGATGAGGGCTAAATTGAATCCAGATAAGACAGAGGCACTCCTGGTCAGTCGAAAGGCCGAACAGGGTATAGGGTTACAGCCTGTGTTAGACGGGGTTACACTCCCCCTGAAGACGCAGGTTCGCAGCTTGGGTGTGATCCTGGACTCTTCGCTAAGCTTGGAACCCCAAGTTTTGGCGGTGTCCAGGGGAGCATTTGCACAACTCAAACTTGTGCGCCAGTTGCGCCCATACCTTGGGAAGTCTGATTTGGCCACGGTAGTCCACGCTCTGGTTACATCCCGGATTGATTACTGCAACGCGCTCTACGTGGGGTTGCCCTTGAAGACTGCCCGGAAGCTTCAGATGGTCCAGCGCTGGCATTGTTAACGGGAGCGGCACTCAGGGAGCATACCACTCCTCTGCTGAGCCAGCTCCACTGGCTGCCAATCTGCTACCGGGCACAATTCAAGGTGCTGGCTTTAGCCTATAAAGCCCTAAACGGTTCCGGCCCGCTTACCTCTCCGAACGCATCTCCACCTATGAACCGACGAGGACGTTAAGATCGTCCGGGGAGGCCCTGCTCTCGGTCCCGCCTGCGTCGCAGGCGCGGCTGGCGGGGACGAGGGACAGGGCCTTCTCGGTGGTGGCCCCTCGGCTATGGAATGCCCTACCCGTAGACATCAGGCAGGCCCCTTCGTTGCTGGAGTTCCGGAGGAAGGTCAAGACGTGGCTCTATGAACAGGCGTTCGGTCAACATGGCAATTGAACTCATGAAGACGGTATAAATGAACAAGGAATGGTAGAAGGATTACGAGAACGGAATCTGATTCTTACTGAGGCGTTGATGACTATGTTGTGTTGTTGTGTTGTTTTGTATTGTCCGTTGTGTATACTGTGTTTTTAACTAATTGTTATTGTAATAAATTGCATTGTAAACCGCATTGAGTCGCCGAATTAGGCTGAAAAATGCGGTATAAAAATAAAGCAAATAAATAAATAAATTATGCGGCTTATATTCACACTGCCAATTTTCAGCCTTAGGCTTGGTTCACAGGGGTGGCAATTGTAGAGAGTAAGGGAAATATTTATTAATAAATTTACATCAAAGGTGAAGAATGTTCTGTCCTTGAGCCTACAAGGGGTGCTGTGGGTTTTAATTTTGAATTGGTTTTAATTATTTTTAACTGGGAATTTTTAAAATACTGTTTATATTTAATCCTGTTTTAATGTTCGTATATTTGTAAATTTTAAATGATTATGCTAATGCTTTAATGTTAAGCCACTTTCAGTCCCCGTCGAGGGAGATAAAGTAGGGTTGAAGGAGGAGGAGGAGGAGGAGGAAGAGGAGACTCTCCATGGACAGTTCCTGGAAAAATTGAGAGTAAGATTGACAAGGAAAAAAACATGGATGTGGCTCAGAAATAGAACTTTGAAAAAGGAGCTGGAGGGTCTGAGTCTTGCTTCCCAAGAATAAGCAATTAGAACAAATGCCATCAAAGCCAGAATTGAAAAGTTGACTACAGGTTCCAAAAGTAGACCCTACAAGGAAGCAGACGAAATGATGGATCACATACTCGGCTGCTGCAAGAAGATCGTGCAGACAGACTACAAGCAGAGGCATAATATTGATGCTCAGATGATCCGTTGGAACTTGTGCCACAAATACCATCTGCCTGTGACAAAGAACTGGTGGGATCATAAGCCTGAAAAAAAGTACAGAAAATGAACATGTCAAACTACTCTGGGACTTCCAAATTCAGACTGACAGAGTTTTGGAGCACAATACTCCTATTAAGAGAGTGCCTTGGACTGCGAGAAGATCCAACCAGTCCATCCTCCAGGAAATAAAGCCCGACTGCTCATTGGAGGGAAAGATACTAGAGACAAAGTTGAAGTACTTTGGCCACATCATGAGGAGACAGGAAAGCCTAGAGAAGACAATTATGCTGGGGAAAGTGGAAGGCAAAAGGAAGAGGGGCCGACCAAGGGCAAGATGGATGGATGGCATCCTTGAAGTGACTGGACTGACCTTGAAGGAGCTGGGGGTGGTAACGGCCGACAGGGAGCTCTGGCGTGGGCTGGTCCATGAGGTCACGAAGAGTCGGAGACGACTGAACGAATGAACAACAACAACACTCCTATTAAAAAGCCAAGTATGGATAACTGATTTTGCAATCCTAGGTGACAGCAGGATTGACAAGAAGCAACTGGCAAAGCTGACACAATACAAAGATTTAAAACCCAACTGCAAAGACTCTGGCACAAGCCAGCAAAGGTGTTCCCAGTGGTGATCGGCACACTGGGTGCAGTGCCTAAAGACCTTGGCCTGAACTTAAAAACAATTGGCACTGACAATTACCATCTGTCAGCTGCAAAAGGTCACACTACGCAGATCTGCATGCATTATTCGCTGATATATCATATAGTCCTAGACACTTGGGAAGTGTCTGACGTATGATCTGATACAACAGCCAGCATAGTGATCTTGTTTGCCATGTACTAATCTTTTTGTGTATATAATAATAATAATAATAATAATAATAATAATAATAATAATAATATAATAATACCACTCTTGAGTCCTTTATCAATGGCCATGCTGAGCGTGCCTGGTAGGAGTTCTAGCCAAGCATGTCCCACCCTGTCTTAAAAATGAAGAATTATTGAATTTTAAACTGCAGTGCTATGCAAATCTATAGCCTGATGAAAGGCATTGTAAGGAAGGCAAGAAGTAAGTTATTAGAAAATATTCCTTCCCCAAAGAAACACAGGTCAAAATGAAGATTCAAGAATTTGAATTAACATGTTAATTAATTTCTTCTAAACTAGCCTATGGGTCATCATAAGCCACTGTAAAACTTGCAAGTTCTGAAAGTCAATTGCCATTCATTATCCTCTTATTTTAGCCACTTCCTATGCCATGTAATTTGCAACATCAACAATTCATCAATATTCAAAGCCTCCAGTTGTGAGTAGATGTTTTCTTCTCCTTTTGTTTGGCAGTGCTAATGGGTCTGTGTATATCAGTGAGAAATGAAAAGATGATCCAGCAGAGATTTATTGGAAAGCTGTACCATGTATTTAAATGAAAACGAGCATTGAGTCTGCCATAATACTCATCAAATAATTTTATGTTAGTTTAATAGTCATGAGAGTCAGACAGCTGACATTTAAAGTCTGAGTACATTTAAATCTATGTTCCTAATCAGATTCACTGATCCCCATAGCTAGAGGTCTGGCATTAAATCATCAGTACAGTGTCTCAGCGCATTATATCTGAGTTCGGCATTGCAATAAATAATAGATATAAGGATTGGTGGTTTTAGCAGTTTGTCATCCTACCCCTCTTTGGGTGATTCATACAGGATTGGGCTATTGCAATACACTTCACATGGCGTTTTCAGTCTACCGCTATTGCAAACTAGAACCTGGAAAATTACTTTAAAAAGCAACTGAATTAGCAACTGAAGTAAACCGAGGGTAAAAGGAGGGAAAGAGGGGGAAGAAGAGAAAGAAGCTGGGGCGTTTTAAAAATACTTGACAAGGTGGAACAACAAAGGATTAATCAGAACTATTCCTACCATATGAGCTGAAGGATATGTGGTACACTTTTTAAATAGTTGCTTTAATTTCCTTGCTTTTCAAGTTCCTGGTGACATTGGCACCTCAGCACCTGCAAACAAAAGGAAATAGGTCGAGATGACATTTGAACCATGGGATATTTCTTTTACCCATTTGATGAAGTCACATACCTTTAACCACAAGAGTAGCTTTGAAAGAGATGCCATTGTGCTGGAAAAGAGTGAAGCCAAACTTTGTCAAGTTAAAATCAAATCACCATTTTTCCATTGAAGGAGGAAGAAATCACAAGAATGTATATGTTCGAACTGAAGAGCAGAATGTGGCAACTAGGCTTCTTAATGGACTATCCCATCACCCATGTGTTTTGGCCTATAACTCCCAGAAATCCCCGCCAGTTTACCAGCTATTAGGGTTTCAAGGAGTTGAAGTCCAAAATACCTGGGGACCCACAGGTTGAGAACCACTGATCTAGAGGACAAACTGGGTTGTTGTATGTTTTTCAGGCCATGTTCTAGAAGCATTGTCTCCTGACATTTCACCTGCATCTATAGCAGGCATCCTCAAAGGTTGTGAGGTCAAAAAAATCTACATCAACCCAGTGATTCCGCCCATGAAAACCTTTGACAATACATAGAGGACAAATGTATGCTGTCGCTGCTGGGCCTATAGCAATTGGCTTTTGAACAGGACGTGCTCTTTGTGCCCAGCAGGAAGCCGGGGTGCCTCGGATGAGAGGCCCTATGGGTTTTCCTATACAAAGTCTTTAGAAGCTTAAAAGTTTAACAAAGTTCTTTATTATTGCTTAGGTCTTCAACAAACAATCTTAGCTCTTCAACAAATCAAACAAATGCTTCTTAACTTGTCTACAATGGACAGGCAACTTGCTTGGAGAACTATTTCTTTTCTTTACGAGGAAAACCCTTTTTGACCCCTCCTTGGGCAATCTGCTTTCTAGGCTTTGCTGGTGTGGCCCCTACTCCCAGCTCCAAATTGCTTCTTGGGTACCCTAGGAGACCTAGCAGCCAAGGCTCTGAAGAATTTCCAGCTGGAGTCCTTAGGATTTTTCCCACGAAAGTTGTAGGTCCGTTTCTGTAACCCCAACAAAGGTTGTGCTGTAAAGCTGTTTCTCTTAAAAGCTTTTCTTTAAAGACTTTTCTTAAAGCTGTGAGGCTGTAAATTCCCCAGCCAGAGCTTTTGGGACTGTTTTCCCCTGGACCTTGTAAGAAACGAAGCTTCTCTACAGGTAGAAAACTTTCACGTCCTGTAGTTGAGCTTCCAACTATAAGACTGAACTAAAATGGTTCCCTTTCTCTCCTGAACCAGGAAAAAAGGGCAGAACTAAAACTTAACGATGATAGACAGGTGGCTAGCCCCATGACTGCAGCCTAGCAGGAACCATCCAACTGCAAAATGCATGGCCAGAACAAGCACATGCAAACGCTCAAAGAATGAAAGGGAGTTTGGAGCTCTTGGTACAGCCGTACCAGCACAAAATGTTTGAGGGGTATTGCATTAGAGCATAAAATGGTGAGGAGGAGAACCATGAGCTCCTTGGAGAAAAGACTGGATATAAGAGAAACGAATGAAAGTGTGAGAACTGCATCATGTTTCTCCCACATCACGTCCAAAGTGACTTAGGACTCATTGACAAACATTGCATGACATCACAACTGCCAGAGTAAAGCTATATAAGTCTCCGGCTTATCCAAAATGAATTTTTAAAATAATACTGTGTTTCAGAATCTGCCATACCTGCTACCACTGCGAGCAGAGATAAGACAACATCATCTGAACAGGACAATCCTATTGACTGCCCACCATCATATTGTCTCAATGAAGGAGTCTGTGTTTATTTTTCAGCTCTCCAAGCTTTTGCTTGCAAGTAAGTACTGAACTCTTTCTCTTTTCCATGCAGTATGGTGAACACTTCTTTGCAATGAATAAGAATATTTTAATTGTGGCGCAATGAAATAGCATGCAGATATATTTTTTTTACAAACTGTGTTTGTAAAATACCCAATAATATGCTGTTCCTGTATTTGTTGTTGATGGTCTTTAACCCTTTTCTTAAATGTATAGTGACCTTAAAATAACTCTATTATAGGGTTTTTTTTTAACAAGATTTGTTCAAAGAGAATTTGCCTTTGCCTGCCTTAGTGGGTGAGATATGAGACTTGTCTAAGTTCACTCAGTGGGTTTCCATGGCCAAATGAAAATTTGAACCCTGGTCTCAAGTGTCGTGGTCCAACAGTCAAACCACTATACCTTACTGACTCACTGTTCTTGCATGTTATATACTGATATCAGGGGTTGTGTTGGTTGCAGTAATTGCTATCACAATTTTACACTAGATGGCAGTGTTTCTCCATTCATCATCAAGGTGTGGATACTAAATTCCAAAATAAACTTCAGAGAAAATATTTTCGCCTTTCCTCTCTTGGACATAGCTGCATATTTTACAGCTTATTTTGAAAAATAAGCTTCCCATGCAGAATAATGTTAACATGCTTTTTGTTATGTTGTGTCAGCATCACAGATTAGAATACACAACTGTTTAACTGCCGTAATACAGTTGACTCTCAGTCATCTGACTGAGAGCAACAGCAGCAGGCAAAAGCAACAGGCAAAAAAAAAATTAGAAGAAATAATTTAAAATTTAAAAAATTAAATAAAATCAATTTTAGCAGGAATGTTACATGAAGTTAGGCTTATCTTTATTTGATTTTAATTACTCTATTTCAATATTAATACCAAGTCAAAATAGAGTTTATGGTATGTATATATGGTATGGTTAGCCCCAGCTTCTGTCAAGCTAGCAGTTCAAAAACATGTAAATGCGAGTAGATCAATAGGTAACGGCACTCCATGCAGTCATGCCGGCCACATGACCTAGGAGGTGTCTAGAAATGGAAATGAGCACCAACCCCCCAGAGTCGGACGTGACTAAACTTAATGTCAAAGGGAAACCTTTACCTTCTATATATATAAATTTCCTACTGGCGTCCAACGGGGAAGCAAAACTCTAAAACCCCTCCAAAAAACTCTACCAAAATTGCCATGCCCCAAGGACAACCCACTAGGTACAAACTAATCCACTCAGAAATCAAAGCCACACAACAACAACCACAAAAAACGGGAAAACAACTGAGCATGCGCACTGGCGCAAACTCCCCGACGCGCGCGCACCCTCCCCCCCGGCGGAGCGCACACACACACTCGCATGCGCACGCCCCCTCACCCCCCCGCGCGGCACACACACATGCGCGCGCCCCCTCCCCCCCCGGCCCGGCACACACACGTGCCCGCCCCCCTCCCCCCCCGGCCCCGCACACACGCGCGCGCGTGCGCGCCCCCCTGATCCCCCCCGCACGGCACACACGCGCGCGCACACCCCCCTCACCCCCCGGCGTGGCCCCCTTCTAAACCCATCCCCCCTCCCCTCCTCCCTCTTACCCCTCACGTCACCTCCAAGCCCCGCCCCCTTCTAAACCCATCCCCCCTCCCCTCCTCCCTCTTACCCCTCACGTCACCTCCAAGCCCCGCCCCCTTCTAAACCCATCCCCCCTCCCCTCCTCCCTCTTACCCCTCACGTCACCTCCAAGCCCCGCCCCCTTCTAAACCCATCCCCCCTCCCCTCCTCCCTCTTACCCCTCACGTCACCTCCAAGCCCCGCCCCCTTCTAAACCCATCCCCCCTCCCCTCCTCCCTCTTACCCCTCACGTCACCTCCAAGCCCCGCCCCCTTCTAAACCCATCCCCCTCCCCTCCTCGAGGGAGCGAAGGAAGGGGGAAAGATGTAGAGAAAGAGGGAGGGAAGGAAAGAAGGAAAGCGAGAAGGAAGAAAAGAGAGACAGCAGAAGAGAAAGAAAAAGGGGGAAGGAAGGAAAGAGATAGAGAAGGAAGGAAGACGAGAAGGAAAGACGGGAAGGAAGGAAGGAAGGAAGGAAACAGGGAGTGAAGGAAGGAGGGAAAGAAGGGGAGATAGGGCGAAGGTTGGCCACAGCAACGTGTGGCGGGTACAGCTAGTTACTATATACGGAATATAGTATTCATTAGGCCTATTTTAATAGTAACGCTCAATCAACCAGAAACTACATTTAGTCAACATCTGCCCCCATGAGAGTCAGTTAATTGAAAGTCTACTGTACATGTTTTCTTATGGGCAAGATTTTCCATCTCTCCATCATCAGCAACAGTGATACTGGAATATTTTCATGAATTTAAGGTGGCCAGATACAACCTTTCCACTGTTTGATGAAATTAGATCACTATAAAATCAAAGTACTGGTTATGATGATCATTGCCTTCTTTATTGCTTATTGTTTTTTGCCAATTGGACAGGTGTGAGAAAGGTTATTTGGGAGAGCGTTGCCAGTTCAGTGACCTGGAGTGGTGGACACAACAGCATGTGATGCAAGCAAAGAAACAGAACATTGCCACCGCTTCTTGCTTGGCTGTGTTGTTTATGCTTCTCCTCCTTGGAGTTGTAACTTTCTACTGCTACAGGTATGGCAATCAGGAGACTGTTGCTTTACAGCACTGGTGGGAATCATACATGACTTGAGATGCTGTTGGACTGCATTTTCCACCATCTCAGCCACTGACTGTGTTGACGATGGCTGCACAGACTTACAGTTGAACAATTTCTGGAGTATGGATGTGACATGACCTTATTAATATGTGGATCCTCAATGAAAAAAACAATACCTTAGAATTTGAGATATCTTGCTGAGGAAAAACTATCCACTTCTGGGCTTCACTTGGAACAGGCATTTCCCCAAAGAAAAGTAAAGTTTCTTCCTCGGAAAACACATCTGGGGCAAAAATCTACCCATACATTTTGTAAACAAAGCACTGGTTTCTGCACAAAAGTATGAGGTTTTTTTTTTTTGCACATATTTGGGAAAACCATATCGGAATCATTGCATAGGAAGTCACATGGTTATATAAATTGTATTTTTAATGCAAACATTCACCTAACTAATGCAAATACTGTATAAAAACGCATGCAGTTTCCCTGCAGGTATTTTTTTGTGCTGAAACCAACATTTTTTCATAGGAATTTGTGTATTTTGTAGGCCTGTTTGATCAAGAAAAAATTTGTTTCTAAAATCAATTTGTAATTGGGGTGTTTTTTTGTTTCGATATTTAAAATATTTACAAAACTTTCCAAAAAAAAGTTTTGGTATTTACGAAATTTTGTAAATATTAACGAATTTTTAGAATATTTTTTGTATTTTTTAAGAATAATATTAAAATAATATTAAAAAATATTTTAAAATGGAAAATTAACCAAAAAATGGCCCAAATGTGGACCAAACACAGGCAGGAGACAGCAAATGAGAGCACACACCAACAGAAGAGTCTTTTCTTTTTTAGAATATTTTTTAAGAATAATATTAAAATAATATTAAAAATAATATTAAAATAATATTAAAAAATATTTTAAAATGGAAAATTAACCAAAAAATGGCCCAAATGTGGACCAAACACAGGCAGGAGACAGCAAATGAGAGCACACACCAACAGAAGAGTCTTTTCTTTTTTAGAATATTTTTTAAGAATAATATTAAAAAATAATATTAAAATAATATTAAAAAATATTTTAAAATGGAAAATTAACCAAAAAATGGCCCAAATGTGGACCAAACACAGGCAGGAGACAGCAAATGAGAGCACACACCAACAGAAGAGTCTTTTCTTTTTTAGAATATTTTTTAAGAATAATATTAAAATAATATAAAAAAATAATATTAAAATAATATTAAAAATTATTTAAAAAAATATTAAAATAATATTAAAAAATATTTTTAAATGGAAAATTAACCAAAAAATGGCCCAAATGTGGACCAAACACAGGCGGGAGACAGCAAATGAAGCAAGCAGCACTCACAGCAGCAAGGAATGAATCCAATCCAGTTGCTAGCCATTAGCCAAGCCAACCCAATGCAAACTCCCTCGCCCTCTGCAGCAATGAGCTACGGCCGCGCGGAGCCGCTTTGAAAGGGCTCGCCGGCCAATCAAAAACAAACAGCCACGGACCCACGGTGCACTGCTTGGGAGCGCCGGATTGGCTCCCAGGCACCAGCACTCCAGCAGCCTCCACCTCATTAACGAAACGAGCGGAAGCTCGTTAAATCTATGGGGGTTGCTGGTTCGATATTTTAAAACCCTTCCGGGTTTGGAAATGTGTTTTGATATCGCTTCGGAAATGCCAAAAATAACGAATTAATAACGAATTAACGAATTAACGAACGAAACCGCACAGGCCTAGTATTTTGTACAAAATGAATTGTCTGTGCAACAAACCTTTGCATGTTGTTATACCAGTGGCTCCCAACCTGTGGTCGGTGGACCACCAGTGGTCCACAAGAACTACAATATGGTCCGCGGGCTCACCGTTACTACACCATTGCAACGAGAGTAACTGGTCTCTCGAAACCCTCTTATAATACCGAGGCTTATTAAATATGCCCAAACTCTCTGCTCTGAGACTCAGTTAAATCATGCCAGATCCATCTGCTCTGAGACTCAGTTAAATACTAAGTTGTAGGAATATAACTGAAAAAATACATATGTGTCTACACAATGATCCCAAATTAGCAATACCTGAGCAAAACTTGATAATGACTTGGAGATATCTCGTGCATAGGATTGTCATAAGTTGATACATAAGTTGAAGTTGACTTGATAATGGTTAACATTACAAAACAATATTCTTTCTAATGTAAAATGACTATGTTGCTTTACCCTCAACTAGGGAATGACTGCTAGATCCCTCCCAAATTGTATGCCATAGTTTGTCTTATTCTTGCTATTTTCTGAGGAAGCTGAGTGCTGTATGTGGATCAGGAATATGACATCGAGCCTCCTTAATGGATTCATGTGTTTACAGTAGAATGGTCATTTTAATATTACTGAAAATAGAGTCCATTTTTGTAATTTGGGGCTCTTGATTCATGTAGTCTCTCTTCCATCTAACTTTTCTGCAACCTGTTCCCACTTAAAAACAAAAAGAAGACGCCATTGTTTAGCCATGATTTACTTTCCTCTTTTGCCAACTGGTTTTGATCAATATAGCTGTTTATCTTGAAAGCAAGTTTTCAATTACACGCTTGACTGGGTTTGTACTACAGCTATTAGTAGCCTAACTAGATCAAAATGAAACCACTGATCTAAATCCCCCTTTAACTGGAGTCCAGAAACCAATATTTGGATTGGGATTGCTATTTCATTTTTACTCATACTCTGCTGTATTTTAAGTCATATTGATTAACTTTTGCAAGTGGGTCTGTTGAAGTCCTTCCCTTCATCCATAAAACATAAACTCAGATTGCCCATTAATGTGAGGCGTGCACAGGAAAAGGGTGATGCTGTGACAAGGCTTTTTAAAGACCTCACACATGCACTCACACACCTATGGAGACACACATTTTCAATTTTGCTTTTCCCTTTAGGACATTTAGAAATGCAACAAGGTGTTGCAGCATCGTATGTTACCATTCTGAGTTCCTGGAAAACATGCCCCTTCCGGGATATTCCATTCACATCTATGTGGTCTATATATCTTTATCTAGAATCCAATAATAATACAGTGCATTTTTAGTGTCCAAAGTTCTTCAGTGACTTTATCTTGGTAATTTTCATAAGCGGGAAGAAGTTGTCTAGTATAAATGAAAACAAAATGGTCTCAATTCAAAGAAAACCTTTCAGTAACATATATGATTGGGTTGTTGTAGGTTCTTCCGGGCTATATGGCCATGTTCTAGAGGCATTTTCTCCTGATGTTTCGCCTGTATCTATGGCAAGCATCCTCAGAGGTAGTGAGGTCTGTTGGAAGTAGGAAAATGGGTTTATATATCTGTGGAATGACCAGGGTGGGACAAAGGACCTTTGTCTGCTGGAGCTAGGTGTGAATGTTTCAGCTGACCACCTTGATTAGCATTTAATGGCTTGGAATTAAAGGATGGGGATTCAGTAGTGGACTGGAGTTCTAACTTCTAACCAGTGATGGCTGGTGGTGGTCAGTCACAGGTTAATGGGATGGTGAATCTATTCCTAGCTTTAAATGAGCTATCCAAGTGGTGGAAACTATCTAGGAATAGCGTTCAGAGCCTCAGCTTCTTTAAAGTGCGTATTAAAGTCTGGAATGGAGTCAAAACCTCACTGGCATGAGATCCATTAGCCACCACTGCTTTCATATGATTTGAATGATGCCATGCCTGTGATGTCACAGGGTGGTCACAGCCTTTTCTGACTGTATCACTGGCTGGTTTTTGCAGCAGTTATTGACCCAATTTTTCTTCTTCCTTGCCACATGGGGAGGGGAGGGAAAGTGTTGGTTTAAACTACTGGAGAACATTCTCACAGCCAGAGCTTAAGCCTGGGAAACTTCTCTCACTTGCCTTTTTTCCTCTGTGGGGGATAATGTG
The DNA here is from genome assembly GCF_025583915.1 of Anolis sagrei ordinatus. Lineage (NCBI taxonomy): Eukaryota > Metazoa > Chordata > Lepidosauria > Squamata > Anolidae > Anolis > Anolis sagrei. The sequence goes on along the minus strand of NW_026847549.1, from coordinate 175,299,087 downwards.
GACAGAGAAGCCCACTTCAGGACTCAGGTTGCAAGTTCAGGTATACATCTGTGGCTAGCATCTAACAATCATGGTCTTCCCCACACATTCACTTGTTGATAATGTGGACCAGCAAGCTTCCTCACTGTCATCTCTGATCTGTTAAGTTTAATTAGATTGTGTTATATTGTCAAATGTGTTTATTTTGATGTAATTGTTTGTATGGTTTCTTTCTGGCAATTGGATGTTTACCTTACATCTTGGAAACCACCCTGAGTCCCCCTGGGGAGAAAGAGTGGTATACAAATAAAGTATTATTTTACTGACACAAAAACACAGTATGACACAGCAAAGAGATCTATATGCTGAATTTCGTATCACAAAATCACAAGTCAAACACTTCCCAAGCATTTAGGAACGTGTGATATATTTTCAAATGATGCACACAGATCCAACTAACGTGGGCTTTTGCAGTTGACAGGTTGTGATTTTGTCAATGTTTATTTGTTTATTTACCACACTTTTATCCCGCCCTTTTCAGCCCAAAGGTGACTCAGGGCGGCAATGTTTATTCTTTCCAAATGCCGGCTGAGATCTTTTGGCATGGCCCCCAGTGTGCCGATTACCACTGGGACCACCTGTACTGGTTATGCCAGAGCCTTTGCAGTTCAATTTTGAGGTCTTGATAACAGCTGAGTTTTTCCTATTGTTTTTCCTATTGTTTTTCCTATTGTTTTTCCTATTGTATGGTGACATCAATAAGCCAAACTTTTTTCTTTTCCACAATAGTGATGTCTGGTGTATTGTGTTCCAAAACTGTCAGTTTGGATTAGGAAGTTCCACAGTATTATATTATTATTGTTGTTGTTATTATTATCTTTGAAAAGGGGTAGGATGTCTCTTAACGGGCGTGTGCTCTTCTGGACAAGTCACCCTTCAGATTGGGGTGACTTGTGGGCTGAAACTTCTCCTTCCCTTTTTGTTTTATCGTTTTGATTTTCAGTAGTGATGAAAGCTGCCAAAACAAATTAGATGTATGCTTGCTCAGTACCCATTTCATGCCGGGGCATTTTATTTCCTTCTCCTTGTTATTTTACAGTAGGCAAAAGAGGTTATATGGGAGGAAACCCTGTGGAGAACCATTAAGAGATCCTTGCAGCAGTGCCGGCGGTAGCAGCAAAAGCACCGACAGCGAAAATCTTCCAACCAAGAAGCCTCAGGTAATTCTATATTAGCATGGAATAGTGAGAGAAGGAGGGAAGAATAAAAAAGCATTAGGGATCCACCTGAGATTCACATCTTAAATATATTAAATAACTGCTGGGGTTATCGGGGACTTTGCTATGAGCACCCCAGTTCCTCTTACCTCATTGTTATATTACCCATCAAAGTTCACAGCTGCCTGAACACATGGAAAGCAGGAGACAGTGTTATTGTTAACTCCACATACACCAGTTGGAGGGACATGTTCTATATTAAGGAATACCAACATGATGGCATGACTTATTCTCACAGCAGAGATGCAAATGCACTTTATTTCTTAGAGGCAAAGGCTGTAATCTTCAAATCATTTAGGTATATGCCCCCACTCAAGTAAGCGAAGCATTGGGGTGGGAGAGGCTATCCCCACTTAACTTGATGCAGAATCACAATCCAAGTGTTTTATATGCTACCTAGGGATGCTCTACTTGGAAAAGATGAAAATGCCTATGAGTATTGAATTCATTTGGGCAGCAGAGAAGTGAAACAAAAGGAAGAAGAAATGAACTGATGATATCTTCAAATGTTACTTCTTCTTCTTCTTCTTCTTCTTCTTCTTCTTCTTTTTACAGAAACTAGTTCTCTACCACCCAGACAGAACAAAGTTCTTTTAATACTAAATTTTGAAGCCAAACAAATTATGCTTTTTGTCTTTACTTTCCTTCCTTTTTTTTATACAAGGCAACAGGTAAAAGATGTAATTTGCCAGTTTACTGAGGACTAATAAAACCAGAAGGGTACATCAAAATTGAAGGCATCTTGTTAATTTCAAACTGTTCATGACAGCAATAAAGCTGCCCATAGCAGCAGTTGTTGCTACAGTTAATCCCAGCTACTAATATAATTTTCATTCAGTATGGCGGTTAATTAAATGTCTAAACAGTGAAGTGAGTCAATAAAATAAAATCTAGCTTAATCTGCTGTGGCATACTTCTCATGGTTGATTTTCCCTCCTCTGTATTGCTTTGGTTGATATTCTATGGGTCTGTTTCATGAAGTTATCAATTGCAGTTAACAGAATCCAGTTTTTTTTAGTCTGCCTCAGCTTCGATTGACAGGAATATCAGTAATTATGCCAGAAACGAGATGGAAAAATTGGGATATATGCTTAGGAGTGAGTCATGATAAATATATATTGTTATATGTCTATTTTGATTTTTGGAGCCATTTTATCATTAGCACCTAAACATTTTTTTTAATGGCCCATAAATGTTAGCTGGTATTCTGTAACTCGGAATTTAAATACACAGCTACACATGGAAATCTAAAAGCTGGTAATACATTCACCACATGGTCAGTATTACTATTTTTTTTCAGGAGAAACAGCAATATCTGAAAGCCCACGAGACCCTTTTCCCTGCCCCTTACATTAAAGGAGGCTGAAACCAGATAAAAACCACTTCTTTCCATGGGACCCTATATGATACAAGAGACAGTGCTCCAGATTAAAACCATTTATTTCTATTGGATAATATTGTTGTTCCCCAAGCCTCATATGATATTAAAGACTCATGTGATGACCTCAGTCCTCTCCATGCTTGAGAAGAGGCTGAAGTGTCCTACAACTGGGAAATTTCTTAATGTCATAAGGCCCCTAAAGTGTAGATATCCTTACCCCCCAGTTTTCAATCTGGCAATCCTAATTGGACTGTCTGTTTTTGCAGTTAATTGTTATGATGGAATGTGATGACAACAACAAAGACAGATCAAGTGATGAAACAGATTGCAGTACGGAAGAACTTCGATATTTTTGCCTCTCAGAAGCCTGTAAGCACCACTTTTGCTATATTTTTGTAGAGTATGTTTACTTCCATAATTTAGCAAGAAGAAGAACAAATTGACACAATTCAAGTCTGATTTCATGTCATTAGATAACCTGAGTAGGGGCCCTGAAACCTTTTAAACAGAGGGCTAGTTCACGGTTCCTCAGATTGTTGGGGTGTCAGTCTATAGTTTGAAAAACACATGGGAGAATTGTTATGCACACTGCACATATAGTTATTTGTGGTGTAAACAAACATGAAAGAACAATACAATAGTTAAAATGAATAGCAATATTAACAATTAAATGTGTTTTACAATGTTGTAACCTGCCTCGAGCCATGATGAGAGATGGGTAAGAAATAAAAATGTTGCTTTTGTTATTGTTGTGATTACTAGTATTTCAATAGGAAGTGTGGGCCTGCTTTTGGCTGATGTGATAATCAAGTTAATTAGGATTGTTGTTGCTGTGTACCTTCAAGTTGTTTCAGATTTAGTGTGATGCCAAGTCTAAAGTTTAGGATAGGGGCTTGGTAAATGGCAACTACAATTCTTATTATGCCCCATATTGGCCAAACTATGGGGCCACATCTGGCCTTAGTTTGGGAACCCCTGGTCTGAGTGGTTTGGTTGCTCTCAAGATTGAAACCTCTGTTATCAACTGAACTACAGGGCAGGCAGTTGCATGAAACATGTGCCATATAAGACAATATTGTTTTCTTCATGCTGTAGTAGGCATATATTTCTGCAAAAACAGTTAAAATGAGACTAATGTGTGTGCTCCTGTCCAGTTAAGTTTGATTTCTCATTAAGGCAATGCTAGCTCTTAGGTACATTTCTCAGCTTACTTAACAATTTAAAATATTGCAGAAACAAGACATGCTGGAAAAGGAAATCCTCCTTTCTGATACCCTTCAAGATAACAATAATTCCCTTCCTCTGTCAAGTATCATGTGGCAAATGTAGTTCATTTGTAACTTTAAATTATATGTCTCTTGGTGTGGGAGATGTGACAAGGTATGGTTCCTGTCTTACTTCTGCCACTTGTAATTAAAAAGTTGATGACCCCAACTCCCCCCACCCTTATAAGTTATAACGAGGAAACTTTGATTTTCTAAAGAGGGTGTACATCAACAGTCCCACCCACCACATAGCCAGTGGTCAGGTATCTTGAGTACTGAAGTTTAAACCATCCAGAAGGCCAAAGATTCCCTGCAACAAGAGTTCAGGGCCAAATAGTCACTTGAACTCAAACATTGCTAATTCAACAGATTCCCCTGCACCAGATGTTGCTGGAATCCAGTTCTCATCAGGCCTGGCCAGTTTGGCCAATGTGGGGCATGATAAGTATTGTAGTTCAGTCATCATCTGGAGGGCCAGGAGTTGTCCATCTTATCCTGCATCACTCAGAGTGCCACCTTCCTTACCACTGACTATTTTGGGTAGGACTAAATATTAGGATGTCTAAAACATTAGGAAGGCCAGATGTTAATGGATTATTGTGATTTAAAAAAAATTGGGGTGGGGGGTGGGGGTGGAATTCCTTTTCTTATATATCTTTAATGAAAGTGTCAAAAACTGGTTTATACAATAAAGGAATTAAATAAGGCTTGCTTACCTCAGAGATTTATTAAAAGAGTCTGGATATATTTTCATCTGATTTTCTGTGCGTGTACATACTTGTGGATTTGTCTGTCTTTGAAGATTGCACACTTGTGGGTACAATTGGTTTGAGTAACTGTTCTCTCTCATTCTCTCTGCCCCTCCTGTTTTTCTTCAGCATGAGCAATGGAAACTTGGACAGAAATGGGTTGCAGAGGAAGTAAGCGATCAGGTCTCCATCTCCAGCCACCCAGAAACCTGAAGTCTTTTGTATCAGAGAACAACGATGTTTGCGTGCACCAAAACAATCTATGAAGTGGCACCCGCTCCACATTCACTCTGCCTCATGCAGACAGCTTAAGACAGGCAGATTAAAGACCCTCTCCACTAAGCTGAACATAGGACACTGAGGCTCACAAATAGTCACAAAGTATATTTTTTTGGAAACAATTTTAAAAAGAATTTTGAAAACATCCAAATGAATGATGTGCTGCTCATTCATACTGCAAATCTCTGTGTTCATAGAAGGGGAGTGAATATAACTGTCCACTTTACAAACGACATAGGCTAACACATCTTTGATAATATGCTTCAAAGGTGACTTGTAGAATCAAGCATCATGGAGTTGGTAAAGATCACAAGGGCCATCCAATCCATCAAGTAACAAGTAAATGGACACCAGGAAGAGAACTGGGGTTGTAATTGGTGCTTGTGACTCATTTGAATCATGGTCAGAATTATTGTATTGCAATTAATTTCTCCAGGTTCCATTTTCAGGGGTGGGAAACACTGCCTTAATAACACTCCATGCTCAATATAAGATTGGAAGAGACTGGAAACAACTTTTATTAGTTATAGTTCGCTCTCAATCAATCTAGCTGTTAATCAATGAGCCGGATGCTCTGGCAGGAAGGAACAACCAAAGTGGGTTCTCCCTGCATGTTCCCTTGCCATGAGGGGGTTCAAAAAGGCACTAGCCCAAAATGGACCATACAATACCAAAATATTGCCACACATCTCAAATACCCCAAGTAGACCACTTCCATTAGCAATACTTAATATAAGGCAAATGTAAAGATTTCCCCTGACATTAAGTCTAGTTGTGTCTTACTCTGGGGGGTGGTGCTCATCTCCATTTCTAAGCTGATGAGCTGGCATTGTTCGAAGACGCCTCCAAGGGTTGTGACTAGCATGACTGCATGGAGCACCATTACCTTCCCGCAGAAGTGGTACTTCTTGATCTATTCACACTTGCATGTTTTCGAACTGCTCACCTCACTCCCTGGATTTGCATCACCAACCTTTTGGTCAGCAAGTTCAGCAACTCAGCAGTTTAGCCCGCTGTGCCACCAGGGGGCCCTTAATAATACCCAGCAATAAATGTTCTGGATCCAAGACCCATGCTAACTGTCTCCAAATGTTGTGACAAAAGACAAGTAATCCAAAATAGACTCCTACATGAAACATGTACATAGCTCCCCACTGAGATGTCACTATAGAAACAAAGTCTGTTGACCATGCATAAGAGGAGGCCATTAAATTTTCTTCCTGGACTGTGGTGAAAACCACATCCAGGCCACTTTGGTCATCCAAACTGTGATTTAAAAACATTGGCTGGTGTTCTTGCTTCTGCCTAGGGTCACGTTGGCCTGGGGAGGAAGGATCTGCCAATTTGCCATAAAGATGGACTGCCCAGACTCCATTAGTATCCTGACCCCACAAACAAATAGCGCTGCAAGTTACACAGTTACTTTTTCAGAAACAAAGTATTTCTCTGTATTGCATTTGCCAGTATTTCTAATGTTCAGAGTAGCCTTTTCTTTAGTATGAAAATGCTAATGCAGCCTTACAAAGAGAAATAATTAACGAGGCAAATGTTTGCAGACAAGACAGATTCATGTACTGCGTGTTACAGCTCTGAAAAATCCTGTGGAATCCTGTGCAAAAGAGTGCCTACTAAAGGCTCTTAACTATGCTCAAGTGATTTATCAGGAAACAAGGGCTAGCAAATCTTCAACAATAATTATATCTGTATTCACGGCAAGGTTTTGTACTGTAAATCATCCCAGCTGGTGGTTTTGCAAATGGTTCAGTACGGGAGCCTTGCCATTGTCCAGCGGATTCCAATTTGGCAGCTTTAACAACAAATAACATCTGACAGGCCTGTGTTTACCAATGATCACAATTTTTGTTGGACATTTGATGAACCGAAATGAGTTGGCCTTCTATCAAACCGACGGACACTGAAAATGAAATAGAATTAAATATGCAGTGAAAACATGACACACATGCAAGTATACAGACCATTTTGCAGACATTGTTTGCACTTTATTCTAGAAAGAAGTGGTTTTTTTAAAAGATGAAACATTTTACATAAACATGACCTAAAGGTCTTCAAAAGCACATTGCACACTTTGCCCCCTTGCTTTCTTCCATTATTATCTATGCTACATATCCGATCACAAGGTATTGATTATGAGGCTATAGTTTGCCATCCCAATCAATAATATTTGGGATTGACGTTGAGAGGTTTTTTTTTTACTAGCAACCATATAAACTACTTTGCTGAAGTTAGCAGTAGTAATTGTGATCTTGTACATTTATAATGCATACTGCTGGCAGAATTCAAATGCAGAACGGTCCACGGGGAACTCTTGATTAAAATAGAGTTTCTAGTGATGCCTATGAGAAATTATTATTTTAAATACTAACTGAAAATAGATTTTTCAATAGATTTTTAAAAAATAGGATTCACTTGCCTTTACTGTATTGATTTTACAAAATCTATAATACTGACTATATAGAAATGAAAGTGAATTATTTTTAAAGTAAAATATATATTTTAAAAATCCAAATTCTAATTTAGCATATTAGTAAAACTAATATATTTACCTGGTAGTTGTAAATATGATTATTTAAGAGGAAGCCTCTAAGAGCTGAATGGTGCTTACTCATGAGAAAGTGCATATAGGATTTCAGTCATAGGAAGCTTATCTTGGAAGTATTGTTGTCTTTCTTCAACAATCAGGATGGAATTATTTTTTCAGCCTGTCAACCTTAGATATTAATTAGTTAATCTAAGCAATTAGTTGATTAGGATTGAAACACTTCTAATTAATCAGTTAGCTGATTTATTTTTTAAAAGAAATGATCACTATTTTAATCTCCCTCCTCCCAAATCCTCTGGATTCTGGGGACTTTTAAAAAACATGCATTTTTTCCTTCCAGGTTGTGTTTGCTGTGATGAAACACTTAAAAACAAGTTGGGTTTTTCATTGTTTTTATTCACATCCACACTTATGCAACTGAACACTTTAAATACTACATTAATGGAGCAAAACTAATACATTTGTGTGTGCTAAGATTTCTGAAAGAAGTTCCTAGCACTTTACTATGCACAATGCATCATTCAAAATTATTTTCAGATAATGCAAAGAGACTGACCCTACTCATGTTCATTACCAAGCATAAAATTTTAACTTTTTTCATATATAGAGGCAGTCCCCAAGCTACAAACATCCAACTTACAAATGACTCATACTTTAGAATGGGGGTGAGACAACAGAAAGTGTGAGAAATCCACCCTTCAGAAGGGAAATTCACTCCTGGAAGAGCTATCATGGGGAAAAGATATCTCCGCTGAAGCTTTACCACCAATCCTTGTTTCCACAACAGGCCATTTTTTTCAAAATCTAATAATCACAAGGACAGAAAGAGGTGAAATCTTTAAAATGTACATGTTCTGACTTACAAACAAATTTAACTTAAGAACAAACCTACAGAACCGAACTTGTTCGTAACTTGGGGACTGCCTGTTCGTTGTTCTCCATTCCACAAGGGCATGGCCACACTAAGGAATATATCTGCAATTGTTTCTTATGCTCAAAGAAAAACGTTTTGACACAATAAGTCAACACTTTGAATTGCTAACTACCATGGGACTATTTATTCTTGGGTAAAATTTAAACATTTTCTTTTTGCTTCTTGAAGGGATTTTGTGTGTACAAAAGACATATTTGACTCACAATGTTTTCTGAATAAAAAGCAATGGTCAGAATTGTGTGGATTTATGCTGGCAGAAATCACAGCCACGTTGGCTGCTTTTTCTTTTTTCTTTTTACTATTAATGAGCCTTTATAAGGTGCAGTTTAGCCATATTTTCAAAATAGCAATAAGAGATTGTTGAAATTCATTCCATCACAATTGCCAATAAGGAAGCATCTATGAAGCTTGGATTCTACTGAAATACCAAATGAAAGTATTTATTTCAGTTCATTTAGACATGTAATTTTCTGTAAAATTAAGATATTGCTTACATAAGCAATTTGTATGACGTACACATTTCTGCTTTTATGAGGGCACACATCAAAATATGTAGATTTTTTGGCATTTTGTTCAGTTCCGGATTGGTCTGGGTGGTGCTATAGAAAGATTCCATTTGGATGCCACTTGCTATGCCATTCCATTCAGATCTGCTGGCTGAACATCAGCAATCAGAAGGATCTCAGCCAATGTTTTCTCTGCATATGAAATTTGAACCAAAGTGTCCCTAAATGTGAGAAAACATTTTTAAAATGTACAGTCATGTAATTCTTTACAGCGTGTGATGATGCTTGCAGGAGGATTTGTTTTTACCCATCACTATATTGTGGTCTATCTATCTAACTATATTTCAAAGAGTTTTATTTCATTTTCACACTTATATACTATAAGAGTGGGGAGAAAGGCCACAGAAAGTATAATACGTTGATTATGTTTCTTAGTAAGTTGGGTCTATCCATAAGTCTTATGTACATCCAAGAATGAGGAAGGGGGGCATTGTTATACATATTCTATTTATTAAAGCAGTTCCATTCACAATGTGATTTGCTTAGGAGAAACAGAAATAATTGTTTTTTCTTTCCTTTTTTTAATTCCATTTGTCTTTCTTGTTGATCTTTTTTCTTCTTATATTGTCCCATATTTTTCTTATCTTCTTCTCTAGACCTATACCATTAATATTTCTTTTAATATTTCTTCTAGTTACATCCTCACTTTATTTATACGCTGCATTTTCTATTTTCCCTTCTGTCTTCTGATTTCCTGGCTGCAGTCTGTGTCTGCAATAATCTTTGTGCCTAGAAATACAAAGTCTGTCACTGCCTCCATGCTTTCTCCCTCTATTTTCCAGTTATCAGTCAGTCTGGTTGCCATATACATTCCAAGATACTCTGTGAATATCTGAAACTGTGGATAACCTTATACTTTGACCATACTTGAGCCAGAAGCATACCACAAAATAGCACTGGAAGATCTAGAGAGGCACAAAAACATATTTTTGGAGTGTAGGTATTTGATTCCACAGATAGGGAGGTTGTAGTATGTCCTAAATCAAGAGAAATCCAATGCCAGTTAGGAGAAATATCTTGATATTGAGACAAATAAGAGAACTACCTATTAAAATTGGGTGCAGGTCTTCATGCAGTGACAGCCATCTATTTGTCATTAGATTATGTAGAATGAATTGGGAGGAATGAATTTTGAAAATACTCTTAACACACTACTTAGTCTCTCTCTTCCCCCTCCGAACAGAAATAAGAATTTGCAATAGAAGTGTTTGAGTGACATTGATAAAGACATTCCTTCCTCATCCCCCACCAGCCATCTGCAACCTGCTATGTCAAAATCTGTATTAGAATGGGTTATTATGTGCCACCCAGCTAGCTGAAAGAAAGGTGTAAGATAGATCTTGCATTTGGATAAGCTCTTTAAACACTTACTTCTAACAAAATATTGCTTTCCAAAAACGTATATAACAGTGGAGTACCTTTCCAGTAGAAAAGGTTACAGTCAGAAGATCACTTCTTGAAATGTAAAGCAACAAGGGGCAGATTAACAATCTGCAACTTTACTCTTTCCACATGTACATGTAGAAAATGGATATGCTTCAAGTTCCAACATTCTCAGTTAAAAGGCTCTGCACCCACACCTCTTAATGTTGATTTTGCTACTTACTATGATATCACTTATTCTTCAACAGGCGTTCAGCTTAAATCAGTAGGATTTCTGTAAAGCAAAACCATTCACTACAGTTCTGAAATTGGGTTTCCAGTATATACTCCCTTTAATGTCATTGGAACAAGCATGATCTTTGCATTGGAAGGTACAGTAGGATAAACAGACTTAATTTCACTTGGCTGAACTTACCAAATCAATAGAACTTATATACATATTGATTACGAAGTTGTCACCGATTAACAGGTCTATTCTAGTCAGGATTAATAATTGGGTTTAAGTCACAGTGTTTACTGCTCATTGGTTACAATCTTTTATTATTATTATTGGCAACAATGAAAAACAATGCTGTGAATATAACAAAAGAATAAGGCACGTACTATAAGAAACCCATTCTGATCCTCACATAGCTAAGATTGCAGATATTCGCAAGAGCTGGAGGTAACAGTAAGCTTTGTAGAATCCAAAATATGCCTAAATATAGGCCAATTTTTAGCCATGGGGAGGGGAGGGGGGATTGAAACATGGAGATAACTTCTAAAGAACTCTACAAGGATTTGTCATTCCAAGTCAGGTAAGAGCTATTGGGTCACAGCTACAGCATTTGAATACATATTTGTTAGTAGCAGACAGCTTTTTGGTTGGCTATGTCAGGAGTGCTTTGTGCTTTTCCTGCATGGCAGGGGATTGGACTGGGTGGCCCTTGTGGTCTCTTTCAACTGTAGGATTTTATTATTTTATGTTGAGAGAACAGGCAATGAGATCCACCAAAGTGGATCTCACTGGCTAAGTGTCAGGAAAATCTTGGTAAAGTTGACTGAACAAAACCAGTTTAAACCCACCTGCCCCACTACGATTGATCTGTGAATGGGGTATTATCAGATGAAAGCTCAGTTATCTAACTCAAGTGGGTTCCCAACTACATTAATGGGGAAAAAATGGAGACACATACTAAAATGCGTCTCTATGTTGTAAGGCATTGGGGAGTGTTTATAAATATATTTCCTCTTCCACGTTTCTGCTTAGAGGGCACTGAGTTGAAAACCAGGAGACAATTAAGTCTTTTGCAAAATCTACCTGAAAATAAAATGCTTAGGTAATAGTGCATGGGATTTTTTATTTGTACATTTATGTTTTGTTTCACAGAGGTGTAAAGAGCACTTTGAAAAGCTGTTTTACTGCCTGTGATCTGAAGGTTGAACTATCAGGAGGGATTTTTTTGTTTTGTTTTGCCTGTAAGAAGCCAGCTGAAGTGTGAATCCCTATTCTCTCTGAAATCTGTAAATACGTAACAGATGTGATGGAAGGAATGCAGGCCCTCTTTTTTAGGATGCTGTTTGGGGTCCAGATGCAACTCCGGGCAGGACTGCTCTACAGATCAATTTCTCAAGGTCATAAAAAATAAATGTAAACATTCTTGCAAGAGTCCGTTAGCATTTGAACCACTGCATTATGCATTACTCTTTTCCTCTCAGGGCATGGATAAACTCGAATCCATTAGGCTTTTCCACTTTATGTTGCTAAGAACTGACCGAGAAACAGTTCAAAGTGGGAAAGGCTCACTGTTTCTTACCCTTTCACAGGAAAGTCCTCACCATATGATCTTTCCAGATCATTTTGATGATTCAGTAAGAAGCATAACTTTCCTTTGAGTCCCATTCCCAAGCCACTCTTACTGGGAGGAATCTGTTTAATTTATAAGGCAGTTTCTTTTAAAACTTTAAAATGGGCAGAGTAGGCTACAAATGTTATTACAGTATTTCTCTTTGGTTACAAAAAAAGACATGAAACTCCTGTGTTGTTTTATTCTAAAAGAAAAAAGACCACAAAAGACATAAAAAATGCAGGAAAACTGTATAAACTTTTTGGATCAATATCCAAATATACGCATACAGACAATGCCCAACAAGAATTGTTAAGGTAAAGGTAAAGGTTTTTCCCTGACATTAAGTCTAGTAGTGTCCAACTCTGGGGGGTTGGTGCTTATCTCCATTTCTAAGCTGAAGAGCTGACGTTGTTCCTAAAAACCTCCAAGGTTATGTGGCTGGCATGACTACATGGAGTGCCATTACCTTCCTGCTGAAGCAGTACCAATTGATCTACTCACATTTGCATGTTTTTGAACTGCTAGGTTGGCAGAACCTGGGGCTAACAGTGGAAGCTCACTTTGTTCCCTGGATTCGAACCTGCGACCTTTCAGTTAGCAAGTTCAGCAGCTCAGCAGTTTAACCAACTGTGCTACCGGGGGCTCCAATAATGTTCACATTGATTTAATCCAGAGTTTACTTCCAAAAATGGATATTGATTATTTGCCTAGCTTTGCTCTGCCTAGCTCTAGAACAAGGTCTTTTCTCAGACCCTCCTCTCTCACACCATCCTATCCTTCCTGCCTTCCTTCTCTTTCCTTCCTCCTTCCCTCCCTCTTTCTACTCCCCTTCCACTCTTTTGTCCTTCCTTCCCTCTCTCCCTCTTTCTCTTTCCTTCCCTTTTGTCTTTCCTTCCTTCCCTTTCCTTGACCCTTCCCTTCCTTTCTTCCATGCTGCTCTTCCTCCTTCCCATCCTTCTCTTTTCCTTCCTCCTTCCCATTCATCCTTTCTTCCTTCCCTTTTGTCTTTCCTTCCTTGCCTCTTTTGTCTCTCCTTACCTCCCTCTTTCTCTTTCCATCCTTTCCTTTCACCCTTCCATCCTTCCTTCCCTTTTGTCTTTCCTTCCTTTTCTCTTTCCTTGATCCTTCCCTTCCTTCCTTCCTTCCTTCCTTCCTTCCTTCCTTCCTTCCTTCCTTCCTTCCTTCCTTCCTTCCTTCCTTCCTTCCTTCTCTCCCATTCTTCCTTCTCTTTTTCCTTCATCCTTCCCTTTCATCCTTCCTTCCCTTTTGCCTTCCCTCCCTTCCCTCTTTCCTCCCTCCTTTCCTCTCTCCCTCTTTTTAATTCCATCCTTCCCTTACTTCATTTCATCTTTTCTTCTCTCTTTCTTTCCTCCTTCCTTTCCTTCCTTCCATCACCGGCCAGCCAGTCCTCCTAGCAGGGAGTGCTAGCATGAGGTTCCCAAGTTAGAAAGTTTGCCGATGCCTGCTCTAGAACTTTTATTCAGTGCTCAGACCACTAGACTCTACTGGCTCTTGAGACCCTGGCTCTAATACTTGTTCAGCTATGGAAACCCACTGGGCGACACTGGCCAAGTCACACTCTCTCAGCCATATTTGAAATCAGTGCCAAATTCTTCGCCTTTAAAAATAATTCAGGGTTGTAACAAAAATTCACTGAAAAAGAAGGAAAGGAAAGGAGGGCAAATGGGTGAGTGAGGGAGAAAGAGTGCTCTTTTTCTGTCTGTCTAAACCCATGATGGTCAACCTATGACATGTGTGTCAGCACTGACACGCATGGCTATTTTTGATGACACGCGGCCACATGCGGCCGCATACAGAGAAGTACACCTTATAAGAGCCAATCTAATTCCATCCTTAAATTTGTAAAAGGCTCTACAAATTTAACATCTGCATGTTTGAACATTGTTCACTCCATAACAGCATGGAATATACATTTTTCTTATTTAAACTATAAATATTGTAAAATTATGTTGTTGTTTTTCTCGAAGTTGACACCCCACCCAAGTTATGCTCAGGTTTTTGGCAAATTTTGGCACACCAAGCTCAAAAGGTTGCCCATCACTGGTCTAAACTATACCACCAGAGGGAGCACATGCTTTCCTTTTAGAAGATAGCTGTAGCACATGATTGCAGGTTGTCTTGATCAATGACCAAAATCAGCAAAATTAGCATTTTGTTAACTTAAAGACTAAAAGATTTAGTATGGTACTTGTTATTAAGGTGCCTCATGGTTCCTTTGTTGCTCCTTCTACTGCAATCAAATGTCAAAAGATCTTAAGGTCAGAAGGTTTTTAGCAGTTCTTTCCTTCATCCTCATCTCCAAGAATGCAAATTTCTAAGAAGGCCTGTAGCATTCCCCAAAAAGCTGACTTGATGGCAGCTGACAGCAGCAACCCATTTTCCATCAATTAGCTAAATTGATCCTCTGTAGGGAATGAGAAACAGAAGCCAAAACACCTTAAAGGTTAATATGGTAATCCTATGCATTTACTAAAAGGAGGTTGAGTTCAACAGGAGTTTGTTGTCCTTAATGGCCCTCAAGTCTTATGACTTTGTATTTTTAGAATAAAATAACTGAAAGAGACCATTATTTATTTATCATGTCAGGCAACCGAACAGTTGTATTACATTTTTGACAGAACAAACAAACAAACATACAAAAGACACAGAGTTTGCAAGCTTGGTAGTTGATTAAATGTCCTTTGACCAGTAGCTGGCCACTTGGAGTGCCTCTGGTGTTGCTGCAAGAAGGTCCTCCATTGTGCATGTAGCAGGGCTCAGGTTGCATTGCAGCAGTTGGTCAGTGGTTTGCTCTTCTCCACACTCGCATGTCGAGGATTCCACTTTGTAGCCCCATTTCTGAAAGTTGTCTCTGCATCTCGTGGTGCCAGAGCGCAGTCTGTTCAGTGCCTTCCAAGTCGCCCAGTTTTCTGTCTCTCATTTGGTATCAGCCATTGATTGAGGTTCTGGGTTTGAGCCTGCCACTTTTGGACTCTCACTTGCTGACGTGTTCCAGCGAGTGTCTCTGTAGATCTTAGAAAACTATTTCTTGATTAAAGTCGTTGACGTGCTGGCTGATACCCAAACAGGGGATGAGCTGGAGATGTCTCTGCCTTGGTCCTTTTCACTATTGGCTGCTACTTCCCGGCGGATGTCAGGTGGTGCAATACCGGCTAAGCAGTGTAATTTCTCCAGTGGTGTAGGGCGCAGACACCCCGTGATAATGCGGCATGTCTCATTAAGAGCCACATCCACTGTTTTAGTGTGATGAGATGTGTTCCACACTGGGCATGCATACTCAGCAGCAGAGTAGCATAGCACAAGGGCGGATGTCTTCACTGTGTCTGGTTGTGATTCCCAGGTTGTGCCAGTAAGCTTTCGTATGATATTGTTTCTAGAGACCATAAGAACCATCCAGTCTGATATAAAAGGAAATAAAGACCCAACTGTCTGAGATGATACGGATGGCAGGAAAATGGGTTAAGCAACAACTAACCTCAGAGTGGAAACATTGCATGCTGAGGCCAAGTTTGGGTATTTGCATAGACGTGCTGCTGGGGAATGCTGGGAGATGTAGTCCAAAAAGGTTGTGTTTCTTGGCTCTGTAAAGGGATATAGTAAAATGAAATGAAATAATATCAACAAGTTAAATGAAGAGTAGAAAGAATCCTCTTGGAAATTGCAGGATTACATGCAGATTCCTTAGGTCTTGAAACAAAGGGCATTTCAACTCCCTCCCTTTGAGGGAAATACCTCCCGGGTGGTTTGAAGGCTACTTCATTCTTGACACCTGCAGTACCTTAGCAACCTGGGAGGGATTTCTTTGAAGCAACACTGGCATTACAATTGCTGGAAAAGCAAGTGAGTGTACAATTACCCAAAGTGGTCTTTTGATCCTACAGAAACCAGTTTTCCTTTATGCACCTTTGACAAGAAGGGCAGTAGCAAAAAACACATTTCATAAGCCCTTTTCAGAAAGGGTGACACTTTATCCCATGACAATTCTCTCTTCTGCCCCCTCCTCTTCTTTCTGTCTTTCTGTCTTGCTGAGTTATATTAATACAAATAGATTTTACACTTTGGATGCAACAATTGAAATAAGCCAAGGCCAAAGGGAAAATTTGGAGAAGGAGAGAGAAAACTGGGACATTTTGAAAGTTGCCGAACAAGTGGGATAATAGAAGGTTAGTCAAGACAGTCCTTGCCAGATCAGGACAATCTGAGGACTTGTTGCATGTCATCATGGACATCCATCCTTCAGCAATTGACCACTGTCACTCTGGTTCCTTTTCTTGTTGTTGAGGAGACAGGTGCAGGATCAATATGAGTTCAACTCAAGTCTCTGTGACTAACACAAACCTCTTTCCATTCAGTGTGCATACATTCATGTGCTTTCTGTGTGTTGTGTACACATATACAAGCATAGCAAATGGGATGACACAGAAATCTTTCATTCACTTTGAATGCTATAGTAAAGTTTATTTTGTTTTGGTTAATGTGTATACTACATGTGCAATCAGTTATGGCAGCAGTGAATCATCAAATGACAGAGCTGTGTGTTGTATGCCTTTTGGTTTTGCAAAGAATACATTTAGGTTTCTGGTTTAAACAATGAAGGGAGGTAATGCTCAGTATTCTCTGAACTTCCAAAAAGAAAATCTTTCAACAGAGGGCACCAGTGCAGCTAATCTGTATTTCTTTACCAAATTAAGCAGCTCAGCTCTAGCGTGTAGTTCAGTTTCCTCAATTAATGGAGGCAAATACATTCTTTTACTGGTGATCGCAGTTCATGAAAAAGGTGATGGATGGAAACTACTGAGGGAGCACCACGCAATGAAGGAATTTCAGTGTCACCCTTATTTTTTGTTCATAAAACTGTTTACCATATTTTGTCCTTCATGTTTTGATCCCAGCAACACCATTTATCACCATTCTATAAAACACAAATGTGTGGCAAATGTTGCACACATAAAATGTCATTAAAAGAGTCCTTGAAAATTCAGTCCAAACTGTTCTTCAGCCCTCAAATGCTCTGTGGATCTTCCAGGTCACACAGTCTCCATTCCGGAGAAAACCTGTAAAGACATTTGCAGTTTGACAGAAATGGCACACATTTCGTTTCATTCCAAAGGTTGGACATGGAATTGGGAATGCTGTGGATTCCATAGAGAGTTGGCATGGTGAAATAATTGGACTAGGACTCGGGAGATCAAGGTTTAAATCTCTATTCAGCTATGAAAATCCACTGGATAGCCTTGAGGAAGTCACATTCCTTCAGCCTTAGATGAAGGCAATGACAGTGGCATCACTAGGAAAGTGTGGGGTGAGTGAATCGCACTAGGTTACACCATTGGGGAGGGGGGATATCAAAATGATTCTCTATAAAAATAGTGGCCATTCAGCAGAAATGTATTATTTTGTATTTTTAAAAATCCATGCCATGCAATTATATATAACCACAAATACTTTTTCAAAAGTGTGGCTTACATGTACTGTATCAATATACCTACAAGACTAAAACTCTATGTTAATTTACTTTTTGCATCTTCTACTATGCATGCTTTCTGGTCATTATTGTCTAATGATACTTTGAATCAGGGTTTCATTTGCATCGGCTACAAATATGCCTTGTTGTTTTTGTTGCTGCTGTTTCTTGAATAGCCACTGAATTTGTTAAATGTCCTGCTATTTTAGATATAATATTGTAGCATGGTCTGGTACAGGAGGAGGTCTCCATGAGTTACCACACTGGGTGACACCAAACCAAAGGTTGTCATGAGCCAATGGCAAACCTCTGAATGAATCTTACCAAGAAAACCGATAGGGTTGTCATACGTTGGTATTGACTTTAGGGCACATAACATCAAGAAAAAGAACAGTGGACACACTCTTAAAGTTGAAGGGATGTTGTGTAGAATATGGAGCAAGCTTGTTTTCTGTAGACAAGACCACAAACAAGAGGGAAATGTTCTCTACCCATCCTTATCACAGAAGCCTTTTTTTCTGTGTCAGGAGCAACTTGAGAAACTGCAAGTCACTTTTGATGTGAGAGGATTGGCTGTCTGCAAGGACGTTGCCCAGGGGATGCCTCAGTGTTTTGATGTTTTACCATCCTTGTCTCTCATAGAAGATGAAACCCAAGAATATTTGGAGTGGTACACATTTCCTGTTCTGGAAGCCCTTTCAGAATACATATTTATTAGGCCTGGGTAACAACGGAAAAATTTGTTTCTAAAATCGATTCGTTTTTTGGGGTTTTTTGCGTTTCGATATTTAAAAGAATTCCGAAATTTTCCTTTAAAAAAAGTTCGATATTTACGAAATTTCGTAAATGGTAAAAAATTACAAAACAATAACGAAACAATAACGAATCGATTCGTTAATGGCGGCTGCGATCGCGCAATACGCTAAAAAAACTTCTGAAGCTTCCCTCTCCCTCTGTTGTTGACTGTTGGTGTGATATTATAATTTTTTTTCACTAATTAAACAAAAAACAACTATAAAACTTGCCCCAGACATGCGGAAATAATAACGAAACGACCTCAAACCAATAACGAAACGAATACATAACGAAATACGAAGCATTTACGAAACGAATTGAAAAATTCGTTTCATTTTTAAGTTGCTCCAGAATGGTTCGTTATCGCTTTGTTAAAAAAAATAACGAATTTTTAACGAATTACGAATTAACGAAACGAAACCGCCCAGCCCTAATATTTATAGTATGATTCCACTTTAGCTGTCATGGCTTCATTCTGTGGAATCCTAGGGTATAAGTTTGGTGAGGCACTGGAAGAGATTCTAAATATTCCTATCTAAACTGCAAATTATAGGATTCCATAGGATGGAGCCATGACAGTTAGAAACATAGTGTCATGTGAAAGGCTATTTTGAATCTCATTCCAGAAGAAAGTCAGGATAGAAATTCAATCAATTAATCAATGAATCAAAAAGGCTCAGGGCTTATCACAATCACATATGTGCATACATTAATTTCATGGACAACACTAATAAAAAGAGTGGTTCCACTCTAGGATGAAGAAGACACAGAATGTCATGTTATTTTAAAACCAAAAAATGACATTTTATTTAGAATATCTATATACCAATTTTTTTTCTTTTTTGAGTAGTGACATACCCATATTTCAAAGTGGTAAAATAAAACTAGTTCCAGACATTTTCTCATAGATATTTTACAGAACTACTTCAGTCTGAATTAATATCTAGCTTGACCTTGAAGACTCTGAAGAGCCTAAAGCACCAAATGACTCTGGAGAAAGGAGATAACTAAGGACAAGAAGGCCTGTGTGTTGCTATTCAATACTTCAAAGAAGTAGGGCATTGCAAGAGTGAAATGATGACAATGGCTCCATCTTTAATACTTGAGTATAGACTCTAGAAGAAAGTAGATACTTCAGAATGTATTGACTTATTGGAGGGAGGAATAGATTAAGAGCACAATGTGTGGAATTTCCAACCAGGATTATTTGATTCTGCTTTTTAGAATACTATGCACAGCATCCCCTCAGCCATCATGGTCCTGAATACAGAATTCTGAGAAATGCAGTAGAATTCCCCCCCCCCAAATTTTCCTAAGACAGCAGATATACAGTTTAACAGACATAACCACAAGCTTGAGTTGAGCAATATTGGAAGATACCAAAGGGGAGATGAATGACAACTGGAGAAAACTATGACTTTCTTCTGTCCAAATTAGCCATGTAAATATATCTTGTAGTTGCTTTGGTACAAATATTTTTGTGCTTCAGTTGCTAAAAGCAATCCAAAAGATTGACATGCTTTTATGTTGTTCTGTAAGAAACAGAAAACCTTTAAGAGGTATTAACTACAGAAAATACACGTCATACTCATGTTTTGACAATCTTTATGTGTATGTGCCTTCAAATTACTTTTGACTAATGGCAAAACTATGTATATCATGGGGGTTTTTTAGGCAAAGAGTATCTTGAGGTGGTCTTGTTAGTTCTTGTTAGATAGAAATACCTCCACATTGAATCTATGTGAAAATACAGTTCTGGTGGACATGTGATAACACCTGGGAAATGACTGAGAAAGTCATGATGAACTATCAAAGTGGGATGTAGAAATGGCTGAGTCATAATTATGTGAGGTTTATGAAAAGGAGTTGCATCACTCATTTGTCCCTTACTGATGACAAGTCAGCAGGTGGTTATAGAAGGGAGATGAAATGCTCCATCTCTCTCTTCCTGTGTGAATCTCATCATCAATATCTCTGTCTCAGAATCATTTGAAAGTACAAATCTGATTGATCTATGTATCCTAATTGTACAGCTATAAATAGAGCAACGGTGAAGATTAAAGCCTCCTGATATTTTTGGATGAAAAACTGAATCTGTGAGTTTGTTAAACAGTGTGTGAAGAAGGTCAGACCTTGCAGTCGTACTCTGCTGACAAGCTGGTTAGCTGACCAAATGTTTTTGCTGTGAATAGGCTCTGCTTGGTCTTGCTTGCCTCTGTGGCACTTGCTTGTCCAGAGTGCAGCAGCTCCAGGGAGATCATGATTGGAAAACTATAAGTCACTTCACAAACCTATCCCATGACAATTCTCTCTTCTGAAATAGAGTCTACAGTATCTGGTGGTCACTGGTGGTTTCTCATCCAAGTACTAACCAGTGCTGACCCTACTTAGTCTCCAAAACCAGCCAGGATATTGTACCTTTGGGATATATAGTCCTGTTTTGACAATATATGTGAGTATATATATTCATGTTGCCTCTACTAGAATTTCTCTCTCCCTTCACTTTTACACACAAACACACACCAAACTCACAAAAGCAGAGCCTATGTGGGTTAAATAGATAGGTCCACCAAACCAAAGCGTTAAAAATGAATTGGCTCCCTGTAAAACATTGAGATGGATCTAATTTTTCTTACTGGCTTGCACTATTTAGCCTCTAGAAGGCATTTGGGGGTAATTCCTTTTTGGGGAAAAAATGCAAAATGTATTTTTGATCCCTAGGGAGCCCACTTCAAATGTGGTGGAAATGCCCCCTAAACTCCCCAGTGAGAATTTTGGATCAAATAAATGTCATGAAATTGGCCTACAAAAATATCCCTAGACACGTGTATGTCATCCACAGGCTGGACTTTGCCCAATTCTGCCCTAGAAAATAACCTTTTTGTAAAAAATGATGACTTAAATTTCAACTTACCTAAACTCACAGAAATCAAAACAAACACACACATATATATCTCTGTTGCGATTTTTTGCCCGCCCCCACCCCCAAGCTGTTACTGCTCAGGCTGAGATGCACTGCTTGTACAAAATGACATTTTCTGCCAGGAGCAAAACTCATCACCACTTCCTGCATTACTTAGTGTGATGCACTAAATTTATAAAAAAACCCTCACACATATGAATATATTATATGATTACATAAGAGCATATATTGTTACTATGTGCTCTTTGAAATGTGATAGTATTGGCTGGCTCTCTTGTGTTTACAGAAAAACAAGCTTTGGAAAGTGGTTTTTAGGTATGATGTCTCATTCATATTTCCAGTATTTCTCAATGAAGAGATGAACACACGTCACTTAACATCAATGTCTTTATGTCAGAAGTGTTAGGGTGAGGATCAATGGTTGCATCCATTCCTTGAAAAGTCAGACCTGGGTATGCGAAAACATAACATTACATTGTTTTAGCTACTGCAATGTGCTGCACTTGAGGTTGCTTTTGAAAATGTTCAAAACTTCACAAGTTCCAAAGTGCTGTAATCAGAAGGCTGACCAGATGTAACCACATTGAGTCGCCGCCTGAGGCTGAAAAATGTGGTATAGAAATAAAGCAAATAATAAATAACTCCCTCATTAAAACAACTTTACTGGTTACTGGCTCAAAGTTTTGGTCATATCTTATGAAGTAGTCTGGATGGCTTAGGTCCAGACTACTTGAATAACCGTGTCTCCCTATATGAACCGCTCAGAAGCATAAATCCTTGAAGAAAGGCTTTGCAATGGAGTGCATCCACAGTGTAAAATCAATGCAGTTTGAAGGCTAATAGGGTCTTTAGCCTTCCCTACCACAACATACAGGTGCCTCAACAAACTACTAATACTAGGATTCCATAACATTACACCATGGTGGTTTAAGTGGTGCCCAACTGCATGAAATCTGCAGTATAGAGCCAGCCTTGGTTGCAACTCCATCACAGTTGTCTAGTCAGGACCAGGGACAGAGCCTTCTCAGTGGCTGTGTCACCTTTAGGAATTCTCTTCTATGGTAGGGCATCTTGCTTTTCTTTTGGCAACAGGCAAATGTGTTTTTGTTTATGTCAGCTTTCAGTGATCCACTGTTTGTAAGGAGCCTTCTTACGAGGGCAGGGCACTCTCATTTAATGATTATATTGTTTAATGCATGATTTTTAAAGAGTGACAATATGGTAATAGCGTTTTAATTTGATTACAATATTTTAGCTGATTTTATTTTATTGTCACAGCAGGACAAAGGTGTTAAATAAATGCAACAAATACATAATGAGGGGTGGCAAATGCAGGGTCCTTAAGATGTTGCTCAGCTGCAACTTGCATCAGTCCCAATCAGTATAGTCAGTGGTGATGAATGCTGGGAGCTGTAGCCCATGATTTGGAGAGTTGTGTGCTTCCTGCCTTGCATTAGAGAAATTTATATTGAATATCATTATACATATCCCACTGTATAATCGTCACAGACTTTTTATGAAGTTTTTTTTTTAAAAAAACAGAAAATAAAAAGAGGGCCGCCAACTTTAGCTCTTGCCTTCAGTCTGCCTCCCAGGCTTTCTCCTCTCCTTCCCCCTTCCATTCAAGCAAATCATCACATCAAGGCGCTGGGGCAGAATTGCCCATGTAACAATTATGCAATAAAATGCTAAAAACCAATTTGGGGACTAAAAAACCAGAGTGCGACAATTATGCAGTGAATTGGATAACTCTAAAATTGTGCTTGGGAGTAGAAGGGTTTTGGATTTCAGACTTTGGAATAGCTGCATCTACATATATGTCTATAATGAGCTATTTTGGAGATGATAACCTAGTCTAAACCTGGCATTTATATATACTGTACATGTAACCTGAATTTTATACAATAATTTTAACAATTTTGTGCATGAATCCAAGCTTGTGTCCACTGAACTATCAGAAAACAAAGGGGTCATTATCTCCGCCACCCCTCTGGAAAATTTTGGAGTATTCCATATTTCAGATAAGGGATGCTCAACCTGTATATGCTTATAAGTATGCTTCATAGGCAAAGACCCTTAATCTTCATGGGGCTTATTTCAGTGATAGATCACTAGTTTCCAAGGGGCTGGTGGGACTGTTCCATTTAGTAGAACCTGGAGAAGATGAGCCCACGTCTCTTGCGATCTTTTCATTTCTACTCCACAGGAATGGAACTCCTCCCACTTTTGCAAATCAGTTAATGGGTGGTGTTGAAAGCTACAGGGTGAACAAAATCCACCATGCACCCATTTTATTTAGGCAGTACAATGACAATGTTTTTTGTAAGCTCATGTTTGGAATGTTTTGTACTGTCACAACACAAATTCACTTAGCTGAGTGGCTGGACAGTATAATATTTGCTAACAAGCATGGAAAGAACAAGTGTTGTTTCACATATTTGAGAAGGGAATGACAGTGGTGTAAAATGCCCTTTTACCCAAAGACATTACATACATAGGAAAAAATAGATACACTGTAAATGGAATCAAGTATTTTGAGATATAGTAGAGTCTCGCTTATCCGACCTTTGCTTACCTGACATTCCGTTTCATCTGACGTTCTTATCCGATGCCTCCCTGTTCCTCCAGCATTTTCCCTTCAATTAAAGGACCACTCCTCAACTCTATCTGTATTCCCAATAAGTGAAAAAGGCAAGACAAGGAGGAGGAGGGGGGGGGAGGAAAGGGGGAAAGAGGAAACCAGAAATGGAAGCATCCTCCCACCTTCCCTCTGTGATTTCTACACTCCTTTTCCACTTCGGGCCACTTCCTGCTGGGCCACTCTATCCCTGGGATGTTGCCTTGCCTTAACCCTTTGAGTCCCTGTTGTTAGTATTCTAGGGGTCTAGTGCTGCGTCGGACGGGTAACAGTATTATCTGTATTATCTGATGTTTTCATTTATCTGACGTTCTGATGGCCCATTTATGTCAGATAAGCAAGACTCTATTGTACTTTGATTTCAGTGCAGCTTCACCTAGTGTTAACACTTTCTTGCTTAAATTACCAAAATCTATCCCCCTGGGTGGATATTTCTATTAATTTTGCAATGCTGCATTTTCCCAAAAATCATCTCCAGAAAAAAAAAATGTGGCTGTATTCCTATAGCACTTTGCTGGGAATAGATTCAAAACCATTGAACTCACCAGGGCTTTGCTTCGAAGTGGACTTGGATAAGAGCATTTTCACAGGTTAACATTAATGGCTCTGTTTGAGTAGAGGTCCCCAAACTAGGGATGTGGACTTTCATGGTCATTTACCTGGCCCCTGCCCTAAACTTCAGACTGAGGATTGCCCTAAGTTTGAAATGACTTGAAGGCACACAGTATAACATAATAGGAGCGGGAAATGAATGGAAGGCAAGACTATGGCAATTTAAAGCTATAATATATCAAACAGTCAACAATGAATTATGGGTTGATACTATGGCTGCTGAATGCGTCATGGAGGAGGGAGAGGCTTCCGTTAACCGGGGAGCCCCCATAGAAGTCGTGGTGGGGAGGGGGAGATACGGGAAAAGGAGACCTTCTAATTCGGCCTAGGGAACGTGGAACAACATTAGTAATTCCAAATCGGTCTCCTGATATGGTAAGTTGGTGTAACCAGGATGGCGGTCCCTCCAAATTGAAAGTGGTGCTGTTGAACGCCAGATCTGTCAACGGCAAAACAACTTTCATCCAGGATTTAATCCTGGATGAACGGGCAGATCTGGCGTGCATCACAGAGACCTGGTTGGACGAAGCAGGAGGTGTAAATTTAACCCAGCTTTGCCCACCAGGCTTCTCTGCAGCACCAACCGAGATCCAGAGGGCGGGGAGGCGGAGTTGCAGTGGTCTATAGAGATTCCATTCTTCTGACCAGGGCCCCCATCCCGCAGTCAACAAATTTTGAATGCGTCCACCTGAGGGTGGGTGACCGGGACAGATTAGGGATTCTGTTAGTGTACCGTCCACCTCGCTGCACTACAGTCTCCCTGCCTGAGCTAGCGGGGGTGGTCTCGGACCTGGCATTGGAGTCCCAACGGCTGCTTGTGCTGGGGGACTTCAATGTCCATGCCGAGACTACCTTATCGGGAGCGGCTCAGGACTTCATGTCTACCATGGCAACCTTGGGGCTGTCCCAACAGGTATCTGGCCCCACCCACAGTGCTGGACATACATTGGACTTGGTTTTCTGCCAGGGATGGGAGGAAGGTGGCGGTGTTGAGGAGTTATCCATCTCTCCGTTGCCATGGACCGACCACCACCTGGTCAGCTTTAGACTCACTGCACCCCCTAACCTCCGCAGAGGTGGAGGACCCATTAAGCTGGTCCGCCCCAGGAGGCTTATGGATCCGGATGGATTCCTGACGGCTCTTGGGGAATTTCCCGCCACCTCGGGTGGTGATCCTGTTGATGCTCTGGTCGCTCTCTGGAATGGGGAGATGACTAGGGCAATAGACACGATCGCTCCAGAACGTCCCCTCTCAAGTAGCCGAGCTAAACCAGCCCTTTGGTTTACCGAGGAGCTGGCAGCGTTGAAGCGAAAGAAAAGGGAACTAGAGAGCGTGTGGCGTTCGGATCCGAGCGAGCCAACTCGAACACGGTTTGTGTCCTTTCTAAGGGCATATGCCGCGGCAATAAAAGCCGCAAAGAAGACTTTATTTGCGGCCACTATTGCGTCTGCAAAGAACCGTCCGGCTGAACTGTTCCGAGTTGTCAGAGGCTTGTTAAAACCCACCACTCAGGATGGGTGCCCTGATGACTCGGCAGCTCGCTGTGAAGCTTTTGCTCAGTTCTTTGCAGACAAAGTCGCTTTGATCCGCTCTGGACTGGATACCATATTAACGGCAGTCTCTGAGGATGTAACACGAGCATCTGCTTGTCCAATTTTGATGGATTCATTTCAATTGGTTCAATCCGAGGATGTGGACAAGGTGCTTGGAGGAATGAGAGCTACCACATGCATCCTAGACCCCTGCCCATCCTGGCTTCTGAAGGAGGCCAGAGGGGGATTGGCCGAGTGGGTGAAGGTGGTGGTTAATGCCTCCCTTCGGGAGGGCAAAATTCCAGCCAGCTTAAAGCAAGCTGTGATAAAACCGCTGTTGAAGAAACCATCACTGGACCCCACTCAATTCGTCAACTATCGGCCTGTTTCCAATCTCCCCTTTTTGGGCAAAGTCTGGAACGTGTGGTGGCCTCACAACTCCAGGCATTCTTGGTAGACACGGATTATCTGGACCCGGCACAGTCTGGCTTTAGGCCGGGGCATGGTACCGAGACAGCTTTGGTCGCCTTAGTCGATGATCTGCGCCGGGAGCTCGACAGGGGGAGTGTGTCCCTGTTGGTGCTGCTCGACCTCTCAGCGGCCTTCGATACCGTCGACCACGGTATCCTTCTGGGACGCCTCGCGGGGATGGGTCTTGGAGGTACTGTTCTGCAGTGGCTCCGCTCATTCCTCGAGGGTCGGTCTCAGAAGGTGTTACTGGGAGATACCTGCTCAACTCCACAACCTTTGTCTTGTGGAGTTCCTCAGGGCTCTATACTATTTCCCATTTTGTTTAACATCTACATGAAGCCGCTGGGAGAGATCATCCGGAGTTTCGGGCGATGTCATCTGTACGCGGATGATGTCCAACTCTGTCACTCCGTTCCACCTGCTACTAAGGAGGCTGTCGAGGTCCTGAACCGGTGCTTGGCCGCTGTGACGGTCTGGATGGGGCGAACAAATTGAAATTGAATCCAGACAAGACAGAGGTACTCCTGGTTAGTCGCAAGGCCGAACAGGGTATAGGGTTACAGCCTGTGTTAGACGGGGTCGCACTCCCCCTGAAGACGCAGGTTCGCAGTTTGGGTGTGATCCTGGACTCATCGCTGAGCCTGAACCCCAGGTTTCGGCGGTGACCAGGGGAGCATTCGCACAGTTAAAACTTGTGCGCCAACTGCGACCGTACCTTGGGAAGTCTGACTTGGCCACGGTAGTCCACGCTCTGGTTACATCCCGTCTTGACTACTGCAACGCTCTCTACGTGGGGTTGCCTTTGAAGACGGCTCGGAAGCTCCAATAGTCCAACGTCCAGATTACTAACAGGAGCGGCACTCAGGGAGCACACAACTCCTCTGCTGACCAGCTCCACTGGCTGCCGATTTGCTACCGGGCCAATTCAAAGTGCTGGCGGCTGGCCTTTAAAGCCCTAAACGGTTCTGGCCCAACTTATCTATCCGAACGTATCTCGCCTATCAGCCCACCAGGACCCTAAGATCTTCTGGGGAGGCCCTGCTCTCTATCCCGCCTGCTTCACAGGTGCGGCTGGCGGGGACGAGAGACAGGGCCTTTTCTGTGGTAGCCCCTCGGCTTTGGAACGCCCTCCCATAGAGGTAAGATCAGCCCCCTCGCTGGTGGCGTTTCAAAAAAGACTGAAGACATGGATGTTCGAACAAGCATTCGGTTAACACGGTGCAACGAATCTGACGATCAAGGACTGGTAATCACAGACGATGAAATTGGACTGCGTTTTTAACTAAGAGATGCATTGGTTCGATATTGGTGGCCCAATATTGTATATTATGTATGTGTTTTTATGCTTTTTTATGCTTTTTATCTTGAATATTGTTGATTATTGTAATGTTGTAAACCGCGTTGAGTCGCCAATGTAGGCTGAGAAACGGCGGTATACAAGCGCAGTAATAAATAAATAAATAAAATAAATAATAAATAACAACAACAATCCTAATTAACTTGACTATCTCATCAGCCAAAAGCAGGCCCACACTTCCCACTGAAATACTGGTAATTTTATGTTTTATGTTTATGTTAAAATTGTTCTTCATTTTAAACATTGTATTGTTCTTTCATGTTTTCTTTGCACCACAAATAAGATACTTGCAGTGCACATAGAAATCTGTTCATGCTTTTTTAAAACTATAGTCTGCCCCCACAACAGTCTGGGGGACCGTGAACCAGCCCTCTGTTTAAAACGTTTGAGGACTTCTGCTTTAAAGTGTCACTTCAACTTTTTTGTGGGTCCTGTGCCCCTAATCTCAGCTTATGTGGAGGGCCCACTGTCTAAATAAGTATTGAAAGGGCTGCAACCCCAATGTACAGCCAACACAGTCGACCACATTAGGTTTCAGAGAAAAAAATATAACACAGTTCTTCAATTCCCTTCTATAATGCCTTTTCCGTTTATTTCCAAACAGAGAGATGGGAAAGAGAGAAAACTGATCCGAGAAAGATCCGGGAGATCAGCTTGCACAAAAACAAAGAGAAATGAGAGACACAAAATAAATGGCACAACAGAGAATTGCTTACTATTGCTCCCAAATAATTTTGCATTTCTATAATAACTGATTTTGGCTTGCTTCAAATACTGCAGGTTGGAGGAAGGAGGGAGATGTTTTTTTTTGTTAAAGGCTTATCGTAGAGTATAATCTACTCCCCAAACTGTAAAAATGACATAGTTTACATTTTAATTAACATTTCCATTCATACAGGAGTTCTATAAATTAAGGTCATGTCATATGTTCTACTGAATGTAACAGCTTGCTGTTCTTCTGGTGCTGTATAACACTGGCAGAACATCTACAACTTAAACAAGACCAAGATAAACTCTTTGTCTTTTTTTTTCCAGTCATGATTTAAGCCTCAGAGAGCTTTTTCATTGGTCCTCCTTCCCTTAAAAACACCACTCACATAATACAGAATGTAGCAGTCTTACTGCACACCATGAGACATTTAAGCCCTTGTTATGTCTAACTGGATATTACATCAGCTCTGTGCTATGAATGACGGACAACAGAGATGAATCTAAAGTTAGGGGGGAAATACATTGTATTGTACAGTCTCGGATTAAAGCAAGAAAGCTGACATTTTGCAATACCCGGAACAAAGAAGAGTGATTCTGCCTCTCAGCTTAAATTTTGGACAATTCACATAACAGGTGGTTAATGGGGTGTAGCTTATAGGCATGTATGACTTTCTATGTAAAACAGCGGTTCTTAATTGGTTCCTCTTCTAACTGTTTAAACTACCAAACTGATACAATTGAGAGTACTATGTTAACACAGTTATAACATCAAGTTTACATACTTGTTTCTTTGAAGTACTAGGAACGTTTACACATTTTATTTGGCTTTGTAAGGACTGAAATCTTACAGATAATACAATCTACTTTTTCCTTGTAGAAAATATGGCTCTTTTCAGCTAATTCTCTGAGGTTAAGAGTGAAATATTTTGTCCTTGTATCTGCAGCTGACCAAAGAACCAGGTGTCTCTTTGAGCGATCAAGAATGCTACAGTGTATTTTTCTTTCTACAGGTTCAGTTTCTAAAATAGGAATAGTTCTCTCTGGACATTAGAGTTAATTCGTTGCAACACAATTACTCCAGTCAAGCTTCCCCCCATTTAAAACTTTGAGCAGGATGATGCCAAGTTATGTCTTCCTTTGTAATATCTCCAAGTGACCAGAGGAGGGCACTTTAAACATCTTTGCATTGCTTGTGAGGCAAACGCAGAAGCACAGTGTTACCTAAAGTCACATAAAGTCCTGCAGAATGCTATTAAGGTTGCAAATATCTATTCTTTTAAGTTCATAAAAATATAAAACATCTTCCACTCCACAGGGTTGTCTTCCCTGAAGTTTCTACCCAACACTAAAACCTCTCTAAAGATATTTAGATTTTCCATTAAATCTTTGCACCTTTCACTCAAATTGCACTTAATGCTGTAACGTCAGGGCTGTGTTGTGCTTAGGGCAGCTAGTGCTTTCTTCTGTCTGTGATGGCTCTTTGACTCATGGCTATTGGAGTCTTGCTTGCATTCATTTGTTAGGAACAGAAAGTGATGTTTTCCGTACACCTTTCCTTGTAGATGGTTTGGGTTATATGGTAGACTTGCAGGCACACATGTCCACACAGACACACCACAGGTTCTCTTAGTGACAATAATTTCTTGATCTTGAATTGGGAATTATGGCAGGGGTCAAGAGCCAGAAGAAAAAGGGAAGCCACCCCAAGCACAGAGCTCTTGTGCACTTGTGTTTCTTTCAAAAACCAACCCCACTGTAATATTTGCATTTCAAGAGATGGCTTTGGACTGAGTGCTGTGGATATACACTCAGAATTTGTCCAGCATGCCAGTGCATGAACCACACCGACCTAGCTCATGCAACTGACTTTAGATTGGTGTTGTTGACAATGTATTACAACACAGCAGGCCCACAGCAACCATATTTTTTGCCCCTGAAACAATATGCTAAAACTGGTCTTGGGAACAATGGTGCCCTTTGGGAAGAATCGTAGAGCACTTTGAGAGGCAGTTTGCTCTGATATACCGTCTATAATTTAGCCCCTTCATTTCTCCATCTTGCTCTCATTTATTTTTTTAACCCCAAGCAAGATGTGTTGCTTGCATCTTAAACTCTTCTGTGACTTGCTTTTAAACAAGAAAATGCACTTGAACAAATTGTCTGATATGCATCTCAACAATAGCTAATCCTAGATCAGTATCTCATATCACATCTTTAGTTGGCACACCAGATCTTCTCCAGGATAGTATACAGAATGTGCACACAAGATCTCCACTAATTCTTCTCCATTTATTCTTTCAGTGGAATAATGGCTACCTAGAACAGACACCCAGGATTAACCTTTCAGTTTCCCACTGGGACTTTTTAGTGTACAACTCTTTTCAGGAGAAAGGGTTTTGCTTGTTGCTGCAAAAAACACTGGTGGTAATTGAAGGGGGCAAAGCTCACCCAAAGGAGTATGCAGAAGGTTTCAGGTTTCGCCTCTG
This sequence comes from Anolis sagrei ordinatus, assembly GCF_025583915.1. Taxonomy (NCBI): domain Eukaryota; kingdom Metazoa; phylum Chordata; class Lepidosauria; order Squamata; family Anolidae; genus Anolis; species Anolis sagrei. The sequence goes on along the minus strand of NW_026847549.1, from coordinate 175,267,874 downwards.
GACTACTCCGTTCTGTAACCATGAGACCTCAAGTTGCAGGGCAACTGTCTGAGATTTTGGAGAACTGCTGCTAGTCAGAGTAGAAAGTAAAAGGCCAGATCCTCTGACATGGATACAAGGCAGCTCCAAATTGTCATGTTCCTTCTGCTTAAATTTGGTTCATGTTCTAAATTTTAAAAAAACAAAGTTAGAAAGGATATATAAATAATTACTTCTTTTTAATAAAAGTCATCTATGCTCAGGGAAACAAGATGTTTTAATCTTTTATTTTGCAAAATCCTTATCTTCATTTGCTTTTGCTTTCTTTTTTTAAAAAAAATGTGTGTGTTTTAAGAGCAGACAGATGCAAGAAGGAAAATATCTTACAGCAGCCTTTTGAGATCACTCAGTGAGCCCTCACCATGACAGGATCATAAACTTACTGGTTTGAACAAGCCTAGCTGTTCCTTGGCTGCTGGGTTTTAGTTGCACCATACATAAAATGTTTCCTTGTGCCTTTTTTTCCTTTGTGTTCGTTGGTTTTGTGGATGACCTGAGCGGCAGCTTCTGTCTTGTTTTCTAGCTTTACTCGGCCTTCCTTGCTTTTCTTGCTTTGCCAATGTATGCCTCAAAAAAGAAATGGCAGAAGAGCACAAAGTAGCTGAGGTACATTAGGGAACACCAGACAATGTTTGAAACATGAGAGTGGCATTGGCCTTGTTGCATCCAGGCAAAAACTAGGTAGTTGATAATGCATCCCACGAACATCTGGGTAATCTGCGACAAAGTGATAAACATGGCAAACTTGCGTGACACTCTGAAGCCAGCAGCCCGCAGGGCGTAGTATGTGTACATGACCGCATGCACACCATAGTTCATGGTCATAAACCAGCCACCACCAGCCACCATGTCCTTATAAGAGTACCAGGAATACAGCAGTACAGTAATGTGGTGGTACCAATGGAGAAAGATGAGCTTCTGTTTCCTAAGAATAATAAATATTGTATCTCCTGGCAAAGATAAAAAAATGAGAAGAACAGTGTTAGAGGCAAAGCAAATGTGTGGTTTAAACAATAATATAATATACGGGGTGGCTTCTTGTTGAACAGTTTCAACTACCTCAGTACCTCTGAGGATGCTTGCCATAGATGTAGGCGAAACATCAGGAGAAAAATGCCTCTAGAACATGGCCATATAGCCCGAAAAAACCTACAACAACCCAGTTTCAACTAGAATAGACACATTTGATCAATAGTTGAATGGTAGTTAACAAATGGGTAAATTCAAATGATCCCATGGTTCTAGTTGGGTTTAATATCAAGATTTAGGCAACAATTTTAAGACCCATTAGCAGTGTTCTTTGGATCACAGTGTGTCACAATATCGGAATTGTTGGGTCATTTCCACAGAAGTTGAGGAAGCAGGAATCCATTTTGTTTCCTTCTGCTTCAGGATAAGCTTTGTTTAAATTTAACTGCTTTCAGTGCTGCTTTGTTTGAGAGGCGGGGCTTCCTGAGTTTAAAATTAACTGCTTTGTTTGAGAGGCGGGGCTTCCTGAGTTTAAAAATTAACTGCTTTGTTTGAGAGGCGGGGCTTCCTGGTTATCCTATATAAACCAGCGTCTGAACCCAAGGGGCAGCTGGGCTTTCCACAGAAGTTGAGGAAGCAGGAATCCATTTTGTTTCCTTCTGCTTCAGGATAAGCTTTGTTTAAATTTAACTGCTTTCAGTGCTGCTTTGTTTGAGAGGCGGGGCTTCCTGAGTTTAAAAATTAACTGCTTTGTTTGAGAGGCGGGGCTTCCTGGTTATCCTATATAAACCAGTCTGAACCCAAGGGGCAGCTGGGCTTTCCACAGAAGTTGAGGAAGCAGGAATCCATTTTGTTTCCTTCTGCTTCAGGATAAGCTTTGTTTAAATTTAACTGCTTTCAGTGCTGCTTTGTTTGAGAGGCGGGGCTTCCTGAGTTTAAAAATTAACTGCTTTGTTTGAGAGGCGGGGCTTCCTGAGTTTAAAAATTAACTGCTTTGTTTGAGTGGCGGGGCTTCCTGAGTTTAAAAATTAACTGCTTTGTTTGAGAGGCGGGGCTTCCTGGTTATCCTATATAAACCAGCATCTGAACCCAAGGGGCAGCTGGGCTTTCCACAGAAGTTGAGGAAGCAAGAATCCATTTTGTTTCCTTCTGCTTCAGGATAAGCTTTGTTTAAATTTAACTGCTTTCAGTGCTGCTTTGTTTGAGAGGCGGGGCTTCCTGGTTATCCTATATAAACCAGTACACTCAGTAACCTATACTTTCACCCCTGCATACAGACAACAACATAAAACACACACCAAGAGGAGGTAATTAGCAACCTCCAGATGGAACAAACACGAAAACTTCCCGTCTCATGCACAAGCTGTGGCATGTTCAGCTTTTTCACACTACAATTACTCAATTACATCTGCCCCAAGTGTAAACAGATCACTCACATGGAACACAGGATCCGACAACTCGAGGACCGTATTAAGACCCTTAAGGACATTCAGGAACTTGAGCTGTTCTTAGACACCACACACCACACTGTCCTAGACACGCAGCCCATATCACACCAACATTACGGGGAGGCTCAAGAGAACAGCACCTCAGATGTGGACAACCCTCAGGCTTGGAGAAATGTCACCCTTAGAAGGACACATAGGACCCGGAAGCCTCCTCAGAATACTTTCGCTCAGCTGCAGTTACACAATAGATTCCAAATTCTCACACAACTCACCTGACCAAGAAACACAACATCTTGGGGAAGACCAGAATGGCTTAGATACTGATCAGTGGCTCATCCTTGATCAGTGTGCAGGGGATAGCCCTGACTGGGACAACACTTCACAACATTCACACTTGCACAATCCTGCAGGTGTACCATCCCCAACCATAGACCAGGTGCAACAGGAACACATACAGGAGAACCATAGGCTCTTGGACGAATCTCAATGGATTGTCCTTGACGAATGCACCGGGGATGTCGAGGAGGAGGACAACACTTTTCACCTACACAATTCACACCAACAGGATCACTTTTCTGGAGACCTACACACTACATTGCACAAAAGGGGCCCTGTCATTCCCGAAAGTAAACAGGTCTTGGTAGTAGGCGACTCCCTCCTTAGAGAAACGGAAGCTGTCATTTCCAGACCGGATGGGATGGCTCGAGAAATATGCTGCCTACCGGGGGCAAAAATACACCATATCACTCAGAGGCTCACCAGGCTCCTCAAGCCCTATCACCGTCCTCCCCTCATGTTGATTCATGTAGGAACCAATGATACTGCAAGGCATACGTTTCAAAAGATCACAAATGATTTTCGAGCTCTAGGAGCAAAGCTAAAAGAATGTAATGTACAGGTGGTCTTTTCATCCCTCCTCCCTGTTGTAAGACACGGACCCACAAGAGCCAGAAAAATAGTACAGGTCAATGGCTGGCTTAGAAAATGGTGTCAGGAGGAACGCTTTGGCTTCCTCAACCATGGCCTGCTTTTCCAGGAGGATGGCCTACTGGCAAGGGATGGGGTGCATCTCACACAAGTAGGAAAACACCTTTTTGCTCACAGACTCGCAAACCTCATTAGACGCACTTTAAACTAGGTCCACCGGGGGAGGGGGACAACAGCCTTGCGAACACTACTTTACCCATAATGTCTGGGAATCGCCAGAAGGCTAAACGGAGGGCTGCACAAACACAACAAGGACCAAGTACCAAAAGCACAATAATCCCAATTAAACAGCTCAAGGGAAGATCTCAGGGGCTCACATGTCTTTACACTAATGCACAGAGCATGGGAAATAAACAAGACGAACTCCAACTTTTAGCACAACACCACAAATATGATATCATAGGGATCACTGAAACCTGGTGGGATGACTCCTATCGCTGGAATGTAGATATCGAGGGGTATAACCTCTTTCACAGAAACCGAACAAAGGGGAGAGGAGGCGGAGTAGCCTTATATGTCAAAAACTCTTATGCTGCAGAAGAAATTCAAGACAGCAATCTGGGAAACCAGCTTGAAATCATCTGGATAAGAATCAAGGGAACTGGGACTCAAAAAGATGTCGTTGTAGGCGTCTACTACAGACCCCCAAGCCAGGAGGAAGAACTTGATGAAGTCTTCTGCCAACAGTTGACCAAACAGGCACAGAGAAGAGATGTAGTAGTCATGGGCGATTTCAACTATCCCAATATTTGCTGGAAAACAAACTCGGCCAAGAGTATTCCTCGCTTGCCTTGCAGACAATTTCATGGTCCAGAAGGTAGAAGAGGCAACAAGGGGATTGGCTACTCTTGATCTCATCCTAACAAATGCGGATGACCTGATCGATGCGGTCGAAGTGGTAGGATCCTTAGGGGCAAGTGACCATGTGCTCCTGCAATTTGAGGTACAAAGGAAGGCCGAAACTAAGACAAGTCAAACCCGCATTTTGGACTTTAAGAGAGCTGATTTCCAAAAAATGAAGGAAACGCTGAGCAGCATTCCGTGGACACAGATACTAAAAGACAAGGGAGTTACGGATGGATGGGAATTTCTCAAGAGTGAAATACTCAATGCGCAATTGCAAACCGTGCCAACAAAGAGAAAAAATAGGACAAGTGCAAAGAAGCCAGAATGGATGTCCAAAGAACTTCTAACTGTGCTAAGACACAAAAGAGACATGCACAAGAAGTGGAAAAAGGGAGAAATCACCAAAGAAGAATTCAAACAAATGGCCAACACCTGTAGGGAAAAGGTCCGCAAGGCTGAAGGAAAAAACGAGCTCAGACTTGCCAGGGACATTAAAAACAATAAAAAGGGCTTCTATTCTTATGTCAGTAGAAAAAGGAAAAACAAGGAGGCGATAGGACCTCTTCGAGGAGAAGATGGGGCAATGCTGACAGGGGATAGGAAAAAGGCAGAACTACTTAATGCCTTCTTTGCCTCGGTCTTCTCACAAAAAGAGAGTCTTCAACCTCAGCAAGATGGAGTGGATGAGGGATTGGAGGACATCCAACCCCAAATTGGGAAAGAAGTCGTCCAGGAATACCTGGCCGCTCTTAATGAGTTCAAGTCCCCAGGGCCAGATCAACTACACCCCATAGTATTGAAGGAACTAGCGGAAGTCATTTCGGAACCATTGGCAACCATCTTTGAGAGTTCTTGGAGAACGGGAGAAGTTCCAGCAGATTGGAGGAGGGCCAATGTGGTCCCAATCTTCAGGAAGGGAAAAAAGGATGACCCAAACAACTACCGTCCGGTCAGCCTCACGTCGATACCGGGCAAGATTCTGGAAAAGATTGTTAAGGAAGCGGTCTGCAAACACTTAGAAACAAATGCAGTCATCGCTAATAGTCAACATGGATTTATCAAAAACAAGTCATGCCAGACTAATCTGATCTCTTTCTTCGATAGAGCTACAAGCTGGGTAGATGCGGGGAATGCCGTGGATGTAGCGTACCTGGGTTTCAGTAAGGCCTTCGACAAGGTCCCCCATGACCTTCTGGCAAGGAAACTAGTCCAATGTGGGCTAGGCAAAACTACGGTGAGGTGGATCTGTAATTGGTTAAGTGGATGAACACAGAGAGTGCTCACTAATGCTTCCTCTTCATCTTGGAAAGAAGTGACAAGTGGAGTGCCGCAGGGTTCCGTCCTGGGCCCGGTCCTGTTCAACATCTTTATTAATGACTTAGATGAAGGGCTAGAAGGCATGATCATCAAGTTTGCACACGACACCAAATTGGGAGGGATAGCCAATAGTCCAGAAGACAGGAGCAGAATTCAAAACGATCTTGACAGATTAGAGAGATGGGCCAAAACTAACAAAATGAAGTTCAACAGTGACAAATGCAAGATACTCCACTTTGGCAGAAAAAATGAAATGCAAAGATACAGAATGGGTGACGCCTGGCTCGAGAGCAGTACGTGTGAAAAAGATCTTGGAGTCCTCGTGGACAACAAGTTAAACATGAGCCAACAATGTGATGTGGCGGCAAAAAAATCAATAGGAGCATAGTGTCTAGATCTAAGGAAGTAATGCTACCCCTCTATTCTGCTTTGGTTAGACCACATCTGGAATATTGTGTCCAATTCTGGGCACCACAATTCAAGAGAGATATTGACAAGCTGGAATGTGTCCAGAGGAGAGCGACTAAAATGATAAAAGGTCTGGAGAACAATCCCTATGAGGAGCGGCTTAAGGAGCTGGGCATGTTTAGCCTGAAGAAGAGAAGGCTGAGAGGGATATGTATAAATATGTGAGAGGAAGCCACAGGGAGGAGGGAGCAAGCTTGTTTTCTGCTTCTGGAGACTAGGACATGGAACAATGGCTTCAAACTACAAGAAAGGAGATTCCATCTGAACATGAGGAAGAACTTCCTGACTGTGAGAGCCGTTCAGCAGTGGAACTCTCTGCCCCGGTGTGGTGGAGGCTCCTTCTTTGGAAGCTTTTAAACAGAGGCTGGATGGCCATCTGTCAGGGGTGATTTGAATGCAATATTCCTGCTTCTTGGCAGAATGGGGTTGGACTGGATGGCCCATGAGGTCTCTTCCAACTCTTTGATTCTATGATTTTTGCTTAATGTATTGACAAAATAAGTATCAATTTTGATCGATTTTGGATCCATTCTAATGCCATGCCTTCTAACTGCCTTTTGATTCCACGTGGAATGAAATTATATGGAAAGTACCTTACTGTCCGATGGAAACAACATATCAATTGAAGACATATTCTAATAACCTGTTATATATCTAAACATAGATAATAGTTATTCATGCAATGTTAGCACAAGTGTAATGGTAGTTAAATATAGATGAAGACAATGCATATTGATCCAAAGCTCTCTGAGCTCATTAAAATTAATTTTGCCAATATATTCCATCATAGATGACCCTTATAGTTACAACATATGGTGGAGATCCTGTATCAAAAATATAGCTACAATATGAACTTTTCCAACCCCTGAAACCCATCTTTAAAGCTATTCAGAGAAATTGTGTTCTGTGGTGCTGATAAATGGGGCATTGAATATCATGGCTAGCCTCCTCCTGACAATGTGACAAATAACTTTGTTTGTATGGGAGAAAACTGGTCACATCATCCTGTGTTTGCCCACTTGTCTGCACTGCAAAACTCTATCGCTTGGGATAAGTGACTGGCTCTCAAGTGGGCTTCAGGGGTATTTAGATTATGGCAATGGTACTACAATCATAACTATGAACAGGAGATATTAATGTAGTTGCAGGTCTAACTTACAATGTTGTGCCTACCAGGATACCACACATATTTATTATTATTTTTATTTTTATTATTATTATTATTATTATTATTATTATTATTATTATTATTATTCAGTATTATTCTTCATGATCATCACCACCACCCACCACCATCAAACTTTTCCTTCCCAAATGGGGACTTGTAACCTACAGATGTACAAATACATGTGTAAAAGGTAGTCAATCTTTGACTGATGTGTAAACAAATTGCCCTTTTGTAAGTGGGAAACTTCTTGTTGAACATCTAAGTTCTGAGTGGTTAGTTTTCCTGATTTCATCTGAACATGGGAAACTAGACTAATCACAAAGATGGGTCATGGACGTGAAACATCTCAGTTGTGAGATGCTCCTCTGAAATTGTCTGGTATGTGAAAACTATGTTAAGATTTAAACATGCCAAATTGTACAGAAAGACTGAAAATTAACTAACCTATCCTAACTCGGTCATCCTGCTATTCTTTCTAAAATCCTAAGTGGTAATGCAAACTCCAATTTTAACAGGATGGATTTTTCAAATTGTATCCATTAATATATTTGAACTGAAGCAGTAAGATCTAATGATGGGCTATACTACCCAAGACAGATAAAAGCATACATTCAGGCTCCATCCACACTGACCATCTAATGCAGTTCTAAACTAACTTTAAACCACGGCTGCTTAACAACACTGACATGAAAGTGTACAAAACAAAGGTCTTAATGTATATTAGTGCTCTGTGGTTTGTGTAATCCCCATGCAGATCTCAAACTGTTTCCAGGATTTCCTATGTAACCACTTTCTTCAATACCAGTTTGAAACTGCATTAAATAGTCAGTGAAGATGGGTCCTCACTCCTGTGATGTGTTTATATTTTCACTAATGTGATTATCTGATAAATCAGTTCTTAATGTGCATTCAAATACTGTGGATTTAACATGCTGTTTCTCTGAAAAAAACATACTTAAAAACATGGGAAATGATGCAAACCATCATACCCCAATTTCAATTGCATTTTTATGTGTAACCTGTTTGGTGCATTTCCAACTAATTACTAAGCGCTGTGCTGGGAGAATCTAAAAGATGCTGCAATCCTCTGTATGATCTCTGCCACTGTGCCACTGTTTACCTTTTTGAATCCCTAGGTATAAAAGTTGTGACCACCAGGGGGAGCTGCCCACCTGAGGCAGTGCTAGAGCTTTCCATTATGCACAGAACAACCTTTGATTATTTAAAATCCATAATTTTGGCCCCAAAACCTGCCCTCGACTTACACACAAATATATGCAGTAAATGAAGATTTATGTAACATTTAAAGGAAAGAATGAGTGCTACAGATGACAGGAAGCTTTCCTATGACCTCATCACATGTAGGAAAATGAGTGCCCTAGCATGCTACCAGGATGTTTCCTCCTTGGAGACTGCTGGACGCCATCACATGGCCTAAGCCTCCATAAAGGAAGTATCCTGGCAGAATGGAAGGAGGCTTCCCTGGGAACACAGGAGGCTTCCCATGTTCCATAAAGAAGAACGGATGGCAATGCTTCCCCCTGTGGGATGAGATAAGGGTTCAGCGGGCAATGTGGGGCATGGGACAATGCCCTATGGATTTGCCACACTGCGTGGTGAATCTCCCCGCTGCCCCGCATCAATGTGATGAGGTCCCTAGTGACCTCAAGAATTCCAATTCAATTTGCATAGACTTGTACAAAAGAAGCACTGTAGCACGTTTTTCAGTGACTTCTCTCAACTCATTGTGTTTGGCCTCTATAGGTGAATGCAGTTGGCCATTCATAGAATCATAGAGTTGCTAGAGATCTCATGGGCCATCCAGTCCAACCCCTGCCAAGAAGCAGGAAAATCACATTCAAAATACCCCCGACAGATGGTCATCTAGCCTCTGTCTAAAAGCCTCCAAAGAAGGAGCCTCCACAACACTCTGGGACAGAGAGTTCCACTGCTGAACAGCACTCACAGTTAGGAAGTTCTTCCTCATATTCAGGTGGAATCTCCTTTCCTGTAGTTTGAAGCCATTGTTCTGCATCCTAGTTTCCAGGAAAGCAGAAAACAAGCTTGTTCTTTCCTCCCTATGACTTCCCCTCATATAGTTATACATGGCCCTCATCATGTCTTCTCTCAGCCTTCTCTTCTGCAGACTAAACATGCCCAGCTCTTTAAGCCACTCCTCATAGGACTTGTTCTCCAGACCCTTGATCATTTTAGTCACCCTCCGCTGGACGTATTCCAGCTTGTCAACATCTCCCTTCAATTACAGTGCCCAAAATTGGACACAGTGTGATTCCAGGTGTGGTCTGACCAAGGCAGAATAGAGGGGTAGCATGATCTAGACACTGTACTCCTATTTATACAGGCCAAAAGCCCATTGGCTTTTTTTTTTTTGCCACCGCATGACATTGTTGGCTCATGTTTAACTTTTTGTCCATTCACCAGGTAGTAATGTAGCACAGTGTGCACATTACTACTAGCAACACATGTGAGTTTGGAATGGCCTAGATTCAGCTGTGAGAATTGTAACACACATCTAAACACTATCTATACTGTGGCAATGCCTTATGAAATCCTGGGGCCTGGTGGGGCATGAGAGATCTGTGGTTGAGAATTCTAAAAAAACTCCTCCATAAAACTGCAAATCCCAGAATTCCTCAGGTTCTTGTACCTGATATTCAGTAGCCAGTTAATTCCACAATAAAACTGCCAGACATTTGAGTGCCTAGATGTATTTTTAGAAGCCAAGATGTTTAAAACATTCGCTTACACTATGATAAAAAGCTGGCGTTCCAACTGAACTATGTGCAAGGAACTTGATAAAGTTTATATCTTGAATAGTTATTTTTTCTTTTTTTCCTACAGTAAGATTTTACTGGGAAGGCTGTGTTTGATCATCATCTAGGCAATTTTCATGGAACTACTCCAGAATAAATAACAGTAGCAGTAATAGATCAAGAGTGGAGCACCACTGAATCAAATTTTCTGCCTGGATTGAACATTGACTGGACTGGTGAATATGTTCTTGTGTTGTTGATGAATATCTGAATAAACAAAACAGCATTGGTTAAGGATAAATATTTCCCAAAGGATTTGGGTTGTCATTGTGCTTTTTGATGTTTTACCGCTTTGTTCAGCTGAGAAAAATCCACTGGGATTGCAAATATGAGAGGAATGGTTGGATGATTAATGAACTGACTGAGTGTAACATTTAGAAAGCATTTTTCAATTGCTAAGCAGAAAGCTTTTCCCGACCTTGCTCTTTTGCTCCAAATGTACCCCATGGAATGAAAAAAAAGGGATAGAAGGTACTCACCTAGTTCTGGTGCTTTGCTTAGCACAAACGCATAAGCCCAGAATTTGCTGACAGGTCCATTGTAAAAACTCTGGTCGCAAACTGACTGCTTTAGTCCTTTGGTCATCAAAATGTACACCATATAAGCACCCGTTCGAACAGCACCAAATATACTTCATGAAGAGAGAGAAAGAAAGAGAGAGAGAAAACAGACAGTTGTCATTAAAAAGGAGAAAGATAACATCCACTGAGGCTATGGATATGGCTATTTACACAGGTGGTCAGGGTGTTTTCCCCTTTCTTGTTTACTTTAAACTTTACATATATAAATGAAGGGGAAAAAAGAACATTCATTGTTATCTATATATTCTGTAAATTATCTAGCACAGTGGTTCTCAACCTTCCTAATGCTGTGACCTCGTCATATAGCTCCTCTTGTTGTGGTGATCCCCAGTCATAAAATTATTTTCGTTGCAACTTCAAAACTGTAATGTTGCTACTGTTATGAATTATAATCTAAATATATGATATGAAAGATATATTTTCATTCCTGGGACCACATTTGGTACAAATACCTGATACGTACAAATGTGAATACTGGTGGGGTTGTGGGGGGATTGATTTTGTCATTTGGGAATTGCGGTTGCTGGGATTTATAGTTCACCTACAATCAAAGAACGTTCTGAACTCCACCAATGATGGATTATATGAGTCCGCACTGCCAGATAATCTGGGATAAATAGAAAACCTGGGATCAGGTCCTGGGATATAGGGCCTGTCTGAAAACATCTTATGCACATAATAAATAAAAATGGAGTCCCTAAATTTCTCCCTATTTCACACCTGAACTAGTTGTTTAGTGGGAATTCGCCTTGAGTTTTGGAGTTATAGTTCACCTACATCCGGTGAGTGATGGACTCAACAATGATGGATCTGGACCAAACTTGGCACAAATACTCAATATACCCAAATGTGTACACTGGTGGAGTTTGGGGAAATAGACTTGACATTTGGAAGTTGTAGGTGCTGGGATTTATAGTTCACCAACAGTCAAAGAGCATTCTGAACCCTACCAATGATAGAATTGGGCCAAACTTCCCACACAGAACCCCCATGACCAACAGAAAATACTGTGTTTTCCTAGGGTCTTTGGTGACCCCTCTGACACCCCCTCGTGACCCCCCCCCCAGGGGTCCCAACCCCCAGGTTGAGATATGCTAGTCTAGCATGTTACTAGCATAGGAACGAAAGAAGGACAAATTGATAAAAGTGTTATTCCTCCACATTCGCTGGCTTTAAGGACTCACATGAAAGGGGGGGGGGGAACCATTTATAAAGAAATTATTTTTTTTACTCTTGAAAAATTAATCATGGGGAAAAACATTCTTCACTGAAGCTTTCTCAACAATCCTTGTTTCCACAGCAATCCAAATTTTTCAAAATCCAATTATCACATGGACAGAAAGTGAGGTGAAATCTTCTGAACATGAATAAAGAAACTGCTACTTTTAAAATTGAGAAAATACCTCTTTAAGAATGTCTAGATCTTTCAGCATGGTTCTATGACTGGTTTCTGCTAGAAGCTGATAGAATTGTACTGGAAGATCTAGAGATTTCCAGGGAGGTAGGTGTTCTCTGTAGAAATCCCTAGGTCCTTCAGCATGACCAGAGGAAGCTGACCATATAGTAACAATGGAGGACCCAGAAATTCCTGGAGAGAGAACATTAATGAAATTATCAAATAATCAAATCTGTAAAAGTAAAAACTGCATATGCAGAGGGATGAATGAACATGTATGCATTCTCAGCTGTATCAATTAAAGGCAGTCCCCGAGTCACAAACATCTGACTTACAAATGACTCATAGTTAAGAACAGGAGTAATACAACAGGAAGTGAGAGAAATCTACCCCTTGGAAAGGAAATTCAGGCCTAAATTTTATGGTAGAAGGGTGTCTCCACTGAAGCTTCCTCACCAATCCATGTTTTCACAACAAGCCATTTTTTTCAAAACCCAATGATCATAGGGACAGAAAATGAAGTAAGATCTTTTGAACAGAGGCGCAGCAAAGCAGACACCACAGGGGTATTAGCCCTAGCCTATGCTACCCAAAACACACACACACATGGGGCTGAAGTAACACTTCAAAATGTACTTGTTCTGACTTACATACAAATTCAACTTAAGAACAAACCTACAGACCCTATCTTGTTCATAACTTGGGGACTGCCTTATTGGGTTGGGCAACTTTGGTGGGTCAGGTGGCTTCATTTCTTTTCCTGGGACCACCTACAAACTGTGTGAGTACTTAAACTTAAAACCAAGCCTAAAGTGATCAGAAGTACATTCCTGGTATTGAAAAAAAGATTTTTTTTTTTAAAAAAAGTTAATCAACCCAGGGAGAGAAAAGACAAATTGCCATCTAACGAGGCTTCCAGGAAAAGCAAATCATTTTCTTTTTCTCCATCATGCCTGGAGAGAGGACCACAAAAACAGCCTTGAGGGGCTCACTTGGCCCACCCAAATCTATACATGTCAACTAGGTCATGCAACTGCATTGAAAATTGTCATTGTCATTTGGGAAGATACAAAATTGGTTCATTTACCACCTTTGTACAAGAAAAATTGAGGCGAGTGTCATGAAGCCATCTAGTTGCTACTGGACTGTAACCTCCAGAATTCCTAGTCAGCACAGCAAAAACTGAGGAATGATGGGAGCAATAGTTCATCAACATTAGGAGGATTGTAATTCCCACCTTCTGTTTAAAGTGACTGATAGCACAAAGTTAATTTCTGTTAATGGCAATGCATCTGCTATACAGATAATTGTATATAGGACTATATTTTAACCCTTTAAATCAGTGCTTCTCAACCTGGGGTCCCCAGATGTTTTTGTCCTACAACTCCCAGAAATCCCAGCCAGTATACCAGCTGTTAGGATTTCTGGGAGTTGAAGGCCAAAAACATCTGGGGACCCCAGGTTGAGAAGCATTGCTTTAAATAGTACAAGCAAGCAAAAGTTAGTACTGCACTGTCGAGCCAATCCTATCCATCTCACTGAAACTCCAGAGAAACTTTGCCTTAGTTGCTTTGCCACACCTCAGTGCTGGTCACTACAGTTGTTTGTTCAAGATCTAACTGCTTTACAGAGTTACAATTTCGAAGTTTCCTTCTAGGAAGTTATACTATTATCAGGTTCATAGCAAATACAAGCCCTATCAAGATAAACGAATGACTCAGAAGTTCTTAATGACTTCCTTTTGCTAGGTGAGACTTTTTTTTCGAGCCAGGAGTGACTTGAGAAACTGCAAGTTGCTTCTGGTGTGAGAGAATTGGCCATCTGCAAGGACGTTGCCCAGGGGATACCTGGGTGTTCTGATGTTTTACAATCCTTGTGGGAGTTGAAGTCCAAAACACCTGGATGGCACTACATTCTAATCCCTCTGGCCCCAAATTCATATGTATATCTACTCACCTTGGCTTTAAATCTTTGTCTCCCAACGACCATAGTTAAAACTGAACTTGTCATCTCATCACCATACCCACAAGTTTTGCATTTTTGTTGCTACTCACACATAACTACAAAGGTCTGGTCCTAGGCACTTTACTCAATGGATCTGATGAAGCAGACTTAGGTCCATGAAAGCTTATGCTACCAACGTCTTTCTCACAGTTAATCTCAAAGGTGCAACAAGCTCCCTTTGCATACTTTTTCCATCCAGGTGACCTCACTATCAGTAATCTAGTTTTAATCTTACCATGGCATGGATAACCATGTCCAAGATCTTAGCCTTAGATGGTAAAAGTCCTGTATGCCCAGGTGAAAGGCCACATAAGTGGCTCAGTCATGTAATTGGAGTTATCGATACAATGATACTGTTGTCTACTACATTGATTCAATTCAAGACAAAAGGATATCACAATGCTTTGGCAATACCAAACTATTGAACATATGTTTTCCTTTTTAAAAAAAGAATATGGAGAATGAAGCAATTTCTTGCTGAGAAGAAAACCAGTGAGGTGAATCTTATTGCTTTAAAGCAAAAATTATTTTTAAAAAGCAAATTGAAATAAGAGGGAAAATGCAACAGTTTTTTCTTTACAGCTGCCTGATAATGCCAAATGTCATCTAATGTAGAATAAGACATTTCTGTTGCTAGTTAATTAATGTCATCCATTTAAAGGACTCATTCTTCCATGCATCTATTGTTTCTAGGAAAGGTGAAAAGCTAATACGAACGGATTATTATGCATAGTGCAGTTGAGAGTAATTGTCATTCCTCATGAACAACTAGGGAGAAATTTAGGGACTCCATTTTTTATTCATTATTAGCATAAAATCTTTCCAGATTTCACTGAGGGCCCTTCCAGGCAGGCCCTATATCTCAGGACCTGATCCCAGGTTTTTGGTTTTTTCCCAGATTATCTGGCAGAGCAGACTCATATAATCCAGTTTAAAGCAGAAAACCTGGGATCAGATCCTGAGATGTAGGTTCTGTCTGGAAGGGCTCAGAAGTCTTTTGCCTGATAAATTAAAGCATTTCTAAATTACTGAAGAACATTAAAACTAGGAACAAGGATGCAAAAGTACCAGAATTATTTACACATTACATACAACTTGCATGTAAAGAAATGTAATTTCTGGCTTTCGTATATATGCAGGTATTATCTCTTGAAATCTCTTTATAAGGGGTCACCTTAGGTAACCTTCAATGGTTTATAACAAATGTTATCCTGTCATAAGTATCTCCTTTGGGTCAAAGAACTGGCAATTGAATTCCAATCAATTTTAAATGAAATGAAATCTTAACTCATTTCAATCAAACTCTAGTGTCTGGTTTCGCAGTGAGATAGCTTTGGTTCCTTGATGGATTACTTTTGTTGTGAGAAAGATGGGGAACATCGCTCTTCTTCTCCCTGGAGGTTTTTCTACTACGGTTCATTATTTTTACTGGACCACCTATGCAGGCCTGGGCAGCATAATAAGCATAATATAAATCTTCACTTATTAAAAAGCATTGGGTTTCGCAGAAATGGAAAGCTTCACAGAAAGTACAAAAAAAAACCCAAGAAAAATGATCAGCAAATGCACAAAAACTCTTGTAATCTTGCCTGACAGAAAAGCCTTTCCAATTCCTTTTTCTTGCATGCAAGGATGAAATAAGTGAAGACTTGCATTCCAAATTTTGACAACAGTTTCTTGTGACGAGCTCAGGTTTCCATATCAGTCCTTTGCAACATGAAAATATCAGATATTCTGATTAATTCATTTTATGGGATTGGTGCTGGTTATCCTCAATTCTATCTACTAATATTTATTCTACTTATTTCACAGAAAGAAGCTTTGTACAAGGTTTTATTCTGAACTGCTGCTTTCAAAGCAGACATACAATTACAGAATTACACTCTAAATACAGTGTAGGTACTTATTATTATAGTACCACAGGAGTTATCATGGTTTATGTTTTCTAAGGAATGGTGTTCTTATTAGCTAGTTTATGCCCAAACAAACCACTGTAGGGCCCTTAACTACGTTAAGGACCAGATTAAAAACAGAATGAAGACACGTATTCAATGTTTGTGTATTTCCTCATTCCAGAATCCAAAAACATTCTTCTGCGATAGGACCAGCTTTCTGGTTGTATCTGATGGTAGTCATACAACTCATTTTAATTCATTTTTGGACACAAAAAAATGTGTAATGACTTTAGTATAAAACCAAACAAATGAGAAATTGGGAAGAAGCACTGGTATGGATCTTTAGCTGTTAAATTGCTAGAGATGTTACTCTGAGGGCCTGTCCAGACAGGACCATTATTGTGATAACTCCTGCAATAAAGAAAGGGCTGTCCAGACAATGTTCTGGACAGTCCCGAATTAATTTGCTACAAACAAGGAAACCCATGGTTTGCAGCAAATTAATTTCATAGTGAATTTATTCCGCACCTTCTTGGAAGGCACAGGAGAAATCCACTATAGAATACTGCAGTCCAGACAGTATCCCCACAGTTTACTGGACTAAATAAGCCCGGTAAACTGTGGAAATAACTACCACCTCCCCTGAAGCCCCAGACCCCTTAGAAAAGTAATAAAAACTTAGCAGGCCTCCATTACAAGCCTCGGCTGGCTCTCCTGGTGCATAGAAAGGATGCACCGGGAGATTTGGGGGGGGGGGGGGGGAGGAAGGAGGAAAATTGCTCCACCCCCCCCCCCCTTTCCTGGCACATCATTTCTGCTAAGTTTTTATTACTTTTCTAAGGGGTCTGAGGGCTTGGGGGAAGGGGGTAGGGTCTACAGACGTTCTCTCAGGCTAGTCCCGAGAGAAGGCCTGGACAGACCCCCAGGAAAATCCACATTTTTTAAATGCGGGTTCTCCCGGGATATAGACCTGTCTGGATCCAGCCGAAGTTGATACCTCCACATGTGCTCCAGTGCACCTAGAAAAAAACCTTGATTAGGAGTTTCCTCTCTATCTTCTACTTAGATCAAAACACATGATTCATCTGATTGATCAAGGACCCTTCCACACAGCCATATAACCCAGAATATCAAGGCAGAAAATCCCACAATATCTGCTTTGAACTGAGTTATCTGAGCCCACACTGCCCTATATTCCAGTTCAAAGCAGAAAATGTTGTTTTTTTCCAGCTGTGTGGAAGGGGCCCAAGAAATGGATCCAGGGTCAGCCTGACCTTAGGTGGTAATCAAAGAAGGCAGAAGAAGCAGCCATTCTCTTTTCTTGGAGGAAAGAGTGCTGTGAGCAGTTTTGTATCTTCTAAGCATGCCTGCTGCCCTCATACATAGCAGAGGTTATCGTCTCATCACCGGCGTTGAAGAAACATTTAAATGTGCATGCCACCTTGAGTGTGCCCATATTTCCTCTTCCCACTACAATATATGGAAGCTCTATGCATTCGCTACCTAGTTTTTTCTCACATCATCTAGCAGTACTGTGTGATCCTTGTATTAGTGGCAGCAAGAGTGATTCTACCTACTGACATTAAACAATATGTTCACTTTAGGCATTTTCCAGATCCTCCAGCATGATTCAATGTTATGCTTCCAATAGAAGCTGACCATAGAATTTCACTGCACCAAAAACTAGATAACTGGTATCTCGAGGTCCTCTAGCAGGGTTATATGGTCAACATCAGCAGAAGTCATTCATTTCCAAAGAGTTCACTATTATTAACTGCCTTGAATCCCATTCTGGGAGAAAATCAGGATTAAAAAAATGCAATAATCAAACAATCAAGAATATCCTGTGATATGTTTATGCTAGGGAAGTCATATGTCAGAAATGGCTTGAAGGCACACAACAAGAACAACAGTCTGATACTGGATTATATAGAAGTGAGAACCTTTATCTTAAAGCAGAGTTTCTCAAGCTGTGCTCCTCCAGATGTTTTGGACTTCAAGTCCCACAATTCCTAACAGCTGGTAAGCTGAATGGGATTTCTGGGAGTTGAAGTCCCAAACACCTGAAGGAACAGAGTTTGAGAAACACTGTCTGAGAGCAAGAGTGTCAAACTCATTTTCATCAGGGGCCACATCAGCCTTAGGGTTATCTCCAAAGGACCATTGAATCCATGGATGGAGAATTCATGAATACAGAGGGCCAACTATAATTGTTTCACATAGTGGTCAGTGCTTTTCAGTCTTTACCCAATTTGGGTCCCCAGATGTTAATGAATGACAACTCCCATCACTTTTGATTATCTGCCATATGGACTGGTTGTAATGGGAATTGCAACCCAACAGCACTTGTGGCTCTGAGGTTCTGGAAAGATTAAAGGACATTTCAGTCATACATATCCACAAGCCTTGTACCTTAATTCAAACCCCACTATCTTGATTAACTTGAACAAACTGCAGCCTTCCAGGTGTTACTTTATCACAACTCCCATCCACTCTAATTTTGAGGTCTAATAAGGAATACAGGAGTGGTAGTCTAGCATCTGGAGGGCCACATAAAATGACATGGCAGGCTGGATTTGGCCCATGGGCTTTGAGTTTGACACATGTATTTTAGGGCACTTTCACACAGCTGAATAAAATCCCACATTATCTGCTTTGAACTGGAATATATGATAATGTGGACTCAGATAACTCAGTTCAAAGCAGATATTGCATGATTTTCTGCCTTGATATTCTGGGTTATATGGCTGTGTGGAAGGGCCCTCAGAGGACTCTGAATAACAGAACTCTAGAATAAAAATGCAGCACCATAGTCTTTAGTCTACAATTCCTAAGAATTAATAGATACTGAGCTTCACTTTGTCTTGTTATATAAGACAGAGCATACTTACTTTGCATCATTCCTATCTTTTGAAATTGCTTATCTGGTCTGTTACACTTGGATGCATATATCCAACACTTACAAATAAATATATCAAAGCTTCTACTTATGCCAAAATCTGTATACAGCCATGGTGCAACTTGGGAATGAGAAACAGCTGATTTAATTAACAGATGTCTTACTTCCACTATGTCCTGTTCAGAAGACTGGACAGCGTCCAGATTTTATGCATAACGGGAATATTCAATTTTCAGTTTACATTCTATATTTGGCAATAAATCCCCTGGGACATAAGGGAGCACTCATGGATCTTTAACTTGGCCCTAGAGGAATTAATAAGCATAGTGTAACATTTAAATAGTCTTTAATGAATTATCTGGGGACATAGTCCTGTGATATAATGGGGTGTTAGTATTGCCAGACTAACTGAAGTAATCTGGGGATTTGAAGAGTAATCCAAACAGGCAGAATGCTTGTTTCTCAAGGATACTCTTAAGGTTCTTACAAGATCAAAGGTATCCAGTTGTTATAGCAACTAGAAGACTTAGTACTGAAAGGTATATATCTGTTCAGATATGGAAATTATTCTAGGCAAATCATGTGAAAAGAAAGCAGTAAGGCAAATCAATTAGCCCAGTAAGCCTAATTTTTTAAACTCAGAAAATAGTTTAGCAGATTATAAGTGACAAAAAATCCAGAGAAAGGCTTAAGGGTTCTAAGATAAGTATTAATATGTATTACAGTGGGTCCTTGGTATCTGCTGGGACTGGGTTCTAGGACCCTCCACAGATACCCAAATCTATAGATGATCAAGGGCCATTATATACAACAGTGTAGTAAAATGGTGTCTCTTCTCCAAAATGGCAAAAACAGGGCTTAATTTCTTTGGATTGGGGGGGGGGGCTGAAATATTTTCACGCCATGGATGGTGGAATTCATGGATGCAGAATGCATAGATATAGCCAGCTGGAGGAGGAGAAAGAGGTTCTCTTGTTCACAGAACTGCCAATTGCCCCATCCCTCCTTCTTCCACAAGCATTACTCCTCTACAGAGAAGCAATCTGCCCCTTCTATCTCTGAATACATAGAACAAGGACCTGATGTCAACACAAAGTCAACACAAGGCTAACACCAATCAAGAAGAATCAACCTCTGCCAGGAGATGAAGACTCAGGACAGGACAACTATTTATTACAGAATATTCCTATTCCTAAACTGCAAATGTGGAGAGATGACTGTAATATCATTATAATTCTGTGGTATGGAAGAGCTCCTGATCTAAACTGCTATGAGTTGGAGATTCTCTCCCACCCCCACTTCCCAAACCATGATTCCTACCAATTAAAGATACTGCAGCTAATATGCATTTGAATGTTCTCTTTCACTGTTACATTTCCCAGTAACTCGTTTATTTTATTCATGTATTTATTTTAAAATATTCAAACTGACATAAATGACTGTATACGCAATGGCCTTGAGATGAACTCTTAAGAAAGTTCACAACACAATTACAATGGACTAAATAATCCAAACTAAAACAGACCTCAATTGGTCCACTGTACTTGGTACTGGCAGTTAGATTCAGGCCAATGAATGTATTATGAATTACCAAAGAAGTATCAAAACATCAAAGACATTCCCTCTAAAACAAACAGTAAAAAGAGCAAAATGAGGGTGAGTGATAGTTTAGCATGAGAGAAAATATGAAGAACTGACCTGACACCCAACTGATCTGTAAACAAACCTATTCCAGTGAAATAGAAAAATTTAGAATAATGTGCCAGTTTGGGTTTTATGTAAGATTTTTGATTAATGATCTTAACCACATAATTAATTAATTAACGTTCTCACTTTTTAAAAGTATCAAGTTTTTCTTTCAAAAAAGATGTTTGTGGAAGATTTTATTCCCAAGATGCCGAAATAATTTGACTCACCTTTAACTCAAGAAATGGCTTGATAAAAGTAATGACGTTACTGGTTATTTTTTGAGTAAGAACTGGCAGTGCTGTTACTCTTATGACGACAAAGCAAACATTGGGGGCTTTTGTGTAACAAGTATGGTTTACTATTGTGCAGGAGACTTTGGAAAAAGCTATGTACCCTGATGGGCTCCAACCTTAAGAATCAAGGTTGCTACAATATGATGGTAGTCATGATGGCAACTGAAAATTCAATTACTCATTCAGTTTCACTGAAATAGTATTTAGATTTGGCGCAAAAAAAGAGAGCCAACACTACAAGTTTTTTGGGGATCTGACCATTTGGAATGTTTTTCAGGTACTTTCCCATATGTAGGAAACAGATTTGCACTTTCTTACCCATTTAAAAGGAGCTTTCGAAGGACATGTTCCCGGTGTAATCTTCCCACTATAGTTTGCAGTGCACAGGATGAACATGACTTATTCAGAATTCCCAAATCAGAAATACTCTCAAACTCAGAACTGTCCACATGGATGTCTGTGATAGTGACACCTTTTCTTTCTGATGGTGCAATGTGCACAACACCTTTGCTTCATACATAATAGTAAAAATATTGCATACAAAATGAACTTCAGGCAACATGTATAAGATGTATACAAAACATACATGAATTTTGTGTTTCTACTGTACTTGGATCCTCCAGAACACCTCATAATACAACTATGATTTGAAAATTTTGGACATATAGTTCCTGGTGGCACAGTGGGTTAAAGCGCTGAGCTGCTGAATTTGCTGACCAAAAGGTCGCAGGTTTGAATTTGGAGAGCGGCATGAGCTCCTGCTGTTTTCCCCAACTTCTGCCAACCTAGCAGTTCAAAAACATGCAAATGTGAGTAGATCAATAGGTACCTCTCTGGCGGGAGGGTAATGGCGCTCCGTGCAGTAATGCCAGCCACATGACCTAGGAGGTGTCTACAGACAACGCTGGCCCTTTGGCTCAGAAATGGAGATAAGCACAAACCCTCAGAGTCGGACACAACAATTTTAATATAATAATAATATATCCTATTTATATTCCACTCTATCTCCCAGAGGGGACTCAAAGCGGATTATAGGTACATGTATGGGAAAAATCCAATGCCGTTATACAATTGACAAAAAAAAGTACATAAAGAGGCAAGGCTTCTGTTGCTGTTGTTTTGAACCTTGGATATGAAATAACATCAACAACAGTAATAGTAATAGCAACTCCAAAATAAAATTTTAAAAACCCCAAACCTTTCTGGTCTCAAGAATTTTGGATTTTTTACTTCTTATTCTACTTAGCCCTTAAGATTGCTGCTTTATGTCCTGTCATGATTCTAACTGTAAAGTGGAAAAAAAACAATAGGAATGATACAATTTGGATGAGAAATTTGAAGTTCTTAAGGGATGATATAAGAGAAGGGGCATTCTGCTAATCATTTTTTTAAAGCATACAGCAATAATGTCATTGAAAAAAAAACAGCTTACCTGAAGACAGCAAGGCTCAGAGACCAAAGAACTAGTGGTTTCCTTAGTTCAAATTTTGCTCGTTTGTTCATTAGATGCCGACCACCAAATATAAAGGCAGCATATAAAGCAGAAAACAGAAAAGATTTTTTCCTGTAAAAGAAAAGCAAAACAAACAAATGATATCCAGGCATCCTTTATGTTGAATAAATTTCCCTCATCTCTTTTTGTGGACATGTGCTTGTTAAGTGCACAAACCTGCTTATATAAGTTTGGAGCAACTACACTGAGTTATGGTGGACAGGCTTGAATAAGGGCCACTATGTTTAAGCTATGCTTTATTTAAGTTTTGTCGAAGGCTTTCATGGCCGGAATCACTGGATTGTTGTAAGTTTTTTTTGGGCTATATGGCCATGTTCTAGAGGCATTATCTCCTGATGTTTCGCCTGCCTCTGAGGATGCTTGCCATAGATGCAAGCGAAATGTCAGGAGAGAATGCCTCTAGAACATGGCCATATAGCCTGAAAAAAAACTTTATTTAAGTTATTTGGAGTCAAAAAGAGCAAGGGTTAGTGGATGGATGGGAGGGAATCAACCTGATGCAGGTCTAGTTGAGGCAGGCGTCTATCCTAGACCACTTCCTCAGACTTCTCTTAGTCAAACACCTGAGCCCCAAGAGCAGTCCAATATTGAAGTGGCTTCCTGGGTAAACCTAAGACACTCCCAACTGTCATCAGATGATATAAGTGAGAGATATACACCCAGGTCTGCCTCAAGAATAGATCTTAATCCCAGGACCTATGAAGACCATTTCAGAATTGCATTATGCACCAAAAGGGTGCCAAGGTGAGCATCCAAGTCTTAAATCTTCCTCCTGTTACCTGCCAAATGGAATCCTGTTTACAGACACCATCCCAAACAAATAATCCAAGTCCCTCAGGTCCCACCTACACTGCCATATAATGCCATTTGAAACGGCATTATATGGTTACTGTAGACTCATATAATCCAGTTCAATGTAGTTAAACTGCATTATATGAGTCTACACTGACCATATAAGGCTGTTTCAAGTTCATTATATATGGTAGTATAGATGGGACCTCAGATACAGTATGGTTTAGGTGGAAAACCCAGGTAAAGGGGAGAAAATACCTTACCCTGAAGTGGCCAGATATATTCACACTGTACTGAGAGAGGCTCACACTGTACAATTAAGGCATGTGAAGGAGCATGTGAAGGGGGATTCAAACTTTAAATAGCTCATAGACCTGCTCCAATAAAATGCAGCATTCTGACACTTAATGCTTCATGTAAAGCCTTCTGATCTTTGGCCATGGAGGCCATCACCGAAGCACCATGCAGCATATATTCACTGCACACAGAAGCCTTCCTATAGTATTTCCATCATCCCCTCCATCACCATGGTGCCTGCAACCATTTTAACTCTGGTTACTTCTGCTGTTACTACTACAGCCCACATTTGTATTGTTATACTGGTTAAGAAGAAAGCAATCCAAATACTCCGATAGAACAACAACAACAACAACAACAACAACAACAACAACAACACAATATAAAAATGTGTGTGAAGTAATCAGTTATAAATAGTTGATGTAATTACAAATGAACTTACAAATGTAGTAAGACAAACGCATTTTGTCTTTATCCATTTTGACACTGACTCGTCTAACTGAATTAGAAAAGAGGCCATACCCTGTCAAGCTATGATTTCTTTTTATATACTCCAATATCTTTCGGGCAAATTATTCAGTCAGCAATAATTTGGATTTTGGCCTAATCTAAATGGGACATTACAATTCTATCCAGATACAGCTGAAAATATTATATAGTTATTTCTTCTGACACTGGACTTCTGACTCTGGACAGCAAAACTTCATAGATTTTTGCATAGAAGACAAAACTGTAAAAATTAATCTGCAAGAATATGGAGTAACTTAAAGAGAATGTCACTGTGATTTAGATACAAGAATAAAAATATTTCTAGGTCACTCTGCTTTCAAATGAGATCTTAACTAGAATCACACAGAAATGCAGCTTATAGTTAACAGCACAAAATTCAAATTACATGTTTCCAAAAAGACACATTTAATGCAGATTCAGGATAAAGGCCAAGCCCAGAAATGGAGATACAGGAAAATAGGCCTGAACAATATAATCCAGTTAGTCAAAATGTCAAATGGATCCAATAGTGGCTTGATGAGTTCTGAAGCTACATTTTCAATCTCGTTATTCCCCTGCCACATTAAGTATGTATTTTATGCACACTATATGGATATATAGCTTTCAAAAGATTGAGCATAACTTCAGAAATTAGGCCATACCATAGTGCTTAAATTCTGAAATCCACATTATTGTTCTATATGCAAAAATTCTTAACTATGCTGATTGTTGTATGAACAAGAGAAAAGCAATAAATGTATTCAAAATAAGGCCACAGCATTCTACTGTATTACAGTGTGCTTAACCCAACCTCACAGAGACAAAATATATCCACACTAATATCTAAAAAGTTTAGATTATTTATTGTTGTGTGCTTTCAAGTCATTTCCAACTTATGGCGAACCTATCATGGGGATTTCTTGGCAATATTTGTTCAGGGATTGTCTTTGCCTACCTCTGAAGCTATGAATATATTTATTTTATTTATTTACCCTATTTATACCCTGTCTTTCTCAACACCATAGGGGACTCAAGGTAGCTTACATATAGAGGCAACAATTTGATGCCATGTAAACATACATATATAATAAAATAAACATATATTAAAGCAATCAATAAAAACATATAAAACCTTAAAACAGTTATTAAAATCATGTTATCCAAAATCGTAATCTATGGCCGTTCCGAATTGCTATTGCACTATTCCAAAATTTACTAACTGAACACTTGATCCCACATTCATGTTGTTAGCCTTTTCCTGAAGGTTATGAGGGAGGGGGCTGATCTGATTTCATTTGGGAGGGAGTTCCATAGCTGAGGGGTCACCACTGAGAAGGCCCTGTCTCTTGTCCCCACCAACCGCACCTGTGAAGGAGGTGGGATTGAGAGTAGGGCCTCCCCAGACGATCTTAACCTCCTAGCAGGCTCATAGAGAGATATATGTTTGGACAGGTAAACTAGGCCAGAACCATTTGGTGCTTTATAACCTAAAGCCAGCACTTTGAATTATGTTCTGTAGCAGGCTGGCAGCCAGTGGAGCTGACGTACCAGAAGAGTTGTGTGCTCCCTGTACCCCACTATGGTGAGAAATCTGGCTGCTGTCCATTGGATTACTTGAAGCATCTGAATAGTCTTCAAAGGCAGCCTCACATAGAGCATGTTGCAGTAGACTATTCTCTATTTAACAAGAGGGCCACCATTCATTTTATCAACATCCATGTAGAATATTGGCCCCAAATAGCCAAAAAAGAAACCAATATTCATACTGATTAATACATTTCAGATTTTACTTGTGTTCTTTCAGATTTTATACTAGGGGCCCTTCCACACAGCCCTATATCCCAGAATATCAAGGGAAAAAATCCCACATTATCTGAGTGTGGACTCAGATAATCCAGTTCAAAGTAGATATTGTGGAATTTTCTGCCTTGATATTCTGGGATATAGGGTTGTGTGGAAAGGCACTCAGTTGAAATAAACCAACCCCAGGAACTGGTATAAAAGTCTCTGATTGTACCAGGAGCTGATAGAAAATACAGGGTTAGTCAAAATGAATAGGCCAATAAGAAAATTAATTTTAGACGAATGTATGTTTACTGTAACCAAACCACAGCTACGTAGCGACAGATAAACTATCAAAGTTTTTTTTGAGCAACACACATGTACGTTAATGCCGCTAGGCGTCGCTAGGGGTCGCTGTTTTCAAAATGGCGGAATCAAGCAAAGAGAAGGCGTTTTGTGTGATGACATTTGCTAAAACAATGTCAGTAATTACGGTCCAGCGAGAATTTCAAGGGTTAGGGTTAGGGTTAGGGTTAGGATTAGGGTTAGGGTTAGGGATAGGGTTAGGGTTAGGGTTAGGGATAGGGTTAGGGTTAGGGTTAGGGTTAGGGTTAGGGTTAGGGTTAGGGATAGGGATAGGGTTAGGGTTAGGGTTAGGGTTAGGGTTAGGGTTAGGGTTAGGGTTAGGGTTAGGACCTCAACGAACACCTTCCCAGACGTTGCTGCATTCGATGCCATTACGTCGGATGTGCTGCAACGGATGTGGAATGAACTGGACTATCGCTTGGACATCTGCCGTGTCACACGGGGCGCCCATATCGAACATCTCTGAAGGTGAGACAAAACTTTGATAGTTTATCTGTCGCTACGTAGCTGTAGTTTGGTTACAATAAACATACATTCGTCTAAAATTAATTTTCTTATTGGCCTATTCATTTTGACTAACCCTGTATCTTGAGATAAAGAAAACATATATAGATCTCCAAATTAAAATCAGAAGGAATAGGAACAAAATCTGGGACTTTCAGTTTTAATCAGTGCAGATGAGCCTTGTAATTTGGAAATGACTTGGAGGAACACAGCAAAAACAAATATTTAAAATGCCTATATAACTATCTGGGTATTCATCCCTGTATATCAAATTCAAGAGATTATCAAAAATTTTAAAACCCCAAACAAAACTGCTGGATAAGCAACAGTTTCAGATAGCAGAAGGAATAAATCCAAGATCCCATCCTCTGATTCATCATAGCCAAAATATATTTATTTCAGAAAAATGCATCCATGTTATTCCTAATATGACTTTTATATTCAAGCTACTTTAAGTAGGTCAGAAACTATATTTATATATAGATTAGGTCACTTCACAGCTTTTTAATTAGCTCCTTATTTCTGACTTTTTAAAGGTCACAAATTATCTATATTATCTGCATAAAATGTTACAGTTTCCCAAAACTAGGAAAAAAATCTCATGTTACTACCATATTGGCCTGACATCATCTGTGCAGGAATTCTCACTCCACATCCAAGACATCTTAGACCCCTTCCACACAGCTGTATAAAATCCACATTGAACTGGATATATGGCAGTGTGAAGTCAGATAATTCAGTTCAAAGCTGATAATATGGATTATCTGCCTTGATATTCTGGATTATGTGGCTGTGTGGAATCGGCCTAAGATAGTGAAATCTTTGCTTTTAGATGGTTCACTGTATGCAACCTTTGCTTCATTCACAAAAGTATTAAAAGTATTGTGTATAAAGGATATAATAAGGTATTTATTTATTTATTTCGTACACTTCTATCCTGCCCTTCTCCCCACAAGGGGGACTCAGGGCAGCATCAACAATGCTTACAACGTATACATCATACGAATACAATAAAATAGTAAAACAGTAAAAACATCTTAAAACTCCATACACATCAGTCAATAAATTCATTTACCAATGATTAAAATGCCAGTAAAACCAAAAATCAAGAATCGAGCCGGGAAATCCAATGTCACAAACCCAAATTCCTTTCCTATTGTCACTTGCATCTAATAAAATGCCTGGCCACAGAGTCAGGTCATCAGTTGTGTTCTAAAGGACAGGAGGGAGGTGGCTAACCTGATGTCCTTAGGGAGCGAGTTCCATAGATGGGGGGCCACTGCCGAGAAGGCCCTGTCTCTCGTCCCCACCAACCTTGTTTGCTAGAGTGATGGGATCGAGAGCAGGGCCTCTCTGGATGATATTAAGCTTCGTGATGGTTTATAGCAGGAGATACGTTCGAACAAGTAATCTGGGTACAAGTTGTGTATATATATATATATATATATATATATATATATATATTTGCAATTAGACTTGGATTCCATCTCCAAGATGTCTCATGATGTAGGTATATGGAAGTACATATAATCTGAAAATATCAGAAATCCAAAACATCTCTAGCCCTAAGCATTTTGCATAAGCAGTACTATATAGGTATGGATAAAGGCAGAGCTTGGAAAGTTTCTTACAATGTCATTAGAAGGGGTACTTTTTGGTGGCTTGCACCGGTTCCTCTAGAGTTTTACACAGAGCCCACCAGCTCCCATCCCACTATGCAGAGCTACTTCCTATGGGGCTCAGTCATAAACTATAGAGTAATCGGTGCATGCGTCTTCCCTTGTTGAACTAGATCAGTGTTTCTCAGCCTGGGGGTCGGGACCCCTGGGGAGGGCATGAGAGGGAGTTAGAGGGGTCACCAAAGATAATCAGAAAACACAGTATTTTCTGTTGGTCATGGAGGTTCTGTGTGGAGGTTTTGATTGTAGATGAACTATAAATCCCAGCAACTACAACGCCCAAATGTCAAGGTCTATCCCCCCCCCCACCCAAACTCCACCAGTGTTCACATTTGGGCATATTGAGTATTTGTGGTAAATTTGGTCCAGATCCATCACTGTTTGAATCCACAGTGCTCTCTGGATGTATTTGAACTACAACTCCCAAACTCAAGGTCAATGCCCACCAAACCCTTCCAGTATTTTCTGTTGGTCATGGGAGTTCTGTGTGCCAAGTTTGGTTCAATTCCATCATTGGTGGAGTTCAGAATGCTCTTTGATTGTAGGTGAACTATAATCCCAGCAACTACAACTCCCAAATGACAAAATCCCCCTCCCCTCCTCCCCCCCCCCCACAGTATTCAAATTTGGGCATATCAGGTATTTGTGCCAAATTTTCTCCAGTTAATGAAATACATCCTGCATATCAGATATTTACTTGACGATTCATAACAGTAGCAAAATGACAGTTATGAAGTATGTAATGAAACCATTACACTAGATCAACAGAGGACAGATGCCTCTCTCCCCCTCGCAGAATGAGGTAGAGCGGAAGCTGGGCAATGAGGGGCATGGGACAATGGGTTCCCCTCCACCGGTCACTGCCAGATTTGCCACAATGTGTGGCAATTCCACTGGCCCATCTGATGAGGTTGTTATTGAACTTCAACTCGCAGCCTGGCCAGAATTAAAGAAGAAGCTTTTTGTATATATAGTAATATCAGTTGAATTGCGCTTTACAGACTATAAAGGAGATAGATCATGCTCCAGGGCATGAAAGTAAACACTGGAGAAATAAAAGAGAAAGAGAACCCCCTGCCATGCAGGAAAGCACAGATGACCATCCAGCCTCTGTTTAAAAGCCTCCAAGGAAGAAGCTTTCACCACACTCCGAGGCAGAGAGTTCCACTGCTGAACAGCTCTTACAGTCAGAAAGTTCTTTCTAATGTTCAAGTGGAATTTCCTTTCCTGTAATTTGAACCCATTGCTCTAAGTCCTGGTTTCCAGAGCAGCAGAAAACAGGCCCACTCCCTCTTCCTTATGACATTCTGTCTCAATCTTCTTTTCTGCAGGTTAAACATACCCAGCTCTTTAAGACAGTCCTCATAGTGCATAGTCTCCAGACCTTTGATCATTTTAGTTGCCCTCCTCTGGACACCTTCCAGCTGGTCAATATCTCTTTTAAACTCTGGTGCCCAGAATTGGGTACTATATTCCAGTTAAGGTCTAACTCAAGCAGAATAGAAAGTCACCATGGCTTCCCTTGATTGAGGCACTATACTCCTTTTGATGCAGCCCCAAATCCCATTGGCTTTTTTAGCTGCTCCATCACACTGTTGGTCCATGAAGACTTGAAGATCTTTCTCACATGATCTTGACTGTTGTCAAGCCAGGCATCACCCATTCTGTATCTTTGCATTTCATTTTTTTCTGCCTAAGTGTAGTAGCTTACATTTGTCCTTGAAATTCTTTTTGTTAGTTTTTATTGGGAATGTCATAACCTATTGGAAATAAGGGCACCATAACCTTATCAAAAAGGTAAAAATGATGTCACATCCCTTTGGTAAATGTGAATCTCCATGAACATAGAGACCACCTTTAGAAAACCACTAATCAAAAAAAGCATGACCTTGTTAGAAGTCAACTCTTTGAACAAGTGACCTTCATAAGCATTCATGTAATGGCACACAGGTAACTCAGCTGTTAAACTGAAAAAACATGTATTTAAATTGCAAAGAATAAAGACATGTCACTACAAAGATATATTTGGTTAGCAGAGGATGGTTCTTCCTTCGCAGATAAAATTTGCAATTTCCCAAAAGATATACACTCCCTTAAAACCTTTTGTTTAAAATATGCACTCAAGAGACAAAACAAAGTAGCCTTCTTTAAAAATAACATCTCAGGTTTACTCATAAACAATTTGTATTAATTCAGCATACTAATCCATAGTCCAATGTCTTTAAGCATATATAGTCCAAATTGTACTCACTGAAGTCTGAAAGGATACACGCTGCAATCTATCTCCACTGAGGTCTAAATGCATACTATATAACAAAAGTGGAGTCCTGTGTCTGAAGCCCCTCCCAAACCAAAATGTACATACAGTCTAGGCTAACAATTATACACATTTACAAACAGTTAGTGGAGGCTTGAAAGGCTGCTATTTCCCACAGTTTTGGCCCAGCTCCCTAATTTAAGGTCATTTTGAATTCTGATCTTGTCATCTGGAGTATTAGCTATTATCTGCTCTTATAACAGAGATCAAGATTGTTGGATGGGATGGAGAGAGGTTCCTCCATTTCTCCTACAGAGATCTTTGGAAGATCTCCTCCTACGCGTAGTGAAGCAAAGCAGCAAGTAAACAGAAATGCTCAAACTCCCATTCACATGATGAGCAAGATTTGCAAACTGGGGGAAGGGGGGTGCAGTATCATTCTGTCCACGCCATTGTCAAAGTAAATTCTTTTTTTCCTTCTTCTCCAAAGTAACACAGCAAAATCCCTCAAAGGAGATTTCATGTCTGTGGTTTAGACAGCTCTAGAAATATATAAGCCAACAATGACACAGCATATTAGAAGCATCTGTTTGACAACTAATTTAAGAATAGTAAGAGATGAAAGAAAAGAGAAGAGGACATGGGAAACATTGATTTAATATGTGTGAACAGAAGCAAGCTGGTTTCCTTCTATAAATGAACATCCTTTTGACATTTATATTTAGAGCTTGAGCGATGTGCGCACGCATACTGTTAAGTGTTCCCATTAGTACGTTTCTCAACATGCTAGAACAAAGTGTATGTTTTAATAGCACAGACAACTCACCAAAATATTACTATTAACTATTTTGCTCTGAGAAAACATGGATATGACATTAAGTGTGGACAGAAAGAATGGGATATGGGTAAGTTTAGAGATGTTGCTTAGGATTAAATTCTAGCTATCAAAGAACCTGCCCCAGGCTCATTGGTCATGACCGCAGTATGAATCATGCAGGGATATTTTTAAAATCCTAAATGCAATTAAAAGATAGTGGTTAGGATTCCAGTTCTCTGTCTGTGGATGGAATGGAATTAATGTTCTTGGGATAATCTTCCCTGCTTTCTGGTTCACTCTGCAACCGCTATCATCCACTAATGACTACCTAAATACATATG
Organism: Anolis sagrei ordinatus; assembly: GCF_025583915.1. Taxonomy (NCBI): domain Eukaryota; kingdom Metazoa; phylum Chordata; class Lepidosauria; order Squamata; family Anolidae; genus Anolis; species Anolis sagrei. The sequence continues at coordinate 175,236,204 of NW_026847549.1, read as the reverse complement.
ATTCAGAAATTGAGAAACAAGATAAATTCCAAGAAAAGAACCAGTGAGTGGAATGTATGCTAATAATGGGAAAGTAGAAGTTGTTGCCAGATACATTAATCTTCCTGGCAACAAACACCTGAATCCTTTTTGTCTTTCAATCCCTGTGTCAGAAATAATACATTTCTGCTTCATGTATCACTGACATCCTTTCAGCAAATGCAAGCTATGCTGAGGGTTGTATCACTGCCGGTTCAACAAATGCAAGCTAAGCTGCCAGAGTTAACATTGACTCTATGAACATGACAATAACTGCACGTCTATAAATGCAAGGGTTTTCAATGCAACAGAGAATTCCATTAACTCACTGCTAGCTAGGAATTAGCTAAGCAATGAATAAAGTACACTTTGCAGATCTTTATATTCAGCTAATACTTTACATCTATCTGGAAAGTATTAGCTGAATATAAAGATCTGCAAAGTGTACTTTATCCATTGCTTAGCGAAGGAAGATAGTTGCTTTTGAACTGTGGTGTTGGAGGAAAATTCTGAGAGTGCCTTGGACCACCAGAAGATCCAACCAGTCCATACTTCAGGAAATAAAGCCCGACTGCTCATTGGAGGGAAGGATAGTAGAGGTCAAGCTGAAGTACTTTGGCCACATCATGAGATGAAAGGAAACTTAGAGAAGACAATGATGCTTCGGAAAATGGAAGGAAAAAGGAAGAGGGGCCAACCAAGGGCAAGATGGATGGATGGCATCCTTGAAGTGACTGGATTGACCTTGAAGGAGGTGGGGGTAGTGACAGCTGACAGGGAGCTCTGGTGGGAACTGGTCCATGAGGTCACAGAGAGTTGGAAACAACTGAACGAATGAACAACAACAACAATGCTTTCCGAGATAAAGTGAATTATATCTGCAAGGATTTTCAGCTTTTGTATATTGCTCAGGAGGTATCACAGCTATGTCTTTGTGTGATATGTGGTGTTATTTTATGTTATGTGTTTAATAATATTTAATGTTTTATTAGGGGAGGGTCAATTTTGATGTTTTATACTTTTTTAATTGATGGCACTAAATTGTTGCCAACACTGTAAATCGCCCTGAGTCCCCTTTGGGGCTGAGAAGGGTGGTATACAAATACTGCAAATAAATAATAATAAATATTATTATGGATTAGGAAAGGGGTGGAAAGTTGTTTGTTCCTGGACTGCAACTTCCAGCAGCCATACTTAGCATAGATAATGGTGAGGGATGTTGGGAGATACAACAACATTCAGCAACAACCGGAGGGGCATAAAGCTTTTACTTCTGGATTAGGGTGGTAAAATTAAGCATTCATAAGAATAATAGAGTTAAAAGAGAGCATAATTACTGGTCCAAACTTCTCAACATATTTTTCTTGAAACCATTCATTTGTCTTGGACAGAAGGACTGATATTCTCGGAGAAAATACTGAACAGGCAATGATTCTCAGGCATTGGCTGTTTAGAAGTTACTTTCTGATATTAAATAATAAAGCAGGGTAAAAATAGGAGTTCCACATAACCCTTTAGCTCAGTTTTCCTCAACCTTCCTAATGCTGCGACCCCTTAATACAGTTCCTCATGTTGTGGTGACCCCAATCAGACCATTATTTTTGTTGCTACTGTAATTTTGCTACCGTTAGGAATTGTCATGTACATGTCTGATATGCAGGATGTATTTTCATTCACTGGACCAAATTTGGCACCCAAATTTGAATACTGGTATGGTGGGGGTGGGGGGAGATTGATTTAGTCATTTGGGAGTTGTAATTTCTGGGATTTATAGTTCACCTATCATTTGATAGTTCACCTATCAAAGAGCATCCTGAACTCCACCAACGATGGAATTGAGCCAAACTTGACACTCCCATGACCAAGAGAAAAGAGATTGGTGGGCATTGACTTTGAGTTTTCGAGTTGGAGTTCACCCACAGAGAGCACTGTGGACTGAAACAATGATGGATCTGGACCTAACTTGGCACTAATACTCAATATGCTCAAATGTGAACACTGATGGAATATGGGGAAAATAGAGCTTGACATTTGGGAGTTGTAGTTGCTGGGATTGATAGTTCACCTACAATCAAAGAGCACTCGGCCCACAATGGATCTGCACCAAACTTGGCACACTACCTACATAGCCAACATTGAATTCTGGTGGGGTTGGGGTGCTGTTTTTGAATTCTGAGAGTTGTAGTTTACCAACACTCAGGAAGAGAGGGACAGTCGGAGAGATCTTCAGCCTTCTCTGCCAAAGGGGTTCCTAAGACATTCAGACATATGTGTCTTCCAATGGTCTTTGGTGACTCCTCTTTAACCCCCCCTCGTGAACCCCCCCAAGGGGTTCCAACCCCCAGGTTGAGAAACATCACTTTAGCTAATGTCATCTGGCCATGATGACTTGGGGCTTTAGGGAGCTGTAACTTTTTCAAGCTCTTGAACAAGCCTACATGGCTCGTGACTCACCAAATTGGATATAGCACCCAGCAATAGTAAAATAGTAATAAATAGTAAAATAATAAAATAGTAAAGAGTAGAGACATCAGACTGGCAACAAAGATCCGCCTAGTCAAAGCCATGGTATTCCCTGTAGTAACCTACGGATGTGAGAGCTGGACCTTAGGGAAGGCTGAGCGAAGGAAGATCGATGCTTTTGAGTTGTGGTGTTGGGGGAAAGTTCTGAGAGTGCCTTGGACTGCAAGAAGATCCAATCAGTCCATCCTCCAGGAAATAAAGCCCGACTGCTCACTGGAGGGAAAGATACTAGAGACAAAGTTGAAGTACTTTGGCCACATCATGAGGAGACAGGAAAGCCTAGAGAAGACAATTATGCTGGGGAAAGTGGAAGGCAAAAGGAAGAGGGGCCGACCAAGGGCAAGATGGATGGATGGCATCCTTGAAGTGACTGGACTGACCTTGAGGGAGCTGGGGGTGGTAACGGCCGATAGGGAGCTCTGGCGTGGGCTGGTCCATGAGGTCACGAAGAGTCGGAGACGACTGAACGAATGAACAACAACACCCAGCAATAACTTGATAAACATGAACTTTTGTTGCCTTATTAGGGATTCTCGGGCAAGCTTTTCAAGGGGCATTTTGACGGGCCATGTTTGGTGGCTCACCAAAGTTGTAAAAGTCTAGACCTCAACTCATGGAATTATGCCAGTAATGTTATCAGACATGAAAGAAAACCTTAGGAGTATATGCTTAAACTGTAACTTTCAAAGAAGCTGTGATAAAGAACATTTTAAATGAGAGAGAGAGAAGGTAACATGACCTAAAATTGTTGACTGGAAGAGAGAAAGGCAAAACTAATTCATTAGTGATCATAGGATAGACTCACCAAAATGAATTGCTTTTAGGAAAACGTGGCAACATTTCCACAAAGGGTGAAATATTTGACCTGCACTACAAAAACAATCATAATAAAACTGGATTAGCTCCAGCAATGGAAATAAGGAATAATATTTTCTGAGGGTCCTTCATTGTATTATTCTATTTTGTCTTCTTTGGTTCTATTTCATTTTTTTGTCATTTTTAGTATTGCTTCAATCTGCACTTAAGAGGAATCTATGCTGCCATATAATGCAGTCTGAATCCGCATTATATAATATGAACTATATATAATGTAGTTCAATGTAGTTAAACTGCATTATGTGGATCTACAATAACCAAATTCAAATTGCATTATATGGCAATTTAGAATGATGTTTTGCAACCTAGAGTTACATTTTAGAAGTGATTTGGGTGCCAATCTATACAGAAGCAGAAACATATATCAATGTAACTTGTATCTTGGTGAAGTAAAGATATTTACACGTGCAACATATTAGGTAAGAAAATTCAGGTGAACACATTAATCTGGCATATAATTGCAACACCTTTTACATGACTCAAGTAATTCACTTAGATGCAAATCAAGTGGCAAAATGTGAACTGCCTTTCACTTTCAGATTGCTTTTTTTAATTGCCAGTCTTGAAGATTTTTAATTGGCTATTGAAGCTGACAAGGTTCTGTCAAATTGTCTAAAAGCCCAAACAAATATTTTGGCAGATAATTAGATGAACAGTGTTGTAATGGTGCATGGAAGCATGGTCCACAAGTTCCTATCAATGTCAAACTTCAGACTGATCATTGCTGAACTCTATAGAATGCAGTACTTTACATTCAGAAGAACAGAAGTGAATAAAGCCAGCCTTAGAGACACTAATTGTTTTTAAAATGTAGACTGGGAGTGTGGGAACTTAGGTGAATCATTATTTTGTAATTCACTAAACACAATTCAGACAGTAACACAAAATCATCATCTTCTTTGGCCTAAATTTAGTTTCTAAGTCCCAATTAGAACACATCCACTGAGTGCATTTCCAGATAGCCCAATAATAATAATAATAATAATAATAATAATAATAATAATAATAATAATAGGGAAGTGTTCGACTTGTGATTTTGTGATATGAAATCCAGCATATAGATTTCAAACATAAAAGGCAAAGTATTGTCGAAGGCTTTCATGGCCGTGGTCTAGAGGCATTCTCTCCTGAGGTTTTGCCTGCATCTATGGCAAGCATCCTCAGAGGGAGTGAGGTCTGTTTGAACTAGACAAAAGGGTTTATATTATATATAAACCCTTTTGCCTAGTTCACTACCTCTGAGGATGCTTGCCATAGATGCAGGCGAAATGTCAGGAGAGAATGCCTCTAGACCATAGCCATATAGCCCGAAAAAACCTACAACAACCCAATAAAAGGCAAACATTCAATGCCTGAATACAACAATACATCTATACTAACACAATTTAAACAATCCAACATATAAACACAAATTATGACTTAACAATTAAAATGAAATAAAAAACACAGCCTGTTATAACAGACATAAGACAAAACATCAAACATTGAATAGGAACAATAATTTCCCAGTTCCTTGGGGCAAATGGATTAATCATTGCTCAAAATAATTATTCAGCTGGTGGAGTGAGCAGGGCACGGATACAGATGGTAACTATTAATCAGAGGTATAATGGTAGTATTACCAACTCCTCCTCCTCATAAGCCAGCGAGCAAAGGTACATCTTCAGCTGTTTCTTGAAAGTGGGAAGGGAGGGAGCCATCTTTAACACCTTAGGAAGGAAGTTACAGAGGTGGGGAGCAGCCACGGAGAAGGACCTTTCTCTCGTTCCTGCCAGCCGTGCTTGGGACAGGGGTTGAACTGAGAAGAGGGCCTCCTCTGATGACCGCAGTGTTCGAGTTGGTCTATAGAGGCAGATGCGATTTGTCAAATAGTCTGGACCCAAGCCATTTTGAAAATGCAAATGTTCCTGGGGCCCCATCTACACACACCCCAGAAAGCACGTACTTTCTGGGGTGGGTGTTCAGATATTCACCTGGAAAATGTTCAAGTATAGCTTTATAAAGGAAACATTGAACAGACTCAAAGAACTGATAAAAATCTTCCATCACATCCTCTGTCTACACAAAAGCTCAGCATAGTATGCATCTAGGTCATGGTGGAAAAATATGGCCCTCCAAAAGCTATGACCAGCACAGATGATGGCAAGAAATGCTTGAAAGCTGCAGACTAACAGCATCTGGAGAACCACACAAAGCCTTGTACAAGTGAACTAACTACCTTGTAAAAGTGGTGAACATTGTATGTTCTTCTGGTCGTATCCAGTACTTTGGGGCATATAAAATGAGATGCATCCAATGTCTCTGGCTTCTACTTTATGAACTCTAGTGAATAAAAGCAGCTTGTCAAATACGTTCGCTTCCTCCAAGAAAAAGAATTCTGCAAATACATTCACCTCTTTCCTGAACTTGGATATACTTATGTTCCACTCTTGGTTTATCAATTAATCATGCTAAACTTTAAAAAAGGAACAAAAAGTTCAAAGAACAGTCTGGGAACTACTGCAGCTATCTTTCCTGAAGTTGTCAATTAATTACAGGATCAACTTGATAATGGGCTCTGCTAAATACAGATGGGGACCAACATTAGGCATAGGCAGACAAAAGTAAAATAGGAGTTTGTTTTTTTAAAAAAAGATGATCATGTGAAAATGAGATGTGATAAGGCAAAGGTAATAGAAATGTTAGTCCTTCTTCTGAAAGCACTTGGATAGTGTTTGCCTTTCTCTTAGTTCTACCCAAAATGCTCACCCTCATGGTAAAGTAGGAAGGCAATTCATATAATTTCCTTGTTCTCCCATAGTCACCCACAATATTTTGGATGGTTCCTTGTCTCTACATAACATATTTGAGGTTTGTTGGGGCTGTGGGGGAAGGGGGAATAAGAAAATCGATGTCCCCTGCATTTGTGCTCACAAATTTTAAATTCAATGAATTATTTTTTTTATAATATTACAAGGAATCTTCAGATAATATCCCTGGAGTACAATGGTGACTTGTATCCATTACTGGTGGCATGTAGGACAAGATCACCAGAAGTGGCAACAAGAAGCCACTATGGGTAGACCAGTCAGCAACCTACATCAGAGAAAGGAAGAAAGATGACATTAGTGGTTCTCAACCTGTGAGTCCCCAGGTGTTTTGGCCTACAACTCGCAGAAATCCCAGCCAGTATACCAGCTGTTAGGATTTCAAGAGTTGAAAGCCAAAACATCTGGGGACCCACAGGTTGAGAACCACTGCCCTAGAATTTTACGATAGAGCCTGCCAGCTCCTAACCCACTACATAGAACTACTACCTGTGGGGCTCTGTCATAAAACTATAGAGTAATAGTTCCTAAACCTTTTTGACCGGGGACCATTTGACCAGGGACCACTTGACTAGGGACTACTTGACCAACAACCAATTTGACCAGGGACCACTCTCCAACATTAGTACCAAAAGGGTTATGAATCAGTTTTTGGTCAACTTTAGATTCAGTTTGGGGTGCTGATTCAGAAAATTGCATTAGATAGACCACATCAGCTCTAGTTTGTGATACAGAACATATACCATGGTCAGCAACAGGGAAGGAGGGGCAGGTGGCACAAAAGGATAGGAAATAAAATAAAATAAACAAAGAAGAAAGAGGCTTGTGGACCAGATTTTCATCCTCGTGGCCCACTGGTGGTTCGCAGCCCACAGGTTAGGAACCAGCGCATGCCTCTTCCCATGTTGCACTGGATCAACATGGGTAGATGCTTCCATACCCTCCCTCGTGGCATAAGGTAGAGTGGACTACATAATCCTGAGTACAAAGTAATGAGCGGAGCAAGTAACACAGCCATTCTAAAGCATCCCTTTGGAAATGCATATTTTTGCCCCAGCAATGATCCACATTGCTCTGAAAAGTGAAACCAAGATGAATGACTTTAAGCAGGAGAGAGAAATCTACTTAGCAGCAGACAAGATACATTCTTTTCAAGATACCTTCTTGATGTCAACTCTTTTTTCTCCCCCCTCCTCCTGCTCCTGAAATGACAGTCGAAATCTAGGGCACATCCAGCCTGGAAAACACCGCTCTCCCAGCCACCTTAAAGACATCACACTTTGGAGACAACAGACGCCCACCTAGTTATGGTGCAATGAGGCTACAGTTATCTCAGCTGTCTTTGATAAGTCAGACACTTTTGGATGCAAATAAAACAGACAAACATCAAAAGCACTAGCCCAGACATGCTACAGAGGTAGGGAAATGTGTGGGTATGAGCCTTGGGCTCTGGCACAACTTGGGAGGAGGGGAAAAGTGGAAGGGAAACATGATTTTAGATTGGACATCTCTATTGCTAGTTCTGTGAAGGGGCAAAGCTTCTTTAAAAATAAACTAAAAGTGATTGTCGAAGGCTTTCATGGCTGGAATCACTAAGTTCTTGTGGGTTTTTTCGGGCTATATGGCCATGTTCTAGTTCTTCCACTGTGGATGCAACATATTTTAATTAACGTGTGTCAATCTTGAAAAACCTTTGGAAATACATCAAGCTAAAAGTGACATTTGCCACAAGGGAAAGGAGGAAAGGAAGGAGAGGGTTGTTTGTAATATGCACAGATAGTTGAACATGCACAGGGACAACAGGTGCACATGTGCAATGGGACTGTTGAAGCACAGGAAAGCTCTTGTGAGTTATTCTACTTTGATATTCTGAGTTATATGGCTGTGTGGAAGGGTCCTCGGTCACCAGTGAAGCAGCATAGAAACCAGCTCACTATTAGTATGGGTTTGAAAAGTTGGGTGGGTTTCAATTGAGGATGATTAAAAAAAGAAAGTCCCCTCCATTCATATTGGCATTTCACTTCTGTTGACTGAAACCACTGAGATAATACAAGAGCTGCTTTTTAAGAGAAAGAAGTCTCCTTGAAAGCAGGCATGGGCTGCATCTACACTGTAGAATTAATGCAGGTTAACACTACTTTAATTGCCAGAGCTATAGAATGATAGGATTTGTAGCTTTGTGTGGCACCAGTAAAATTTAGTAGAGATGTCTAATGACCTTGTAAAACTACAGCTCGCATTAATACTGAACCATGGCGGTTAAAGTGGTGCCAAACTGCATTGATTCTACAGGGTAAATGTACACTGTGTCTAAAAATGTTTATGCTACCTAATTTATTCTTTCAGTTAGTCTCTAAGATGCCACATTATCTCTTTGCATACTGATATTCCAGACTAACAAAGCTGTGTCTTAAAATTCTACTTTGTAAGACTTCATTAAGCACTCATTATGACTGAAAGAGAGCACCATTTGTTTATTAGGCACTCAATGTTGCTCTTAAAAGGGGTATCATCTGAAGATTAATTTTCTAATTTCTAGGTGTGGTTGATTCCTTAGGGCAAGGCTCCAATTTCATCATCCAGTTCTTGGGAAGGATGCACGGTTTTCCTGTTCTCACAGCTGGAAGGATTTAACATGCACCTGAATCAGGTGAAGAAAGGTAAGGCCCGTGCTACAAAACAGTGAGTTGGTGGTTAAACTCCAACAAACAATATAAAACTTTTGATCTTTAAAGTTATTTATGACTCATATCCTAGAATGTAAGATGAAGTGTTTGCTAGTGAACAGGAATGATATAGATGATGCATGGCTGGGTTATGATATATGACACAATTGTAATGAGAGGATAGCAGTCCAGGAAGGTTAGATACTGGAAACCAGTCCAGACTCTGATAGTATGACCGAATTTGAGCCTGATCGTTGGAAATTGGAGTCTTAGTCCATGGACCCACTGAAATCCATATCCTTAGGTCCATTCTCTTTTCCACATCAAAATCCCTATCTCCCATCTCAGTCCTACAGGCAAGCAAGAGAAAAGAGATGGGATAGATATTGACCCCCCATGTCCTCACCCTGGACCATTGTGGTGCACAATTATGGTTTTCAGCAGTAGTAGAAGCATTTGCAGAGTTGCTTACCACATAGTCCCAGGAAATTGAGAAACATCTGGATTATGTCCACAGAATTAATTATAATTACACCAGAAAATCTGAGAAAATCCAAATTCTGAGAAAGATGTGGATTGAGATTGCAGAACATGAAAAACAAGAACCAAAGGTGGAGAAACAACTGAGTAAGATACTAGAGGCAAATGTGGAATGGGATAGTTGGGAACAAAACCTTGAAAAAGAGACGTTTGAAAGATCTGGCCCTCAGGAGCTTTCAGGGAAAGTGATTAAAAATGGACTCTAAGAATATTATCATACTGAATGATTATGATTAAATCAAAAGAGTTTTTTTAACTCAAGAGATATAGATGGAAAATATATTTGATGTAACACAAAAGAGAGACAGCATGATAATGATAAAGTAATATAAATATTAACCTACTAACAATCTAAATGAAAACTGTAGAACTTTCTTAATTGTATTAATAATAAAAAATTAAGAAAATATTTAATGTTAAATAATTTTTATGAAAAATTAAGATGAATTTCCATTTAAGAAGAGCTGGAAAAGATTATATGAAGGCCAAGAGACAAAGTGAGAAGACATAAGAAGATACAAACAATTGACTTAAAATTAAAATTGTTAGAATCCTCAATATTTTATGAAATATGTGTTAAAGAAATAGAGACAAAGACTTAGTTGTAACAATGATCATTTTGTAAAAGAACTCCCCATACCTCAACAACTCCCAATCTCTTTGTTTTCTCCTTGTGACATATTAGACATTAGTAAAGATGCAACCAACTAATAAGTAATCAATTATCCCCAATTTTTTCCTTGTCCTTCCCATGCCCCCCCCCCACCCCCACTCTCCTAGTCAATGTTTAATAACATTTATTTGGGAATAAAATAAAACCAGAAATGATTGCAAGGACATTTCCAGTTTCTTGATAAAAGTTTGTGAAGCTAAAACATTGTTGGAGGAGCATGCCTTGCATTAAGTAAAGATGACAATCCTACGATTTTGTTTCTTGCCCAGCTGTTTTATGGGATGTCCAGGTCACTCTGGAAACTGAAGGAATTGTTTTAAAAGACAGCATGAAGTTTACAGTCTCGGCTATTTTCACCACATGAACTACTGGTACTCCCTCTGAGATAAGGAAGAGGGTTAACTACCAGGCTAGATGAATATTTGTTTATTTAAAGCCTTCCACTCAAAGAAAGGGTGAAACATGGGCCATCTGGACTTGAAGGGTACATGTAAAGCTTGTGCACAGCTTGGGGTTTTATATGGTGCTGCCAGTACTGGACTTTTTAGTTCAATCATGGCCCATGGGCTTTCAAGGTCAAAGACAAGGCACCAAGACTAAGGCTGCAGCTTCAACAGAAAAGTCACACATCTGTGACTCAGTTAAAATTAGAGCCTCAATTAACCAGCCACTTTTCTTCCTCCCAGCTCTTACCACCACAAACTACCATGTCTTTTTATGCATAGCAGTCCCAAAGGATGAAGTGCTACTTGTAAACCAAGGTTCAACTTGCTAGCTCTGCAGCCGTCCCTTTCAGGGAACCACTTGGTGCTAAACATTTGAGTTTCCATTCTACCTTCTTTGCACACTTGATATTCAATATGCCCTGCTTTGGAATGAGATGCCCTCAACCAGTCTGAGCTACCAGAACAGAATGGAAGGAGGACAGTGAATAGAACTGTTGTCAAAAACCAGACCCCAAAATCATGACTCACATAGTTCGCAGTGTGGACTTAATTCCCCAGTTTAGATTTATTTTCATTTAACTCCCTTGGAATGCTGCACAGACACCATGCACATCTCAGACCTCAGTGGATGGCAACACTTTAGTTAACATAATCCCTAGAAAGATATATGCGACATACAATGGGATTACATAAAAGCTTCTGAATTCACGTTTCCTAATCTCTGCCACCAAGTCGGACATCTTCCCTGGGGCTTCCATTGAAGTTGTCAACATTCTGAGCACCTTTTTTGTTTACCTGACTGGCACCCATTGTGTTAATCAGTGCTGGAATATCAAAACTAATTTCAGTCCATTATTGCTTGCCCCACCGCATTCTTTTCTGATTGTACCCAACTCCTAGACAGATCAATAAATTGATACAAATCTTTAAAATAATCCAATGACAGATTATTAAAGTTTCCTGCCATGGCCAGAACCAACCAGTGATGATGTCAGATGGAGCCCCAGACCAACCAGGAAGCAGATACTAGTCAACCACTTTTTAGACCAATTATAAACCAGCACAGTAATCTTGAATAGTTGTCAAAGTAGTATAAATAAATCTGTATGTTTGCAATTGCAGTATGTCAGTTCTCTGGAGTGCTGTCTCCACTGACATCATATCTGGCCACCAAGAATAAAACCTCTGATTTTGCCTTCAACCTGTCTGTGTCCCAGATGGCATTATGGAAGCATGGCACGCTGGGCCCTGAACCCGCGGTTCTTGTATAAATTGAAATGACTTAGCAGATTACTGCCTATGTCAGAAAGTGGGAAGAAGTCTGTACTAGGTGGAGCCAGAATGGAGAAATGAGGAGGTTGAGAATAAAGTGCAATGCAGTTTAACCCTATGCAATATTGGGATATGTAGACACTAGAATTCTTTAGCTGGGAATTCTAATCCATCCCTAAACTGCAAATCAGAGAATTCCACAGGACATAGTCATGGCAGTTAATGTGATATTACAGCACTGAAACTCTGTGGTAGGAAAGGACCTGTGATCTCTTGCCCCACTTTCCTTGTCCAAATAGAAAGTAGTGAAAAAATACATGGGAAAGAACCAAGAAAGAATCAAATTTGGACACATTTTATTTGAATTTATTGCTTGCAAATGTAATGCCACTATCTTCAAATGTGATTTATTTTTAGCATGATAGTGTTTATTTTAAGATCCTCAGGCAGCATTTTAGAAAAGCAGTATATAAACTAAGTCACTGTCGAAGTCAGAGGTAGAAAAATCCCAACCACTGTACTGAAAAGGCAAGTTAAGAGCCACCCACAAATGCAAGATAGACAGCATAAAAACTCCAGTCTTGGAATGGTACAAATTCAAAATGTAACGAATTTAAACTAAAAGTAAAGAGATTGCTCAACCAACATTTCTTTAATCAAGCAATAGTCCTAGTCTGAATACATTTATCAGTATCAAGATTTGCAGTCACAAGTAGTCATCTATTTGGAAAGTTCAAGTGGGCTGGAAAACTGCTTGACTCCCTATCTGTTTTGTGCATATATTTCATACACTGCCTGCAGCACTCTGAGATCTATGTCTCCTAGGATATTGCATTACAAGCATGGCAAGTTTGATGACTCAGAATCTTCTAGTCGCCAAAATAGCAAGCCGTAGATCTCTGATGCAGTTCTGCCTAGAATGTGCAACAAGTATGTTGCTGCTAAGTACTGGAAAGGGATATCTCCAGAGTATTCAGTTTCCTCTCTAAGGAGACAGATGTTCACTGTGTTCCTTGAAAAATCACACGAATCTGGCTCCTATGACCCGTAGGCCACCTGCCAAGAATGTGTCGATGTCTAGCTCTAAACCAGATATTGTTGAATTCCCTTCTACATCGGCCTCTTGAAGACAACACCAGGGATTTCCTTTGCTTTTATGTATTCCTCCCCTCTTGCTTCTCTTTCCCACACACAAACATCTTTTAAAACTGAGAGGATGTAAAAAAAGTTTTTATATTGACATTTCAATTGTGAAGGTTTAATGATTTTGTTTTCAGGCTACATAACCTGCATCAGAACTGATTTACATATGGCACATGTTAGACAAAAGTAATTCACCCAGAAGTTATGGTTTGCTTATTTGATCCTGCATATTTTTTTTCCAGCATAGCTTAATTTATGATTACTGGCATGGATTAATGCATGACATCTTCAAATACTGCCTAAGTGAACTTTAGGCTAGTACAACTGTCATCTTGATAGATGCCTGAAGTCCAAAATGTATAAGACAGGGTATTTCAGTGTGTTAGTTTTATAATATGGTTTTAAAGTTATGTGCTTCAGCATTTTGCCAATGTGATGTAGTGGTTTGAACACTGCACTCTGGCGCAAATCTCTGCTTGGCCATAGAAATCTATTGGGTGACCTTGAGCAAGTCACATTTTCTCAGCCTCAGAGAAAGGCGAAAGTAAACCCCCTCTGAATATTTCTAGTCAAGAAAACTACATTATAGGTTTGCAATGGGGTTGCCATAACCACAAACATGTTGTAAGATGCCTAGAAGGTGAAATCACAAAAGGTGGCTTATGGATGATGAAATAAAGACATTATTTATACATGTCTTTATTTCATCATCCATAAGCCACCTTTTGTGATTTTCAGCACCTCTTCAAACATTGCACAACCAGCATGAATTAAAAAACCACCTGTACTTTTCCTTGCCCTTTATCTATGTACCATCTATCTTTGTTCCAGAGCTGCTGAAAGATAATGACATTAGGGCTTTGTAACAGGCTGTGAATATGCGAATAGAAATAAAACTTGGGAATGTTATTTTGCATTATAACTGGTCATGTTGGTTGGGGGATTCTGGAAACTGTATTTAAACAGTAACCTCTCCAAGCTCTACGCCAAAATGATATGAGAATATAATACAAAGTATTGTTAATCAACTTCGTTAATCTGACACTTCCTATTTCACTAAACGATTGCATTCAAAGCAATCTATACAGCACGCCACCTTGTCATGTGAGCTCACTGAATGAAGTTTCATTTATATCCGAAGAGCTTTGAATATCAAAGAATCACTTTGGAGGACCTAGAAAATATTTAGCAAAGTGCTCTCTCTAGACCTTCAGTGTGATTCTATGGTCCACCTCCGCTGGAGGCACAGAGAGAACAGTTCTCTAAATATTTTCTAGGTTCTCCAGAGTGATTCTATATTATACTTCAGCCAGAAACCCAAGGCACTGTTCATTTCAAATAAAAAAAATAGATTTTGTATTATATTAAAATTGTATTATGTGAAGGATCCTGGAATGGATCCCTTACACAAAGTTACTGTATTTAGGACGCATCATCAGCCCAATGTTTGTTTAACCATTAGCAATTTCTAGAGGAAGGGCACCCCAGTCTATTTGAGAGAAATAGAGTCTTGTGCCCCTGTTCATTCATTGCAACTCATTGTGTCTAAAACATTGTTACATCTGATAATGGACACTTACCTATCTCCTCTTTGCTAAGAGTAACATATGCCCAACAAAGACTGTGTTTATTTTGCAAGACAAAAAGTCAGCTGCCTTTGCTATTAACTGTAATTAGTTTCATGACTATTAATGAAATAAACCATTTGAGCTTCTACCACTCAAATGTTAATGAGAGAGACCGAATGATGGCTTCGTAATGGGATCTAGATACATTTACCGCTGGTTCATTAGTTCAAATCTGTTTGCTGTCTAGAATGACCATGGATCCCTTTTGCCTGAAGGATACTGAAAGATATTTAAACTATACCACTAACTATTGTTGTCTATCTACTATTAAAATCATTCCAAACCAATTAGTTTCCAGGCAAAGTATAAACTGTTGGTTATTAACATTAAAGCCCTGCATGGTTTGCGTTCAGTTACGCTCTACATATTCAGATCCTTTGGAAGATATCTACTTCAGCCTTCAAATTAGGCTGACTGCTAACCAGAGGACATTTTCATCAGTTGCCTTAAGACTATGGAATGTCCTGTCAGAAGAGATTCATCAGCTTGAGATGTGGTCTGTATTTAAATCAACAAAATGACCCATCTCTTGTGGGACAGATTATTTTGAAATAATGGTTCTTAAAGTAGACACTCATGGTTTTTAAAATTTATTGGTTATATTATGCTTTCTTATCCAATCTTATGTGTTGTGTTTGCTGCTGTTCCATCACCTCATTCCATAATAAATACCATAATCATCATCATTATCGCCTTTTCTCAGTGATGGACCCCTGGAACTCTCTCCCCAGGGAGATTAGATTAGCTCCCACCCTGTCCACTTTCAGCAAAGAGCTAAAAACTTGGATGTTTCAATGTGCTTTTGATTAATTATTTCACTAGATAATTTTGGCCCCTCCAACCATAATTTAATATCTGGCTCCTGCACTTTACCATTGTCCCTGCCCTATAGTTGTACTGTGCAAATTGACTTAGCCCGTCTAGCCCATACTTATCAACTGGCTCCTGCACTTTTCTAACAGCCCTGTCCTTGCAACTGTTTTACACAAGCCCCTGCCTCGCTCTTCAGCTCAGTATAAGGTCTCTAAAAACTATTCCACATGGTCCTATATCCCAGAATATCAAGGCAAAAAATAGCCTGCAGTACGGTTGGGGGCCATAGAATAAAAACAATGGGGCAGTGGAAACATAAGGAAAGAAGAGGATACAATTTTGAAAAACCATTCATACATGTTTCATCTTATGTGCAGCATAGAGTCAAAGTCATAGTGATTACTTTATTTTCCAAATAAACACACGAAGCATAAATTATAACCAGTCAGTAGTCAAGCTCACAGACAGGTCTTAACCAGCAAGTGTTACCAGGTGAGTGTGTTGCACCTTGTTGGGAAGTACAGCATGCATTGCCAGGAATATGTCATTGTAATGACTGTTCAACAATGTGATACTATAAATAGGCAATATAGGTAGAAATATAGATACATAAAAGAATGCAAATTTATCACTGGATTTTTATGTTTTTTTACTTAAAGAAGGTAGATTTCCAGGGGAGCACTGATTTTTTTTTTCTGAAAAGGGGCAGCAGGCCAAATAAGTTTGGGAACCTCGAATTTTGAGAGACCAATGGGAAAGACTAGAGTTAGGTAGAATAAAAAAAATTGCAAAAATGAACTTATTTCTTAGAGTTGTTGTGTGTTTTCTGGGCTGTATGTGCATGTTCCAGAAACATTCTCTCCTGATGTTTCACCTGTAACTATGGCAGGCATCCTCAGAGGTTGCGCGGTCTGCTGGAAACTAGCAAGGTGGCTAATTGCTACATTCACATCTACCTCAAACAGACAAGAGTTCTTTTTCACACCCTGGACATTCCACAGATATATAAACCCCATTTTCCTAGTTTCCAACAAACCTCACAACCTTTAAGGATGCCTGCCATAGATCCAGGCAAAATGTCAGGAGAGAATGCTTCTGGAACACAGCCATATAGCCCAGAAAACTCACAACAACCTAGTGATTCTGGCCATGATAAAATTTGATAATCCATATTTCTTAGAGGCTTGTAAGTATGAATGCTAGAACATTTCCTATGATTTTTATCTGCAGTCAATCACAAAACAGCATATGTACATGTGACCTTTCCAACTGACTTTACAGAGCAATAAATATACATCTGAGGGTGAGTGTTATTGTTCATAGTTTATATGCATTGTGCCCAAGCAGGCCTTCGGTTGCAAGGAGACTGTGTTTACCAACATTCAAACTTGGAAAATGTCGTATCTGGTGAAACTTTAGTTGTCATTTTTATGCACCTGTTCAAACTGAAGCAGACAATACCTGGTTCTAAGTAAAGCATGAAAAAAACCTGTGTGTGCAAACAAACTCTTAAGTGACAATAGAAATATAAAAATGTATAGCAACTTGCATCAACTGTAACCATTGTAATTTAAAGCACAATGACAACCCTTTCAACACTGAAACTGCCATTGTGTAACTTAAACAGGAAGAGCCTTTTTTTTTTTTTTGAATAATTGGACTATAAATCTACTTATCATTTCTCAACCATCTTGGAAACTTACTCAATAGGGATGGGGAAAAAATGAAAAATATGGAGGAGGGGCTGAGATCACTGCTAATTGTAACCTTTTTAGATTTCGCACTTTGCCCCTGGGCATTTCAGTCTATTTCATTCATTGTCAAAAGGGCAACAATGTTCACCTGGAGATGCACTAGATTTTAAATACCTACAATTTTCTTCTGAATGTTTCGCATGAAACACAATAAGGAGGCAATGCTCACAGAGTACCTTCCAATGACATTCCTGAAATAACTGTGGAGAGGGAATAATGACTCTTCTCTTTACTTTATAGCTTCTCTTAATACAAGGTAAGCAGCTTTACGAGGCTTAGCTCATCTCTGCTTACCTAACTGCATACTTTCCTTCTATGACAAGCTTCCCTGAACTATTTTTCCCAGGACAATATAGTTCCACACAGATTTTCTCTGGGGGAGGAAAGGTACGTATATGCCCTGCCACCTCATGTCATATTTAGCCGCACCTTTATTTATTACGGGTGTGCCTCCCTTCCATACATAAAAGCAAAGCAGCATTCCAACGAAGCTGCAAGGCATGTTGGCCGGTTGGGTACTGGCATTCTGCTTACAACTGTTTTGTATTTTGCATGCCTTTTGATGAAAAACCATCAGGCGCAGACACAGCATCCAATTTCCGGGCGGCTGGCAGTGCATCAGAATGAGGCAATCAGCACTGCTGTGTTTTCATAGGATCAACCTGTAACAGAAGAACACAGCCTGCATGGAGAGCACAAGGTCATCGGCTGAACAGAGCAATCCCACTGTGGGTGTACTTGAAATCAAAACAGAGCAACATTTTGACATCCTGTGCACTGTTCAGAAGGGAAATGTTGTGAGTTTAGTGAGCTAGTGCTCGCCAGATGACATTTTTTGGATTAGATTTATCCACAGGCAGGGCCAGTCCTAGCATTAGGCAGAGTCAGGCAACTGCTTCAATTGGCAGATCTTGGGGATAGTAGCAGCAACTCCACAGCCATTTGTCCCGAACCCCTCCTGGTTACTCCACATATGTGTGTGCATTATATGTCTTGCGCCCCACAATCTATCTTAGGATGCATTCACCTGTCACCAGTGCACTATGATTCAGTTCATTTCTGTACATATGGGAAATTCATCACAGGGAACCATCTTTTTAACCCAAACTTTCTGCTCTTTCTGCTCAAGAAGCAAAATGTCTTGAGTTCGCCCTGTCAACAAGAGATATTACTTACAATTACCTACAAAAATACAGAGGAGGGCAACTAAAATGATCAACGGTCTGGAGAACAAGCCCTATGAGGAGCAGCTTAAAGAGCTGGGCATGTTTAGCCTGAAGAAGAGAAGGCTGCGAGGAGACATATTAGTCATGTATAAATAGGTGAGAGGAAGTCATAGGGAGGAGGAAGCGAACTTGTTTTCTGCTTCCCTGGAGACTAGGACACGGAACAATGGCTTCAAACTACAACAAAGGAGATTCCATCTGAACATTAGGAAGAACTTCCTAACTGTGAAAGCTGTTCAGCAGTGGAACTCTCTGCCCCGGAGTGTAGTGGAGGCTCCTTCTTTGGAAGCTTTTAAACAGAGGCTGGATGGCCATCTGTTAGGGGTGCTTTGAATGCAATTTTCCTGCTTCTTGGCAGGGGCTTGGACTGGATGTCCCATGAGGTCTCTTCCAACTCTATGATTCTATATTATTATATTTCAAGTGCTATGAAGAGTATTTTTGTGCCCTTGTGGATATGTAAGTGTGTATGGGCATACTTATGGATCATACAGGTGGTGAGAAAAATACTTTTTGGGCTACCTGACCCCCTATCTTATGATAGCTAGGGATTGTGGGATTTATAATCCAAAAAATACCAATTTCTCAAATCAAAGTATTCTTAGCACTACTGTGCATATGCATGTGTGCAGTACATATGGTTCTACAAGGCCAGAAAGATAACACAGCATTGCAAATCCACTCTGACGGGCCAGTTTGAGAAATTTTGTTAAAAAGGGGTCATGCTGGCATTTGTTATAAGAATGTAGTGGCAGATATTGGCTGAGAGGAGACTAGAACAGTAGTAGCAATTCTTGAGTCTGTGAAAAAAATCGAACATTGATAATGTAAACAACTCTCTTGAACTCCACACCCTTATTACTAACATATAACAATCAAATTCATTTGAACAGCTTGGGAAAGATCCAAAACATACAGATAATGAGAGGTCTGGATAACTAGAAGCATTTTTAATGATCAGCTTTTTTAAATATAGCGTTAAAAGCCAGTGTGGTATAATGGCTTGAGTATTAGACTATGACTGTAAAGGCCAGGGTTCAAATTCCTGCTTAGCAATAAGAATCCACTGGGTGATCTTGGCTAAGTCACATTTTCTGAGTCTCTCAGCAAAACAATGCAAGTTCCCCCAAACAAATGCTGCCAAGAAAATCCTATGAGGTGTTTACAATAGGGTTGCCATAAGTTGGAAACAAGCACACAAGAACGGAAGTGTTTCTTCCCTCTCCACTGAACTATGTAGGAACACAATCTATCAAATGGAATTGCTATGCTATGTATATGTAGAGTCTTTGGGACTATTAGCAGAATTTTTTTTTAAAAAAATGAAAATTGGAGCTCACTGCTTTCTTCCACAAGATTTACTAAAACATATATCAGATTGTTCTCTAAATGCAAAACGTTTATCTTATTGACCTGTAAGGGATATTTTGCTTTGTAACTTAATTGGGAGGTACACATTATACACTTAATTACAATTTATTTTAAAAAGCAGAACTAAGCACAAAGTGTGGGAGGATAGGGACTGACAAATAGAGGCTGAGTCCCAATTCACTCTGGAGGCCCTTGAATCACATCCACATGCAGTAAGGAGGCTGCTCTTTGCTATAGTACAGTGTAGTATCTCCCCACCAAAAACCCTATGAACATAACCTGGAGCCCACTGGCTGAATTCAAAATGATTTTGCATAGTTACTGACCAGCACGGCGCCCTCCCTCCCTCTCCCCACAATGGTAATTCAATGCCCATAGGACTTCTAAGATAACTAAAATAAGCACTGTTGATATGAACAGAGCTGCAGGCACTCCTTGAACTTTGCTTCCTCCGATGCAAAGCCCCATTTAGCTGGATGATTCTTCTTCATCTTCTCTTTTATATGCTGGCTTCTCTTTTATATGCTGGTGTTCCAGAGAAGTGAAAAACACTGACCTTTATCTAAAGAGCAATCTTTAATGACATGCTCATGGTGAAGCTATTTGGGGAGAATTCAGCTTATTTCCAGATTTTTTTTTATCATAGTGCATATTCATGTGCTGTATTTCTTCTATGTATGACCTGTTTTGGAAACCCATTTCAGCACCCTGGATAGTTCCCACAGCCCATGTATATAAAACTCCTGCAGTACTCAAAGTAGATTCACAGCCCAAAAGCAGCTGAGTAAACAGCCTCTTCTTCAAACTACTTTTCAGTAGCTGCCCTGCACAACTCGGTTTAATTTTGATACAAAAGATTGCTTTGCAGTGCAAGTCTATATATGTAGAAGTATTATATTACATTACAAATGGATTGTTCAATAAAGGAAGATAGGAACCTGAGTATGCAAGACCTGAGTTGGACTATTGATGAACAAAGCTGTCAGAGGTCTCTCATTCATAGAGTTACTATACATTGTAATTAACTTGATTACAAGAGAAAACAAATACTCAGAAGTTCAGTTGGGGCCTATTTCCAGATAAATGTGTATATAATAGGCCCACTATATCCATGGGTTCTGCATCTAGAGATCCAGTAAACCGTGTTTTGAAAACATTTTTTTTAATTCCAAAAAGCAAACTTTGATTTTGCCGGTTTATATATAACAACATATATATATATATATATATATATACACACACACACACACACACACCACATTATATACACCATTTTAATACACCTACATAATCAAATTCAATCACCCAATAGATTTGGATATTCATGGGAGGTGGGGGGTTGTCCTAGAAACAAATGTAGTGGATAGAGGGAGCCCCCTATAATTATATATATACATATATAAATGCTGTTTATTTCTTTAATCAATTATAGATATATATGCATATAAATATGTATTTATATTTATTTATTTATTATTTTATTTACAACATTTCTATGCCACCTTTCTTCATCCCAGATAGGACTGTATGTAATTATAGTCTACATTTGAGGATGAAACTTTGTATAGATTTGTTCATTCACATATGGTGGAGAAGGGGATTAGAGGGGGAGAAGGGAGGGCACTGACTCAGGTGGGAGGATGAAAGGATGGAGGAGCAAAAGGAATGGAGACCCATATACCACCTGCCTGCCTTCCTCCTGCTCCCTATGTCATCTCCTTCCACCTCCCACCCTTTCACTCACATGAGTAGGAGGCAGAAGGAAACAATACAGGAATCAGGAGGAGGGTAAGCAAGTAGATCTCCGGAGCAGGTGCAGGGAGTGAGGAAGAGAAGTGGAGGATGGAAGAGCCAGGGCAGGAGGGTGCGATGATGGAAGGAGGTGCTTGGCTGGAAAATTATTGCAGTTGTACAAATGATAGAGGTAACCAACCTATTGTGCCAGGACAGATCCACGTACTCTGTTCCAAACACAATTGTTGTTTTTGTTGCTCACAACACTTTTGAGAATGACCTTCATTCAGGTCAAATTCTTTAAGAAGTGGGATACATAACTGAGTAGGTCTTCCCCAGAAGAGAACTAAATGTGAGAGCTTTTTGAACTGGGACTGCAAAGGGGGAGGTTGGATAAACAACTAATTGTATTTGTCTCCACCGCTAGGAATCCTCTTGCTGTCACCTTTAGTAACTCTTCACCCCAGTAAGTGCCTGTGTGATTACAAAGTATTTTAGAAGGAAAGGGAGAAAGCAGAAGAGACAACGATAGAAAGCAGTTTTTGCAAGTGAAGATTCTGGAGAAAATGAAAACCATATGGTCACATTTGTCCTTCATTCTATAAACCATTACTCCTAGAAAGGAGTGAAGGTAACAAGTATAACTTGATACAATGCAGTTTCATATGAAATAACTAAGGCTAGAAGGCTGTACTTGCTACAGAGTGGTGATATGAAGCTAGGCCTTTCTGGTCAAAGTCTGATATACAGTACTACTCACTACCTACCCTGATATCTTTTTCTTTGCCATATATACTAAGTACATAGATACCGTCTGTGGATTTGTATCAACAGTCTCTCTCCATCCTAGGGAGCTGGCCAAACCCCTGGGTGTTCCTGAGAAATAATTATACAAGGTTGGAACTACAGTGGAGTGGTACTGGCAAGAGTCCCACTACAGTAGTAGTGATCTGCAAATGGCACTGACTTGTTCCAAGTTGGCTTCCCAAGAATGGGACATTTCCCCATGCCACTGCCAACTTTTAATGATTTTCAAGCTTCCCTTCTGAGCAGACTTTTTTTTTGAACCAGAGAGGCATAGTCTTCCAAATAAACAAAGGCATAAATATTTCAAAAATACATTGCTGAATATGAAAAGTATTGTTGGAAAAATTGTTGCCTACTTGAAGAGCCCTACAGCAGCAAAGAGTTTTGAAAACCTCAGACATTTTCCTCTGCAAAGTTTTATATTTTTATCTTGGCAGGTATACTGGGATACACATAAAACAGATTGGGCCAAATTAATTCATGGTTTAATCTGGCTAGTTGCCAAGCCAGACAACAAGATTTCAACGTTGGATAATAGTAGGTGTCCCTATGTGGATTACGTCAATCCGTCAAGGTATGTGTCACCTGAGCATTTTCTAATGTTACACCAAATTATATACACATTATCACTGATTTAGAAATATGTAAACCAGGCAATTATAAGATGAACTGCTGTATAAGATTCACTTAGGCATGGATATGATACTTCTTTCTGCACATGGCAACAGACTGCATTCCTCGTAAGACTCCTTTTAGCCTCTGCTCTGCTCAATGTATAAACAAAGACAAATATGTAAGGCATGGTGCCAGGGCAATTTGGAGAATATAAAAATTTCCATATTGTCATATGGCTGTCTCGCAGTAGTTCCATCAAATTATGTTAATTCTAGAGAGGGAAAGATCTTACCTAAGATTTTCTATAAAGCCACAGAAATACTACATGCTTCAGCGCGAGAAAGATGAAAGTCCACCTTCTATTAATCATTGCATGGTGAACCCCAGACACATTCGACATTTCAGTATATCACACATACACATGATTTTCATATGGACAAAGCTTTGTACACTTTTTAGACATCTGTGAATAAATAGTTTTGTACTTATGCATTTTCAATTTTTACCCCTTGAATATTTTTTTAAAAATTAATTTAATTTTGTTTCTTTTTATTTTCTTGTTTTAAATATATATTTAAAAGCAACACATTACACAGTCAGGTTATTTAAAGAGCTTGCAATTTTTTATATTAAAAAACATTTCCATCAAAGTCCCATACAAATAGGGTTTGTATAATTTCCCCTTGAGGCATAGTAATTAGGGCAGAACCAGTGGAAGACTACATCATTGAATATGTTCTGATCACATATAATTTCAATGGAATTTCCAACAAATGCGCACTCATGAACACATACATTTCCATCCACAGTCATGTGGCCTGTTGTACTACATCAGTGGTTCTCAACCAGTGGGTCCCCAGATGTTTTGGCCTTCAACTCCCAGAAATCCTAACAGCTGGTAAACTGGCTGGGATTTCTGGGAGTTGTAGGACAAAACAGCTGGAGACTCACAGGTTGAGAACCACTGTACTACATCATGATAGATGGCTAAATAGAGGATGAATTTTAGCCATTCCAAGGAGAGAAGCATTGGCAAAGTATAGTGTTTGAAAAATTACACTAACCAATCAGTGTGCTGCTAAGCTCTCCTGTGTTTCACAAAATCTGCTTTTCAATTAGTCAGAGGAAGAAATAACAGTAACTCATTATCATCAATTTCCTATACCGAGTAACTACATATTTCTTTTAGTGAAATAAAAGTTCATTTTTGTCAACTTTAAATGGAACTGATAAGTAGCGTAGGGAATCAGAAAATGAGAGAGCGTGAAACTGAAGGTACTACAATTCTATCTCAGAAAAAGACATATCTCAGAAATATAAATGATCCAACTTATGTTGGAATTGTAACCAAGATCCGACTTATGTTGGAAATGTAACCAAGATCCGACTTATGTAACCAAAACAAGTGGAACTTTCTACCATTTATGGTGGACTTGTCCAAAGGCAA
This sequence comes from Anolis sagrei ordinatus, assembly GCF_025583915.1. Classification (NCBI taxonomy): domain Eukaryota; kingdom Metazoa; phylum Chordata; class Lepidosauria; order Squamata; family Anolidae; genus Anolis; species Anolis sagrei. Next base: position 175,211,845 of record NW_026847549.1, on the reverse strand, counting down.
GCAAAGGCCACTCAAATCAGAATTCTTTCCATTGGGATTATTAGACAAACAAATATTGAAACAACAAGAAAGATTCTTCCTTTATATGATGAACACCAGCAAGAATTGAATATACAAAATTATGGACACGACAAAATACACCAACATCAGAAAATTGGACTACAAAAGTTTTTTTAAATGGCTGAAATGGATAAATTAAAATTAGCTTTGCAACAAACAAATACACAAAAATTTCAAGAAAAATGTAAACCCTTTATGGAATTTATAAAGAATCAGAAGATGATGATCAAAACAGGATTTGTCATCTAAAAACATTTACTGTTATCTCATATGTGTGTGTGTGTGTGTGAGAGAGAGATTGTACTACTTGCTTACCCTACATTTAAGAGACTTTAGATCATTGATGCTAATACTTCCCAATTAGATATGGATTGTCCATATAGAAATATATAAACTTTGTGTAATGTTTAAAAAGTGAAATATAGCAAATGTTTACCTACACCACACCAACTTACTAACAGATCAAATTAAACTGTTAGGTAATAACTAAAATTAGATAAAAGATCTAAAACAAACAATGCTAAAAATAATAAAGCTAAACTATTAATTGTGAAGATTTGGAAGAGAAGACAAGAAGAACATAAGACAATACAAGAAGATACGAAGACTAGCCTTAAAAGTTAGAGGACCATATTTCTTCTTCCTTTGTTATATAGAATATATATACTTTTTAAAATATTTTGAGGAATGTGTGTAATTGTAACTGATATGAAGAAATAGATGTATCAATTTTAACCATGTACAATATTGTCCACCTCTTCCGATACCCTCTCCCTCTGCATCACACTAAATAGTGTAAAGACTTAATTTACTAACAATAACCCCATTACCACCACCTTCTTCATCTTTCTTTCTTTCTCTGACCCCCCTCACTTTTTCTGGTGTGGGAACAAATTGGAAATCTTCAATAAAACATTATTTTAAAGAAAGAAAAATAAGTGTAAGGTGCTGATGGACCATGTACATCTCTCTTTCAAGTTATGAACAATCTCTAAGTTATGAATAAGTTTTTTTTCATGTCAGGAGCGACTTGAGAAACTGCAAGTCACTTCTGATGTGAGATAATTGGCCGTCTGCAAAGACGTTGCCCAGGGGATGCCCAAATGTTTGATGTTTTACCATCCTTGTGGAAGGCTTCTCTCATGTCCCCGCATGGGGTGCTAGAGCTGACAGAGGGAGATCAACTTGGATTCAAAGCACTGACTTGTCTGTCAGCAGTCCTGCTGGCACAAGGCTTTAATGCACTGCGGCACCGGGGGCTTCTATGAACAAGATAGGTTCTGTAGGTTTGTTCTTAAGTTGAATTTATATGTAAGTCAGAACAGGTGAATTTTTAAATGTAACTCCAGCCAAAAATTATATTTTTGTAGTTTTTGGATAGCATAGGGAAGGTGTCATGGACTCATATCTGATGTGTTTAAGACAATAGAACACTTCCATGCCATGAGTTCACAGCCAAGGTTGAGGAATGAAAACAACATCCGGGGCCCAGCGTGGGAAAGAGTCTGGTAAGTAGACACATTTGATGGGAAGACCTGGAGGCTGTACTGAGAAACATTTGAGAGTTGAAGGGGTGGAGCTTTTGGGAGTATTAAACTGAAGCTTGCCACCTTTTCTTCATTTGTAACTTTGCTGTATAGTAGTAACCTAGCATTACAGAAATTCCTGAGATTTCCTTGTGAGTGGATTTAATTGTTATCAAGGTTCTGCAATCATCACAGAAAGATTAAGATCCATGTGGTGTTTGTTTCACTGTCTGTATCCCTGCTCAGAAGATTTCACTTCTGTCCCTGTGATCATTGGATTTTGAAAAAAAAACCTGGCTTGTTGTGGAAACAAGGATTAGTGAGAAAATTTCAGTTGACACCTTTTCCCCATGATAATAACCTTTTCAGGAGTAAATTTCCCTTCCTTGGGGTCTGATTTCTCTCAATTCCTGTTGTCTTACCCCCGTTCTTAACTATGAGTCATTTGTAAGTTGGATGTTTGTAAGTCAGGAATTGCCTGAAAAGTAGTGTTCTTTCCGAAGATATATTTTTGTTAAATATCTGTAAAGAATGTACTTATGTCCTAATAAATATTCAAATAAAATAGTCAGGGTACAAGAAGGACAATGTTTCTATCCCATATCCACCAGAAAGAGAAGCTACATTGATTAGCATGTTCCCGATCAGAAGTCCTTGTTGAAGCCTTACTTGCTGGTGGGAGAGGTGAGGAAATGTCATCCTCCTTGCCCCTGATTGGAAGCTGAATAGTAGACCTCTTTTGCTCAATGCATTGGCTGGCTATTAAGGTGGACAGTGAAAGAATTGGGTTGAATGAGGCTATTTACATGCTTACAAAATTAAGTAGCTGATCTAGGATTCCAACAATGGTCATCATCATCATGTTCAGATGATAATATATCATAACATATTTATACGTCCATCCAATGAGATTCATAGAGTTCAATGAGGAGAATTAGCAAGTGTTCATTCAGGATGGGACCACTGTGGAGTCCAGAGATTAATCTGCTATGGTGACAGCCATATTAGCGGGCCTGAATCAACATGGAAAGTAATGTATAGGAGTGCTTGCCATGCCAGCAGTACCCAGTGAATTACTGTGCCTTCCTGTCTTTTTCCCCACTCTGCCTAATCTTGCCTCTCTTCCTGCAGGCCCCCTATGCACAATCCTGCTGGCCACCTATGCACAACCTCAACAACATGCCACCTTCCAACCATAATCAGTGAACATGATCAAGTCTTCCATGGGAAATCCTTTCCACATCTCACCACCTGATTGCATTGACTGCATCTATGTGTGGGTTCCCTAACCCTAAGAAACAAATGTGGTAAAACCCAGCCTTCTTAATCTAGCCTATAAACCCTAGGATATCTGTAAGGATAGAGTTCCTGTGGGTAGTCAGCAATTTTCCACATTCCAGTTCTTACACCTACTTACTTGTGAACAATGCTATTAACGTCCCTTCCTGGTACTTGGTATGCTGAAAATGTCAGCACCGTATGTTATACTACTGCTAGGAGCAATCAGAACATAGGTCACTCATGTGAAATAACCTATTTCTGAGGGTACTTCCCAAACAAACCCTTCCTCTTAGCATATTGTTACTTCTGGAACTGTTCTTCTCCTTTGCCTCTGACTTTGGGATCAGAATACAGTTGACCCTCGACTTTCACGAGTTTCACATTCACGATTTTGATTGTTTGCAAGTTTGTAGCTGTTGTTCAGCTAGCCCAACCTTGTCGTCCTCCTTCTGTCCTGCCAACAGCACCACCCACAACTCTCTTTCTCACCTCGGCAACACAACACCCCTGCCAGATTTTGCACAGTCTTTCCACCCTGTTCTACACTGAAGATGATGTCAGCAGGAGAAGCCTTCCACATGGACATTCCTCTTTGTAGGCAATGCTTCGTGATTCCCTCAGTTCTGGGGAACAGAGCTATTGATTTCCATGGAAACATTGTTCAAAAAGGAGCTTAAGCCTATTGAGGAAATATCTTTCACTTTCTAGAAATGAAGGAAGAATCATTAAGTTCCTCTGCTTCCCTTCACATTGAAGTTGATGTTAGCAGAAGTTTCTACATGCACAACCCTCATTTTGGACAGTGCTCCATGATCTCTCTGCTACTGAGGAGCAAAGTTACTACATTCCATGTGCAAAAACTTATTTTTGGACAGTGCTTTCATGTAAGCCAAGAGCTCTGTTCTATGTAGGTGGTGTGATCACAAAACACTGTCCAAAAAGGGTCCTTGTGCACATGTTCTGTTTATTTATTTTGTGTCAAAAGCATCACATAAATAAGTATATAACTGATAAAAGTAGAAGGAGCACAAGCGGCCAAATATTTATTTATTTTTACCAAAAACGGGCAACAGCTACCACATTATCTGTGGCTTTAAACAGTGCTTCCTCTGTGCATGAGGCAGGGCATTGTGGACAAGCATATACAGTAGATGCGGAGTTGTTTGTTCTGCTCCACAGTCGCACAAGGTGGAGGATTCTTCTAGGTAGTGCCATTTTTGCCAGGTGGTCTTTTGATCTGCCCACTCCGCTTAACATGTTAACATGTTCTGTTAACATTGGTTTGATTTGGAGGGGAAAAGAGGGGCTTTGCAAATCTGGCACCAGCATCATGAAGTGTAAAGGCAAGAAAGAGAGGCATGGCTTGTACTGTTGGCAGGAAAAGAATGCATTTTTGGAAGGGGTTAGGGTTAGAGTTAGCTTTTCCACTTTCAAGGGGGTTTGAAATGCAAAGATACAGAATGGGGGACAATACCTGGCTCGAGAGCAGTACGTGTGAAAAAGATCTTGGAGTCCTCGTGGACAACAAGTTAAACATGAGCCAACAATGTGATGTGGTGGCAAAAAAAGCCAATGGGATTTTGGCCTGCATCAAGAGGAGCATAGTGTCTAGATCTAGGGAAGTAATGCTACCCCTCTATTCTGCTTTGGTTAGACCACACCTGGAATATTGTGTCCAATTCTGGCACCACAATTCAAGAGAGATATTGACAAGCTGGAATGTGTCCAGAGGAGGTGACTAAAATGATCAAGGTCTGGAGAACAAGCCCTATGAGGAGCGGCTTAAGGAGCTGGGCATGTTTAGCCTGAAGAAGAGAAGGCTGAGAGGAGATATGATAGCCATGTATAAATATGTGATAGGAAGCCACAGGGAGGAGGGAGCAAGCTTGTTTTCTGCTTCCCTGGAGACTAGGACATGGAACAATGGCTTCAAATTACAAGAGAGGAGATTCCATCTGAACATGAGGAAGAACTTCCTGACTGTGAGCTGTTCAGCAGTGGAACTCTCTGCCCCGGAGTGTGGTGGAGGCTCCTTCTTTGGAAGCTTTTAAACAGAGGCTGGATGGCCATCTGTCAGGGGTGATTTGAATGCAATATTCCTGCTTCTTGGCAGGTGTTGGACTGGATGGCCCATGAGGTCTCTTCCAACTCTTTGATTCTATGATCCCACACTATGGACTATAATTATGGTTTTATGATTCCATTCTAAGACTTCTTCTATAATTTATGTATTGTAAATATAAATTATATTTATTCTACATTAAGTTGCCCATTGCTGAGTCAACTAGCTGCTGGTGTGGTTTCCAGACAGGTTTGAATTCCACTTTAGGAACAGAATAATTACACTTACATTAACAATTTAATAAACAAGCAAACACAAATTAACCAATCTGTTATCCCAGCCAGCCTCTTTCTTCTCCTCTCTGCCTGTGAGCAAAGGGGAGAACTATTGCTATCCCTCCTCCTGGGCATTGAATTTTGACAGCCACTTTGGGACAAGAATATAATTATATAATGGCAGAAACCAAAGTAAAAACCAGACAAGCCAGCTACCAGCCTGCTGGCCTCCTGTTCCTTTCTTTGCAAGTGAAGGAGACACATTCCTAATATAAGTACCACCCATAGAATTGGAGCTGATGACTTTGCCCACATCTTTGAAAGCAATTAAACATATCTCATATTAACAATCTAATAATCAACAATATCCATCACCAATGAACTGACTTCCTCCTTTAATCCGTGCCTGTGAGCAAAGCCATTCCTAATGTTAATTATATCCTTCCAAACTTTTCCAATACGTGCCTACTTTCCGGGTACCTCATTTCCCCCCTCCTTTTAGTTAATAATTATTGTATGTACCCTAGAATAATAATCTGATGAACAAACAAACAAACAAACAATTGACTAACCTTCCAGCCTACTTGGAATTTGCCTCCTACAGATTCTTTGGGTAAAAATACATCTTGTACTGCTGTGACATGTGGTGAAAATACATGTATGTAAAGGAGGGCCATTTTGATGGTTATTTTCAGGCTCTGGAACTCCCTTCCTAGGGAAGCTAGGGTTGCATTTTCTTTCATTTGGTAGGCCTTTGAGAATTGATTGCTCATGGGAAATAGGATTTAATAATGGACCACATTGTATACATTTGTTGTCTTTCTTTCTTAATGAGCATGCCTATAATTTTGATAATTCAATTGTAAAAAAACCTTTTTTTCAATGATATATATTTCTGAATGTAACTCTTTTGATTTATGTAAGCTGCCCCAAATCTTAGGTTTGGGAAAATAGAGAAGTGGAGGAAAATAAATAAATAAATAAATAAATAGGATTATAATATTTGATCTTGCCTTCATTAGTGGAACCAGACTATATAGCTGATTGCATATGATAACCTTGCTTGGTCAGCCTCCCTTTAGTTTAGTGGTTTGAGCATTGGACCAGGGCTGCAGTCCAGACAGTATTCCCACAGCTTACCAGGCTAAATAAGTTCGGTAAACTGTGGGAATATCCACCCCCCCCCCCCGCTTCCCACAAGCCCCTAGACCCCTTAGAAAAGTGATAAAACTTACCCGTCCTCCATTAGAAGCCTCGGCTGGCTCTCCAGGCTCATAGAAATGGGGGGGGGGGAGGGAGGAAAATCGCTCCCCCCCCCCTCTCATGGCACATCCTTTCTACACACTGGAAGAGCCGGCCGAAGCTTCTAATGGATGATGGGTAAGTTTTTATCACTTTTCTAAGGGGCCTGGGGGGGGGCTCCATACGTTCCCTCGGGCTAATCCTGAGAGAACATCTGGACACCTTCTCCAGAAAGCGTGTGCTTTCTGGAGTGGGTGCGGACAGGTCTCCAGAAACATCCACGTTTTTTTTAACGCAGATGCTTCTGGAATAAAGGCCTGTCTGGATCCAGCCTGGGCTTATTAACAAAAGACCCTCCTCGTAAATGCACAGTAGAGTAACTTATTAGCAGCAGCATGATCCAGCACCAGTTACCCAAAGTGATAAAAAGTATGAAACACACAGATCAATGTTATATCTTCCTTAGGAGGCTTTTCTTTGTAGTAAAATATTATAGTTGCACTATTTACAATAACAAGGTTTCCACAACACAAATGAAGTCCTTCATACTTCCTTCTTTGCTTCCATGGTGGGCTTCTTCCTCGTGCAGATAAACAGCTTTGTTCTCACAGAGCCTCCTCTCACAATCAACATATACTAGAGATTCACATAGTAGCTTTTTACACACTATTTCTTATCATTACAACTCACTTGGCAACAAGAGCACTTGCCTCCTTCTAGCCTGGCTCTCAGCTATGTCTGTGATGAACCTTTCCTTTCCTTTTGGAAGTGGAATGAATACTGAAAACAAATACAGATTTTTTTCCCTTGCCCATCTTCTGTTTCAGTGAGCAAAAAAATGCCTTATGGAATATTCCATCTCCCCCTTCTCAAAAAATCAGCTCATAAACCTCTGAAGTTACTCAACATTTATATACTGATTGAAGGTGCTTCATGACTGGAGCACTAATACTTGAATCAGTGCTGCTTCTGCAAATGATTGTGTCTTCAGTCCCTTTTACATTCAATCCGCCCTCATCCCAACACCAGCGGGAAGTTACATAGGCAGTCATCATGTGACTCTGTCCTGCCACAGGGCACGAATGTACCCCTTTGATGTTCCCTACTGAGAAGCAAAAGAAACCAGACAGGACCTCCTGAGATGTATTCTTGTTGTCACCTGAAGGGGAAGCTTGGAAAGACTTTTCAAGCCATAATGTTGTGACATACTCAAAGGTCCCTGGATAATTCTGTGGCCGCTAGAAGGCATTAACTCATGAGACAGAAGGTTATGTTTCAGTCCTTCAAATGCATCATAAGGCCTATGACTCTCCCTGGCCCTGCTCTTCTTCCAAACAACCTTCAGTGTGGATCAGAAGAGAGAGCACTAGAGCTTCAGTAAAGGTTGTTTACAGTAAATCCCCAGTATCTGCTTGGAGGAATTGTGGATATTAAAACCCATGGATGCTCAAGTCCTGTTATATGGAATGGTGTGATTAAATGGAGACGATATAAAATGGCAAGAATATGGTTTGCTTTTGGGATTTTTGTTTTGATTATTTTCAAGCCATGGATGGTGAAATCTGTGGGCATAGAATTGGTGGAAAAGGAGGTTGACTGTATTTGAGCTTTTCATACACATACACGCCACACACAGATGCAAGAAAGAGAGATACAGCCTTTCCCTCCTCCTAGAGTGCACTATCAAACAGTATCTCCTTGGCTGTTATTTGTGGGAGGTAGGGAGAACTGAAACTGTCAGTGAAAAGGCAAAACTCTCTAGAATGAATATCTAATTCTACTATTCTACAATACTGCTGTTGAATGCAGACAGTCTGAATGGCTCTCATGGCTAGCAGTCACAGATCAATTCCTTTACAACTGTCCATAAGATAATAATTCCACTGAGCCATCACCTCTTGGGGCCCTTCCACACAGCCCTGTATCCCAAAATATCAAAATGCTTTGAACTGGGTTATCTGTGGCTGTGTGGAAGGGCCCTGAGGTTGCCACTTATCAGTCAATAAAATAATCAAGGTGGCCAATTGAAACATTCACACCTAGCTCCAACAGACAAGAGTTCTTTCTCTCACCCTGGAACTTCCACAGATATATAAACCCAATTTTCCAGTTTCCAACAAACCTCACAACCTCTGAGGATGCTTGTCACAGATGTAGGCAAAACATCAGGAGAGAATGCTTCTAGAACATGGTTATACAACCCGAAACAACCCAGCCAATAAAATAGTTTACAGCATTTTAGGTGATTGCCAATGTGTACCTAATTTTGCACCAACAATCCTGATTCAAGAGTAGCTTAACAAGCATAAAATGGGCCTCCTGGGTTGAAAAAACATCGGGTTGCTGTAGGTTTTCCGGGCTATATGGCCATGTTCTAGAGGCATTTTCTCCTGACGTTTCACCTGCATCTATGGCAAGTATCCTCAGAGGTATTGAGGTCTGTTGGAAGTAGGAAAATGGGTTTATATATCTGTGGAAAGACCAGGGTGGGACAAAGGCCTTTTGTCTCCTGGAGCTAGGTGTGAATGTTTCAGCAGACAAGAGTCCTTTGTCCCACCCTGGCCTTTCCACAGATATATAAACCCATTTTCCTACTTCCAACAGACTTCACTACCTCTGAGGATGCTTGCCATAGATGCAGGCGAAACGTCAGGAGAAAATGCCTCTAGAACATGGCCATATAGCCCAGAAAACCTACAACAACCCAGTGATTCCGGCCATGAAAGCCTTCGACAATACAATGAAAAAACATTGTTCCAAACAAGTACATCTCATGAGGCAGAAGCAGCCATAACTGGAGAAAGGCTGCCTTCTCTTTCTCTTTTAGGCCCATTCTGCACTGCCATATAATCCAGATTATCAGATCGGATAATCCACATTATCTGGTTTGAACTGGATTATATGAGTCTACACTGCCATATCATCCAGTTCAAATCAGATAATCTGGATTTTATTTGGCAGTGTAGAAGGAGCCTCAAAGTATACAAAGTGAACTGCAGATACATATGTATGTATTTGCAGTTTAAATGCTGATGAGACTTTTAAGCTCTGCACTGAGCCAAACAACAAGTCATTATACAGCACCAGCAAAGGAGATGCACAGACAGACACACAAACAGATGGCACAGAATATAAGGGGAAATGGGATGCTCAAAACCTTGTCTTCCTCATTAGATGGTGATAGCTAAATATCAGGAACAAGGATATTGCCACCATGTTTTTAAACTGAATGACGAAAATAAAAAATTTCTCCAATTTCCAAGTTTCCCAGACCTGTTTTAAAAATGCTTAATTCTAGTTCTGTGATACTTTTAATTTCTGAATTATTATGAGTTTGGAAAAAAAATCAATATTTACTACTTACTCCACTCCTTTCAAAGAAGTGGCACTCGATTTGTATTTGTCATAGGAAAATGCAAATACAAGAGGGAGGCTAGGGCAACATTTATAACACAGCAAGAATCCATCTTTGCATTTTTAATGGGGAATCATGCCATGTTTTGCATCTGAGGCAAATGGGAACTAGCAAGGAGTAGGAGGTGGGACACAGTAGAGACAAGCATGAGTAATGTGCTGATGACAGGTCCTCTGGTAAACTGGGCACTGTTCAGATAAAGCCCTATATCTAGAATTTTAAATTTTAAATTTAAATTTTGGAGTTCTGCTGCAACAATCTCCCAGCCCAAAGATATTATTGAAAAGATGCTTCAAAATTGTTTGGATTACAACTCCCTGAATTATCCCAGACCAGAACAGTCTAGTTCGTAATTTCATTTTTCTATCTGTATCATTTTTCCTGTATCAATCCTTTTATATTGAGAGAGATCAGAACTCAATAAGAGAGCAAATGCTTTGCCCGCAGAAGGTCCCTGGCTCAACCCAAGGCATCTTCCCTTAAAAATCAAAGCTGGCGACAAGAAAAACCTCTTTGGAATGTAGCTTTCAGTCACAATTGGCAAAATTGGCTCTGACCAAGTATAAAACAACTTTATACAAGGCAGTTGGTTCCTTTTAACCAATCTCCTTCACCCAAGGAACACATGTTCTCTTTCTGTCGGCAGATGAAGACCTATTTAGTGAAGGCCTTTGAGATGTGGATTGTGTTATTTACTGTACCGAAGGATTCTCACTAGAGCATTGCAGCACACCCAAATACCTGGGAGTTACCCTGGACCATGCTCTGACCCACAAGATGAATAATCAAGCAAAAAATGGGTGCTAGAAACAATATCATACAAAAGCTGACTGGCACAACCTGGGGATCACAACCAGATACAGTGAAAACATCTGCCCTTGTGCTTTGCTACTCTGCTGCTGAGTATGCATGCTCAGTGTGGAACACATCTCACCACACTAAAACAGTGGATGTGGCTCTTAATGAGACATGCCACATTCTCATAGGATATCTATGCCCTACACCACTGGAGAAATTATACGGTTTAGCTGGTATTGCACCACTTGATATCCACTGGGAAGTAGCAGCTAATAATGAAAGGACCAAGGCTGTGGCATCTCTGGCCCATTCCCTGTTCAGATATCAGCAAGTATGTCAATGCCTTAACTAAAAAAAACAGTTTTTAAGATACTCGCAGGATCACCTCAGCAAGCAAGAGTCCAAAAGTGGCAGGCTAAAACCCAGAATCACAAGCTATGGTTGATACCAAATGAGAGACTTCCCCCTGGGCACACAGAAGACTGGGTAACTTCGAAGGTGCTGAACAGACTGCACTATGGCACCACGAGATGCAGGGCCAACCTTACAAAATGGGGCCACAAAATGGAGTCCACGACATGTGAGTGTGGAGAAGAGCAAACCACAGACCACCTATTATAATGCAGTCTGAGCCTACCACATGCACAATGGAGGACCTTCTTATAGCAACACCAGAGTCACTCAAAGTAGCCAGCTACTGATCAAAGGATATTTAGTATAATCCCAGGCTTTTAAACTTTGTGTTTTTTTAAAATACATTACAACTGTACCCTAGGTTTGCTTCTGATATGATACATACATAAATAAACACTGTATTTTTAAACCACCAATAATTTATATTTTAAATATATTGAATTGTTTAATTTTGGTGTAAATAATACTGGTAGATAATTATTTTTCACTTTAAAAGTGAAGAAAAGAATTTTTAATGTTATATTTTTTTATAGAGAACAGGAAAGCTTGGAGAAGAGAATGATCCTGGGGAAAATGGAAGGAAAAAGAAAGAGGGGCCGACCAAGGACAAGATGGATAGATGGTATCCTTGAAGCGACTGGCTTGACCTTGAAGGAGCTGGGGGTGACCACGGCCGACAGGGAGCTCTGGCTTGGGCTGGTCCATGAGGTCATGAAGAGTCAGTTGTGACTGAACAAATAAACAACAAAATTGATTTAAAGTGTTGATAGCTGCCTTGGATGCCATCTTGGGAAGAATGCAGGGCATCGATTCAACAAATAAAGAAAAGAATAAAAATGAATTGGGCAATTCTTGGAATAACCAATGGGGTTGCTGCAGGCCCGTAGCCAGGATTTCGTTTCGGGGGGGGGGGGGGCTGATTTTTTTTCAGGGGGGGTTGGGGGGGCTGAGTTTCGGGGGGGGGGCTGAGTCTGAGTGAAAGAGGGTCTACCCTAGCAAACCTTTTGTATCATTACCCCAATACCCCCATGCATATGGGATATATTGAGTAGGGTGATCAGATCATGATATGAATAAACATAACAGTTTAAATAATGCACCAGTAAAGCTTTTTCGCAAACCACCAGGCTACATGCCTGGGTTGCTGCCTTCCACCATTTATGAGTGTGAGCCATTGCTGTAGTGCTTATTGCAAGATGCTTACTGAACAATACAGCAATTTTGCTATAGGATTAATTTTCAATAGCACTTGCATGAAATAACCTTTAGAAACATTGTCTAACAGAAATCCATAGGGTCTAAATACTCATTTTAGTATTATCTCTTTTTAAGCGAGACTGTTTTAATTCTTCTGCACAAAACTATTAAAATACAGAACACATTTTTAAAAGAATACTATTGTAAGCCCTGCTGCTTTATACTGAAAATACAATGAGAGAATTAAAATTGGTTGGATCTGATAAATTCCGAGATTATTGGATTTGGAGATGTTCTAATATTGCCAGCTCCGCACCTGTGCTTCCTTCTGCACCCAGCAGACGCTTGTTCCCACTGCCTATAGACAAATAAAGGGATTACTTCAAAGAAACCATAAACCTCCAGTGAACTTTCCTCCAATGAAATTTAACACTGCAAAAACTGCTGTGAACTTCATACAGCCCAGGAAACCTGGAACACAATGAAATGAATGATGTATTATTGCAAAGGGTGGGGAACCTGCTGGTCAACTATTACTCCCAACTCACTATCCTGTGTAGCAGGTCTGAGAATTAACATGCAGAGGAACCCTGTTGTGCTGTAATTTGAGTAAAAATGCCTACTTCAGCATTCCTCAACTGGACACTCTCCAGTTGTGCTAGACTATAGCCTCCATCATCCCCAACCAGCTATCCAGGATGGAGTTTCAGGATGAATGAATTTTGGACCAAGGCTAAACCTTGCAACATTCTGGGCCCTTCTGCACTTAACTAAATCCCAGGAGGAACTGGGATGTAATATCCAGTTCCTCCAAGGATTTAGTCCCAACACCCTCCCATAACCCCACAGTTTCCTTCAGGGGGTGGCTAGGTGCCCTCCCGGGTCAACCTCCTGGGAAATCCCTCCCCTCCTCCCAAAAGAAATCTCCTGATGCATCATTTTTGCACATCAGGAGAGCTCGCCGGAGAGGACTGCTGGCATGCCCCTCAGGTAGGTTTTTGGGAGGGAATGGGGTTTGTCTTCTGGTCTTTTTCAAATACCTGGGTGGGAAATGTAATAATTAGGAACATCTTACCGTCTGAATTGGGATTGATGCTTCTCTCTCTCACTATGGAATGACACTCAACTTATCCAAGGGTCATATCAAAATTCATAATTTTGACCACAAAATCTGTCCTTGATTTATACATTAAGTTGACATATACATTATATATGATCATTTACTGAATGCAGATGGAATCTGTCTCGGCTGTATTCTGATTCTAAACATATACATAATAATCGCCAAAGCATAGGTATCAAGTGTTCCTATCCCATGAAAACCTGTAGCTCTATTATTTCTTGGCAAAGCCTGGAATAAGTAGCAGGTCTCTGATTTAGATCTCGGATCCTGTGCCCTATCAATTTACATTGACTTAGAACTGAAAAACACTATTTCTGTGCCAGTTAGTAGTCTCTTCCTTAGCTGTGAATTCAACTTCACCTAACAGAATGAAGAATGGAAGAAAGGCTGTATGTTATTATCTTCATCTCAGAGCCCAGAAAGGTAAGGAGGAAAAGACTATTAAAAATGAGAAATTGGTTCTTTCATATATCAGTGACAACTCTGTCTATTTCTGCAGAATAGATTTTTCTGCAGAAAGGCCACCTACAATCTCGCCAATGTAGTTCAAAATGATTGTCTGCAGAATAGCAATGAGGAGGAAAGATTAAGTTATCTACAAACCGAAAATACATCATTATACTGTAACTCACAGTAAGTTCAGTTGCTGCAATCTGCAAATGTTTTACTGAAACAGCTCAGTGTAACTTGGAGTGTTTTTCTCTTCCAAATAGGTCAATGTGCCTGTCTGTCTTGGGATCCTCAGAAATGACACCAACACTTGATCCTTAACAACCAAACAAACCACTTAACTATTGTATCTAGATCAGCGGTTCTCAACCTGGGGGTCGCGACCCCCAAGGGGGTCGCCTGGCCATTTCGGCGGGGTCGCGAGGCCACCTGGTTGGCCCCGCCCCAAGGGCGGGGCCAAGCGAGGTCTCGTGTGAAGCCCGCCTTGTCTGCCTCACTCTCTCACCGATGGCGAGGGCGCGAGGCAGGCAAGGAGGCCTCCGAGCTAGGCCTGGCATGTGTAAGCCCTCGTCGCCTGCCCCGCTCTCTCGCCAATGGCCATCGGCGAGAGAACGAGGCAGGCGAGGAGGCATCCGCGATGGCAGGCCTAGCGCAGAGGCCTCCTGGCCTGCTTTGCATCATCACCATTGGCGAGAGAGCGAGGCAGCGAGGAGGCCTCTGTGCGAGGCCTGGCGTCGCGGAAGCCCCCTTCGCCTGCCCCGCTCTCTCGCCGATGGCGAGGGCGCGAAGGTAGGCGAGGAGGCCTCCGCGTGAGGCTTGGCGTCGTGTAAGCCCTCCTCGCCTGCCTCGCTCTCTCGCCGATGGCCATCGGTGAGAGAGCGAGACAGGCGAGGCGGGCTTCCGCGATGCCAGGCCTTGTGCTGAGGCCTCCTGGCCTGCTTTGCACCGTCGCCATCGGCAAGAGAGCGAGGCAGGCGAGGAGGCCTCCGCGCGAGGCCTGCCGTTGTGGAAGCCCCCCTCGCCTGCCTCGCGCTCTTGCCGATGGCCTCCACGTGAGGTGAATGGGGAAAGCAACAGCGTGAGAGGAGAGTGAAGGGAAGAGAAGAGGTTGCGAGGCAAGCGAAAGAGCGAAGGAACAGAGTGAAAGAGGAGAGCGAAGGGGAGAGAAGAGGCTGCTAGGTGTGAGGCGGAAAGAGAATCAGCTGAGACGGTCAGAGGAACAGAGCTTGAGACTAGAGCGAAGGATGAAGGAAGGAGAAAGAGGGAGAGAAATAAGGCAACTCTGAAAAAAGAAGAGGAAACAGGAAGTAGGAAGTAAGTAGACACACCAGATAAGAGATTTGGGAAGGGAAGAATAGAAGGGAAAATGAAGGAAGAAAGGAAAGACTAAAGTGGTGAAGATACACCAAGGAAAAAGATAGTGGAGTAATTGTGATAGGCAACTGACCCCAAAAGATCCCCAAATAAATTTAGAAAGATAGTATTGTGGAACAACAAACAAACATAAACATATAAATTTAATAACAATAACAATAATACCAATAACAACATCAAGGAAAACAAAAGAATTATATATATAATATAAACTTTAACATAGGAAATAAAAAAATAACAAATTTGGGCATATTGAGTGTTCGTGCCATGTTTGGTCCAAATCCATAGTTGTATGGGTTCACAATGCTCTCCAGATGTAGGTGAACTACATCTCCCTAAATCACTGTCAGTTCCTCCCAAACCCCTCCAGTATTTTTTGTTTGACATGGGAGTTCTGTGTGGAGGTCTCAGTGGTCTGTGGACGTCAGCACTGAATCAGTACTGCAAATCCCATCATCTGTTTTCCATACTCCCCCAAACATATTTTTCTGATTAATCATGATGCTTTAATTATGTTGAATTTGTAGCAATGAAAACACATTCTGCGTATCAGATATTTACATTACGATTTGTAACAATAGCAAAATTACAGTTATAAAGGAGCAACAAAAATAACTTTATGGTTGTGGATCGTCACAACATGAGGAACCATATTTAGGGGTCCCGGTGTTAGAAAGGTTGAGAACCACTGATCTAGATCAAAACAGGCAAACAACAGAAGTATTCCCCACCCCGATATGCCCTCAAGCCTACTATTTCAGTCAATGTTGATAGGTTTTACCCACCCCAGAGCCTTGATATTTATTCAGAACATTATCATAGTGAAGGATAAGCAAGAAAAACATCACACCTTGTAACATCCTGTATCCTTCCTAACACCACCACAGAAATGTACCTCCGAAGAATTTTGACATGTTGGGTATTAATTTACTCGAAATGCTCACATCACAACTTTATAGCTCAAAGATGCTCTCAAAGCTGCCTACAAAGGATTACTTAAACAACACGTATTCTGTTAGCATGGAACAAAATGATGTGATGCTCATGTGATGCCAAGGTTATTAAGATAGAATTTCTTAATTTCATCACTGAACTTCATTAACTTTGTCCTTTGGGTACAGTCCCTTTGAGTTCCTCTAAAGCAAGAGAGTGTAGCTGAGGAAAATGGATCGTGCTCATCCCGTGAAGGATGCAGTTCCTCCCTTGTGTGCGCTTCCTAAGCATGACTTCGCTTTGATAATCTACCTCCTGAGGCAACGGAACTCACTCAGCCTGTGCTGGAAGCAAGTCCTTCTTTGCTTTTCTTTGGTGATTTCATTTCTCACTTCAGGCGTATCAACGGGCCCTCACACATGAGCTAGCTGAAAGAACAAAACAACAAAAAGTCTTCTGGTGACAACTTAATTTGCTGAGGCCAAGATCCAGTCTAGAGTTAGGCCTATGAAATTTATCATGACAGAAGCTTTCTGGAACTTGAGTTCATTTGGTCAGGTGGCATTGGATTTCAGTCCAAGGTTTACACCTTATTTCATTTCTTAGTATTTTTTAAGCTGACAAAAATTCTTCCATCTTCACTGAAGCAAATTCAAAATAGATTCGAGAAGTGCAGAAATTTCCAAATCTCCCCCACAACTGCAAGAATTTCTAGTTTACATATTAGGCCATATTAGACAGAGAAAACCACAGGAGTATAAGAAAATAAAAACGTGCATCTACTTTTGTCTTCCCAGCATACTCATGATTTTGAACAGCTAAGTGCCCAAAGTTAGAGTACTACTCAGCAACTTGTATGTCATATTTGGTGGAACACAGGTTGTTCAGTGGAAGTCTGTCACACAGAAGCAGTTTGGGGTTGAAGATATAAACTCAAATTCTCCCTCAATGTAAGAAGATAGAGATAGTTCGGTGGCAGAGGTCATTCATCCCTGCATTTCCAGGTAGGGTTGGAGGACACTCCTGCCTAAAACCCACAGATATAGTGTGGGTTGGTACAGAGAACATACACCTAAATCAGTGGTTCTTAACCTGTGGCCTGTGGACCACCAGTGGGCTACAAGGACAAAGACCTGGTGCATGAGCCTCCCTCCCCTTTATTTATTTATTTATTTATTTATTTATTTATTTAATATCTGCTCCTTTCATGATGCCTGCCACTCCTTCCCTGTCACTGACTAGCCCCGACCCCTTGGATAAACCACCTCTAGATTATTAAATATGGTTTCCTGTGGGCGAGCAGAGGGTGATTACCTGATGGCATATGTTCTGTATCAAAAACTAAAGCTGATGTGGCCTATCCAATTCAATTTTCTGAATCAACACTCCAAATAAACAAACCAAATCTAAAGTAGACCAAAAACTGATTTGTAATCCTTTTGGTACTAATGTTGGAGAGTCACCCCTGGTCAAAGTGATCCCTGGTCAAAGAAAGGTTGGAAACCATTGACCTAAATGGTTTGAGCTAGTTTTTTTTTGTTGTTGTGTCAGGAGCAATCGCTCCTATTGTGAGAGAATTGGCCGTCTGCAAGGACATTGCCCAGGGGACGCCTGGATGATTTTTGATGTTTTATCATCCTTGGCTGGATGGCAGGATGTTTGAGCTAGTAAAAGTCAGTTTTGTATGATTCACATTAACTGCCCTTCAAACCAACCTTTCTTTGTTAGTTCAGGGCAAGTAGGCCAAACCTGGGCTAATTTTCCAATCCTAAACTCACCACAGGTCACATCACTCCTAATTCTAAATCTAGAAATGGCTGGAATCCTACTTTAGGTTTCATAGCAATGTTGTTTGGAGACAAAGGAGGAAAAGCAGGGTTGTGTATGTGGGGACAGGGAGACTGCTCCTTGTTTTGAAAGAGAATGGTTTCTTCTGCAGGTTTTCAAGCAGAGAAAATTCACAATTCTTGATAATTTGATCTTCTTTTTGCAAGTCAGATAGAACTGCATGTTGACTACTTGCAGTTTAGAGTAAGAATTATTTGAACACGGAACTTCAGTGCATTCATTTATATAAAACATGTTATCTGCAATTAATAACACCAGGGGAAAATAATAAAAAGATTGGTCCAAGACATTGATAGTGATAACTGGGTCAAGTCCTTCCAAAAAGCATTTGCTGTTATGGAAGTGTTTAGGACACACACAGGGAGAGGGCTCCTTGTGACTGGCTCTGAGCAGCTTGCAGAGAAAGCTAAATACACATCTTGACAACTCTGACCAGCATGCAGGCCAAATGGGAGCATCTTAGGATTTTGTACCTAGTGCACTGTCAGAGCCAATTATACTATGAAATAATCACAGAAGCAGTAGTTAGATTCTGAACACCACAATCGAAGTAGAGATAAAAATCAAACTGGAGTGTGTGTGTGTGGGGCGGGGAAGGGGGGGGTGGTGACTCAGCTGATTAAGGCAATGTTAGATTGACAAGTGTTTCTGACTATTAAAATCAATATGTGCAATCAGATCTCCATTTCATGCTGCTGAATTAGAAATACATCAGCCTCTCATTTCCTTTTCTTCAGGATGATCTATTAGTTTCCATATTTTTTCTCTATGGCTGGATGGCAGTTTTCTTTGTAGTCTCTTAAAGCTAATGGTCAAAAATCAAGACAACGTTGACAGATACTGTAGACACAGCTGAATGCTTATGGTGCATACAGATAAAAGGTTTGTTATCAGCCCGCTTTGGAAAAGCGCTCTCATTCCAGTTTTGGGTGATCCTGTTTAGTCTTCTCCACTACAATAAGTTTTGGAGACTTGTGTTTCTGGTTTATACCAGAAACCAGATTTGTATTTACTAAATGTCCCTTGAAGCTTTCAGGAGCAGGGGAACTATGCACAGTAGTAAATTGATGAACTCTTTATTCAACACAATGCAACTCTCATCTACCTGAATCTTTTTAAAAGAACAAATAAGAGACTGTGTACATTCTAGGAGCCTTTTCTAGTATCTAATAAAACTGCGATAGGAGATATTCCACATGTTCTATTTATGTTCTGCCCCCATGACATCTGAACTACTTGGAAGGTGAACTAGCTGTGCGGGGAACAGATCAGAGACTATATAGTTGAATCAAACAATAATTTATTAACTGACAAGAATTTTAGACTTTCTCTCCTCCTGAGTCTCACTACAAAGTCTTTATGAGGAAAGGTAAAGTCTATGAGAGACAGACACAGTTCTGGCCAAACTGAGGCTCTTAAATCTTATTTCTTCTTATTGTTTCTTTCTTGTACTGTATGGTGTTCAACTGTCTCAACGTTTAACTCCAAATGGACTTGAATACAGCTCATACAGCTCCAACTGTATGCGTTATTTTGTAAACTTTCTGGCCTTCTTCTTTCTTCACCTATCCCTCATGAAAAGTCTGACTCTTTCAAAAACCATACACTCCACCCCCCAAGGGGGATTCTTAAAGGGGCAGGGCAACTGAGGCTTCAAATGTACAGAGGCTGTCTAGACTCACCCCCCAGGAACTGTACATAAAATATTAATCCTTCTAACTAAATAGGGCATAACTAGGGGTAAACAGTGAGGGTATTCATGAGGCACAATAATTCGGTTTCCATGCTATGCCAACCAACCATGATCTAAAGATCTTCCTGAATGTCTTCCACTCAGAATATTTATTTATTTATTGCATTTATATGCTATTTTTCTTTTGAAGTGGGACCACGGTAGCTTCCAGTGAAGTTAAATTTTGGTGAAACAGCTGCCTAATTATTCTGGAGGGATTCATTGAAGACCTATTCACTGCATGAGTGTCACTGAGCCACAGCCATCTCTCAAAAGTGTAAGTTTTATATAATGAAACAGTTCATGTACAAGTTCTCTCCCTATAGACTCAGTAGTGCAAACAGGGTTATGTAGGCAACCTGTATCATTCTCCAAAGGGCAAGCAATAAAAGATCATCAACCAGATAGGCATCTGTGTTTTTTTTACTACCTGAAAATGAAGGAGTCCCTTCATCTTAAAGAATTAATCCTACATCTAACACTGGGAGGTAAGTTCTAGTAACATCATGCCATCCTCAAGTATTTGAGCAATATAAGTACTAATTAGTTGCTCCATTAATAGATGCACATTTGTAAAACTTTTCTAAGAATGCTTGAGCAATATTATGTTGAAAAAGCTTAATAGCATGTCATGCTACAATTAAATGGGGATATTATGCAGGCACAAATTGCTGTACCTGTATTGGGAAAGTCATAATCATTTCAAAGGAGGGCACCAGTGCCTTTATCAATTGTATGCCAACTTTAACAGGTGAATGTTGTTTTCAGTTTTTAAGTTGGTTCCAATCCTGGGGAAAAAGCAGGCCATGAATAAATATAATGACAACATATCTTGTGCATAAGTCAACCCCAAATTGTTGAATTGCTGAAGACTTGTGGAAGATGTGGAATTTACCATTCAGGAATCTGTACTCAATCTGTGTTGACCTGTCATTCAGCAATTAATCAAGCATGTCTGAGTAGAGACAAGCATTTGAATTTTGACCAGGGTTTGCTGTGACAGAGTACAATTAGCAAGTAAGATATTGGAGGTGTTGCATAATAATAATAAAAATAACAACAACAGCAACAACAACTTTGTTTATATCCTGCCACCATCTCCCAAAAGGGACTCAGTGCAGCTAACAGAGCAGCACATAATAGTACCACATAACCACATAAAATACACCAGCATTTATAAACATTGGAACAATGCTAATTAACATAAAACAACACTTACAGAAATTAACAAAAGCCAACACAATTAAATAAAAGTAAAATAAACCACAACAATAGTTACTAGTTAAAATAAGCAAGTTAAAATGTCAACATTAAAGTGCCAGAATCATAAGCGCATGGCAATCCCAGGCCTATTATAGTCTTCATGAAAAGGTGATAGGCCTGTGTCTTGAAGAAACAGAATCTACCTGGTCATTCCAGTAATGTCTAGAAGGAAGAGACTTAACAAGCTGTGACAGGATGGGAATCCCAATGCAAAGAGATCAGGACTGTCACCTCTAAGCATGATCTCTGTAACAAAAGCATATCTGACACTTACAAGAATTCAAAGGCTGACTGGCAAAAGATCTAGGACACAGAAAAAGAAAAGGACATTTCTTCACAAACAACAAAATTAATTTATGGAATTCATTGGCAACTCAAGAAAATGTGACAGCCACCAACTTCAGTGGCTTCTAAAATAATACAAATTAACAAGCATAAAAGGAGGGGGGGGGGGATTGCTCAAAAGCTCCAAGAGGGTAATATGGGAAATCCAAAAGGAACTTTTCAAAGCTTTGCAAATCCTTGGACTGTAGGTCTGTTGGCAGTTATTACCTATGAAAGCTTAAATAAAGCCTTCTGATTCAGAGTTAGTATCAGCCACAGCCTGTTTGGATTGGATATGCAAAACTGCAGATAATAGCAAATGCTATTGAAACTTATGGAACCCCCGGTGGCGCAGCAGGTTGAACCGCTGAGATGCTGAACTTGCTGACCAAAAGGTCAGTGGTTCAAATCCTGGGAGTGAGGTGAGCTCCCACTGTTATCCCCAGCTTCTGCCAACCTATCAGTTTAAAACATGCAAATGTGAGTAGATCAATAAGTACCACTTCGGTGGGGAAGGTAACGGTGCTCCATGCAGTCATGCCAGCCACATGGCCTTGGAGGTGTCTATGGACAATACTGAGTCTTCGGCTTAGAAATGGAGATGAGCACCATCCCCCAGAGTTGGACACAACTAGACTTAATGTCAAGGGGAAACCTTTACTTATCGAAACATACCTAACCTCTATGCCACTTTTAATAGGGCTTGAATTCCAGACCTTTGATCATTTTGGTCGCCCTTCTCTGGACACATTCCGGCTTGTCAATACCCTACGATACCCACTTTGGGACTACAAAGTGGTGTCCATGAGATGGAGAAGAGCAAACCACAGACCACTTATTACAATGTGGTGTGAGCCCCACCACATGCATAATGGAGGACCTTCTCACAGTGACACCAGAGGCACCAAGTGACCAGCTACTGGTCAAAGGACATTTAATATAATGCCAAGTTTTCAAACTTAGTGGGGGGGGGGGTGTTGTTTTTTTAAAATACAATACAAGTGTACCCTTGGTTTGCTCCTGATATGATAAATAAATAAATAAATAAATACCCTTCTTGAATTGTGTTGCCCAGAACTGGACACAGTATTCCAAGTAAAGTCTGATCAAAGCTTAATAGAGTGTCACAATTACTCCCCTCAATCTAGGCACTATTCTCCTAGCTGTTCCTTTACCCCAAATGAACTACTGCAGTTGGATGGTGCCTAGAGCTTCACCCCTCCAGCCAGAGAAGATGCACACCAGTGCTGTCAAGCTACATCATGCAGCCAGATGCAAAGGAAACATGCGCATGAAGATTTATGTTCTGCTGGCAGTATTGGTAGATGTTAGTCTGAAAATGCGGCTTTGCTCGCCATGTAGCCAAGGGTTTAAAGTAGGCTCTGTGTTTTCTGAGACACCCCTTCCCCCAAATCATGCCAATGTTCAGAGTTGATAGATATGGGGTGTGGCTTTGCGCAAGTATACACTAGAAAAAAGTATCTCATACTATCTTACGCAATTGAATTTTTGTACCATGCTTCTTGCAAGTGAAGACTTATGCCAGTTTAGGATGCTTCCAACCAAACCACTCCTAGCAATACTGATTAACACATACTGTAATAGTCACACCTCCTTTTAGGGGTACCCAAAATCAGTATTTTTGTTTTCCTCACATAATAGTTGCAGCCTTGATTCATCAGTTAAATGTACCACTAGCAGATGACCAGTATATGGTGTAGCCAGCAGAGAAAGACAGATTTAAACTTCTTCCATCTCCACGTGTCTAGCTGTATTACACAAACAACATCTGTCCACTCTCTTTCAACTATGGCACTTCACTCACCTGCACAACCCAGTGTTTTCACGTAAAAGCACTAGGTTGAAGATGTGCCACTCTCTTCAACCCAATCCTTTTGGATTCAGGGGAATGAAGCACTGTAGCTGAAAGGGAAGTTAGCATGTGGGCTATTTTTTCATTTTTAGTAGAAGTGATAAGTGAAACATGATAAAATATGGAATTCAGACTTTTCCTCCTTCACAGATTTTTCTGTTTAATAAATAATTATTTTTAAAAAAAACATAGAAAAAGTAGTGGAAATTCAAGGAAAAGGATAAAAGTGTAAAGACATGAAATAAATAGCCCTTATAAAATTCCACTTATGAGAAAGATATTTCAGAAAAATCCCTCGTCCTAAGAATGAATAAAAAGAGAGTCTAAATAGCTTCGATTTAATATCGAAGGTTATTTTTAAAGGGTGATTTTAAATGTGTGTCCTGTTTTAATTACATTCTTTTAACCTGCTTTTTGACATTATAATAGTATTGTTAAACTGCATTTACTGTTGTTAATAGTTTGATCCCATCTCAATGCCTTTTTTTGTCTTTTAACTTTGTGATTCTTGTTTTAATTTGTTCTTTGCTTTGGGATGGATAAGGAAGGTTATAATTGAAGTCATAAAAAACAATTCTGAAACATTGGTGAAAATTCTTTAACTCCCAATGCTTTTGACTACATTTCTCAGCAATCTTTGCCATTAGTTATGCTGTCTAGGGCCATGAAGGGTTGTAGCCCAACATGTGGAGAGCCACGCAACTCCCATCCCTAATTTAGAGAGAGATAATCATTGAAATTTTTTTACTTGACTGTTGCTAGTGGCTACCAGTTTTAACTAGCTAGTTAGTTATCTCTGGTGAGCTGGCTGTTCACAGAACATTGGGACTGAAAGGGCCTTTGGCATGAACCAGTAGCGTTCTTCCTCTGTTCAAACATAACTGTTCCAAACTCTATAATAAGTTGAACTATAATATAATAACTTTATTTTTATACCCCACCTCCATCTCCCTGAAGGGACTCAGGGCAGCTTACAAAGGGACAACCCAGAGAACACAGAGTTAAAACATAATGCAATAAAACAAAACAAAACAGAAACATATCACAATAAAACATAAAAACATTACCATGGGTGCGATAAAAGTGCCAAGTTCAGAGGGCTCTGAGTTTGTGCAAGATCTACACAAAGCATCCCAGCTAGATGCTGTATATTGTCAAAGTAGCAGAGCAGAAGAGCAGCAACAGTAACCTGAACTCAAACCCTTTTGCGATGCCTGTTTTGGAGCTGGCTGTCACCATCAACTATGTAAAAATGGTTTAAATCTGCTGATATTCGTCTCATGCCCAGCTTTTCTAAAGTATTACAACAAATAAATTTGTTGATGTATTACTTTACTGTAGAAATTATTTTCCCCATTCCCTTTTGGGCTTTTAAAAACTTTTTAAAATTACTGGTATCAGTATAAGAAGTGGTATACAGATTATAAGATAGCCATGATGGTGTAGTGGTTTGCGAAATAGACTAATACTCTGTGAAAATAGGGCTTGAATCTCCACTCAGCCATAGACACTCAGGGCACTTCTGCACAGTACCTATAATTTGGGAGGGAACAGGTTAAAAGTGGGGGTAGCCAGATGATGTTTGTGCTAAATGCGTGCTCAATCGCAGCAATAGAGGGAATGCCCAAATCAAAAAGGTCCTCTCTTATCCCGGTTCTGGGTGAAAAAAGTGGATTTCACCCTGACTGTGTGGCCCTGCAGTCATGTAAAGTTTGGGATTTCCCTCTTTCCTGCCCATGCCAGCTTTCAAAAGCCCAAAACAGCTGATCATCTGTTCGGGCTCCCATGAAAACACAGCTGATTTCCACCTGGTTTCAAGAGAGGAGAAGCAGAGAGCCACTAGAGGTCTCTGAAAGTGTTTATTTTAAACTTTATAATATTAAATAGATCGTGAATAAACAATTGGGGAAAGAAGGAAATCCAGCATCATTTAAAAAAACTTCCAGTGGATGCCCCCCGTCCTCCCTTCATTTTATCCTGAGACATAGAAGGGCTGTGAGGATGGCGGGGGAAGAAAGCCTGGGAAAAACAGGTCTGTGTGGGGATCTGTTCTGAGGCCCCTAAGTTTATTTATCCTGCATATTAATCCTGCATTTTGATTCTGTCTAGAAGTGCCCTCACTGACTGGATGGCATTGGGTAAGTCACACTCTCTCAGCCTTAGAGGGAGGCAATGAGAATTCCTTTTGAATGAACCTTGACAGGAAAAACTTGCCCTAGAGTCTTTGTAAGTCTGAATTGGCTTGAAGGCACACAACAAAATTAATGTTGTTGATTTCACATTTGCTATTTACTGCCATGAGTCTTTATTAGCCACATTGATGTCCTTAACTCCACATAGCCTAAAATTGGATCAAAATTGAGGAAATACATAAAATACACAATCTAAATTATAATAAAATATGGGGGAAAGGGTGGAAAGAAGTACTTAATACTGAATTATCTCTTGTTTTATAACCTTTTTATTCAAACAATACTGCTTTTAGGCATTTATACCTTCTAGAATCGTAGAACAATGGAGTTTAAAGAAACCCTGGGGGCCATCCAGCCCAACTCCCTCCCATGCAGGAACACAGAATCAAAGCATTCCTGACAGATGGCTATCAAGCCTTTGCTTAAAAACCTCCAGAGGAGGAGAATCCACCATGCTCTGACGCAGCATATTCATTGTGTACTATTTTTTTCAAAGTGGTAATAGTTCATAATGGTCACTTTCTTTCAAAATGAAATAAATGGTCACATTGTTTAGAACAGTGTTTCTCAACCTGGAGTGGGGATCCCTGGATAGGTCACAAGGGGATGTCAGAGGGGTCACCAAAGATCATCAGAAAATGCAGTATTTTTTTGTTGGT
Source organism: Anolis sagrei ordinatus (assembly GCF_025583915.1). Taxonomy (NCBI): domain Eukaryota; kingdom Metazoa; phylum Chordata; class Lepidosauria; order Squamata; family Anolidae; genus Anolis; species Anolis sagrei. The sequence continues at coordinate 175,185,804 of NW_026847549.1, read as the reverse complement.
CGTGGGGGTTCTGTGTGGGAAGTTTGGCCCAATTCTATCGTTGGTGGGTTTCGAGGGGCTCTTTGGTTGTAGGTGCACTATAAATCCCAGAAACTACTACTCCCAAATATCAAGGTCTATTTCCCCCAAACTCAACTAGTGCTTATATTTGGGCATATTGAGAATTTGTGCCAAGTTTGGTCCAGATCCATCATTGTTTGAGTCTACAGTGCTCTCTGGATATAGGTGAATTACAACTCCAAAATTCAAGGTCATTTCAGTATTTTCAGCTGCTCATGGGAGTTCTGTATGCCAAGTTTGGTTCAATTCCATTGTTGGTGGAGTTCAGAATGCTCTTTGATTGTAGGTGAACTATAAATCCCAACAACTACAACTCCCAAATGACAAAAAACAATCCCCTCCCCAAAACCCCACCAGTATTCACATTTGGGCGTATCAGGTATTTGTGCCAAATTTTGTCCAGTGAATGAAAATACACCCTGCATATCAAAGATTTACATGATGATTCATAACAGTAGAAAATTACAGTTATGAAGTAGCAACAAAAATAATTTTATGGTTGGGGGTCACCACAACCTGAGAAATTGTATTAAGGGATCACGGCATTAGAAAGGTTGAGAATCACTGGTTTAGAATAAAATATTGCAAAAGCAGCATGCAACTGTGTGTACATATGTGTGTTTTTCCCAAAGAACATTAAAGCTGCAGTTTTGTTTATAAACTAGAATAAATTTGGAAACAAATGTTTTGAAATAAATATTGTCTCTTAGAAAGCATAATGTACTGTGAATCATTTGATTTAAAGCAATACATAGTAACACAGTATCTTGAATCACTGCATGTTTTCATCTCCTATGTATACATGGTTTCTTCCCCCATGCTGCCTGTCTGTTCTTATGTTAAATATGAGCAAAAGGGGGGAGAGAAAGGGGGGAGGTGAGGAAGCCCACAAGCTAATTCGGGACAGTTTCAGCACAGGAAAAAATATACTAAGCCAAAGAGAAACTAGTTTTAGGGTATTCTAAATGCTGAATGGTGGCTCCAAGAACAGGCGAGTCAAGTTTCGATGGCATTTCAGGCGTGCATGCACACCACTCACACACACACACACACACACACACACAAACCACACAGACCCTTTTGATGACATAACCTCACATTCTCTAACAGTCAGCACAGCCCTCCTGGTTTCCTATTGGTGTGCCCCATATCAGCAGACATCAGAAGATAAGTATTATTGGCTGGACCCTTGCAAGTAAAGTAACTGTCATTTACTGCCGATGGCACAGACTCAACAGTCTGTACGAATGAAAGGAAAAGAGAAAGCAGGATTTTTGCCTTTTGCTTCAGTGGTTTGAAAATTTAAAAAGCAAGCAAACTTTGCAGTTTTAAAAACATCTGCAGTTGCCAGTCGGAACAGCAGAACAAGACCTTATTTTAAAGTCACATCCGATAATGATTTCCTGTATGCAAACCATGTGCAGCTAACTTTTGACAGATGGAAGCGTCAGGTCAGATGCATGTCTAAGTGATGCAATGTTAAACTATGCAGTCGGTGGAAGGATGCTTTGTAAAGCATTTGGTTTTAAAAGGTGAGGTGTTTTGTATTCTTGCAGTGATGATCCCAAAATGGAGTAAAAGTAATCTGATTACAGGCCAACTACAAAGAGCTGAAAACACAGAGGAGGAACAATAGCACAGTATGCAATGTAAGATTGCCTCTATAAACACCTACTCACTTGTTTCTCAATATTCAACCTCTAGTCTACTTCTGTGTGCCAAGTGATGAAGCGCCTACAATCTTGCTCAAGTTTCCTTCTTGTGTGTGGATGGTGCTGTTTTGGCTACTTAAGAGCAGTACTCAAAAGAATGAGTTTCCTTAATCACAAAAGCAGTTGCTGAGCTGTGGAAAACTGTACAGCCAAAATGCATCAGTCATTTTAAGATTTGCAGGAGTGCAAAAAGTAGTTACGGGGAAAGGAAGTACTACATCCTCCCCCCCCCCCACCCCCCAAGTAAGCAGTCAATATGGAGCTAATGTGCTCAGTTGTCTCAGGGTACTTTCAGGCAGCACCAAATCATTGATTTTAGTCAGGGGCAAAAAAACCTGGGACCTGAGAAGAGGGCCACATACAGACCTTTTGGTCACAGGATTTCTGCCTCCATCATTCAAACTTAAGATGTGAATAAGCGCATCATTGTATAAGTTCTGTTCCTGGGTTATAGAGGCTGCCTGACCATCTGTGCAGACAGGTTTTATGGTATACTTGTGGCATGGAACAACAGGGTGATGTTCCTGAGTTATACATGTCTGTTCCTCATTGGTTTTATCATCAAAACATAGGAAAAGTTGATTGCATGGCAAAACCTTTGTTTGTGTGTCACAAACTTCATTAAACATGTGGAGGACAAAGTTTCTCTTGCCAGGATAAAGTTTTCACCCTCTAGTTACCATGTTTTTAGGGTACAACCTAACATGTATAACCCAGGAACAAACCAACATAAACAATCCCATATTTTCTGAATGTAGGGACATAAAGATTCGAATATTCGCATTTTCCGGCCAGAACCGGGATATTCCCGCACCTGAAAATCTTGTGGGTTTTTTTTGGCCTTTGTAGTGATTATTCCTGCATTTTCAGGGGACATCATTTGACCACCATCCATTTAGAAGTGGGAGCTCCTGGGATAAATGTACTGTCTGGATGGGTCCTGAGACTGGCAACCGATTGTTGAAGTGGGGCAGGAAAGGTGAATAAAAACATGGGGCGGGAGGGAGTATTCTAAAGGAAAGCCTAACTGGCTTGAACAGGAATACAGTCAGCTCCCCACATGCCCTATAGCAGTGGTTCTCAACCTGTGGGTCCCCAGACGTTTTGGCCTTCAACTCCCAGAAATCCTAACAGCTGGTAAACTGGCTGGGATTTCTGGGAGTTGTAGGCCAAAACACCTGGGGACCCACAGGTTGAGAACCAGTGCCCTATAGTCTTTCTCCAAAACTGACCTCTCTGACTAATGCATACACTCCTTTGACAGACAAGTAATTTCTCACAAGCCAGATTTGGTGTTGTTCTTTCCAAATTGTTAAGCACTTTGGGAGAAAGGCAGGATACAAATATTAATACTAATATTAACCATAGATGCAACAATAAGTGTCACAACTAATCAGAAGGTATGCAACCACAAAAACTGGCACACAAGGTTATCAGAGGCCAGCTCTATTATGATCATTTTGCCCAGAACATGTTGCTGCCAGATCTACCAGAACAGATAAGGCAACAGACTCTGATGTTTTTTAAAACACGTGCAACTAGACACAATGTTCACTGGTGGCAGGGGAAGTGCATTTCTCCATTTGTACATCCAAGTAAAGCTGTTAATATAAGGCACTATCAACACTAACTTAAGCAATTTTTCCATTGTTGTGGAGGGAGAAATTCATTGTCTCTCTCACATACAGATATCACCCCTTCAAAATTCCTGATGGCCTCTTCCAGCTGGTAGAGAGCAGGGACCAGCTGAGAATTATCTGCCTGTCTCCTTGTTGCTCAGTGGTTCCCAACTTTTGGTTCTCCAAGTGTTTTGGATTTCAGATCTCCCAATTCCTAACAGCTGGTAAGCTGCCTGGGATTTCTGGAAGTCAAAGTACAAAACAACTGGAGGACCAAAGGTTGTGAACCAATATTGTAGCTAAATGAATTACAAAGACATCCTCTAGGACAGTGATTCCCAAACTCTGGGCATCCAGGTGTCCTAAATTTGAATGCCTCTGCTTCCTTGGCCGATGATCAGGCATTCTAGAAGCTATAGTCCAAAACACCTGGAAGTCTAGTGTTTGGGGAAATATTGCTCTAGGTCCTCTGCAAGTCCATGAGAATGACATCATAATTATGCATCTAACTCTAGGGACAACTGTGTCCAGTGGGCATTAAGAGACATTTGAGAAGAGAGCTAGAGCAAAGTTCTACCTTGGTGGATCTTTTTCACCCACTTCCCCATGCAGGCTTGCAGACAGTGTATAATGTTAGCGAATGTAAAATGTGGTTTTAATGAACAATGTTAATGAACAACTTTGATGAATAACATTATCAAAAGTGGAGGCTAAAGGTTTCCCCTTGGCATTAAGTCTACTCGAGTCTGACTTGGGGGGGAGGTGGGAGGTACTCATCTCCATTTCTAAGCCGATGAGCTGGCATTGTACATAGATGCCTCTGAGATCATGTGACCAGCATGACTTCATGGAGCAGCGTTACCTTCCAGCTGAAGCAGTACCTATTGATCTACTCACAATTGCATGTTTTCTAACTGCTAGGTTGGCAAAAGCCTCAGCTAACAATGGAAGCTCACCCCATCCCGTGGATTCGAACCACAAACCTTCTGGTCAGCAAGTTCTGCAGCTTAGCTGTTTAACCTGCTGCATCACCTTGTGAGGGGGCTACACTTCCTAAATCCCAGTTTATAAGTCAATTTCTGTTCCTACACTGAAAAGAATTCCTGCAGACTTCACTGCTGTTCATCAAAGTTTCCAAAATGAATATAGTTGGAATCCTGTCGCTTCCAAATACTATTGGACTACAAGCCCCAGTAGTCATAGTGAATGATAGAAGAATGATGATAATTGCAAGTCAAAAACATCTACTGGGCTACATAATCACCTCTGATTTAGATGGACTTGTTTCCTGTCAAAATCATGAGTCTGAAACATACATTTCAATATACATTTTGTATGGCTAGATCAACGGAGAAATGAATATTTCATGTATTTCTTGACTCCAATGGGATTCCCAGTGTTATATTTCTTTCCCTCTCCAACCTATTGATCACCAGAGGATGTAACTTCTTTTTCACTGCATCACAGTTCACAAAGAACAAACAAGGGATTTATAAAGGAATGCCAATATATTACTGTGGCCAAGAAGGACTAAAAGCAATAGATTTATTTGGAGGACATACATGCATGCATGTGGTCTTGGGTGTTTTTCATTTGTTAAAACAAAACTGCCTGTAGGAGGTTGTTCAAACCTGGGGAAACTGTTTACAACTTTTCTGGGGAAAATGCCATTACATGTTTACCTTGTCTGTCTTGTTTTGTTTAGAATGCGTAACAAAAGTTGGCTCCAGGGATAAAATGCCGTGCCTGATGCTTTTGGGTTAACATCTCTCATCCCATATAAAGTTTTGTCAGACTTCACCATGCCTCCCTTGAGAAGTCTGACTTTCAACTCTCTTCTTCATAGCAAATTCCCAGGATTTCCTGCTGTGAAGACTCAAGTGGGGTAAAATTGGTTCTAAGCAATAAAATAGATATGAAGGAAAATGGACATGTATGTTGTGGTGCACACAATATGGGACACCCACACTTTCTTGTGTGCTCCACCTAGAAAATTCTTATGCACACACGTCAGTACCAATTGGATCAGATCTTTATTAAACAACAGTGCTTGCACTGAAAAAAGGAAAAGGAAAGGAGATTCCACCTGAACATAAGGAAGAACTTTCTAACTGTTAGAGCTGTTCAGCAGTGGAACTCTCTACCCCAAAGTGTGGTGGAGGCTCCTTTTTTGGAGGCATTTGAACAGAGACTGGATGGCCATATGTCGGGGGTGCTTTGAATGTGATTTTCCTGCTTCTTGGTACGGTTTAGAACTGGATGGTCCATGAGGTCTCTTCGAACTCTATGATTCTATGAAAAACTTGCATTTTAAAAATAATCTGTACATTAACTCCTTAGAAAACAGTGTCAGAAAGACAGAGTAGTTTTGTTATTAATGATATTACACCGGGTCCTCAGTATATGTTGGAGTTTGGTATCACGATTCCTGTAGATACCAAAATTCATGGATGCTTGAGACCCATTATATAAAATGGTGTAATAAAAACAACTTCTGTATGCACAATCAGGTCCTACTGTGCAATTCTATATTATATTTTGAATGGAAGACCAAGACACCATTCAAGGTAAGAAAAATAAGGTTCCAGTTTATGTGAAAACTGTATTACATAAATAATGCTGGAATGGCATGTCTTAATAGGCAGGCCTACTGTACTCTCATCCAGAAAAACCTGTATTCACTCCAATAAGGCATGTTATAACAAAATTTTTGAAAAATGTATCAAACACTTTTCAGTATGCCAAGCACTGTTGAACGCAAAAGTTGCCTGCTTGCGTGCTCATACTGGAGTGCTTCTCAGACATGTTGGGAAAGTTTCACAGACTTTATCAGATAATAATTGTAGTGATTGCAAAACATATTTGTGAATCCACCAGCACCCATTACTTTTTCCAGAGAGCGCCCACATTTTTAAAACACACTAACATAAACAATACCATTTAATATCAGTAGCTGACTTTGACAATATAAATCACATTTCTAAACGGAAGTGTGACAGCTAAAAGCATTTATTTATGTAAAGAGAACATTCCATTAAAAAACCTAATGTATGTATGTATATGTATGTATGTATGTATGTGTGTGTATTTGATATATTCATTCATTCATTCATTCAAACTGTTTGGTCAGAAAGAGCCATATCTTTAGTTAGCAAGTTACAAATGTGAAAATTTGTCTGTTTTATACCATGTTTCAGAGTATTATCAACATCCTTCTCTAATTCTAGTTCTGCAACCTCCACTCCCACTCCCACACAAAAATTGAGTGGATTTTTCAGTATGGTTTTCCTCACCCTCAAACACACACACAACGTATGCATTTGGTAAACATTCCTGTAAGATAGGCATGTTGTGTGCATGCTCTACAGACTAGTTTCTTTGTGAGCATTTTAAATGTATGCATTTTAGGTAATGTACATTTTTCACAACTCCACCCCCCCCCTCCCAATTTCAGGTTTTGTTCGTGTATGACTTTCCAAAGCAAAACGTGTTCCATCCCACTGCCAACCTATGGAAATGCTGACTCCACACATTTCTTTCAGACCCACAGAATGCTGCCAAATGCAAATTTCTAGCCATCTATGAAGTTAGCTGGATTATTTGGGCAGATCTTGAAAAAGTGGGCACAGGGGTTGGACAACAGTTCACAGAATACCCTACCAGTCTGGACACTGGATATGCAAGCTGAAGCATTCTGCCAATTGCAGCCCTTTGGAATTAATTTATATGCATTTTGAATTTGGAGTTAGATATTGTCTTTTAACTGGAGTCTTTTCACATTACACAGTTAAAGCACTTTAATTCAACTTTAATTTCCATGTGGGTTTGTAGTTTGGTGAGGCACTAGAGCTCTCATGCTGAGAATTCCAAACATCCCTCTCTAAATTGCTAATTCTGGGATTTCATAGGATGAAATCATGAAACTATCATCTTCGTTGGAGGTTTATAAACAGCAGCTGGATCTGTCGGGAGTGGCTTGATTGGGTGTTCCTACATGGCTGGGGGTTAGACTGCTGGCTCTTGTGGTCCCTTCTCTATGATCCAAGATAAACAAATGAATTAAAGCATACATTGGTCTAGTTAATTCAGCATATTCTGGCAAATCCAAATGCTCCTAAAAGTATTCTAAGTTCCTTGGCATTTTGTGGAGGCTGGATAGCACACAAACTACTAATCCTTCAATGACTCTTCCTCCCCCTTCTAAGGTCACTCCTAAATATTTGAATGTACAAATAGCTATTTGCCATTTTTGTGAATACAGTCAGTTCAAGATGCAGTTCAAAGCTAGAATATTCAAAGAATGTGCTAGTCTTGCATCTCTTCATGGGGCTAGACCTCAAATTCATCACATATTGCCTAGAGCTGAGACATATCTATGTTTAAAAGTTACTTCTTTGAACCACTACTCACAGCATTTGCCATGGTTATTCTGGCTCAGGTACTCCTGGAGTCCAAAAAGGTAACTTCTCCACATTCTGCTGAGCTCCAATTTCCCAGGTGTTATGTGTCTGATCAAGGCCAACTTGGATAGAAACAATATCTGTGTCTCATTCATCCCACAAGGACGGCTTGGCCATGCTGTGTGCAAAGCTGCTTCAATTCCTCTGAAGCCACAGGCGAGACAGCTTTGGTGTTTCATCTTGATTCAGGAGTAAGCTTGAAAACAACAGACACTTCTTTCATACAAGTTCACCTTAATTGTCTTAATGGTGATGACAATCTCTGTGATAAAACTCCAATATACTGATAATAATGGCTCATTCAGAGGAAGACCTACAAGTCACCTTAAACACTTTCGCAGATGCATGTAAAAAGCTTGGTCTCCCATGTTACATTGAGAAAACAAAAGGGCTCTACCAAAACGCACCAACCAAGCCCTCTACAATGCCAGTAGTACAGCTTAATGGTGTAATGCTAGAAAATGTTGACTATTTCCACTACCTAGGCAGCCACCTCTCCACAAAAGCTGACATTGACGTCAAAATATAACACCATCCGAGCTCTGTTGTATGTCTGTGAAACATGGACCATCTATAAACTTAACTTTTAACTTCTGGAAAAATTCCATCAGCACTGCCTTCAAAAATCCAGCAACTCTCTTGGGAACACAGAGGAAGAACAAACAGGTGAAAGGGAGACATGTGTAAAGAGGAAGGAGCATCAAACAAACCCTTGTTGCGACTGCCTTTCACCTGGAAACCTCTCTTCATTATGACAGATCATGTGGATCCAGAATGTGTCTCTACAGTCACTTGCAGACCTAATGTCAAGACTCTATGATTGGAAGACAATCATTATTGGCCACAAGTGGTCACCTACAGTAGATGATACAAGGGAAAGGGAGAATACCTTCCTCCTTGCCCTTGTATCATTTACCATAGGCAGTCACAGTTTCTCAAGTCACCCAAGACCTATTGCAGGTGGATGGCATAAAGGGCTCTATTAATGTTGTTAATGAGTTGATATTAATTACATGAATTTCATGTAATTTTGGAGAGCTGTTTAAATTGACATCAAAATATAACGTCAAAATATAACACCATCCGAGCTCTGTTGTATGTCTGTGAAACATGGACCATCTACAAACTTAACTTTTAACTTCTGGAAAAATTCCATCAGCATTGCCTTCAAAAATCCAGCAACTCTCTTGGGAACGCAGAGGAAGCACAAATAGAGGTGAAAGGGAGACATGTGTAAAGATGAAGGAGCATCAAACAAACCCTTGTTGTGACTTCCTTTCACCTGGAAACCTATGTCTTGATTATGACAGATCATGTGGATCCAGAATGTGTCTCTACAGTCACTTACAGACCCACTGTCAAGACTCTATGTTTGGAAGACAATCATTCTTGGCCACGAGTGGTCGTCTACAGTAGATGATACAAGGGAAAGGGAGAATACCTTCCTCCTTGCCCTTGTATCATCTACCATAGGCAGTCACAGTTTCTCAAATCACCCAAGACCTATTGCAGGCGGATAGCATAAAGGGCTCTATAGATGTTGTTAATGAGTTCATATTAATTACATGAAGCAAGAGAATGGACTCTATTACTTCATGTAATTTTGGAGAGCTGTTTAAATTCTGAAGGAGGAGGAGGAGGAGGAGGAGGAGGAGGAGGAGGAGGAGGAGGAGGAGTTGGCAATACTACCATTATACCTCTAGCTAATAGCTACTATCTGTATCCGTGCCCTTTTTGCCCCACCAGCTCAACAGATATCTTGAACAATGACCAATCTATTTGCCCCCAAAGAACTGGGAAACGGATGCTTCTGTTTGATGTTTTGTCGTATTTCTGATATAACAGGCTGTGTTTTTTTTTTTAAAAAAAATAATTTTAGTTGTTAAGTCATAATTTGTGTTTATATGTTGGGTTGCTAAATTTAGTTATTATGGATGTATTGTTGTATTTGTGCACTGAATGTTTGCCGTTTATGGTTGGAATTTGCCCTGAGTCCCTCCGGGGAGACAAGGTGGAATATAAATAAATTATTATTATTATTATCATTATCATCATCATCATAATCACCATCATCATCATCAAGCTCTTTTTGATCCTCAGCTCCCAGAAACCCTAGCCAACCTGGCCAATGCCAAAGGATAGTGGGAACTATAGTCTAAAATAAATGTATGGCCAGTGGCTTTTTATCTTTAGCACAGACACTACTGGAGTCAATGAACAAGTAGACTGAAACTGAAGTTACCCAAATTCTTTTCTAGATCTTTCCAGTACTTTCAGGGAAATTCAGTGAACATTTTTAGGGCTTTGGTTCCATTATGTTCTGTTCTATAACATTAAAACTGAGGAGCTGCTTAATCAAAACACATAATTCTAAATTGATAAAATGGTGATGCTGGTCTAATATATGAAGCCAGAAGTAAACAATGCAAAAGCATTAATTTCTCCCATGAACCTAAACAGCAAGAGCTTAACATTTCTGGGCTCCCAGCAGGTAAATATCTGCAACAAATGAAAGCACACAAGAGGTTTTATAATGAACATTAGAGTTTCCCACTACTAATTCTTATATCTTACATCTTCACACAGGTTTTAAAAATTAATCCTTAGGCTATGTCTGCTGTTGCTGGCAATTCTGGAGCCAGTCTGAAGCAGAAATGCTCCAGACTCCACACATGCCCTCCTGAACCCACTGGAATGGCAACTTGGAGTCTACATGGTCCAACTGAACGGAGACTACTTCAGCTTTGCAATGGAGTAACCTCATCTTAGGTCACTACTGTTGCACTCATCTGACCAAGAAGCCCTCTGTTAGCTATTAAGCACTGTGTACATGCTGTGCTGACATCAACATAGGTGCCTTCATGACTAGAAGAAGGAGCTGATCTGCTTGCCTTCTTCTTGGTTATGTAGATATCTCTGCTGATGCCAGCAATGGTCACAATGGAGCAGCAACTGTAGTGGCACTGGTACCATCTATACCTTTTCCCTTGTTTGATGAGTACAGGGAAAAGGTAGTCAGCAGACTAGTTTGAATCACACGCAATACAGATGGTCACACAGCCCCAAAGCCGCATGTACTCTAGGGTTTCAAACACTGAAGTATTTCCCAACTTTTACTAAAACAGGACAAAGGCGATTTAACGGTGTTTAATGTGTGAAACTCACCAGAAGTGGAAAAAGGTCATGACAATAGCCAGGAGTCTAATTAGGATAAGTATGGGTTTTATTGCTCATGTAGATGAGCCCTTATTTTTATATTATAGACAGAGAAACAGAGGCATCCATAGTGAGGTGATGCAATAAATATGCATAACATAAATAAATGACATCCTTATACAAATGATAACATATTATTTCAAGCTGATTGAGTTTACTTGCCGCTCGATCTTTATATTGAAAAATACTGCTCTACTGACATATTATAGTCAATGGAGCATTGCAAGTCCTGTCCAATACTTATATTCACTCACTGAAATACAACTTTTGCTTTCATGATATTTAATAACTTGATTTTCAATAAAGTAATTCCATAATTTAAAATTAGATACTACTGTAGAGTAATAGAACTATCAAGACAGGTGTGTTGAAAACAGTCTGGAAAACAAGCCCTATGAGGAGTGGCTTAAAGAGCTGGGCATGTTTAGCCTGTAGAAGAGAAAGCTAAGAGGAGACATGGTGGCCATGTATAAACACATGAGGGGAAGTCACAGGAAAGAGGGAGCAGCCTTGTTTTCTGCTACACTGGAGACTAGGATGATGAACAATGACTTTAAACTAAAAGAAAGGAGATTTCACCTGAACATTAGGAAGAACTTCCTAACTGTGGGAGCTGTTCAGCAGTGGAACTCTATGCCCTGAACTGTGGTGGAGGCTACTTCTTTGGAGGCTTTTAAATAGAGGCTGGGTGGCCATCTGTTGGGGTTGCTTTGAATGCTATTTTCCTGCTTCTTGGCAGAGAGTTGGACTGGATGGCCCACGAGGTCTCTTCCAACTCTATGATTCTATGATTCGCATCAAGAATGCAGATGAAGGCTTTTCCTCTGCATCCAATGGACTTTTACCATTACATATAAGGAAAAACCTAGGAACCTAAGGAAAACCTTACTGAAGGGTGGGTGAATATAACAATTGTGTTATATGAATGTGTTAGAAACTAAAAGTAGGCAACCTCATACCATTCAGACATTCCAGAATGTAACTCCCATGCCTACTATTTATCTTGCTCTTCTGGGTACAAAGTTGCTTTGACAATGTTACAAATACAATGTCTCAAGTGTTATGATTGGGAAATAAGGATACCCACTTTGAAGTCTTGCACGTGAAACATACAACAGTGAATCTACATAGGGGTGGTATATAAATGTTTTAAGTAAATTTAACTTCAATTTATTAATGAATTGGGCCAGAAACCATGAATCAAAAGTATTTAGTGAAATATACTACGGACTCTTCCAGACAGGCCCTTTATCCCAGGTTTTCTGCTTTAAACTGGATTATATGAGTCTGCATTGCCAGATAATCTGGGATAAACAGAAAACCTGGGGGTCAGATCCTGGGATATAGGGATTGTCTGAAAGGGCCCTGCAAGCAATTGCAGGCTACACTTTACTGCTGTGTTACTTGCAACAAAGGTTAATTAGTATTTTCTTCTGGGTTTTTGACCTATTTTTCTAAAAGATAAGGCAGATCTGGTATTGCTAGTTTGGTAGATTTCTTGCAATTGGGGTTTGCCTTTTTTTTTTTTTTGGAGGGGGTATATTTTTAGCAACAGGCGCACCATCTCAACCAGGGAACTTTTCAAAGTTAACTGTGTAAAAAGGGTGTTCCTTTTTAAACAAATACATGCCAATGCATGGCCCACCACCAGAACTACATAGGCAAAGGAGAGGTTTGGTTCCTTCTTCTGACTCAGTCTATCTTGGTTAGCGAGGAGGAGAAATGTCATTCTTCAGATATTGGTGAACTACGGTTCCCAGTTTTCCTTGGGACTAGGTTAGGCTGATGGGAGATGCAGTCTGGAAGGCCATCTGTTGCCCAATCCAATAGTAGGGGCAAATCTGCATAGGGAAGATTAGTGGGAGCAAAAGTAGCTGAGACTAGGGCCCCTTCCGCACAGCTCCCACATTTTCTGCTTTGAACTGGAATATATGGCACTGTGGACTCAGATAACCTAGATCAAAGCAGATATCGTGGGATTTTCTGCCTTTATATTCTGGGTTAGATGGCTGTGTGGGTTTTTGTGGGAGGAAAAGTCCCATTACATCGCATCTTTATGTGCAATAATATTCAATGCACACAAAAAACATTTTCTGGCACCTTAAAGATCAACAAGATATGTGTTGTTGAAAGCTTTCATGGCTGGAATTACTGGGTTGCTGTGAGTTTTCCAGGCTGTATGGCTATGTTCAAGAAGCATTCTCTCCTGATGTTTCACCCACATCTATGGCAGGCATCCTCTAAGGTTGTGAGGTATATTGGAAACTAGACAAGGGAGGTTTATGGGCCCTTCCACATAGCCATATAACCTAGAATATCAAGGCAGAATAGCCCACAATATCTGCTTTGAACTGGGTTATCTGAGCCACACTGTCATATATCCCAGTGCAAAGCAGATAATGTGGGATTTTATTCAGTTGTGTGGAAGGGGCCTATGTATCTGTTGAAGGTCCAGGGTGGGAGAAAGAACTCTTGTCTGTTGGATGCAAATGTGACTGTTGCACTTAATCATCTTGATTAGCTTTGCAAAGCATTGCAGCTTCAATGCCTGGCTCTAAAATCAGGACAATAAATAAAGAACAACACTCTGAAAACAGGGGAATTCCAGACATGAAACAATCAGGGCCAGCTAACATCACCCAACAAAGGATTCCCCCAGACAGCAATCAGCCAGGGATGGAAGCTGCAAGGTTTTGCAATGTTAAGCAAGGTGATTAATTGCAATATTCACATTTGCCTCCAACAGACAAGAGTTCTTTTTCACCAATATATCTCGCAACCTTTCAGGATGCCTGCCATAGATGTAGGTGAAACGTCAGAAGAGAATGCTTCTGGAACATGGCAACCCATTAACAAGATAATCATGGCACAAGCTTTTACAGAGCTCAGAGTTTCACCATAGGCATGAAACATTATCTTATGTTTTCAGGTTAGGCTGCATAGGAATTGTGAGCAGTAAGGTTGGTAGGGATCCCTCCCCCTCCCAACCTCCCCAGTACAGGACAATAAACACTGTACTGGCTGTAACAATTCTGTCAAAACTTAAATGTCATAGCAGTGATTTTAAAAAATACATTTGCTGTGCATTGCTTGCCTGAAAGAAAAGCCACAGCAATGAGTAAATAAAAGTTTCTCCTGTGGAAGACACAAGGGCACGCAGAAGATAATTTTTAATCTCCCAGACTGAAATAGCTATTTTTAAAAAGTGTGTGTTTTTGTCCTTTGGTAACTATTTGACCTGAACTGGGGATCATGTCAGGTGTCTGAGTGGGGAGAGAAAAAAAAGGCGAGGGAAGAGAGAAAGAGAGAGAGAAGCCAAGCAGGCTGTGCCTTACCCAGTTGGCAACCTGCTCAAAGAGAGTGGCTGCCTGCCAGCCAGTCTCAGTCCATGAGGCCAAGTGTCTAAAGGGGTCAAGCACTGACCACCAGGCCACCTGCTTAGCACCCATAGAAGCAACTGCCCCATTCAGAGCAGGGGGATCAGATCCCATGGCCCCATCCTCAGATGGAGGGCCCAGATCCATCCATACAGACACATATCTGCCACGCTGCCCTGAAAGTTTGGACTAGAAAATGAAGTGGGCCCAGGAGGGGAAGTGAGACAACCTCAAGGCTGCCACACTGGGCAGACCTAATCTACTAGAGAAAGGCAAGGTGGCAGATTGAACCCTGACTGGCTGGACGTAGGCTGGGAATGAAAGGCGGCAGAGAACATTGACACAGCTTCCCTACGTTATATCTATAATCTAGATCAGGCATGGGCACACTTCGTCCCTGTGAGTGTTAGACTTCAACTCCGACAATTCCTAACAGCTTTCTGGCTGGGTTGCTACAAGTTTTCTGGGCTGTATGTCCATGTTCCAGAAGAATTCTCTTCTGACATTCTGCCCACATCTATGGCAGGTATCCTCAAAGGTTGAGGGGTCTGTTGGAAAATAGGCAAGGAAGGTTTATATATATATGCGGAATGTCCAGGGTGGTAGAAAGAACTCTTGTCTGTTTGAGGCAAGTGTGAATGTTGCAATTGGCCACCTTGGTTAGCATTGAATAGCCTTGCAGCTTCAAAGCCTGGTTGGTTGCTGCCTGGGAGAATCCTATGTTGGAAGGTGTTAGCATCCTGATTGATTGTTGTCTGGAGTTCCCCTGCTTTTTGAGTGTTGCTCTTTCTTTATTGCCCCGATTTTGGAGGGCTTTTTTTTTAAAATAGAACAAGATATGGTAGACATATTTTGTTCGTTTTCATGGTTTCCTCCTTTCTGTTGAAATTTCCCACATGTTTGTGGATTCCAATGCCTTCTCTGCTTAATGTGACATAGTGGGTAGAGTGGTCTAGAATTTCTGTGTTCTCAGATAATATGCTGTGTCCAGGTTGGTTCCTCAAGTGCTCTGCTATGGCTAACTTCTCTGAATGTTGGGGGGCAGGAAAAGAGATTTAAAGATGGTCTTAAAGCCAACCTTAAAAACTCTGGCACAGACACTGAGAACTGGGAAGCCCTGGCCCTTGAGCGCTCCAGCTGAAGGTCAGCTGTGACCAGCAGTGCTGTAGAATTTGAAGAGGCACAAATAGAGGGTGTGAGAGAGAAACGTGACAAGAGGAAGGCGCATCAAGCCAACCCCGACCGGGACTGCCTTCCACCTGGAAAGCAATGCCCTCACTGCAGGAGAAGATGCAGATCAAGAATAGGGCTCCACAGTCACCTACGGACCCACCACCAGAACACTGATCCTGGAAGACTATCCTTCTCGGACGAGGGATTGCCTAAGAGAGGAGAACTTCTCTGACTGAAGTAGTCTGCAATGCCTTTTATGTTCTTTGATTTGTGTTTGGGCATCGCTGCATTTGCTGGTCCCTATGTACTTAAAAACTCTAAAATCAGGACATTAAATAAAGAGTAAAATTCAAAAGGCATGGGAATTCCAGACAAGAATAAATCAGGGCCAGCTAACACCTCTCAACAAAGAATTCCCCAAGGCAGCAACCAACCAGGCTTTGATACTGATGGGCCATTCAATGCTAACCAAGGTGGCCAACTGTCTCAAACAAACAAGAGTTCTATCTCCTACCTTGGATATTCCAGATATATAAACCTCACTTTCCTAGTTTCCAACAGACCCCTCAACCTCTAAGGATGCCTGCCATAGATGTGGGTGAAACGTCAGGAGAGAATGCTTCTGGAACATAGAAAAACAGTTCGGGAAAACTCACAGAAACCCAGAAAGCCCACTGGCTGTTAGGAATGGTGGGAGTTGAAGTCCAAAACACTTGGAGGGTTGGAGTTTGCCCATGCCTGATGTAGATGCACCCCCAAGAAGATGGTTTGAGGGGGGGGTGCCTTGGAGAGCCCCCCCCCCTTCCTCAATCCTCCTTTTAAAATTCAGGTTCAGAGCCTGGGCTACTGGATCCTAGGCGATGGCGAGAGGGGAGGCAGCGATGCGCTCTGCTCATGCGCAGAGGCATGGGCCGCTCTTGAGTTCTTCATGGCCATGCTGTGCCCGGCATTCAAACCTGGGTTCCGGGGCCGAGCCCCCGCCCCTCCTCGCCTTAAGCCCTGCAACACGCAGCTGCCGGCGCGTCACCTCATGTTGCCTCTCCCCGCCTGCCATTGATTCGCCCAGGAGGGCGTGGGGTGGCCCTGGCTGGGAAGACAAAAGTCTCGCCGCCCGGCTCCATTCATGGCGGGAGGAGGGGGAGGGAGAGAGAGAGAGAGAGAGAGAGAGGCCCCCGCCTCGCTCCCCCGCCCCTCCCCTCCCCTCTTTCCGGATCACGCCATCAAGTGGGAAAAGCCACCGGCGGTGGTCCTGCTCACCTGATGCTAAACTCCACTGACCCCAATAGATACCAAAGAGGGTGGCATTGCAAAGCAAAGGCCATGCCATGATTCAAACTGGGGAGGAAATGGCTGGGGAAGGAAGGAGGGAGGGAAGGGGGGGGGGGAGAGGGAGGAAGCCGCCATACGTTGAAGGGCACCTGACGATTCTAGACTATATAAGGCGGAGCCAAACAACCTTGTGCCATCCGTTGCTAGCAAGCGAAAATAAATACAGGGCGGAGAAGGAGAGCCCTGTCTATATGTTTATGTAGGTGTGTGTATACATGCATAGACATGTATATGTGTGTATATATATAGAGAGGGGGGGGGAACCATGTATTAGCTATATATATATGGATATAGATAGTTAGACAAACAGATTGATAGACACCAACACACACACACATACACCCTGTATATCTATATACATGGAGATACACACACATACAGGAGTCCCCTCTCCATAGATATAAATATAGATAGATATAATATAAATATAGATATTTCGATATAGATAGATAGATCGATATAATACACTCACACATATATATATACACAGTCTACACACACATATACCCTGTATATATATACATGGAGACACATACAGAAGTCCCCATCTCCATAGATATAAATAGAGATAGATGATAGATAGATAGATAGATAGATAGATAGATAGATAGATAGATAGAATAAACACAGGGATATATATATACACATACACCCTGTATATCTATATACATGGAGACACTGACACACACACACATATACAGGAGTCCCCCTCTCCATAGATATATAGATAGACAGACAGACAGATAGATAGATAAATAGATAGAATATATATATACACACACACACACACACATATATACAGGAGTCCCCCTCCCCATAGATATAAATATAGATAGATGATAGATAGATAGATAGATAGAATATAAATATATATAAATATAAACACAAACACACACAAACATATACACACACATATACAGGAGTCCTCCTCTCCCCATAGATATAAATATAGATAGAAATGTAAGATATATATATTAATACACATAGCGCTCTCTCTCTCTCTCTCTATATATATATATATATACACACACACACACACATGCACAAACACACAAATACATCATACACCTTGTATATCTATATAGATGGAGATACACACACATACAGGAGTTCCCCTCTCCATAGATATAAAGATAGACAGATAGATAGAAGGATCTCCCCTCTCCATAGGTATATATAGATATACTGGGCATCCCCACCTGTCTCACTCTCTATATATAGACAGGTATCTTCTTCATATATAATCATAATCCACAAGTATAAGATATTGGGATCTTTCATCCTGTTAGACGTATGTATGTGTGTGTATGTATGCATGTATGTGTGTGTGTGTTTGTGTATTGATATACAGGATGTATGTATATGTGTGTATATATATGTGTGTGTGTATCTCTATCTATATATATCCATACACACACACACACACCCTGAATAGGATGAAAGATTCCAATATCTTATATTTCTGGAATATTATTTTTGCATCTCTTACAAATGTAATGAAATATTACAATGACTTTCTGGATAATAATAATAATAATAATAATAATAATAATAATAATAATATGTATGCAGAACTAACAAGATGAAAATTTTGGAATTATTTTTAAAAAATGAAAAAAAGAAATGCTTACTCTCCTAACAGTGAAGCTTACGGAGTGCCCCAGGAGGGCTCAAATATACTCCCAAGAAGACCTCAAAGGGCACATCTACAATGTAAAAGGGATGCAGTTTGACATCACTTTAGTGCCCCAGGAGGACTCAAAGATACCCCCAAGAAGACCATAGAAGGAATGCAGTTTGACAACAATTTAGTGCCCCAGGAGGGCTCAAATATACTCCCAAGAAGACCTCAAAAGGTGCATCTACACTGTAAAAGGGATTCAGATTGACAACACTTTAGTGCCCCAGGAGGGCTCAAAGACACCTTCAAAAAGACCTCAAAGGGTACATCTGCACTGTAGAAGGAATGCAGTTTGACACCACTTTGGTGCTCCAGGAGGACTCAAATATACCCCCAAGAAGACCTCAAAAGATGCATCTATACTGTAGACGGGATGTAGTTTGACACCACTTTAGTGAACCAGGAGGGCTCAGATACCCCCAAGAAGACCTCAAAGGGTACATCTACACTATAGATGGAATCCAGTTTGACAACACTGTAAATTGCCCTGTCTCAATGCTATGGAGCCCTGGGAGTTGTAGTTTCACACAGTCTTTCACCTTCCCTGTCTTACCAAACTACAACAGTCAGGATCCCACTGGGCCTTGGCAGTTCAAGAGGTGTCAAAACCCATTCATTCTACACCCAAGGAGAAGGCCAAAGACCTTTCAAAACTACAATTCCCATGCTCACATAGTATGGTGGCTTTGGCGGTATCATTGTAGTAGATCCCACAGCACTGAGCCTTGGCAGTTAAGAGGTGTCAAAGCCCATTCATTCTACACCCAAAGAGATGGCCAAAGACCTTTCATAACTACAACTCCCATGCTCGCATAATATGGTGGTTTTGGCGGTATCATTGTAGTAGATCCCACAGCACTGAGCCTTGGCAGTTCAAGAGGTGTCAAAACCCATTCATTCTACACCCAAAGTCCTTTCAAAGCTACAACTCCCATGCTCGCATAGTATGGCGGTTTAAGCCGTGCCAAACCGCATCCATTCTACAGTACAGATGCCCCCAAAGATGCCGAGAAGGCTGGAGAGCAGGAGGCATCCCAGGGCTCCTGAATTGGGGGATGCCTTCCTCGGGTTCTTATATAATTTTGGACCGAAATAAACAACGGGCGCTTGGATGTGCCTCCTCCTGCTCTTCTCCTCCCCCGAACAGTGGCGGGCTTGTTCGGCCTTCTAACACTAGGCTCATTCACATCAAGGAGGAGGGGGGAACACCACCTACCTACCCGTGATCTGCAAACCTGCGCACATACGCAACCATTGGGACGCGAAAGGAGAAGATCCCGTCTCTCCTCCTCCTTCGACACCTTATAGATCATTGTATTCTTTCCCCCTCGCATCCTCTGGGCTGCTCCTCTCCATCCTCCCCTTTCTCCCTCCCTCCCCATCTTCGGAAGCCATGCCCTGGAAAGCCAGGGAAAAAGCACCCATGCGCACACGCCCAAGGAGTCCAGCCCGAGCCCGGACCGAGCCTTCCCCATCATCATCATCATCACCACGATCTCCACCACCTGCCCCATCCCCATCTTACCAGTTCTCTTGCATCCACTGAATGGCTTCATTCTCGTTGAACTGCTTCTCGAATTCGTATTCTTGCAAAGTCAACACTGACATGTTCATTGGACCGATCTTGGAGGGGAATGCTTCGCCTGCGCCTGGGTGGAAAAGATCAGGCTCTGGGGGAGAGCGGCTTCTTGCACTGTGGATTTCCCCCCTCCTCTGCTTCGCTCTCCCGCTCTCTCTCTCTCTTTCTCTCTCTCAGCTCTCTCCTCGTTGTGGCATTGCTTTTTCCTCTCCTCTTCCTATAACCTCCTCTCGTGTCTGGAGATCTCTCCTCCTCTCGGCTTCTGCAATCCACCCTGGGCGGGAAAGGGAGGCGCTGCGGTCCTAGTGCCCCTCCTATCACATTGGCCTCTCCTAGAGTGCACCTACACCACTAGGCTTCCAAAGGATTTTGGGCTTCAGAAGCCCCAGGGCCCTTCCACATAGTCCTGTATCCCAGAACTGGGTTATCTGAGGGCCCTGTCACACAGCCCTATATCCCAGAATATCTGCTTTGAACTGGGTTATCCAAGGGCCCTCCCACACAGCCCTATATCACAGAATATTAAGACAGAAAATCCCACAATATTTGCTTTGAACTGGGTTATCTGAGGGCCCTTCCACACAGCCCTGTATTCCAGAATATTAAGACAGAAAATCCCACAATATTTGCCTTGAACTGGGTTATCTGAGGGCCCTTCCTCACAGCCCTGTATCCCAGAATATCTGCTTTGAACTGGGTTATCCAAGGGCTCTTCCACACAGCCCTATATCACAGAATATTAACGCAGAAAATCCCACAATATTTGCTTTGAACTGGATTATCCGAGGGCTCTTCCAGAATATCAAGGCAGGAAATCCCACAATATCTGCTTTGAACTGGGTTATCGGAGGACCCTTCCACACAATCCTATATCCCAGAATATCAAAGCAGGAAATCCCATAATATTTGCTTTGAACTAGGTTATTTGAGGGCCCTCCCACACAGCCCTATATCCCAGAATATTAAGGTAGAAAATCTCACAATATTTGCTTTGAACTGGGTTATCTGAGGGCCCTTCCACACAGCCCTATATCTCAGAATATCAAGGCAGGAAATCCCACAATATCTGCTTTGAACTGGGTTATCTGAGGCCAGATCCAGACAGGACTTTATCTCAGAAGCATTCACATTTTAAAAAGCTGATGTTTCTGGGGCCTGTCCACACCCACCCCAAAAAGTGCGCAATTTCTGGGGTGAATGTCCAGACATTCGTTGCGTAGGAAAGCAAAGGGGGGAGTTATTTTCTATGTGCCGGGAGAGCCAGCCCAGGCTTCTAATTAAGTTTTTATTAGTTTTCTAAAGAGTCTGGGGGCTTGGGGGGTTATTTAGCCCAGTAAACTGTGGGAATACTGTCTGGACTGCAGTATTCTGCAGTCCAGACCCGGAAATAGTGGATTTATTCCTATGCCTTCCAAGAAGGCACAGAATTAATCTATTATCAAATTAATTAAATAAATAAATCTATATCCTAGAATATCAAGGTAGAAAATCCCACATTATCTGTTTTGAACTGGGTTATCTGAAGGCCCTTCCACACAATCCTATATCCCAGAATATCAAGGCAGTCAATCCCACATTATCTGCTTTGAACTGGGTTATCTGAGGGCCCTTCCAGACAACCCTATATCCCAGAATATCAAGGCAGAAAATCCAACATTATCTGCTTTGAACTGTGTTATATGAGTCCACACTCAGATGTGAGATTTCCTGCCTTGATATTCTGATATTCTTCTCCCTCACTCATGATGGACATGTTCCAATATATCTGTTGTTAGACAAGTCTAGATGTACCCCTTGGCACTGATGGTTCAAAAATAAGAAACATGTCCCTTTAAAGCAGGGGTCCTCAAACTAAGGCCCGGGGGCCAGATGCGGCCCTCCAAGTTCATCTACCTGGCCCTCGCTCAGGGTCAACCTAAGTCTGAAATGACTTGAAAGCACACAACAACAACAATCCTATCTCAAAAGCAGGCTCACACTTCTCATTGAAATATTAATAAGTTTATATTTGTTAAAATTGTTCTTTATTTTAAATATTGTATTGTTTTTAAGTGTCTTTTGCACTACAAATAAGATATGTGCATAGGAATTCATGTTTTTTTCAAATTATAATCCAGCCCTCAAACAGTTTGAGGCACTGTGACCTGGCCCTCTGTTTAAAAAGTTTGTGGACCCTTCCTTTAAAGCCTTCTTTCAGATGTAGATTGTGCAAATAAATAAAATATAATAAATGTATTTGTTGATTTTTCATTTGTATAGACACTTTTGGTACACCCTATAGAATCCATACAGTTGGAACTTGCAGCATCCCACAGGAAATCAACCCTCTCTCATACAAGGCTTCTCAGCTCACTGGCTTGAAAGTGATGCTGACAAGTGCCCCGGGAATTAAGGTGCATCTATACTGTAGAATTAATGCAATTTGCCACCACTTGAACTGACATGGCTCAGTGCTATGGAATCCTAGGAGCCCTCTCTGCTTCAGTCCGAATGAGTGCTGTAGAAATGTTAAAATGCATAAGATGAGTGATAGAATTGCTTATGTCTTTGATAGCTTATGAAATAAACAAAATATGACTAACCAATAGTATTGGACATTAGTTATTTAAAAAACCAGTTACTTTTATAGTTTCAAAACAACGTGTAATCATTTACCACTATAATTTAATATGTTTAAAGTACAGTATAACTTTCGTATCCACGAGGAAATACTTTCCTAGACTTTGCATAAATATATAAAACTGTATATAATAGTAAATACTATTCAAATAAAGACTTTGGACCCAATAACACCATAGCGGGCCCTTCGACACAGCCCTATATCCCAGAATATTAAGGCAGAAAATCCCGCAGAATCTGAGTGTGGACTCAGATAACTCAGTTCAAAGCAGATATTGTGGGATTTTCTACCTTGATATTCTGTGACATAGGGCTGTGTGGAAGGACACAGTGTCATGCTGGAGGATCTAGAACCATGATGGTGAACCTATGACATGCGTGTCAGCACTGACACACATGGCTATTTTTGATGACACGCAGCCACATGCGGCCGCATACAGAGAAGTACACCTTATAAGAGCCAATCTAATTCCATCCTTAAATTTGTAAAAGGCTCTACAAATTTAACATCTGCATGTTTGAGCATTGATGACTCCATAGCTCAGCATGGAAGATACATTTTTTCTTATTTAAACTATAAATATTGCAAAATTACGTTTATTTTTTCTCAAAGTTGACATCCCACCCAAGTTATGGTCAGGTTTTTGGCAAATTTTGACATACCAAGCTCAAAAGGTTGCCCATCACTGATCTAGAAAGCGTATGTTTTGTTGGATGTGGATAAACAAAACCACAACTACTAGCCCTGTAGATACAGAGGTCATACAGAGGGCCGGAGGTTTAGCACAGCTGGTAAATCATCAGCAATTATAAGATCTATCAACCAAAAGGTTGCAAGTTCAAAGCCCCGGTTGGCGTGAGCTGCCAACTGTCAGCCTAGCTCATTGTTTACCTAAGCAATTCAAAAACAGCTTTAGCTGTGATTAGAGAAATTAGGTACCGCTAAAAACGGGGGAGGTGTTTTATGATGCCATAAAGAAAGAAGATCAGAAAATGCTGGGTGACCAAAAGGAAGGAGGAAGTCCTGACTGCTCTTCTTCATAGAGGATAGAGCAACAGCACCCCCTGGACTGGAGCCCAACCTTCCATGGCACCAAAAACAGCTGAAACAAACCACCTCCTTCTGTTCTGTTCTGTCTGTCTGTGTATTGTCTATACAAAGCAGCATTGAATGTTTGTCGTGTATATGTACTGTGATCCGCCCTGAGTCCCTTTCGGGGTGAGGAGGTTGGAATATAAATAAAGTGTTATTATTATTATTATTATTATTATTATTATTATTATTATTATTCTGACACAAATACACAGTATGTCACAGCAAACGAGATCTATATGCTGGATTTCTTATCATAAAATCACAAGTCGAACACTTCCCAAGCATCTAGGACTGTGTGATGTATTTTCGAATGATTTTGAGTCATCAGCTGATTTTTCAATTCTGGGCTTAATTGCATTGGTTCTGATGGTTTGCTCCTGGGCTGCAAGAATCAGGCCTTCTGTCTTCTTCTTCAGGGTTCCATTCATGAGTCGTAACCAGGTCTTCTCCTTATCAACTTTTCCTTCAATTTTGTCAAGGAACTGCCCATGCAATGCTTTGGTGTGTCAGCTGTCAGCTCTGGTTTGGAGTGCAGTTTTCTTGTATTGGTTCTTTGTCTGCTGTGCTTTGAGAAGTTTCTGATTATTGACTTCAATTAAAGCAATTAAAGCAATTTAATTGAAGTCAGTAATTTAATTTAATTCTTCAATTTAATTTAATTTAATTTAATTTAAAATAATTTAATTTAATTCTTCAATTAAAGAAGTTTCTGATTATTGACTTCAATTAAAGCAGGTTCTTGGCTTTCCTTGACATATTCTGCCAGGGCGTGCTTTTCTGTCTGTCTGTGTATTGTCTATACAAAGTGGCACTGAATGTTTGTCATGTATATGTACTGTGATCTGCCCTGAGTCCCCTTCGGGGTGAGAAGGGCGGAATATAAATAAAGTGTTGTTGTTATTATTGTTGTTGTTGTTATTATTTATACTGTTTTTCAAAAGTATATATATTAGTTTTGTGAATGTTGGCTTGCATACAACTCACCCTCGTCATCACTTTAAAACACACAAAATGCAGCATAAGCAAGACCTTCATCATGTGCTAATATTCCATCAGCATTTTACAAGACCATGGCCTCAGGGCCCTTCTATACAGCCATATAACCCAGAGGCAGAAAATCCCACAATATCTGCTTTGAACTGGGTTATCTGAGTCCACACTGCCATATATTTCCAGTTCAATGTGTGATTTTATTCAGCTGTGTGGAAGGGGCTTCCATTGAAAAGTAACTTGAATCTGTGTAAGAAGTAAGTCTTTTTGAAGTCTGTAACATAAATTGTGCTATAAACCATGCTTACTGACAAGCATTAAGGAGAGGATGCTCACAGCTAGAGATTGATAGAGGTGAAGTAAAGTAAAGGTTTCCCCTGACATTACGTCTGGCCGTGTCCGACTCTGGAGGACATCTCCATCTCTAAGCCGAAGAGCTGGTGTTGTCCATAGACACCTCCAAGATCATGTGGCCAGCATGACTGCGTGGAGCAACATTTCCTTTCCACAGACGCAGTGACTATTGATATACTCACTATTGCATGTTATCAAACTGCTAGGTTGGCAGAAGCTGGGCCTAGCAGCGGGAGCTCACTCCGCTCCCTGGATTCGAACTGCCAATCTTTTGGCCAGCAATGTCAGCAGCTCAGCGGTTTAATCCACTGTGCCACCAGGAGGCCTAGAGGTGAAGTCAGGATGCCAAAGTCCAAAACCTGATAAAGGTACCACGTCCTGTCTGATCTTGGAAGTTAAGCAGGGTCAGCCCTGGTTGGATCGGACGCAAGAAATACCAGAACTAGGATTCCAGCAGACCAGGGTTCAAATCCTTGTTCCAGCATGGAAATCTTATGGGTGACCTTGGGCAAGATGTGGATCAATGAAACTGTGGCTACTAGCTCCATGGATATGCAGTTCATACTGTAACCATTTATTGTGTTGTTTGTCAAAAGTAACAAAAGACTTCAGAAAGGAAGGTAATGGTAAACTTCCTCTGAATAAATCTTGCCAAGAAGACCTAATTAAAAATTGACTTCAAGTCATATGACAACAAAGACAAATCCAAAAATACTACAGAATCACTGTCTTTTTAAAGATGGGGTGATAAGGTAGGTAATGGCTAATGTCATCAGGAGTGGTAGAAAGAAAGAATTGTTAATGGAGATGAAAGCAAAGTCAACAGTAAGCAGAATGCAAACTCCTGCCCTTTTTGTAGTAGTCATCTGTGTCCCACCAGTGTGGTCAATGCACTGGGCAAATGGGAGAGGGCCTTCTCCGTCATGGCACCTCTATTGTGGATGCTTGCCTCCTGTAGGGTTAGTTGGTGTCAATTCTGGTTTCACCTAGTCACCAAAACCAAAAAAACAAAAACAAAAACAAAACATGGTTGTTTGTTAAAAACCTTTGGGATTGATTTACTTCAAAATACTTTTCATGTGGTTTCAAATTGCCTAAACCTGTTGATGTTGATGTACTTGCACACTGTCCTGAGATCTTCTGTGGCAAAGGGTGGGGAGGAAATGTTTTAGCAAATACATTTTAAAAATTGCAATCATGTTACAGTACATTTCCCTAAAGTTTCATGACTGAGCTGAAGAATCTTGGTTCAATTCATTTCTGCATGATCATATAAAATTCTTGCTAGGGGAAAAGTGTGGTCTCTACCACATTTTCTAGGCTACCTTTAAAAGGTAAATGTTTTCCCCTGACATTAAGTCCAGTTGTGTCCAACTCTGGGGGTTGGTGCTCATCTCCATTTCTAAGCTGAAGAGGTGGCGTTGTCCATAAACACCTCCAAGTTCATGTGGTCGGCATGACTGAATGGAGTGCCATAACCTTCCCACAGGAGTGGTACCTATTGATCTGCTCACATTTGCATGTTCTCGAACTGCTAGGTTGGCAGAAGCCGGGGCTAACAGTAGGAGCTCACCCCACTCCCCGCATTTGAACCAGCGACCTTTCGGTCAGCAAGTCAGCACCTCAGCTGTTTAACCACTGTGTCACCAGGGGCTCCAGGCTACCTTTATAGAGTGGGAAATGGTCAACTTAGGGATAATGTGCTGGTATGGAGATAATATTTTTCTTTTCTTCAAAGAGTTTTTGAAAGTGACTTTTAAAGTACTGGATGTAATGACATGTTTATAGCTAGGTACTATTGCTACCCGTTTATGGTGCTCGCATCTGTGGATGGCTACATTTTTAAAATAGAGAATATGTCTATGTGGATTACATAGGGTGTCTTATAAACTACTCAAAATATACTTTATACCTCATACATATGCATTTTCTGGCTCTTGGTGTTTGTGGATTGAGAATTCAATCTACACTCTGTAGACATGGATCATTTTAGCCCATAAAATACAGTGGAATGACAATAGGCAGAGAAGTCATTCAAAGCAAATTTTATGTGAGTGAGGGTTAAATGCGGCCCATTTATGTCAACCCTCTAATTCTTTCTTTCCCTATCAATCTTTGACACTGTTCTAATACAAGTATAATTTATTTAAAATACTGGTGTATCTCATTTGTCAAGCTATATGACAAAACTGAATTTAAAGAATGCAGTCTCATGCCAAAAGGATTTTGTTTGGGTTGCTATGAGTTTTTCAGGCTGTATGGCCATGTTCTAGAAGCACTCTCTCCTGATATTTCACCCAAATCTATGGCAGGCATCCTTAGAGGTTAAAGACTCTTTTGGAAACTAGGCAAGTTAGGCTTGCCTAGAATGTCCAGGGTGGGAGAAAGAACTCTTGTCTGCTTGAATGTTGCAACTGGCCACCTTGATTAGCATTGAATGGCCTTGTAGCTTCAAAGTCTGGCTTTTTGCTGCCTCAGGAAATCCTTTGTTGGGAGGTGTTAACTAGCCTTGATTGATTCTTGTCTGGAATTCCCCTGCTTTTTGAGTGTTGCTATTTATTTACTGTCCTGATTTTAGATATTTTAAAATACTGGTAGCCAGATTTTATTCGTTTTCATGTTTTTCTCCTTTCTATTGAAATTGTCCACATGCTTGTGGATCTCAAAGGCTTCTCTGTGTAGTCTGACAGAGTAGTTGTTAGAGTGATCCAATATTTCTGTGTTTTCAAATACTATTCTGTGTCCAGGTTGGTTCATCAGGTGCTCTGCTATGAGTGACTTCTCAGGTTGAAATAGTCTGCCGTGCCTTTCATGATTTTGTTTGTATTGTTTCCATTTTCTTTTCAGCCCACAGAATGCCACACCATAATTCTGAAAGACTTACCTCCAGTTTTTCAAAGGGAGAGGAGGTGAGGAATTGACCTAACCCAGAGTTCTTGAATGATAATTTTCAAGAAGTAGGCATGGGTTGGCGGTTCGAATCTGGAGATTGGGGTGAGCTCCCACTGTTAGCCCCAGCTTCTGTCAACCTAGCAGTTCAAAAACATGTGAATGTGAGTAGATCAATAGGTACTGCTCCAGTCAGAAGGTAATGACACTCCATGCAGTCATGTCGGCCACATGACTTTGGAGGTGTCTATGGCTTAGAAATTGAGATGAGCACCACCCTTCAGAGTCAGACATGACTAGACTTAATGTCAAGGGAAAACCTTTGCCTAGGCATGGGTGACTATGCCTAACCACACACACCTTTTAAGTAGGCAACCCATGGTTTACCGGGGTTCAGCGATGACTGGATACCCATCCACTCCATCACACGCTAGTTCTCTCCTTTCCATATAAAAAAAATAATTTGGTTTTGTCTTATCATATGACCCATGGGTGACTCCTCCCAATCTGTTCAATGTTCATCTACATCACCATTAACCCCCTATTTTTAAAAAAATACATTTTTGGGCAACTTCATTCTCTCATCCCAATAGAGAAATTTTAAAGTGTTTTTGTTCATACTGAGCTATGCAATTTCAAAATTTTAAAAATGAATAAAAAGGAAACAATTAAAGGAAAGCATAAAACATTTCTGTCTTTACTTATTGTCATTTTTTACTGCCGGCAAAGGATAATCTATTAGGAGGAAAAGACTGCCCCAAAATATGCCAAATGACAAGTCACTGAAACAGATGGTGACCTGCAGAAGACCTGCACACAAAAAAATATCACACATACACAAACAAACAAACAAACACATGCAGGGGAATTAAAGATGTGTGAAGTTGATTCCTACCTGTTTTACAAAAGGGACTGGTTTGCATATCCTTCACCTAGAAATACCTATGGGTTACCAACAAAATGGGCCGTGAGTCATGTGATAATACCTATAGGCACAACTAGCCAAAGGGCATCAGGAATGTAGTATATGACTATGTGATAAGGTCCTTCAGTTACCATATTGTTGGTATGTGTGTTTTAAGTTGTTTTCAACCTGTGGCTATCCTAAGGCAAACTGATCACAGGATTTTTTTTAGCAAGATTTTTTCTGAGATGGTTTCCCCATTGCCTTTGAGGAATCTGAATGGGTAGGAGCACTCTTGTGCCATTACAGATATGTTACCTCCCCAGCAGGATGTACCTTCTTATTTGATCAAAAGATATGTTAATCCAATCAGTTAATTGATTAACATTGCAACCCTACATGTGAATATTCAGAAGTAAGTCCCACAAAGCTCAAGAGGATTTATGCCCAGATTATTCTACTGTGATGAAATAAAACCACATCATTCACAAAGTATCATTTGGCTGATTTCCCAAGTAACTTCAGTTTTGTTTGTTTTGGAGATTTGGGATTTGAAATGACAATCAACCTCTCCTGAAAAGGTTAGCCTTAATCTGAATCCTAGGTTAGCCTGAGGGTTTTCAAACAATGATTTTAATGTGCAAAACTTAGTAAAAAAATACTTAAATATTTCCTAATAACTCTAAATATAATTTAAGTGTACATGCCTACATACCTGGAAAGATATCTCACTGAGCTCTAAGCAGATGGGCATAGGAGTCATATGTGAAATACTTGGCATAACATTTTGATCCCAGTTTAACTGCCTTGCCTATGTCCTACAAAAACTTGGGCTGCTTCTACATAGTCATATAATCCAGATTAGAAAGTGGATTAAAGAAATCCATTTCCACTCTAGAAACTCCACACACATCCAGAGAACCATGACAAAGTTCCCGCAGTATCCACAAAGCTTGTGAATTGATCCAACCAGAATTCTAGAAGCATTCTCTCCTGACGTTTTACCTGCATCTAGGGCAGGCATCCTCAGAGGTTGCCTTGTTTTTGAGGTCTCAACCGCTGAGGATGCCTGCTATAGATGACCTCACAACTTCTGAGGATGCCTACCATCGATGCAGGTGAAACATTAGGAGGGAATGCTTCTGGAACATGGTCATATAGCTCGGAAAACACACAAAAATCCAGTGATTCCGGCCTTGAAAGCCTTCAACAATACACAGAATCATGTCAGCTGAACTGGAATCAAACTGCTATAATCATACAGTAGGAATACAGCCTTTTGCCAGATTTACTCCATTTACCTGAACACACAAAATCACAAAATAATTTAATTGGTTATTTTACTTTATTATTTCTCCTGTCCGACATTCCCCTAACATTCTTCCTTGGCAAATTGTGTCTTGATTGAGAAACATTAAAGTTGACATAGACCTCAAGATTTTGGAAAACCGATTCCTTCTTTCCTGGAAGTCCTTTGATGAACCTATCATTGGGGTTTCCTGGCAAGATTTGTTCAGAAAGGGCTTTTCCATTCCCTTCCTCTGAAGCTGAGAGAGTGACTTGCTCAAGGTCATCCAATGGGATTCTGCGGCTGTGAGGGGATTTCTACCTTAGAGAATGAATCCACTTTAAATCCGGTTTCTGCCTCCTGCAGAATTCTGGGGCTTGTAGTTTAGTGAGGCTGTAGTTAAGGTTCCTCCCTAAACTACAAACCCCAGAATTCTGCAGGACGCAACAGTTGTACTTAAAGTAGATTCATTCTCTAGTGTGATGAGGTCCGGTCTGGTATAGCTGTAGTCCAACATTCAAACCACTACACCACACTAGCTCATGGGAAGGTTGAGGTAGAAGTGGGGAAGCAAACTATGAAGCTGAAGAAAATATGCATTTTAAAAACTGACACTACCCAGTTGAGTAAAATGCGACTTGGGGCCAAATATAAATGTTTGTTAGTTGAAGGTACACCCAGGAAGAGTACATCACAACAATATTATAATCACTCCACAGGCTGCCAATTAATTTCCAGGCAAAGTTCAAAGTGTTGTTCATGATCTTTCAAACCCTACACAGTCTGAGTTCATGTTACCTGCAGGATCACTCCTGCCCTGTATATTCAGATCTTTTGGGGGACATTTATTTCAACCAGCCAAAACTAGATTGGAAACTCTTACCTGGAGGACCTTTTTCATTGGCTGCCCCTAGACTGTGGAATGACCTACCATAAGAACTTTGACAGCTAAAGGTGTTGTCTGAATCTTAAGAAGCATTAAAGGCCTGTCTCTTCTGGCAGACCTACCCAGTCAATGGTAAACTATGAAATATTAAAGTTTGTGTATGGATTCTTTTCATGTGTAATTATTTCCATTTTCATCTTATGATTACATTTTTTTAATCTGTATGTTTTGAACGGTTGTATGTGTCATTGTTATATATTGTATTTTAATCACTGTTGTATTTTACATAGTGCACCTGTGTTGTAATTTCTGTCTCATGGGTGCGCCTCTTTGGTAAGCGGTGATGGGGGGGGGGCAGGTAAGATAATTTATTCGAATACTTAATTCTTAGTTGGATGTGTTGGTTATATCAGGAGAGCCCTAAGCTGGTATTTGGATTGATATTACTCTATGAGTTGATTGTAATATCATCAGATATTTGACATTATAGTTATGGTCACGACTAGGCGTGTTGAGCTTGCTCACGTGGTGTTGACTAATGAAGCTAGCTAAACTTATACAAAAAGTCATTCTGACTTAGCATGAGTGTATTCTCAGGCCCGCGTGTCTTCCCTACACAGCTGAATATATAATCCCCACATTATCTTGCGCTATGAAATAGGATACTTACTATGCGAGGTTCTCCTTTTTCTCTCACAGGTCTACCGTGCTCATTTGTATCTTCCCTCCTTGACAATCTACAGATAGCAAGGCTTTTAAAAACAGGTAAAACTCGCGGCTTACATTACTATCTACCTTGAGTGTGGTTACTCGTGTGTCGGGGAGCCGTTGGGCCTGGGTTCGGTGGTAGATTGTATTTTCGGGTACCTTATAGGGTGCATTCTGGGATTATTGTCTGGGTAGGGGGTGTAGTTGTGCTAGGGCGCAGTTTAGGTGAGCCGGCTAGTAATTTTGCAGCAGTACACGCCGCTACAGTATTTATGGGCGCTACCCCTCCCCCCCCCCCTCGCAATATGAATTAACTAATCACATGATATTACTTAGTCTTTCTGGGGGGGTTCGTGCTTAGGTAGTCTGTTGCATTATGTGATGTGATCGTTTCGTGTAAAGTCGACATAGTCTCCCTTATTTGTTTTGTGAAAGTTAGCAACAGTCAGAACTGACCACGGAACAACAGACTGGTTCAAGATTGGGAAAGGCGTACGGCAAGGCTGCATCCTCTCACCCAACCTTTTTAACTTGTATGCAGAACACATCATGCGATGTGCGGGGCTTGATGAATGCAAGGCTGGGGTGAAAATTGCTGGAAGAAACATTAACAACCTCAGATATGCAGATGACACCACCCTGATGGCCGAAAGCGAGGAGGAGCTGAGGAGCCTTCTAATCAAGGTGAAAGAAGAAAGCGCAAAAGCCGGGTTGCAGCTAAACGTCAAAAAAACCAAGATTATGGCAACAAGAATGATTGACAACTGGAAAATAGAGGGAGAAACCGTGGAGGCCGTGACAGACTTTGTATTTCTAGGGGCAAAGATTACTGCAGATGCAGACTGTAGCCAGGAAATCAGAAGACGCTTACTTCTTGGGAGGAGAGCAATGTCCAGTCTCGATAAAATAGTGAAGAGTAGAGACATCAGACTGACAACAAAGATCCGCCTAGTCAAAGCCATGGTATTCCCGTAGTCACCTACGGATGTGAGAGCTGGACCTTAGGGAAGGCTGAGCGAAGGAAGATCGATGCTTTTGAACTGTGGTGTTGGAGGAAAGTTCTGAGAGTGCCTTGGACTGCGAGAAGATCCAACCAGTCCATCCTCCAGGAAATAAAGCCCGACGGCTCACTGGAGGGAAAGATACTAGAGACAAAGTTGAAGTACTTTGGCCACATCATGAGGAGACAGGAAAGCCTAGAGAAGACAATTATGCTGGGGAAAGTGGAAGGCAAAAGGAAGATGGGCCGACCAAGGGCAAGATGGATGGATGGCATCCTTGAAGTGACTGGACTGACCTTGAGGGAGCTGGGGGTGGTAACGGCCGACAGGGAGCTCTGGCGTGGGCTGGTCCATGAGGTCACGAAGAGTCGGAGACGACTGAACGAATGAACAACAACAACAACATGTTTTGAACGGTTGTATGTGTCATTGTTATATATTGTATTTTAATCACTGTTGTATTCTGCTTCATGCCTTGAGGAGAGGCAAGTAAGAAATATTGAATACTTAATTCTTGTTGATGTTGGTTAAAGGAGAGCCACTGAATTGATTGGATATACCATATGTTGAATCACAATTGAATAGTTAGTTCAATGGGTTTACTCAGATGAAACTAACAAAAAGGATTCCAATGAGTGCTTCTCAGGCCCCTTCCACACAGCTGAATAAAATCCCACATTATCTGCCTTGAAATGGAATATATGGGCCCTTCCACACAGCCCTATATCCCATAATATCAAGGCAGAAAATCCCACATTATCTGAGTGTGGACTCAGATAACCCAGTTCAAAGCAGATATTGTGGGATTTTCTGCCTTGGTATTCTGGATTATATGGCTGTGCGCAGAGGTGGCCCTAGGTAATTTTCAACGGTAACCCAACAGTATTTTGGCGCCCCCCCCCCCAAAAAAAAAAACAATCACTGATATATATTTTCTGTTCGTCGTGGGAGTTCTGTGTGCCATATTTGGTTCAATTCCATCATTGGTGGAGTTCAGAATGCTCTTTGATTTTAGGTGAACTATACATCCCAGTAACTACACCTCAAGGTTTATTTCCCCCCAAGAGAACCCCTGGGCAAAATCAACTATACTGCAAGTGCTTACTTTGCGTAATGGGTTGAGCCGCCCCTGGCCGTGTGGAAGGGCCCTCAGACAACCTCAGGAAAATGCCAAAGGACCAGTTTTGGAGAGATCCCAATTTTATGGCAGTACAAATTTGAGACAACAGGACTGGTTTTGTACTGAGTTGGGATTTATATGGCCACATTATTCATTGTAGTAAAGTAGATTAATAAATGACTTTTTTGCTACATAGTAGGTGGCTAGCATGCTTTTATTTGAACAATGGAGTAATGCATCTACTACACTGTTAAATGATAGAGTTTGATGCTTTTTAACTGTCAGGGATCAATGCTATGAAATCTTGGGATGCTTAGTTTAGTCTTCACAGAAGAGCCGAAAGATTTTGCAAAACTACAACACCCAGGATTCCAAAATATTGCAACACGCAAGTTAAAGTTGTGTCAAACTGCATTAGTTTAACAGTGTGGATGCACTCTGGAAACCATGGTTTGAATCCCTGACTCAGCCATGAAAGTCATTGGATGACCTTGAGCAGGCCACACTGTCTAGGCCTTAGAGCAGAGGTCCTCAAACTTTTTTTTAACATAGGGCCAGGTCACAGTCCCTCAAACTGTTGGAGGGCCAGATTATAATTTGAAAACAGCATGAATAAATTCCTATGCACATTGCGCAAATAACACTTAAAAACAATACAATAATTAAAATGAAGAACAATTTTAACAAATATAAACTTATTAGTATTTCAGTGGGAAGTGTGGGCCTGCTTTTGGCTGATGAGATAGAGTTGTTGTTGTTGTTGTTGTTGTTGTTGTGTGCTTTCAAGTCATTTCAGACATGTTGACCCTGAGCGACGACCGGGTAAATGACCTTGGAGGGCCATATCTGGCCCTCGGGCCTTAGGTTTGAAGACCGCTGCCTTAGAGGAAGGTGATGGCAAACATGCCAAGTAAACCCTGTGATACGTTTGGCCTTAGTCACCATAGATCAGAAATATCTTAAAATCAACTGAAGTTCATAAGAGTTATAGATTTCTGTAGAAATGCTGCCACTGCTAACAGGGAGTGCATCTAGTCCAGTGGTTCTCAACCTGTGGGTCCCCAGGTGTTTTGGCCTATAACTCCCAGAAATCCCAGCCAGTTTACCAACTGTTAGGATTTCTGGGAGTTGAAGGCCAAAAACATCTGGGGACCCCAGGTTGAGAACCACTGATCTAGTCCAAAACATCTGGAGGGCCTGATCTATACTGTAAAAGTAATGCAGTTTAACACCACATTAATTTCCTTGGCTCAATGCTACGGAATCATGGGAGCTGTACTTTTACAAGGTCTGTCAGAGTACTTGAGTTTCACCAAACTACAAATCCCATGATTCCAAAGCACTGAACCATGACGCCTCAAGTGGTACCAAACTGTAGTGATTCTAGTGTAGACCAGGCATGGGCAAACTTGGGCCCTCCAGGTGTTTTGGACTCCAACTCCCACAATTCCTTGCAGCCCCAGGCCCTTTCTTCCCCCCCCCCTCAGTAACAGCTGAGGGGGGAAAAGAAAGGGCCCGAGGCTACTAGGAATTGTGGGAGTTGGAGTCTAATACACCTGGAGGGCCCAAGTTTGCCCATGCCTGGTGTAGTCGCACCCAGGATCTCAGCAAAGATCAAAGCTTGTGTTTCTCTTGACTATTGTTTTTAAAGCGCAGTGGAATTTATGCTGCCCAAGAACTGCGGGAGTTTCCCCCTCTTCCTCCTTTCTGAAGGAAGAGAAACCTGTCTTGCTGGAAACTGGCGAGCTTTCAGACCCCAACATGCCCTCGTGGTCTGCAGTCAGTGAAGCCGGCAGGTTTCCCAGCTGAATGCCCCCAATGGGCTGTACCACTGAGGTCTGGAAAGGGGAGAGCTTGGAAGAGGGGAAAGTGGCTTTTAAATGGGGACTACCTACACGTTGTGGCACTTGCTGGATTCAAACGTTTGCAACTTGATTCATGATGATTTCTAAAAAATGAGATGCTATACTACTGGAACAAAGGGCATTCTTAGAGATCAGCTCTGGTAAACCGATTGTGGCAGTCAAGAGAGGCAGCTCCCTCTGTGTTGTGGTCTGGCTTGCAAGGATGCCAATCAATGTCTAGGTAGGTAAAGGTAGTCCCCTGACATTAAGTCCAGTCATGTCTGACTCTGGGGTGTGGTGCTCATCTCCATTTCTAAGCCGAAGAGCCAGCGTTGTCCGTAGACACCTCCAAGGTCATGTGGCCGGCATGACTGCATGGAGCGCCGTTACCTTCCCGCCGGAGCGGTACCTATTGATCTACTCACATTTGCATGTTTTCGAACTGCTAGGTTGGCAGAAGCTAGGGCTGACAGCGGAAGCTCACGCCGCTCCCCGGGATCGAACCTGCGACCTTTCGATCAACAAGCTCAGCAGCTCAGTGCTTTTACCCACTGCGCCACCGGGGGCTCCACAATGTCTAGAGTGTTCTGCAAAACGGAGGTATGAATGAAGTGACGTCACACGCCGCAGGGGGGGGGGAAGGAGGGGAGGGGGCAGAGCATGGAGCCTGGGCGTGGAAATGGCTTGCGGGAAGGAGGGGAGCTTAGCTCTTCATCCTGGTTGGTGAATCACCGGATCTGCAACAATAGCTGTAGAATCCAAAGACTCAGGCCCCTTCCTCACAGCCCTACATCCCAGAAAACCAAGGCAGAAAATCTGCTTTGAACTAGGTTATCTGAGTCCACACTCAGTCCTCAGATAGAATGATATTTTCTGCCTTGATATTCTGGGATATAGGGCTGTATGGAAGGGCCTTTAGGTGCAACTACACCAGTGTTTCTCAACCTTCATAATACTGTGACCCCTTAATACAGTTCCTCATGTTGTGATGACCCCCAACCATAAAATGATTTTGGTTGCTACTTCACAATTGTAATTTTGTTACTGTTATGAATCGTTATATAAATATCTGATAGGCAGGATGTCTTTTCATTCACTGGGCCAGATTTGGCACAAATACCCAATATGCCCAAATTTGACAGGGCCTTTTCAGCAGTGGCCCCTCGGATATGGAACGCTCTTCCTGGGGAAATAATATCGGCCCCATCCCTCCTAACAGTTAGAAAGAGAGGCAAAACCTGGCTGTTTGAGCAAGCATTTGCAGACGCAGTGTAACAGACTAACTGAGATCCATGGAACAATTGGACGATGCGACGGAAAAATGATTTTAGTGATGAGACGCTGAGGATTGTTTTATTTTATTGCTTTTATATAGTTTATACTATATGTAATGTTTTTAACTGTATTTATGTTGTTTGGGGACATTGACTAGCAACTGATACACCGATTCTACAACAACTGCATTGGCTACCAATAGAACATCGGATCTCTTACAAGATCCTGATCCTGACATTTAGAGCTCAAAATGGCCAAGGACCTTTATATCTTAGGGACCTCATTCCTTTTCTCCATCAGTGGTCACCTCGATCCACCCAGGAAAATCTCCTCTACATACCGGGTCCTAGGGAGGCACACCTGGAAGCGACAAGGCGTAGAGCTTTTGCCATCTATGCTCCAATTCTGTGGAACTCATTGCCTCCATATATTAGAGCAATGTCGGAGTTGTGACCATTTGTAAAGGCGCTCAAGACTTGGCTGTTTGGTTGTGCATTTAAGTAAAGTGATCAGATCTAATTTGCCAAATAGTCACTGTTGTATGTTTTTATGTTGAATGTTTTTATATTGTCTAAATGCTATTTTAAATTGTAAGTCGCTCAGAGCACCTTGGTGGAGAGCGACTAATTAAGAAATAAAGTGAAGTGAAGTGAAGTGAACTGTAAATCGCCTTGAGTCACCTCTGGGTTAAGAGGGGCAGAATATAAATATGGTAAATACATAAATAAATAAAACTGAATATTGGTGGGGTTGGGGTGGGATTGATTTTGTCATTTGGGCATTGTAGTTACTGGGATTTATAGTTCACTTACAATCAAAGAGCATTCTGAACTCCACCAACAATGGAATTGAATCAAACTTGGCACACAAAACTCCCATGACCAACAGAAAATACTGGAACGATTTGGTAGACGTCGAGTTTTGGATTTGTATTTCACCTACATCCAGAGAGCACTGTGGACTCAAAGAATCATGGATCAGAAGCTAACTTGGCACACATACTCAGTATACCCAGATGTGAACTCTCGTGGGGTTTGGGAGTTGTAGGTGTTGGGATTTATAGTTTTTGA
This sequence comes from Anolis sagrei ordinatus, assembly GCF_025583915.1. NCBI lineage: Eukaryota > Metazoa > Chordata > Lepidosauria > Squamata > Anolidae > Anolis > Anolis sagrei. The sequence goes on along the minus strand of NW_026847549.1, from coordinate 175,147,554 downwards.
ATTCTGGGAGTTGTAGTTCACCAACACCAAAAAGGAAGAGTAGGGCAGACGGAGAGATTTTCAGACTTCTCTGCCAAAAGGTTCCTAAGACTATTAGAAATATATGTTTTCTGATGGTCTTTGATGAACCCTCTGAAACTCCCCTCATGACCCCCCAACTCTTTCACCTGTCTGGCCCACCCTTGTATCCTATTACCGTACCTCCTCCTCTGCCTCTCAGATCTCGCTCCTAAGACTGCAGTGAAGTGGTGCAGGTGCGCAGGTGCGAGATCTGAGAGGCAGAGAAGGAGGTATAGTAATAGGAAAATTACCATATTGAAATCAAATCTGATGCTTTTAAAAAATTTATTTGGTGTGTGTTGGAAGAGGGGTAGTCTTATACGGCGAGTATATTCCAAACTCTATATTTTAAAAGTTGGGGGTCATCTTATATGCCCAGTTGTCTTATATGCCAGAATATATGGTAATAATCTAGAGCTGATGTGGTCTATCTAATGAAATTTTCTGAATCAGCATCCCAAAAAACCCCAGGAACAGACCTAAAAACGAAGGCACCATGAGCTGTGTTACTATCTGTGGTCTTTGTTAATGCACATGTTAAAAATAAAGCAAAGGAGTTGGATGAGGTTGAAAAAAAAATGTAAAATGTGGAGCACGAGACCCAAGAAACCGTCCCCAATGGCTTTAATAATTATAATTATAATTATAATTATTACTTTGGGGGACTAAACAGGGTCTTACAAAGGGCTGCTTTCCCATTACAACTGATGTGTGGCAATGGGAGGTAAAAATAATAACTTTGGGGGACTCTCTTTCTCTCTTGTGCTCTCCTCCAATGGCACCAGGGAAGCTGTGAAAATGGCGCCGGCCTCCTCCCTTCATTCTCTCGCTCTCCTCTCTCCCACTCTCCTCCAACAGTGCTGAGGAAGCCGCGAAAGGGCAATGGCAACAGCCCTCTTTCCTTCTCTCCTTCTTCTCTCTCTCATTCTCCTCCAATGATGGCATGCACCCCCTGCTACAGACCTTATTTTAGGTCTTGCGGCCCACCAGTTGGGAACCACTGCTGTATATGCACTCATGGCTGTGTTGGTCTGGAATAGTCCTCTGCAATGCAATCTTGTAGCACTTATGAGACTAGGGCCCATCTACACTGCATTGTAATCCAGTTTCTGAATGCAGATTAACTTCGCTGAATTGGATTATATGGCAATCTAGACACATATAATCCAGTCCAAAGCAGTAAATCTACACTCTGAAACTGAATTGTATGGCAGTTTAGATCCAGCCTGAGTGAGAGCCAGAAGCTCTCAGATCAAATTAATGTGTAGGTTCTTGTGGGTTTTTTCGGGCTATAGGGCCATGTTCTAGAGGCATTTCTCCTGACGTTTCGCCTGCATCTATGGCAAGCATCCTCAGAGGTCGTGAGGTCTGTTGGAATTAGGACAATGGGTTTATATATCTGTGGAATGGCTGGGGTGGGGCAAGGAGCTCTTCCCTGCTGCAGTTAGGTGTGAATGTTTAGCTGATCACCTTCATTAGCATTTGAAGGCCTGCCTGAGCCTGGGAAAATCTGTTGCTGGGAGGTGTTAATCTGTGCCTGGTTTTTTCCTCTCTGTTGTTTAGCTGTTATAATTTTAGAGTTTTTTAATACTGGTAGCCAGATTTTGTTCATTTTCATGGTTTCCTCCTTTCTGTTGAAATTGTTCACATGCTTGTGGATTTCAATGGCTTCTCTGTGTAGTCTGACATGGTGGTTGTTGGTGTGGTCCAGCATTTCTGTGTTCTCAAATAATATGCTGTGTCCAGGCTGGTTCATCAGGTGCTCTGCTATGGCTGACTTCTCTGGTTGAAGTAGTCTGCAGTGCCTTTCATGTTCCTTGATGCGTGTTTGGGCGCTGCGTTTGGTGGTCCCTATGTAGACTTGTCCACAGCTGAATGGTATACGGTAGACTCCTGCAGAGGTGAGAGGATCCCTCTTGTCCTTTGCTGAACGTAGCATTTGTTGGATTTTCTTGGTGGGTTTGTAGATTGTTTGTATGTTGTGTTTCCTCATCAGCTTCCCTATGCGGTCAGTGGTTCCCTTGATGTATGGCAGGAACACTTTTCCTCTGGGTGGATCTTCATCTTGACTCTCGTGGCTTGTTCTTGGTCTTGCAGCTCTTCTGATGTCTGAGGTGGAGTATCCATTGGCCTGGAGAGCCCAGTTGAGGTGGTTCAGTTCATCTTGGAGGAGGTGGGGTTCGCAGATTCTTTTTGCACAGTCTGCCAAGGCTTTAATGGTGCTTCTTTTTTGACTTGGGTGATGGTTGGAGTTTTTATGTAGATATCTATCTGTGTGTGTGGGTTTTCTGTAGACGGTGTGACCCAATTGTTGATCTGGTTTGCGGATGACTAGGACATCTAGAAAAGGCAGAAAATGCAGATTAACTTCGCTGAATTGGATTATACGGCAATCTAGACACATATAATCCAGTCCAAAGCAGTAGATCTACACTCTGAAACTGAATTGTATGGCAGTTTAGATCCAGCCTGAGTGAGAGCCAGAAGCTCTCAGATCAAATTAATGTGTAGGTTATACTTATGTGTAGTATGTTATACTTCTTGCATTGTCCATGAATTAGTCTCAAAGGTATTACAAAATCCCTTTGCATGTTGTAATAATGTCCATGTGCCACTCATCTGTGCAACTGAACTTCTTCTTGCACTCTGCCTTTCACATGGAGTCACTGCCAAATCCCATTTATTCCTGCTAAATGAATTTCTAGATAAACTCGACTAGTGTTGTAGTCAAATATTCCTCCTGTGCAGCTGGCCAAATAGCTCTGAAAGTTCTTTCCACAGTCATTTTTATATGGTTGCCAAAGGTCTTTTCAGGGAGAGAGGAAAAACACTGTTTTGGCAGTTGTTACAATGCTGGGGAATGATGATAGCAACTGTAGTCTTCCCAAATAGTAACTTCTCTGAGTTCTGGACCAGTCTCTTTCCAAGATGACATTGATCTGCTGCAATTAGCAGGCAGTAATGGTTTCTGGCAGAGACTGCATTTTCAATATAGAAATAATGCAGTTTGATACCACTTTAACTGTCATGGCTTTGTGGAATTCTGGGATTGGTAGTTTGGTGAGCTACCAGCATTCTTTGGCAAAGAACGCTAAAGATCATGCTAAATTACAACTCCTACAATTCCCTAGCATTGAGCAAGGCAGTGATAATGGTGCCAAACCGCTTTAATTCTACTGTATAGATGTACCCTTTGTTTACAACTAACATTGCTCTTCTCTTATATATTTAGTAGTAAGAGGCAATTTTACTTTCTTATTTATAAGTGTGCAGCTTCCACCGGCTTACAGTTGCTGTCCCCAAAAACCGGATCACTTTGCTTTCAGCCCATTTATTCAGTGTGGCTTAACCGGGTGTGGATCTCACCATTCCTGTTGAACAAGTCTCATGGAGAAGAGCAGACTTTTCAAGTTGTTGCTCTGTCAGTTTTACTACCTTGGATACACTAATGACCAGGCAAGGGGGAAAATGTGCATTGTAAATGCCTGTTTCAACTAAAATTCCACAGGATTTCCAGGAAGCAAACTTGCAATAAACCACTTTGACTGTGTTTTTGTTTTTTTTAAAAAATGATCCTTGACATTTGTTTTGTTTCACCTTTCCCTCAAAAATGGGAATCTTGTTAGCAAACTTAAAAACAAAGTAGGGACAAAGAAAATAAATCTCCCACAGTTGTAAATGTCATTAGACAGTTAAACACGCCATATAATTGATATTATGCCATTTAATTTAAAGGGATTCAAAACTTAATTGAACGCAATTTAGGATTTCTTGTTTTGTGCCACAATTTCCATTGTGGGATAGTTGCCATGGAAATGGCATGAAAACATTAAGATAACACTAATTTTGGGAAATTAGAAATTTTTGTATCAGTAGGTGATCAATTAAGAGATCCTTGTCCAGGAGAAAGATGTTATATTATTTCTTTTTCTCAGTACCAGGATTCAAAGTGGTTTACTGGGGGAGGGGATTGCTGATCTTGGTGGTATTCCTGGCCCTCCATATGATGGATTCTGCATCCATGGATTCCACTGTATATGACTTGGAAATATTTCTATCACATCTAGGCCCAGAAGGAGATGAAAGGACACCTCTTAATCCCAACTGCCAGTTCCTGGGTTTGAAGGGAGCAAAGAAGAGGCCCAGGCTATAAACAGATGGAAGAGTCTTCACAGCCCTATATCCCAGAATATCAAGGCATAAAATCCCACAATATCTGCTTTGAACTGGGTTATCTGAGGCCAGATCCAGACAGGCCTTTATCTCAGAAGCATCCACATTAAAACAAAGCTGATGTTTCTGGGAGCCTGTCCACACCCAGCCCAGAAAGCGTGCGCTTTCTGGGGTGGGTGTCCAGACATTATCTTGGGACTAGCCCAAGAGAYCATGTGGAGGCTCAGACCCCTTAGAAAAGCAATAAAAACTTAGGTGGCCTCCATTAGAAGCCTCAGCCAGCTCTCCCGGTGTGTAGAAATGATGCGCCAGGAGAGCAAGGGGGGGGGGAGTTATTTTCTATGTGCCAGGAGAGCCCGCCGAGGCTTCTAATTGAGTTTTTAATTACTTATTTAGCCCAGTAAACTGTGGGAATACTGTCTGGACTACAGTATTCTGCAGCCCAGATCCGGAAATAGTGGATTTATCCCATGCCTTCCAAGAAGGCGCGGAATAAATCCATTATCAAATTAATTTGCAACAAACCAGGATTTTCCTGGTTTGCAACTAATTAATTCGGGACTCTACAGAACTTTGTCTGGACAGCCTCTCCTTTATTGCAGGAGTTCCCATAATAAAGGTACTGTCTGGACAGGTCCTGAGTCCACACTCAATAGTGTGGGATTTCCTGCTTTGATATTCTGGGATATAGGGCTGTGTTGAAGGGCCCTCAGACAACCTGGTTCAAAGCAGATATTATGGGATTTTCTGCCTTGATATTCTGGGATATAGAGCTGTGTGGAAGGGCCCAGAGCAACAGCTGAATAGAATTACATTTACCAAGTCCAGTCCATTAGAAGTAAGAACAAAATCAATGCCATACTACATATATAAGAGACCTTCCTACTGCTCATATAACAAAAGGAATCTTCTCTGTGTTTTGACCCAGGGAGACTGACTTTTGATAAGCAGTTGTATATATCATCTTCATACACCAACTTACCACTGTAAAGACCTGAAAGACCAGTTTCACCTTGCCCAGCCAGTTAACAAATTAGGGCAAGGGACATGATTTGCATCCTTCCCTCTGTAGCCTATTAAATTATCTCCCACTCCAACAACTGTATAAATATACAGGCTTTAAGTCTGTTCTGTATTGCATTTGAAAATGTAGCTTTATATTCACAAAAGTGCAATCAAAAATAAAAAGCAGTTAGTTTTAATAGTGTTACCACATTTTTTTCCTCACACTCTTCCTATTTTATGCTGCAAGAGATTAACAGGGCTCCTTCTGTAAATAAAGATTAACCAAGAACCTACCTGGATTGCTAAAACCCATCTTCCTGCTTGGGGATATAATTTTGTCTACTGACCAAAGGAAATTGGCCAGGGAAGAAATCTGACTGCAATTCTATTGAATTCCAAGCAGAAAGGCATCAAGTTTCCTTTTTTCTTGGCCTTATTCCTCCTTCATTTAGAAAAAAATTGGGCTAGACTCCAATTTAAGGGATGCAGGTTCAACCATCTACCTTGTAACTAGCTGGAAGATTTTGGGAATTATAGTCCCAAAAGGTAACCTTGTTATGTTTTGAGCACACAGTGGTGAAGCAATATAAGATATATTCAAATGGTACCATAAAGAAAAAGCTCTGTTGCAAAACTTGCTCTCCTTTTAGCGTGCCCTCAAGAGAAGATTGTATGTGTGACAACAATATGGCAAGTGTAACTTCTGGAGCACACAATCCCCACTTTGCATATGTCTTTGGAAACTCACCCAATTGATATTACAAATGCCAGGAATTATCATTATTTGGCTAACTAGTACTGTATGATCATGCATTAGGGTGGTGTGAGGGAAAAAAAGCACTGGTATTCTGCATTTCCAGCAATTGTGTCAAAGAGGGAATTCCAGCTGATGTTACCTATACGACAAGTAATTCACTTTTCTTACTGAATTATCCTGAAACTACATTGAAATTTCATGTTCTGAACAACAATTGTGTTATAAAACCCTTGTCCTCTTTTCGACCTGGCCACCCTATGAGGACTTTCTGTGGACATTATTAAAACATTATGGGATGGCAATTGGCTCCAACACAGGACGAGAGGGACTTCTCAGTTTCACCAAACTACAACTCCCATGATGGAAATAATAGTGAGGAAGATTATAGATTTTCCCAATCCTAAATTCTCCAGGTTGGCTTTCATTTTATTATCTCATTTTCCATGTGGATCTGGAAACTAGGAATTACCTCTTCTCCATAGCCATCCCCTCGTCCTCTTTCTAAATCATCTCACAAAAGTTAGAGTGAAATTTATTCAACTGAAGTACATTGTTAAAATAACCATGAGCTGGCTGTTTCTGCTTGGGGTTGAGGAACTAGAAAGAAGGAAAAACACAAGGAGTAAGCTTTTAAATTTTGCTGTTGTCATCTTGGTTTATGAATTGTTCTAATTCTGGAAAAAAGTGATGAATGGAAGGCCAAAAGTTGCTCCTTCTATCTGAAGCACCTGCTTTGCGTTTGGCAGTATTGAAGTACAGAGACATTATCTTTGCACCACCATATGGAAACTTAGTGTAGGAAAATGTGAAGGAAAGTTTAGTGAGAAAATTCATTTTGTATTTCAAATTGCACCCAACAACTTAAAGTTCAAGAGAAGGGAGTAAGGACAGGTCGCAAGGAGCAAAATGGTGTTGGGGGGGGGGGGCACTAACTTTTAAAAATAAGACTTGTACAATTATACATAAAATTATCCTACAAATTTCTAGCATTTCAATAACTTAAAACTTCAGTCGAACATTTAGAAATACAGTTTAGGCATCCAAACAAAAGGAGCAGGCAAAGATTGATGACTTCTAGGTACGAACAACGTTTTCCATCCCGCTCTTTGTAATGCTAGAATCCTGCTGTATGTTTGCTATGTTCTACAGGCAAGTATACTTGACTATCCTTATCAAATTGGTATGAGGGGGTGGTCTAGCCAGTCATCACATTAGAGAAAAAAATCCACTTAAAATTTGGTTTCTGCCTCCTGCAGAATTCTGGGATTTGTAGTTTAGGGAGGAGCTTTTAACAGCTTCACTAAACTACAAACCCCAGAATTCTGCAGGAGGCAGAAACTGGATTTTAAGTGGATTTTTTTCTCTAGTGTGATTTATTTATTTCTCGTGTCAGGGCAGCCAGTCAGTTATATTGCATTTCTAACAGAACAAAGCAAACAAACAGAGAAAATACAAAATGTGTGAGTTTGGTAGTTGATTAAATGTCCTTTGACCAGTATCTGGCCACTTGGAGTGCTTCTGGTGTTGCTGCAAGAAGGTCCTCCATTGTGCATGTGGCAGGGCTCAGGTTGCATTGTAGCAGGTGGTCAGTGGTTTGCTCCTCTCCGCACTCGCATGTTGAGGATTCCACTTTGTAGCCCCATTTCTGAAGGTTGGCTCTGCATCTTGTGGTGCCAGAGCGCAGTCTGTTCAGCGCAGTCTGTTCATCTAGTGTGATGAAGTAGCAGGTATATGTAGGGATTGGTCAGCACCTTGCTACAAATATAAGAAGGCATAGTTCCAATATTTCTAAAGAAGGCAATTATAACACCTATGTTGATTTTTTTTTTCTTGTATCCCATCATAGTAAACAGCTACCAACTTCCAGCATTCTGTTTCTGGGGAAAATACTTAGTGGCATCAGAGCTCCAAGTGCTCCTGCATGACATCTAGATTTCAATCTGGCTTCACGTCTACCTATGGCACAAAGACAGCTTTAGCCACATTTGTGGAAAACCAATGCTGGCAATGGCAGTGGAAGAGGGAGTGCATCTCTGTTAATTGTACTAGGCCTCTCATCAGCTATTACTAATTTGCAAGGAAGATGCTTCAGTTCTATACTGGTACCTTTCACCACCTGAAAACAGCCCAATGGGTTTCCACTTGCCTTCCAGATCAAGTATGGAGGCATACTTGAGATGGAACCACACACCCTTATTCTTCCAGTGATGTCCACTGTTGGGTCTAGAGCTGCTAGTTCATGATTGTCCCAGAAGCTGATGTTTTAAACTTAGGGAAGGCCTCCAGTGACATATTAAGAGTTATCACTATGTTCTACCCATAGTCAAAGACACACTGAGAGAACAGTTGCTCCTGTTTGGAAATTAAGACAGAAACGCTGTTCACAGTTTAATGGGAATTTATTATTTTACACTGAGAGAAAACAAGATAAGACTAATTCAATCAAGTGTATTTGCTTCTAACTAGAACATGGATCAGAGGGTGAGCCCTGGTGCTACAATGACTGGGAGGGAAGGAAGAGGAAAACTAATTAAATGGATAGACCTTGTGGAGATTCTTTGAAAGCCACAGCAGCAAATGAATTAAGCCTTGGCCATTGTTATTATAGGAAAAAATCCCTCTTCTGGCATCTTTTAGAATACCACATAAGCACAAATAGATGTTTGGCATAGGACTGAAGTTGACATAGCAGTCTGAGCTTAAAAGGCTACTCACTACACTCCTATCTGTGTTTCCACATTTAGTAATGGGTCCACAAGAAGCACTTTGTCTGTGCAAACATGCTCTTTCAGGAGGGGATCCACCCCAGCTAAAACCAGCTGTGTTGGACCTGCATCCAGGTTGTTTCCCTGCTTATGCATGGTACTTCCATCTTCTCTGGAGTAGACATGAGCCTGTTTTCTTTCCTGGACCTGAAAACCACTTTCAGATACTGATTCATTTATTCTGCAGCCTCTCTGGGACAAAAGAAGATGTAAACAATGGGTCAAGTCTTTTTTGGTGGCATTCCAATTCCAAGTCATAGGATGATTCACCTAGTAGATGGTACATAGATGGCAAGGTGGCACCTTGACTGAGCTAGTATCAGATTTGTCATTGAGTTTACAGACTTCTGGCACCAAGTATAATGCTGTGGCAATGAATAAATATCTAATTAAAATATCTCTGTTTAGATATTATGATCCATACCTTCTCAGCAAGATTGTATAATATGATTATTCCCACTACTTTTTAATAGAAAGGTGCAATGCTGTGGTATAATTAGTGGGCATATATTATCATAATAACATTCTCCACATATTCCAGCATCTTTGCAGAAATAGTTTCCAAGCCTTTAACATATTTTAATGAATCTAGCTTCTCATAAAATCCTTATGAGATACCTAGTTGATTTACAATTTGCAGAACAAAATGGAAGCAGAGTAAATGCTTTACTTAAAGATGCTCTGGAAAGCAAGAGGGATTTTTTTAAAAAAAAATGAGCCTTAAAAACGAATCCTTAATATTTTTCCAAAGTAATATTAACTGGTTTTCAGTCTTATGCCAAGCCCTATATATGTACTACAACCAGGAACCACAAGATCAGACTTCTGAAACTTTGATTATAAGAGACATTGAAATCGTCTGATACTCCACTCCCTTGCTCCCTATGATATGAGGCCCATGGTGCCTTGAGGAAATTGATTTTTTTCAGCCACAGCATCATGTTGTGAGGCATCCCTCTTGGATTACATATTATTTTGGGATGGCTTAGTCTTGAATGGGCCATAAAGGCCCATTAACTTTGCCCAAAAATCTGCTCCTTGTGGACAGAAAAATTGTTAGGAAACTCACTTCTGGGCACACAGAAGACTGGGTGATGTGGAAGGCACTGAACAGACTGTGTTTTGATACCACAAGATGCAGAGCTAGTCTTAAGAAATAGGGCTACAAAGTGGAGAACAGCAAAACAAAGACTACTTACTACAATGCAGTCTGAGCCCTGCCACATGCACAATAGAGGACCTCCTCACATCGACACCAGAGGCACTCGAAGTGGCCAGCTTCTAGCCAAAGGAAATTTAGTATAATGCCAGGTTTTTAACTTTGTGTTTTTTAATAAATTATAACTGTATTCTCAATTTGCTTCTGACATGATAAATAAACAAATAAACAATTAAACAGCACTTGGACTGGGTAGTCTTTCAAACAGAGGACTGTAAAGGAGATTCCATGGGGATATCCAGGAGTGCTGCTCTGCTTGTCAAGAACGTAAGTCCTGTCATGTTCACTTGTGGCACATCATATATATATTTCCATCAATTCTTCATTTGTGTACTTGCTCATAGGCATAGTGGATGATGGATGCCACCATGCTTTGAACATGCTGATATTGCTTTCTTTGGTAGAGGCCTGTGAGGAAGCTCTCATTAGTTAAGAACATTTTTCTAGGCCTGGCAGATTTATCATACAGCTACAAGCAGCTAGTTAGAGAATTGCCAGCCCAGTCTCAAAGTCATTCTAAGGGGGTAAAAAGCTGAGGGGTAGGCTAAGAGTTGTTAGGATTTATATGCCAATGGGGGGTGGGACTATGCAAGAAGAACTCAAGCTGCATCTTGACAAATATGATGAAAACCCAGGAATACATTTTAAAATTATAGACATAGTATTGAAATACCAAGGACATTTTTTCTGTATTTAATTTCCCATTTGTCATTTTCCATCTTATGTTCCTAATATTTTAGATCTATGATTTTGTATTTTGAAAATGTCTGTCCTGGTATAGGTAGTGTAAATCCTCTCCTTTTATTGTACATTTTAATCATGTCTATGATGACCTGTGACCCATCTCAAAAAGTCCTCAGTAATACTAACATCATTTTTAGAAGCAACTTAAATTCCATTTATTTGAGTGGGTCTAAATATGATTACATTTGGATCCAACCATATATGGATGTAGAGGCCCCTGCCCTGTAACCTTTCATTGTTCTTATACTATCCACTTAAATTTTTAGTATTTTCCTAAAATAAAGTGCTTTAAAATCATGAAATGAACAGGATAATTCCACTTGAATACAACAGGAAGATCCAGGCAAATGATTCAAGTTACAGTGACACTGTTCTTATACAGTTCTGCCTAGGCAAATTTTGGGTGCTCCTAAATGGCCAATAATGCCAGTAAATATTAGGCCACAGTTGTTCCTATTCCTGCATCCAGCCATGTTGTAAATATACTAGGGTTTTCGTTCTTTCTTTTACATCCACTCCCACTCATATCATCAGAAGGACAGAAGGAACAAAGGCAATGGTTCTTGCTAATATCACGATCTTGTGAAATTACAAACCTCTCCCCAAAAAACAAAATCCCTACTTCATGTTCTAGATTTCAAAAGCACCAGTTTCTCTAGGAAATTAATTATGAATAAACCAGAGCAGTGAGAATATATTACTTGGATTTTCAACACACAAAGAACAATCTGTACATCATTCTTTGCTAGTTGGGATGAGTCCTTTGTGGCCCTGGATGCTTTAACAATGATTTCTTCTGTCTGGTACACAGTTCTGCTGGGACATAAATATAGCAATAGAAATGAGCAAGCAGCTGCAGGCTTCTGTATGTCGAAAGAATGGAGTTGCAGCTTCTGGATCTGAATGCCCATCCCGATCATCTTTTTTTATTCTTTTAAACTGGCAAATGGTTATTTAAGGATTTATTTTTGATTTAGATGGGAAGCCAACGGTATGTTGTGGCTCCCATGTGAGTGGTAGTGAAGCTGCTCTGGATTTTATTCCAGGAAGTAGATCCCAAATAGATTCAGTACTTTGGACAGCTCATTTCAGGTTTCCAAGAAAAACCAAAGCAGCTTAACTGTTGTAGTGGCTTTGGGGCTCTGCTGCTAGACAGATGGGTTTGACAGTTCTTGTCAGCATCAAAACTTGTGCGCCAGTTGTGCCCGTACCTTGGGAAGTCAGATCTGGCCACAGTGGTCCATGCTCTTGTTACATCCCGAATAGATTACTGCAACACACTCTACGTGAGGTTGCCTTTGAAGACTGTTCGGAAACTTCAATTAGTCCAGCAGGCGGTGGCCAGATTACTCACTGGAGTGTCATACTGGGAACATACCACCCCTCTTTTATGTCAGCTCCACTGGCTGCCGATCCAGTTCCGAGCACAATTCAAGGTGCTGGTTTTGACCTACAAAACCCTATACAGCTCTGGCCCAGCATACCTGTCCAAACACATCTCCTTCTACGTCCCGCCATGGAGTTTGAGATCTTCTGGGGGGGCCCTGCTCTCGGCCCCACCTCTTTCACAAGTGAGATTGGTGGGGACGAGGAGCAGGGCCTTCTCAGTGGTGGCCCCTCGCCTGTGGAATTCACTTCCCGGGGAAATCAGATCATCAACATCCCTCCTCTCTTTCAGAAGGAAACTAAAAACATGGATATGGGACCAGGCCTTTGGGTAATCTGGCAGATAGACAAAGGACAATGACGACTAGAATTGATAGGATTTGACAATGTGAAATGAATTTACGGATTCTGAGCTGGCAAACATTGAACATTAGATTGTAGAACATTAGAAACGTAGAATATTAGGTTTTATTGATTGTGATATATAACTTGTTTGTTTTAATTGTTTTATAATTGCTATTGATACATGCTTTATCTTCTTGTTGTTGTTGGCATCGAATTGTGCCTTTTTAAAAGCCGCCTGTGTCCCCCCTCGGGGGTTGAGAAGGGTGGGGTAGAAATGTGTGAAATAAATAAATAAATAAAAGCCAAATGTTAATAACTGTCTGGTATAATGAGGTAACTTGAATTCACAATGTTGTATGTTACTTTTTGCATTAGCTTGGCAGTTTGATGCTGGGAAAAGATATGAAAGAACTCAGAGTGAATCTGATGCTAACTTCCTTGCATATTTCAGGATTCAAAGTGAAACTTTATCTGTTGCTAACTTGCTTGCAGACTTCTTATTGCTAGTGGAGTGTGGAAGATAGTCATGTTTGTGTGTCTTGGTTTTCTTTTTTCCAGTTTTTCTCAACCTTCCTAATGTCATGGCCCCCTAATATAGTTCCTCATGTTGTGGTGACCCCCAACCATACAATTATTTTTGTTGCTACCTCATAACTGTAATTTTGCTACTGTCATGAATAGTAATGTAAATACCTGATAGGCAGGATGTATTTTCATTCACTGGACCAAATTTGGCACAAATACCCAATATGCCCAAATTTGAATACTGGTGGGGTTGGGGGGAATTGTTTTGTCATTTGGGAGTTGCTAGGATTTATAGTTGACCTACAATCAAAGACCATACTGAACTCCACCAATGATGGAATTGGACCAAACTTGGCACACAGAACTCCCATGACCAACAGAAAATACTGGAAGGGTTTGGTGGGCATTAACATTGAGTTTTGGAGTTGTAGTTCACCTACAACTAGAGAGCCCTGTGGACTCAAACAATGATGGATCAGGACTAAGCTTGGCACAAATGCTCAGTATGCCCAAATGTGAATATTGGTGGAGTTTTGGAAAAATGGGCCTTGACATTTGGGAGTTGTAGTTGTTGGAATTTATAGTTCACCTACAATCAAAGAGCACTCTGAACCCCACCAATGATAGAACTGGGCCAAGCTTCCCATACATGACCAACAAAAAATACTGTGTTTTCTGATGTTTTTTGGTGACTCCTGTGACACTGCCTCATGACCTCCCCAAGGGATCCCGGCCTACAGGTTGAAAAGTGCTGCTTTATATGCTTCTGCATCATACAGTCCTAAGGAACCCATCTTCCATCTGTTTGACCTTGGAAGAGGTATGCACCATTACAGCCCCCCTCCCCATAAAATCAGATGTGGGGACTGCATTGGATCACTGCTTAGGGAACACCTGAATTAGTTGTTTAGGAACCTCATTCATTGACTGTGAGAGGATCATTCACCCCATCAGTAAAATGTCTGGAGTACTTCTTTCTTGTGTATCATCTCTTACATCATTTGCCACCAATAAGGCTTGTCTTACAACTGCAACATGTGTCAGTGTTCAGCATCAAAAGAACCCATGAGGAGGCCTTGAACTACATCCTTTTACAGCACAGAACATCTGCATTACTAACATATGAAGCTCCAGCCAACCCTGAACTAGGAAAGACCTGATTCAGCATGCAATCTCCATCTGCATCTGCTTCATTCATTGCTTTTTGCAAGTGAAACTAAGATGAAGAACAGAGGGATCCTTCCTTTGTCCTAATTTCTGGCACTTTATCATGCATGTGCCAGGAGGAGGAGGAAGAGGTGTGTTATGGAGCTCACATAAAATTGTCATTCTTGCATGGAGCCAGACCATTCTTTGCGCAAAGGTCACCTTCTTTCTTTTTCTTTGGTGGCACTTTATGTAAGAACATTTGGTTTCTGCCTATTACAACATTCATTGATGAGTGCAGATGAAGTGCCATCTATTTATGCAATATTAATTTTGCAGTTTAGGACTCAGCAGTGTTCTGCATTTCATGATGTCAGGTGATTAATTACCCATGGTGAATTTTTAAAAGAATGAAGAATGATCAGCAGATTCAGATTGCATATATCACGGAAGGAAACCAGTCTCCTTCTATGGCCTCTTCTGCAGCCAATGCCATTATTGATGGTAGCAAAATTTCAACTATCATGAGAAAAGATGATCGTCATTGTCTTTGAGAAATGAGAAAGAATTACACAACCAAAATGGTAATCCAGCAATTATGAATAAATTATTGAAGGAATGTAAGAAGCCACATTATGCCAAGTCAGAAGGGTGGTTCATTTTAGTCTAGTGCTGCTAATAAAGATGGGCAGAAATTCTTCAGTGTTTCAGGCAAGAATTTTCTCAGTCCTACCTGGAGATGGATGAAACTGAATGTGAGACCTTTTGCATATTAATTCTCTATTATATTGTAGTCCTTCCATAATGTGATCTTCAAATGCAAAATATTAAGATGATGACAGATTGCTGCAAATTTACTACCTCTTGGTTCCTCGGTGGCAATCCCGCAGACTCATTTCTCATAGGATCCTCTTCAGAACACTGACCTTTGCATCTCTGTGTAAATCTATTACACCAGAAACTGATTATTATTGTTCATTGGTTGGTTTCATGCTTGCTTTTATATTTTGTTATAATGTTACTGTTTTATTTTGTTTTATGCTGTTGTTGTGTTTTTTAATGTGTTATCTTTTAACCATGTTGATGGGGCTTGACCCCAAGTAAGCCACCGCAAGTCCCTTTGGAGAGATGGAGGCGGGGTACAAAAATAAAGTTATTATTATTATTATTATTATTAATAGCATTCTTAGCATTTTCTTATGCTGCTGCATTTAGCAGTATTTTATACCATCAGTCCAAAGGATGACAGAAGCTTTTGGCCAGCCAAGCTTCACAGGAAAGAAGATTAAGGCAGTTTATAACAATCGCTTTGGCACCAGAGGCAAAAGAGACTTTCAAAGACCCCAGAAAGATGTATGAAACCAGCAAATTCTCCTCTTGTAATGTATTTTAAGTTATTCTATGATAGTCCTGGGTGGAGTTAACCCTTTATTCATCTTGTTTCAGTAAACTCATTTGGTTATCTTTTCACCTTGCCTCAAAGAGCCTCTATCTGCTAAGGGTCTTAATCTTAACAGAAAATATCAGATAGCCTCAAGTAAAGCCGGACAATGTAGTTTTCCGCAAAGGCTCGGGCGTGCCATCACACCTTGCTATTTATACCATGCTCAGTCTGCTTCCCATGCTTTAGATTTGGCATACACCTAGGTTATTGAAAATGTATTTAATTATATTAATTATATGAGTGCATGTTGTCTTGTAAAATCCAAGTTGTATTTATCCAACTTGCTGCTTTCCTTCCATGAGAATAGTTCATTATTCAAGCTCTTTGGAATATTCTTGAGGGTTTGGATAAATAATTGCATGGGCTAAATACAAGATGATTACAGCCTTTAGTTTTTCTAAACTTGTCCTTTTTTGGGTACTGTTTTTATTACACAATTGCTTTAATGTGTTTTTAAAGAATGTTTTCTCTGTTGAGTGTCAGGTTGGAAGCACTAGTGGACAGAGGAAGTAGTTGTAATGCAGTGTTCTATAAGTGTTATAACCTGAACTCACCCTGAGTTTGCTCCCGGTTGTCCCAATGATATTTCTCTAGTTGTGCTAAATATTGTGCGGAAAACCAGTTTAATCCAGTTTGGCACTATGTTAGGAAAAGTTATGGGACAGAATCATATAATCATAGAGCTGGAAAAGAATTATCATGACGTGATTTGGTAGCCGTCTTTAAATATATGGAGATCCGGCATATGGAAAATGGCACAAGCATGTTTCTGCAGTTCCAAGGATTAAGGCTCAAACCTATAGATTCAAATCTCAGGAAAAGAGACTCAAACTTGTTAAGAAAACACTTTTAAAATAAGAGATGATATTAGAATAATAGAATAATAGAGTTGAAAGAGACCACATGAGCCATCTAGTCCAACCCCCTGCCATGCAGGAAAAGTGCAAAGTAGCTCTGACAGAAAGCCATCCAGCCTCTTGGATCAGATGATCTCTTACTGTTCTATACTGTTATCTGCATATAGAACTGTAGCCGCTGCTCAATCTGCCTGATGGAAAAATGGTAATAGTTAGAATTTCCTATAAGTTAAATCCAATGTTTCACTTAGAGCAAAGGTATTGAAAATAATGCGGATTACTTCAGCCAAAACTAACACACCACATTCATTTCAATAGGTCTGTTTGATTTAGCCTTTTCACAAGCAGTAGCTAAAAGTTAAGGAAGGGAAGGAAGAATCACTCTGAACATAAATTTCAACAGGGGTTTCTATATATCATTGAGCTCAAACAGTCATTCATTCAATCCATCACATTATACCCATCTTTCCCAGATATTGAATGTCTTGTTACAGAATAAAAAGAGATACAAGTTGTACATCTTTGCTAGTCTCTCTGGAGGGAGATACCAGTGTATTATGCATTTTGTAGATGTTTTCCTTCAGGTTTTGGCATGCCATGTATTTCATTGGAAATGTGGGAAAGAAAAAGGCACATTTTACCATATGTGATGGACATGCAACAAAGTAAAAAGCTACTGGAAAAGATGATAAACACAAGCTTCAAAATCACACCACAAATGTACCTTTTGAACATGCCAGATGAAAAACTAGAAAAGAACTTTGGAAAAATTGCATTTTTCATGGTATTTTTCATGGCAGTGGCAGCTCAAATAATATATAATATATGAGATATGAGATACTTCCCTTAGAAGAATGGGAAAAATACATTATAGATTTGCCAATAATAGATAAAATAATTGTACTCTTAAGAGGAGAACAATTAGAGAACTTCATTAATGAATAGCAGCCAGTGATTCTACATCTCAATAAAAAAAAGTAAAATTAAACTCAAAAGGTACAGTATATAGGGGATACAGTCCTATAGACAAGGAGGAAGTGGATATTAATTATGTGAGAAATGATATTGAAACACTAATAGCTGGAAAATATTGCACTGTATGCAACAATATATTAAAAAGATATAAGTAAATATATCTGTTGCTAAAAGGATACCAAAAGTTAAGATAACATAATATTAAACTTTATATAGTATTAAAATCATAGAAGTTTAGAATAAAATCAGTAGTACAGCAAAAGAAAAACTATTATATAAAATAATTACCTGCCAAATGCTTTGAAGCTGTTCGAACTCAGTTAGGCTCACATGGGGAAATGCTGTCCTTTGAACAGTCAGGGCTTGAGCCATGTTGACTTTTACCTTGGGAGGTCAAACTTGACCACGGTAGTCCACACTCTGGTTACATCCCGAATAGATTACCATAATGCACTCTATGTAGGGTTGCCTCTGAAGACTGTTCGCAAGCTTCAACTAGTCCAACGCTCGGCAGCCAGGTTGCTCACAGAAGCGGGATATCGAGAGCCCTTGTTATGCCAGCTCCACAGGCTGCCTATTAGCTTCTATGCACAATTCAAAGTGCTGGCATTGGCCTATAAAGCCCTTAATGGTTCTGGCCCAGTTTACCTGTCTGAATGTATCTCCCGTTACGAACCACCTAGGACCTTAAGATCATCCGGGGAGGCCTTGCTCACAATTGTGGTTGGTGGGGACAAGAGACAGAGCCTTCTCTGTGGTGGCCTCTCGGCTATGGAATTCCTTTCCAAGTGAAATCAGATCCGCTCCTTCCCTCCTGACCTTCGAGAAAAAGGTGAAATCCTGGTTGTGGGATCAGGCCTTTGCAAACTAGACCTACGTGATGGTAGTGCTATGATTTAATGGACTCTGGTGGACTCGAATGGACTGTGTGTAGGACAACGATTTAATTCTGGCAATTGTTCTAATGTTTTACTGTTTTTATGTTTTATACTGTTTTGACCTGAGATGTGTATTTATGCTTTTGTTGTCAGCCACCCTGAGTCCCCCTGTGGAAGTTGAGATAGGACGGGATATAAATGTCAGAAATAAATAAATAAATAATAGTAGGATAAAAAGGAAGTAGTCAGACCTTAAAAACTGAAATTGGTAGTGGTAGTAGTAGGGGAAACACATTTCCTTTAGGGAAAGATCAGCTAAAAAGCGTAGTACTGTACAAAATTTACGGCTTTTCCAGAGAGTAATATAAGCTTGAATCACCAGTTTTATATCATGTAGAAATCAGCCTCCTGGGTATTGTGTGTTTACATGAATTCAGCTATACATTTCCACAGCTAATATCAGCTTTGTGTATTCTCTTAGTTGGAAAGGTTCACGTGTTTGTGGGGGTAGGAGAGAATTTTTACACACAAGCTGATTACTGAAATGCATAGTTCACATTACATTAATGCATTTAACAATTAGTGTGATCAAATTCCAAATGGAGCAGAAATGAGTCATATTTCCTCATCAGCCAGAATATGCTTGCCCTGGAAACACTTATTTGACATTTTGATATTCTATTTTCTAAAGCATAAGACAGCTCAGTTTGCATAGCAGAACAGACAATTTATTTTTATTTTTGTAGTAAAACAAATTCAAGTGGACTTTCATTAGAGGCAGTTTTAGCCTGTTGAATCTTCTACTTAATTTTTAATCATTCTCACATCAAGGATAAATCCTGTTTGCTTTAGTGTTGTTAAAAAAAAGGAATTTAAAGTTCTATAGGATTGGGGGAATTATGAGGAATATGCTGCAAAGTCTTCTGTTTGCAGTGTACAGATGTTGGCTGACATCCTAATGTTTACCATCATTATATTTGCAGATGGTGCTCCCCTTATTCTAGTACTCTGCAAACAAGACAGCCGTGTACTCTTTTAGTCAGTGCAAATGTGTTGGTACTTAAATAGTATTAGTTGCTGTTTTGCCCCTTCATTTATGAAATTAAATTGAAAAATGCATCTTTTTATCAATTGAAATTGAATGAGATTAGAACAGGGATGTCAAACTTGTTTTCATCAAATAGCAATTGAATCCATGGACGGAGAATCTGTCGACACAGAGGGCCAATATGTTTTTGTATCCAGAGGTTGAATCATAGAATCATAGATTTGGAAGAGACCTCATGGGCCATTCAGTCCAACCACCTGCCAAGGAGCAGGAAAATTGTGTTCAAAGCACCCCCAACAGATGGCTATCCAGCCTCTGTTTTAAAGCTTCCATAGAATGAGCCTCCACCACACTTCGGGGTAGAGAGTTCCACTGTTGAACAGCTCTCACAGTCAGAAAGTTCTTCCTAATGTTCTGGTGGAATCTCCTTTCCTTTAGTTTGAAGCCATTGTTCCTCGTCCTAGTCTCCAGGGCAGTAGAAAACAGGCTTGCTCCCTCCTCCCTATGACTTCCCCTCACATATTTATACATGGCTATCATGTCTTCTCTCAGCCTTCTCTTCTGCAGGCTAAACATTCCCAGCTCTTTAATCCACTCCTCATAGGGCTTGTTCTCTAGGCCCTTGATCATTTTAGTCGCCCTTCTCTGGACACATTCCAGCTTGTCAATATCTCCCTTCAACTGCAGTTCCCAGAATTGGACACAGTATTCCTGGTATGGTCTGACCAAGGAAGAATAGAGGGGTAGCATGACTTCCCTGGATCTAGACACTACACTCCTATTTTTGCAGGCCAAAATCCCATTGGCTTTTTTAGCTGCAGCAAATCTCTTTAGATTTTACCCAGTTTGGATCCCCAGATGTTATTGAAGGACAACTTCCATCATTTTTATTAGTAGTTGGGATAATAGGAATTGCAACCCAACAGTACTTGTGGCACTGAGGTTTATTTATTTATTTGGTTTACTTCTACCCCGCCCTTCTCACCCCGAAGGGGACTCAGGGCGGCTTACAAAAACAAGGCACAATTCGATGCCCGTATCACACAACAGTAATAAAACAAAATAGCATAAATTAGCAATCAAACTACAATTCTACATTACATCTATAAACCGATAAAACCAATAAGACCAATAAAAATCCATACAAACCAATACAAACCAATTACTCCTTATTGCCGGTCAGCGTTCGCTATCTCTTAGTTCAAATTCCAATTCCACAAAAGTTAGGGAAAGATTAAAGGATATTTTAACATCAGACATCACATCCACAAGCCTTGCCTCTAAATTCAAAGCCTGCTATCCCAGTTAAACAGAACAAAATGTGGCCTCCCAAATGTTACTGTATTACAATTCCCATCAGCCTAGTCATGATATCTAATGATGAGGAATACAAGAGGCAAGCAACTGGAGGGCCACCTAAAATGACATGACATACCAGATTCAGCCTGTGGGCCTTAAGTTTGGCATGTGTAGTTTAGAACAACATTGTTCTAAAACAGTGGTTCTTAACCTGTGGGTCCCCAGATGTTTTGGCCTTCAACTCCCAGAAATCCTAACAGGTGGTAAACTGGCTGGGATTTCTGGGAGTTGTAGGCCAAAACACCTGGGGACCCAGAGGTTGAGAACGACTGTTCTAAAGTAAATGTTTCCATTCATACCTAAGGAGATTCAAATATGCATGAAAGAGAAATCCTATTTACAGTTGCACTATTGCACGAGCCTGTTCTAAACTCACTCGGTACCAGTTGGTAACTCATTTTGAAGCAGTGTGTTTCAATAAACTGGGGAAACTCATTTTTAAACAACTGAAAATGCTTTCAATTGGGCTTCAAGGTATTTTGAGGTTCCCTAGCCACTTTTTATGAGGTGTAACTAGCAGACTGGATGAGCAGTATTCAGCGATAGATGTCAAGGTATTTGGTTCTACTTAGCATTCTGTACTGGGATGTAGAATTTGTGAGAAATAGCACTGGTTCTCTCAAGCAGAGTAATCAAATTGACATGACAAAAGCTGAAAGCCAACCACTTCCATGCCACCTATCCACAGATTCTAGCAGAGAAAGGAAATAAGTTTGCACTTCCTAATATAACATTTAAAAAATAATTTTACATATGATCATGTGCATGAATAAACATATGATCTAATGGAGACAAGGTGAAAAGAAAATGGCTGCAGGTAAGAGTTATGCAGGAATAGAGAGAGTGTGTGTGGGAAACCAAATAAACAGGATATCAAAAAAATGCAATTAATGTATCTTGAATGCAAACATTGCTACCTCTAATAGAATTAATGGTTTTTCTCTAGACGCTGTGGCTAAAAAATTCTGGATAATTTGAAAGGATGTATAATAAGGAGATGTTGGACTGTATGGCAAGCCTCCACTCCTGGTACAGAGGAGTCTGAGAGGGCCCCAGATTGCTTATTCCATGGAGTGAATTACTTGTCCTCTTTTAACCCTTAATTGGAACTGGATTAACTGGAAAGAAAGAATGACCACAAAATACTGAAGCATGTCTATATGTATATGAGAACTAGTACGTTCCCTGTGCAGAACAAGAGTTTGGAATACTAATTTTCAAAATGATATAGATACTTTACTCATTACTATGATCAGCCAACAGGTGATACATTTGTTATTTTCATGGTTTCCTCCTAACTGTTGAAATCATTCACATGCTTGTGGATTTCAGGTGCTTCTCTGTGTAACCTGACATGGTAGTTGTTAGAGTGGTCCAGAATTTCTGTGTTCTCAAACAATATGCTGTGTCCAGGTTGGTTCATCTGGTGCGCTGCTATGGCTGATTCTCTGGTTGAATTAGTCTGCAGTGCCTTTCATGTTTCTTGATTCGTGTTTGGGTGCTATGTTTGGTGGTCCTTATGTAGACTTGTCCACAGCTGCATGATATACAGCAGACCCCTGCAAAGGTGAGAGGACCCCTCTTGTTGTCCTTTACCAAATGTAGCATCTGTTGGATTTTCTTTGTGGTTCTGTAAATTGTTTGTAAATTGTTTGTGTTTCTTCATCAGCTTCCATATGCAGTCAGTGGTTCCCTTGATGTATGGTAAGAACACTTTTCCTCTGGGAGGATCTGTCTTTACTCTCATGGCTTGTTCTTGGTCTTGCCACTCTTCTGCTGTCTGTGGTGGAGTCCACTGGCCTGTAGAGATCAGTTTAGGAGATTCAGTTTACCTTGGAGGAGATAGGGTTTGCAGATTCTTTTTGCACAGTCTGCCAGGGCTTGAATTGTTCTTATTTTTTTGACTTGGATGATGGTTGGAGTTTTTATGTAGGTATCTGTCTGTGCATGTAGGTTTTCTGTAAACTGTGTGGCCCAATTGTTGATTATTGTTACTGTGTTCCAGAAAAGTAACTCACTTGCTAGTAACAAGTTACTGTTACTATTGTGCTGCTTGAAAATATAGGATATGCATTTCAGATAAGAACGTCTGATAAAAATGGAAAAGGCATGATAAAGCAACACTTTCTAACTGCAGTGTGAACCAACACGCAGATACCCTTATTTTTCTTTCCACCCCATTGTTGGCACTGGTGGCTGATGCTCAACATAAAAAATATGTATAAGAGTAAGGAGTGATAGTGTCATAGAGCATGCCCCTTGAGTGTATTGCCCTGGAGAATGCCCTCGAGGCTAAAGAAGTTCATCATTCAGGCCTCTAAATTATCCTTTGCCTTTTTAAAACCTTCTGCCCAAGTTCACACTCTTTATACAACCATATGCTTGAAAAAAGATAGTGTTTGACATACCTTATGGAAGGAAATATTGAATTTCTGCCAGCAGGTAGGTTGCTTTTCAGCTTTTAAGTTGTTGTGGGTTTGACTTTTTTTTTTTAAAGATGATTCATTGACATGTTCTTTCTAGGAAGATCTAAATTATCCAGTTCAGCTTTGTGATCAACTACTGGCAGGAGATTCCTAGAGAGAAAATATCTCTAGGGGCCCTTCCTATATCTCAGAATATCAAGGCAGAAAATCCCACAATATCTGCTTTGAACTGGGTTATCTGAGTCCACACTCAGATAATGTGGAATTTTCTGTCTTGATATTCTGGGTTATAGGGCTGTATGGAAGGGCCCCTGGGAAGCTCTAAGTCCTCCAGTGCAGCTCTGTGGTAAATTTCTGATGGGAGTTGAACATAAGAGTCCTGGTAGAGAATCTAGATATTTTTAGAGAAGTGTTCTCTCAGGTAAAAAAAATAGCATTTTTAACATTCACAATTTTTCACTTTTGTGAAATTCCAATGCCCCCACTTCAGTGAATATAGAGGGCAGAGGGCTCTTCCAGACTGTCCCTATATCCCAGGATCTGATCCCAGAGTATCTGGCAGTAGAGACTCATATAATCCAGTCTAATGTAGATCCTGGGATCAGATCTTGGGTTATAGGGACTGCTTGGAAGGGCCCTGACTGTACTTCGCTTTAAATGGTTAGGGACTGCTTTAAATGGTTAGGGACTAATGTGCTGGGAGAAAGGCAGGATATTAGAGACAGAGAAAGAAAAAGATTATAGACAGACAAACAAACAGAAAAATTGTTGCTAGAAATATCAGCTCTCTGCCCAGTGATGGGCCAAGATATTTTGCTGCCTCAGTCAGAGAAACAAATGGTCCTCCCAAGCACTTAAATCAAGGTGCAAAATGCTCACAGCCTGGCACATTATTTTGGCTCACAAAGCAGAAGATCATGGACACGTTTATTTTTATCTTTGAGGTTAAAACGGAATAATGTGAAGATCTATAATTTTTTTTTAATGCAGAATTTCTTTCTGTTACTACAGGGCATCATTCTTCAAGGCATAGTTGCTTTAGCTTGCCACCTGGTGGTTACCATCCCAATGACAAGCCTTTCTATATTGAGTTGGGCTGGTCCTTGAGTGACAGATACACAGTCTGCCTTTGACAGTAAATACTTGGAATCTCAACAAACTGATCCTGCTGTTCACTTGTCATAGCCTTCAAGAATCCAGGATCACTTCCATTACACAGCAAGACATTGGAGTAAAGTCATATGGTGGGAAAATGCAATAAAAGCAGATTAACTGCATTTCTGCTCTTGCATGTCAGCTAACTTGGATGTCTGATGCAACAGTCACAGACTTCTTAACAGTGTGTGTCTTGCTTTGCTACTACCAGTGCTGGAGGAATTTCCTTTCATTATTTTCTATCATGCTGGATACAATATGATCTTGTTTCTGGGTAAATCTCCTAAGCTTGAGAATAATAGTAAACTGCATTTGTTCAAGCCACAGTGGATAAGTGGGGTAAACCTGAATCCATGCTTAGGTGGATGCAACTGGGCTGATTTAATTGTATGCACCTACGCCTGGATTGGAACATGGTAAAGCCTTCTACTCTTCTTAGCAGCAGGTTTCCAGTTAGCATCCAGTTAACCATTGTGCAAAGGAAATGCTGAAGAAGATTGTTCTGGTCGTACTATGGCTCTTACTTTATTCACTCGTTTTTTGTTTGTTTGTGTGATTGTGCAAATCATTATATATGATAAGAACCCAATGTACTCAAGAAAGATCTAACCACTCCTTGACTATTCTTGGCCAACAAAATATTACAAAAACTTCTCAGGTGTTGTCTTCATTTCTAAATGCCCCACATTCCACAGTGCTTTGACACAAGACACACCAAGTGAAAATTCAAGGAATTGTGATTGAAAGTTATCTGACAGAATAAACCATTTGTTTATATTTAACCAAGGCCCACATAGCAAATTTAGTCTGTGAGATTTTGTGCCTTCTGTCTTCTGGGAGATTCCATTAGTGTATTGTCATGTTGGCAGCATAACTTGTGTGACCTACAGATATATCACCAAGCCAAAGCCCTTCATCTAGCAGTAAAGATGTTGGGGTGGAGGGGAGAGAAAATAGAATAATTTATGAATTACTCTACTTCCTCTTGGTGGAAGATGCAATGCAATCAAGTGAAAGTTAATAGCTATTAATCAGTACTCTTATGATCAACAGGAAGCAATAAAAGAAGTAGAAACTACTAGGAGGAGTTTAAATTATAGGAGTAGTAGGAAGTTGGTAATGGCAAATTCACTTGGGACATGTCTTGACAAGAAAATCGATGGGTTTTCATAAGTCATAAACAACTTGAAGGCACAACAACAACAACAACAGCAACAACAGCAGCAGCAGCAGCAGCAGAAGATTACCATACTTGGGAACTAGGGAACAATAACAATAACTATAAAGCAATTATAGTGGGTCTGTGGTATTAACTGAGGTTTGGTTTTAGGGCCCTCGTCTCCAGATACCAAAATCTGTGGATGTTCAAGTTCCATTATATACAATGGTGTAGTAAAATGTTATCTTTTGCATAAAATATCAAAATTAAACTTTACATTTTGGATTTTTTTTCTTTTGGGAATATTTTCCACCCATGGATTATTGAGTCTGTGAATGCTAAATCCGTGGAAATGGAGGGCCCACTGTACTACATTTCAGGTTCTGCATTGTGTGTTTTTAGATTTGGCATAGATTATAGTCTCAGTGTGACTCAGATGTGGCAGCTACATTTAACTGAGATTAAACGCCAGGCCTCCCAGTCTCTAAGCATCTCTTCCTTCTTTCCTGCTTTTCCCTCCCCTTCTCTGGTGCCTGCTTCTTCTTCCTTTCACCACCTCGAATCCCTTTCCCACACTGATTGTTGCCACAATTCCAGTTAACACTTCTTTTCACTTTGCAGTGGCTTCTCCCACCCTATGGAACTTCATTTGATGGGAGGGTTTGCCTTTCACAGTAGGCAAATACACTGGGTTTTTTTTTTGTTTAAGCAAGCTTTTAATGCATAAACAGCAAAGCTTCTTATTGGGATGTTTTATTTATCTTTGCTCACTTGTATGTGCTTTTAACAATAATTTTATAGGGTTTATGCAGCAGTTAATTTTTTTTCTTTTTACATTTTTTGAAATGTTTTTAATGTACTGCCTCAGGGAGCCATCTTAGGTTCCACTCTGGAAGAAAGATGAAATAAAACAAACAAACAAACAACTGCTTTCCAGGTAAAATGAGTACTATGCATTTTTGGAACAGGCTAGACTCTGGAATTGGCTGCTTTTTTGATATGTCCGAGCTGTAAAGCTGGCCCTATCTATCTACAGATTATATGGATACAGAGGGCCATGCGTTCTATTATTGATGGCTTGAAAATATTTTGAAAGAAATTTAAAAAGACATGCCAAAAAGGCAAACTTTGATCTTGCCATTATATATATATATATAGAGAGAGAGAGAGAGAAAGTGAGAGAGAGAGAAAGAGAGAGAGAGAAAGACCATTTTACTATGCCACTGTGTCTGTGGTTAAGCAACTGCAACATTTGATATCCATGGGGTTTCCTGGAACTAAATTCAAAGGGATCTCAAAGAACTGTTATCTATGGTGAAACCTCCCAGATGAGCATACCGAATCCAAGGGACAAGAAGGGGATGCATTTAAGAGATTAAAGAGAAAGATTCCAGTAGTGATCTTACAGTCCTTCTGTAGTGATTTTAGCTACGACCATGGTTAAATGGTCCATGCCCGGTGAGCATGAGCTAACCCACTGCGGTGGCGCAGTGGGTTAAACCTCTGTGCTGGCAAGACTGAAGACCGACAGGTCGCAGGTTCGAATCCGGGGAGAGGTGGATGAGCTCCCTCTACCAGCTCCAGCTCCTCATGTGGGGACACGAGAGAAGCCTCCCACAAGGATGGTAAAAGATCAAAAAACATCCTGGCGTCCCCTGGGCAACGTCCTTGCAGAAGGCCAATTCTCTCACACCAGAAACGACTTGCAGTTTCTCAAGTTGCTCCTGACACGACAAAAAAAAAAACAGGTTGAAGACGAACCACAGAGATTTACTATGATTCAGCCAAAAAGGATACAAGTACAAGCAATTTGCTTCAAAGGGCACAAACATAAATATACAGAGAAATGCAAGACATCTTATACAGTTCTCACAGTTATTCAGACTTCTTGCTCCCTCTCCTGATTGACTGAGAAAGAGGCCGGCCAGAATCTGCGGCAGAATTGGCTGGGGGATCCTTGATGTCACAGCCTACAGGCAGGGATTCCCATGGCGGGAAGAATAGCAGCCGTGGATTGGTCTATGCAAGGAGCCAATCCACTCCAGAAGTGCTTCCCTCATCATAAATTAATGAGGAAACAATGGTACAGATATTTCTCCCTATATTCATCCTCTACTTCTTGTCAAATATCCTCAGCTGAGGATGTGGAAAGCTAAGAGAAGGCTGGTTTTGGGGTAGCTAGAAGTCAGCTTCTATTTGCTGATAGTCTAGAAGCCCAACTCCTCCCAAATCAGTGGAAGTTGTCTCTGCAACAAAAATCCACAGTACTGTGCATGAACAGGAGCATTTAATATTTCCTAACCCTCTTCCTATAATCTTTGGCAAGATCTATGAGAATCAAAGAGAGTCTCAGGAACATAATGAGCTACTTGGGAGGGGAATGAAGAACTGGATAAGAGGAGCAATCTAAAAGAATCACTTTTATGAGGTGTGTATGACAGTTCCTGGAAAGTTGATAAGTATGGTTATCCTATCTAAATTTCAATCATTGGCTTTAATTATACATCCAGGGCAGGATCCTGGTGAAGTGATATGTAGAACAGACCACTGAAAACAGGCCCATGAGAGATCCATGAAGGATCCCTGCTCCCTTTCTAGCTAGAAAAGGCAATGTGCATATCTTTTCACTTATATTTTAAATATGTTTTAAACTGTTTTAAACTTTTAAATTAGTGGTTTAATTGTATTCTACCATTTGTAAAATAATTTTATCTGAATTTGGTTTTACCTATGATCTGCTTTATCTGAGAGAAAATTGGGATATAAATTAAATGAATCAATAAACAATCAAAATAGGCTAAATATCTTTCAGGATACATTTTAATAAGAAATGCTTTCATACGACACTCAAAGAACAACAGTATTTCAAATGGACTTCTATTAAATCTTTAATAATAATAAACTTTATTTTTTAGACCGCCCTATCTCCCTCGGGGGATTCGGGGTGGTTTACACATACAAAGGCAAATATTCAATGCCCGACATATACCAAAACATTACAGTAATAAAACATAATATGGAATAATAACAGCATTGTACTAATCAAATAAAATTAAATATCAAGATAGAACAACTAACCCCCAAACAAATACATTTAAAAGCATGGTCAACCATAAAAATCTTACATAATCAGCACAGTTACAAATGTCTGGTTGCTCCTGACACGATAAATAAATAAATAAGCATCGTTAAAAGTTGTATAACCCTTTGGCTGTTGGTTGTCTTAACTGCACCATAATGGCCACGAAATACAGATAGGAGAGCCTGATTTTCAATGGCATTACTAAAGTGCTCTAGTCCTCCTCCTCCCTGTATGCCAAATTGCAAAGGTGTATTTCTAGTAGGTTTTTGAAAGAGAAGAGGGAGAGGCAGTTTTTATTTCTTTCAGAGGGGAGTTCCAGAGACAGAGAAGGCTCTTCTCTCCATCAGCTGCACTTATGATGGGGGTGGGATTGAGAGGAGGGCCTCCTCGCAGACCACAGTGCCCGGGATAGTCTGCATAGGGAGAATGCAATTAGATAAATGGCTATTCCTGAACCATTTGGAGCTTTATAGGTAACAACCAGCACTTTGTATTTAGCTCAGAAGCAGACCGGCAGCCAGCGGAGCTGTTGCAATATGAGAGTTGTCCCTCATGATACGGCGCTCCAGTTAATAACCTGGCTGCCAATCTCTGAACTAATTGTATCTTCTGAACTATCCCCAAAGGCAGCCCCACATAGAGAGTGTTGCAGTAGTCCAAACAGGATATGACAAAGGCATGGACTACCATGGTCAAGTCAGGCGTCTCAAGGTATGGGCACAGCTGGCGCACAAATTTTAACTGTGCGAAGGTGCCCCTGGCTGCCACCGACACCTGGGGTTCAAGGTCAATGATGAATTGTACCTAAACAAGTCTAAAGGGGAATTCAACTTCTCCTGTTTTGTCCTTTTTTTAATAATATTTATTTATTTATTTATTTACTTTATTTGTATACCGCACTCTGTCAGCCTGTAGGCGACTCAGTGCGGTTTACAACCAGGTCAATATACAAGTGCACAACAATAGTATTAGCATTTAAAAAACAGTAACTAAAGCAACTAAATCACATAGCAAAACATCAGTATAACAATATAACAACAATACATCCGTATAACTAATCCATCACGTCTCATCAGTAAAGTCATAATCCGATCTCCTCGTCTATTATTCCAAGTTCCAAGTTCCAATCTCTATTAATAAAGATCTCTATTAATGCTGAGTTCATATACAAAAATAACAACATCTAAAATCAATTCAAAGAAGAAAATCGGGTGATTTCTACCATAGGGAATTTGTATGATGTGGGATTGGAAATATATTTCAGTAGTGTCAACACTATCTGACAACAGCTTTCAAAGACTTCTAGCATTGGAGTTGTCTGTCAATGTCCGGGAATACGTTTGGGACTTTATACATATAAAATGATGCTAACATGCCCCTGTAACATCAGAGTCCATTTGTGTGGTTTAATTACTCATGTCTAGGGAAAAACAGTCTCTCTAAGAATTTGCTAAGTCCTCCAGGTGATTCTACAGAATGCTTCCTCCAGAAGTTACTGTAGAATTACCTGGAGTACCAGGCAAATTGCTAGATGGGCCCAAAACCCATGATGGATTTTAGGTTAATCTGAGGTGTCCAAACGACGCCTCAGGTTAATCAGAATTAAACCAGAGTAAAATGGGATTTCCTGATTTATTCTAGATTTTTAAAAACACCTGAAAAGATCTGGACCTGAACCACATTCTGCAATCTTGGGGGTAAATTCCCACAGCCATCCCGGTTCTTTGGACATCTTTAGTTGACCCAGGATGGCATCTAGCCACCCTCCAATGGAAAGTCTGGGGTTGTGAGACAGGATGGGGACTGAAACCCAGGAGGACGTGGGTTATTTTAACCCACTTCCTTCTGGGTTTTAGCTAAGTGTAAGGGGCCGTGCTGTGCTGAGACTAGAAGTCAAGTAATTCAATGGCATTCAGTTGTATCTGAAGTTTCAGATAACCATGGTCTGGCTGGGAACATATCCTGTATGGATATGAGGGTCTTACTATACCACCACTGGGCTATATCCCCTTCATTCTCTAATTAAACTCCATTAGTTCAAATATCCTTTTTTGCCAGTTAAGTCCAGTGTAGCTGATCAATTATTCAATTCGTCTTGTTAATATAAAAATTTCTGATGTATGTTGTTCAATATACCACTTTAATGTGTGGCTAGATCTACACTGCTTTATAATAAAGTTTTGAATTGCATTATATGATAGGTGTACACTTTTATAATGCAGTTCAATGCAGTTCAACTTCATTATATGGGTCTACACTGTAGTTTTATAACATATGTATCCTTTTCTGGCAAAAAGTGCTGGTGCCTCATCAAACTATAACTCCCATGATTCCATAGCACAGAGCCATGGCAGTTAAAGTGGTGTCAAACCACATTAATTACCTAGTGTAGATGCACCCTCGGTATTTGGATTTCTTTGTCCTTGAAAAGGCCTTTCTTTAGAATCTAATCCTCAAGCAGATCACAGATTATCAGACAGATATAGGCCATTTTGGGCCGATCTGTTATTCTATGACAACACCATCAGAACAGAGGAAGGTGGTTAGATAACCAGGAGCTTTTGGGATGTGGAGAAACCAGAAAAAGGAAGAAACATAAGGAATATGTTTGCTCTTTCCCTTACTAAATTTCTTATCGGCCTACATCATAACTCCGTGCTAGTTGTGACCACGCAAATAGGCACAACCCCTTTCCTCTCCAAGATATCTGATAAATCTCCAAGGCATAAAAACACCCAGTCACCAAAACAGTAGCACTCCTTATTACCTAGCATGCAAGTACATGAAATGATGCACAATTCAAAGCAGCACACACACACACACACATTGTACTAAAATATGGAAAACAGCCTAAGGCTGCTAAATGTCATAGGAGGTTCAGAAGACTGAATCAGGAGTAGCACTGCTTCCTGTCAGAGGAAAATGAAGCAGACCTTGGCCCGGTGCGTCCTGGAGATTTAACATGTATAACATGCAAGAAGCTATGGCATTTCCTAAATCCAGGTAGTATCTACTCTTGTGATTTGAAATGACACCATAGCAGGTAATACCGTAAATCCATTATGTCCAGCTTCATTTAAACTATAATTTTCCTCCTTTGATGCTAGCATTATTTACATGCTACATATCCCTGAGTCAATTCAACAAACTCTAGCTGGCTTCCTGTTCAGCAGTTACAATACCATAAACTAGAGTTACAGTCACAAACAACTAAATGTCACTCCAAGAACCTACCTTCTCAGCATGGTAGAAACTTGACCTAAGTGTTTCTGAGACTAGAGCTCTGAGATAGGATGCCTAACAGTCAACCGTGGCCATGGGGTGCCTTGGGATAAACAATTGTCCAATTTACACTTCTTAAGGCATCACATTATGGAGAGAATGCTGCTGGTCAAAAAAGTTTGGGAACCACTGATCTAAACAGAAAGATATTTGGTTGCTGGTAGGAAGAGAGCTGGGAAGGCAGAGGGAGAGCTGAACCTCCATGAGGGACAGCAATATTGGAAGAAGGTTCACACTTATATGTGCTCCAGTTATGCTTGGGATACTGTTAGGACAAAGAAAGAGCCCCCACTTACAAATCTTAAGACACAGACTGGTTCATGTACCATGCTCAGGTCTTTAAATATTTTAACCAGTGCTTTCCATTCTTCCCAGAAATGGACTTCTAGCTGGAGGAGCTATTTTAGCAAGGGAGTTATATCTTCCTATAGTTAACTTCAGTCAGCAGACTCATACCTACTGAAGTTTCCAAAGATAGGCCTATATAGAGTGTGTAACAATAATCCAGCTAGGGTGTCATCATGCCATGAGTCACTCAGGCCCCTCTACACTCCAATATAATCCAGATTGTCAAATCAGATAATCCACATTATTTGCTTTGAAATGGATTATGAGTCAACACTGCCACATGATACACCATGCCTTTTTCTTTTTTCTTTGATTAGTTTATGTAAGTAATGCAAAATAGCATAAAATGAACATGCCTTGCAATCATGACTAAATTGAGATGATATCATTATACTGTGAAGTCATGAGAAATGGCTATTATATTTGAATATTTACAGCAACCACAATAGCAATTACCATCAATGTTGTTCTGCTTGTCATTTACAGGATTGGAAAATTATCTTATATTTGTATTCAATATCTGTTTTTAAACACAGCCTAAAATGATCGTATCTGAGTACATTGTTTCAAGCGATGGCACGCTCGAGCCTTTGGGAAAACTATAGTGCCTGGCTTTACTTGAGGGCTATCTGTATACCTTCTGTTAATATTGAGACCCTTAACACACAAAGGCACTTTAGGCAAGGTTGAAAGATAACCAAAACGAGTTTACTGAAAACAAGATGAATAAAGGGTTAACTCCACCCGGGACTATTATAAGGTAACTTAAAACAGTGCATTACAAAAGGAGGCTTTGCTGGCTGCAGTCATCTCTCTGAAGTCTTCTGCCTCTGGTGCAAAGTGATGGTTTACAAGCTGGTGCTTATAAGCTGTCTCAGTCCTCTTTCTTGTAAAGCTTAAGCCGGCCAAAAGCTTCTGTTATCACTGAGACTGCTGGTATAAGAATACTGCTGAATGCAGGTGCTAAGGATGCCTGTTTTTGGATTGCTTGGGCCTAGGGTTACCAGACAATACCCATGCCTCTAATCTCTGTAGCTCAGCTGCAGAAAAAAGGAGGAGTCCAGCAAAGGAGCTCTATTCAGGCAAATGGAATAGCCCAGCTAAAGCTGGCCTCTAGGGGTTTTTATGTTCCACCTAAAACTAATACAAAGGAAGGTGTCCACACTATTGGAACTTAATGCAGAGGAGAGGAAAAGGCAAAACCAAGACTTCATAGTATTTCCACTTTACAGTATATAATAAAACAAAATTTCAACTTCATTAGCAACAGAAAAGGAACTTCCCTGGAAACCAGCTGTCCTTCTTCTATCTCTTTTCTCTAATGGAGTATGCTAAATTTCTCAAGGATTCCCTGTACTGTTACATCTGGAAAAACATTTACGTTCTGTATAAATAAAACTCGCCAATTGTAGTCCAGTGAAAGATCTTTACCTTTGTTGGAGCTATTAAGCTCCAGAGAATTAGGTCGTAGCTTTCTCTTGTTGTTGTAGCTAGGTGTCTTCAATCTAGGAAACATATTCAGGGGCAGTTATCTATGCTATGCAAAAAAAAAAAAAGTATAACAAAGTTCAAAATCCACAAAATTAGGTTTGGAGGTCACCGTTTCACTGGATACCTATTTGTAGGTACAATGTTGCAAAACAAACAAACAAACAAAACGCTCTTCACTGTCCACATTCAACATAGGTCTTCAAACGCTTTAGGCCATGTTTGGTCAGACTCATTCTGAATTTTCTGCCAAAAAATCTCTGCTAATGTCTCCCTGGTTACCAACTCATTAGTTTCATTGCAACTGCCTCCCTGGAAAGCCAGGGGGCATGTTTGGCTCCATTTCATGAGAGGTGGCACTTGGAAGCAACCACATCCATCACAACTGGCCATTTCCCTACTCCAGTGATCAACCAGGAGCTTCAACAGAATCACCTGCCATGGCAGATAGAAAATCCAGAAGAGCTTATAGGAAACCATGTAGCAATAAGAGGCTCTTGATGCACATTTAGCATTACCTTGCAAACAACTATTATGAGACCAGTTATTATTAGATTTTCTTGGTATGTATGTAGGAGTATGCAAATGTTCAGTTACATAAAACAAGGATAAGCAAATAGAAGGTTGCACCTCATCAATCAGTGTAGTGTTTCAAGGGCATGTCTGACGTATTACCTATGTTAGAAGCACGTGGCAGCCTATTAGCTTTCTGTACAGGGAGGTAATATTACCTCAAGTGGTTGCACACACATTAATTAAGTAGGTTATCCATTTGTACATTTCCAAAATGAAGGGCCCAAAAAGGATGCAGGCACGCATCACTAAGCAGAGGGCAAAAGGACACACATCTGCAGAAATGCAAAAGCAAAATTATATACAACTGCAGAGTTATAAACAACTGTCTTAATTTAAACATCCTAATGTTTCAGCTTCTTTTAAAATGTCCCAGATTCTTTCTCCTCCTGCTTTCTCCTTTTTGTCCCTGACTAGCTGTATTAATCAACCTCATGTATAAGTTGAGGGCAGGTTTGGGGTCTAAAATCATGGATTTTTATATGACTCATGAATAAGTTCAGGCACATTCTGCAGAGGGAAAAGGGCCAGACATATCTCAGGGGACCGACTACCACTCCCCTGACTTTGACTCTTTTCCCAACCAGACTGTTAAAAAGGCCCTTTGCTATTCTGCTCAGAGAAGGGATGTTTCCTTTTTTGATAAAGCAACCATCCCTATCTCGGAACAGAGTGGCAAAAGCCTAGAGCTTAAATCTGTCCAAACTAAGTGGGTGGGAAAATGGCAGCAGCAGTGCCCTTGAAGGAGTTTGGAAAGATCTGGTACTTTTTAAAGGTTCTCCTGGGACAGATGAAGAAGAAGAAGAAGAAGAAGAAGAAGAAGAAGAAGAAGAAGAAGAAGAAGAAGAAGAATATAATAATAATAATAATAATAATAATAATAATAATAATAATAATAAACTTTATTTATACCCCTCCACTATCTCCCCAGAGGGAACTCGGGGCTACTTACATGAGACCAAGCCCAATAATACAATTACAGCACAATAAATATAGAACGGCAAAAATAACATCGCAATAAAATAAATAAAACATAAGAATAAAATAAAACAGTGCAAAATACAAAGTGAAAAATCATCTACACTGCCATATAATCCAGTTTCTGAATGCAGATTTAACTGCATTGAACTGAATTATATGGCAGTGTAGCCAACAAATGAACAACAAATCCCTATACCATAACCTTCTCAGTACATATTGTCCTTTTCATGGACTTTTTCTCATCCCTTACTGAAATTAAACCCCATCGGTTTTGTCCCATCTGAATCACCCACCAGTTACACTACTCTATCTCACCAGGGTTTTACAATTTTATCCCTTGCATTTGGCCCAGCCCACTGTATTCAATTTTTACTATTTTATTATTTTATCTTGTATTCTATGCTTACCCTATTGTATTACTGTGTTATTGGTTGTATTTTATTTGATGTTATTGTTTGTATTATGTATTTTATTTTGCTTTATTGTATTGCTGGGCTTGGCCTCATGTTAGCCACCCTGGGACCCCTTGGAGAGATGGTAGCAGGGTATAAATAAAGATGGTGATGATGATTAGCTTCATGTAATTCAGTTCAAAACATTTAATATGCATTCAGAAACTATATTATTTGACAGTGTAGATCCAGCCTAAATTTTTACCTTTTACTACTGTACTCAGAGAATAGGATAGTTCCTTTTTTCATAAGAGTAAAGATACAGTATTTACATGTGGATGGGTTGACCCAGGTTTTTGGAGATGATTTATTTTTACTAAAAATTCTAGACTTGTAGATGAGGATATGCAGTACTTGAATTAGTGCAAAAACAGTTTGCGCTCTATTAACTCGGCTTTGAGAGAGGAAATGAGTGGGTAGAATCTTGTCCTTCCAGTAAACTCAGGCAAAAGCAAATTGCTAATGACTTGTCCATTCTTCCTCTTTAATACTTTTTGCCATTTCGCCCACACTCTAATATTGTTTGGCCACATTTGCCCGAGTTTTCAACTTTCAAATGTTAATGGGTATGATTTAAAAGTTGGCATATTCATTCAGACATGTTTTCAGTCATGTAGCTTGGCTTAAATCCAACTGATACGTTCAGCTAGGAAGATCTGATGAAATAATGAGGAGTTATACATGTATATGTATCTCCCCCTATACACACACACACACAATACATACAGTATATATATAAACGTGCTCACACGTGTGTGTGTGTGTGTGTGTGTGTAATAATTTGATTGAGGGCAATATACATATTTCCTAATTTTCAGACTACTTTCATCTAGGAATGTCCATGCCAAACAAGAAACAAAGGTAGTCTATAATTGTGACTTGCTGGGAGAAAAAAATATTGACAGGACCAGCCTTGGCCTTGAGCACTCCAACTGGAAGTCAGCTGTGACCAGCAGTGTTGCAGAATTCAAAGAGACACGAATGGAGGGAGATAGGGAGAAATGTGCCAAGAGGAAGGCATGTCAAACCAACCTGACTGGGACCGCCTTCCACCTGGAAACCAATGTCCTCACTGCGGGAGAACATGAGGATCAAGAATAGGGCTTCACGACCACCTACGGACCCACCGCCAAGACACAACACTTAGAGGACCATCATCCTTGGGCTACGAGGGATCACATAAGTAAGTAAGTATGGAGTACAGTTTCATGTATATATATTTATTTACACCTTTGGTGATTTTGTTTTGTCTTGCTTTAAACAAACAGGGCCAGCTGCCCCAAAATGGCAACATTTTCTTCTATTTATTATTAACTGGAAAATAAATTATGATTATTTTCTGCATGTTTCAAAAATGTGGGATGATTTCCTTTTCTCACATTACATTTCTATATTTTTTAGTTAAGTTGAGTCATGCCACAAGAGAATATAGACCAGCTCGCTTTGTCATTTGAAATTAATGGCACTATTTTCATCCCCTCCAAAACTTCAATGGTCCCCTGTTAAGCATGAGACAGAAAATTAGAAAGCAGCAGGAGGAAATCAAACTAATTTCTTCATATTTCATCTGAAGTTATATATATGTTGACACTAATGTAATTGGCACAGGGCAGCATCTTCTTGGATGAGACACTAAAAGACACTCTTAAATCTCTCAAGGGTTGTAGGTGCTTGTGTGTGTGTGTGTTTTGGCTTCTATCATAAGAGTATCATCCAAAAAATTCTTAGAAAACAAATGAAAAATGGTCTGTTTTATAAGTAAGTAGTATACAGTTTGGTCAACCTGATTTTGAGTGTGATCTTGGTGGGTTCCATAGTTTACAGCTCCATCTCACCCTCAGTTTTTGCTCTATTCCATTCTTCATTTTTCATAACACTATCTTTCTTCCATTGGGCAAGTGTGTGTGTGTGTGTGTGTTGGAAATGCTAACCTTCAAAAACAAAAAATATCCCTCCACATTTTTTTTGTTCCTAAATACATCTCCCTGTGATGATGATGATAACAACAACAACAACAACACTTTATTTATATTCTGCCCTATCCCCCTGAGGGGACTCAGAGTGGATTATAGTATACACAAACACAAACACAGGCAAACATTCCATGCCTTGATACAATTAACTGAAATTCACAGGGATTCCCAGACAGACACAAAGACAAAGGCTTTAATCTCCGGCTTCTGGAGGCAGTGCTCAACTTCCAGCTCTGGAGGAGGTGCTTATCTCCATTTCAAAGTGAAGGAGCCTGCATTGTCCATAGACACCTCCTGGTCGTGTGACCAGCATGGCTGCTTGGAGCACTTGTTTGTTTTCCCCCCGAGGCAGTACCTATTGATCTACTCACATTTACATGTTTTTGAACTGCTAAATTGGCAGGAGCTGGGGCTAACAGTGGGAGCTCACCCTGTCCCATGGATTCAAACTGCCAACCTTCAGGTCAGCAAGTTCAGTGGCTCAATGTTTTAACCTGTTGCACCACCTGTGATCCCTAGAGGGTTTAGGAAGCAATTCCACTATTTTTGGGGTCTTTTTTAAAAAGACGGAAAGTCAATTTCAGGTCTGACTATTGTGTACATATTTGCACATATTCAGTTTTATGAGTGAAGAATAATGACCAATATTATCTATTGTCTCCATTAAATAAAATAAAATAAGTTCTTGCACTTTCTACAGAACATGCCAATCCTAGTCTGGAGAGAAAGGCATAATTTTTCTATTTGTTGTGGTCTGAAATAAGCATATGTTCGGCACCACATCTATTTGTTGTGGTCTTAAATAAGCATATCTTTAGAGGTTTAGGGAATGGTTGGCAGTAACATCAGCCACTGACAACATGGGAATATGTATGATGCAGGAAATATAATTACTTGCAGAAGGAAAAATTAGATTTCCTTTAGTACCCTTGGATGCGGTCCATCCATTTATAAGATATTATTGACAAAATCTGCTTTTAAACAGTGGAGGTTTCGCTTTGACATGATTCAGGGAACCTGTTTAAGTAAACAGATAAAGCATTTGTTTCTTATATCTGAATTTTGATTAGGGATATTTTTAACAGCTAGAGGACAAATATTCTTCTGTGTTCACATAGATCACAATTCTTCTATTCATAGCCTCATTTTCCCCTCTCTCCAACCCAGGAACTATAATTTTTATCACTTGGAAACCACAAAACCTTGAATAATACCAGGCATGACTGGTGCTAAGCAGTACACTGAGTACTTTCATGACACAAGGGATCAGTTCCGATGGACTCGGGGCAGTGATGTTGATACCCAGTTTCTTAGTGAACAAAGAATGAGTGCAGGGATAAGAATGGCAACTAGGATACGTACCAGTGAACAAATGTAATCGGGATCCACCAAAAAAGTAAAATCAGTTCTTGACAAATTCTAGGCACAGTTTTATTAATGCAGCTATTGTTCCTGTTTTTGTTTTGGATTTACTTTATTTTGCAGCACAGTGCCACTACACAGAGTCATAGAATAATAGAGCTGGAGGAAACCACATGGGCCATCTAGTCCAGCCTCCTGCCATGCAGGAAAAGCACCAAGTACCCCTGACATGTGGCCACCCAACCTCTGTTTAAAAGCCTCCAAAGAAGGAGCTTCCACATCTCTACTATAGAGTGGCTTCTAAACCCTAGAACTCAATAAAATACATAAATAATAAGAAGAACAATTATAGTATTAATATACTTTATTTGTATTCCGCCCTATCTCCCCGAGGGGACCCAGGGTGGATTCCAGCATACACAAACACAAAAGCAAAAATTCAATATCTAGAGACAATGAAACACAGATAAAGGTAAAGGCTCCCCTTTCCGGCTCTGATGGGTGGAGCTCATCTCCAGCTCTGGGGGTGGTATTCATCTCCATTTTGAATCTGAAGAGCCTGCGTTGTCTATAGTCACCTCCTAGGTCATGTGGCCAGCATGACTGCATGTAGGGCAGTTTACTTTCTCGCTGAGGCAGTACCTATTGATCTTCTCACATTTGTTTCGAACTGCTAAGTTGGCAAAAGCTGGGGCTAACAGCAGGAATTCACCCTGTCCCATGGATTCAAACCACCAGCCTTCCCATCAGCAAGTTCAGCAGCTCAGTGGTTGAGCCCGTTGCACCACCGCAGTCCCTGTAAAGACCACCTAAATATCTTATTTCACCATATTATTGATTACTAAAGTAACAGTTGTCCATGTCATTGCATTTCTAATTCCTGTATATGGCTATGGAAGTTGACCAGTAAAGAAAGCTGATGTGAAGAGCATTGACACACTTGAAATATGGTGCTGTAGGAAAGTTCTATGAAAATCCTGGACTGCCAAAAGGACAAATAAATGGCTCCTATAGCAAATCAAGCTCTAATTCTCTCAATAAGACAAGATGTCTACACAGAAACAGTCATACTTCGGACACAGCATGAGAAGACACGATTTATTAGAAAAGACAACAAAGTAAAAAGAAGTAGGAAGAAAGGAAGGGAGACCACATTACACGTGGATAGACTCAAAGAAGCCATGACTGTGAGTTTGCAAGTCTTAGCCATTTACACTGTCATATAATCCAGTTTCTTAATCTAGATTATCTGATTTGAACTGGATTTTATGGCAGTGTAGATCCAGCTACAGCAGGACTGTTGATAACTGGGTGATTTACATGACTGTCATTCACAGTGTCACCATATATTAAAGTTAACTTCATTGTCACCATTAGTTCTTGGCATATTGAGGAAACCCCCTCCAGAGACCTCTCTGGCCGTTCACCCCCCTTTGTTGCAACAGATGAGTTTGAGTCACATTCCTACTCTGCATTCTCAAGTCATCTGTCCTCAGATGTAGCAAAAG
Organism: Anolis sagrei ordinatus; assembly: GCF_025583915.1. Taxonomy (NCBI): domain Eukaryota; kingdom Metazoa; phylum Chordata; class Lepidosauria; order Squamata; family Anolidae; genus Anolis; species Anolis sagrei. The sequence goes on along the minus strand of NW_026847549.1, from coordinate 175,107,079 downwards.
AAACTATACAATTGCCAGTGTTGATGTAAAACCCACATGCTGGTTTGGCTCATCTCTATATATGAAGGGAGGGATGCTATTTTTCTTTGCCGCAGGCAGCAAAATATTGGGGCGGTCTCTCCTGAGTGCAGAGCTGCAAAAAAAATCCTAGGGCAGACAAAACCTTTGGCCCCATCTACACTATCATATAATGCGGTTTGAAATGGCATTATATGGTCAGTGTAGACTCAGAGAAAGCAGTTCAGTGCATTTAAACTGCATTATTTAGTCTACACTCACTATATATATGACAGTGTAGATGGGGCTTTTGTCCCCGTCCACTGAAATTGTTCCTAGGTATGCAAAAGGTCTTATGTTTAGCAGGTAACTTGATTCCCATCAAACTTTGGCTATGAAACATTCATGGAATTTAAAAGCTAATTACAGCCTCCCAGCATATATAACGTAATTTATTCTTTCCCCATTTGCATTTTTATTCATTTTCTAGTACTACATAATTGCACATTGTCATGAGATCTTAATAAACAGCTTTTCACTCCAATGGGCATTTTTTCTGACAGATACTGCCTAAATAAATTAATGGATTTATTTCCTTCCGCTTGAATAGAAAGAAAGAAAGAAAGATTGTTTTTAAAGGGACCAAAGCAAGGCTGGATTTAGAATACCAAAAGCTTGGAAAGAATGACCCCCTTTCTTTTGTTTTTAAAGACACACACCAAAGAGGAAAAAAATCAAGTGTACAATACTCCACAATTAAAATACATCTGCGATTTTCTTTCAGATTTGTCAGATAAGCTGTCGAGCTCTTTAAAGGGCATTATTTTTAACTGCTGGGAAATCAATACAACTACCCAAACGCCAAGCATGACTGAGTTGTCAACAAAGTGTATTCCACTCTTGATTTATTCTGAAGATTTTATGCCTCTTGTTTTTTTTAAGGGTTTTACAAGTAAAATGTGCTTTCATAATTCTCTCAGGGAGTTGCACTAACAACAAGGTCACAAAAAGGGAGGAATGAAGGGGGCAAGGAGGGAGGGAAATAATATGTGAATAATAGGGCTGGGCGGTTTCGTTTCGTTAATTCGTAATTCGTTAAAAATTCGTTATTTTTTTTATAATGAAGCGATAACGAACCATTCTGGAGCAACTTAAAAACGAAACGAATTTTTAAATTCGTTTCGTAATTGTTTCGGATTCATTATGTATTTGTTTCGTTATTGTTTTGAAGTTGTTTCGTTATTATTTCCGCATGTCTGGGGCAAGTTTTATAGTTGTTTTTTGTTTAATTAGTGAAAAAAAAAATTATAATATCACACCAACAGTCAACAACAGAGGGAGAGGGAAGCTTCAGAAGTTCCCCCATGTCCCATTTGGAGGTTTTTTAGCGTATTTCGCGGTCGCGTCCGCCATTAACGAATCGATTCGTTATTGTTTTAAAATCGATTCGTTATTGTTTCGTAATTTTTTTAACATTTACGAAATTTCGTAAATATCAAACTTTTTAAAAGAAAAATTTCGGAATTCTTTTTAAAATCGAAACGCAAAAACCCCCAAAAAACGAATCGATTTTAGAAACAAATTTTTCCGTTGTTACCCAGGCCTAGTGAATAACCATTCCCTCCAACATTTCACAGATGAGAACTGGTACACATGTGGCTAAACCATACCAGAATACAGATGACAAAAGTTATTGATAGCATTTCTTGCATGTTATTAATTCAGGATTGCCAAGTTCAAGAGCTTGGGAAAGTTACTTTTTTTGATTGTAATTGCTAGAGTTACCAATAGCTTGCTGACTATTCTCTAAGACAGTGGTTCTCAACCTTCCTCATGTTGCGACCCTTAATACAGTTCCTCATGTTGTGGTGACCCCCAACCATAAAATTATTTTGATTGCTACTTCATGACTGCAATTTTGCTACTGTTATGAATCGTAATGTAAATATCTGATACACAGGATGTATTTTCATTCGCTGGACCAAATTTGGCACAAATGCCCGATATACCCGAATTTGAATACTGGTGGGGTTTGGGAGGGGGTTGATTTTGTCATTTGGGAGTTGTAGTTGCTGGGATTTATAGTTAACCTACAATCAAAGATCATTCTGAACTCCACCAATGATGGAATTGAACCAAACTTGGCACACAGAACTCCCATGACCAACAGAAAAACCCTGGAAGGGTTTGGTGAGCAGTGACCTTGAGTTTTGGAGTTGTAGTTCACCTACATCCAGAGAGTACTGTGGACTCAAACAATGGCGTATCTGGAACAAACTAGGCACGAATACTCAACATGCCCAAATGTGAACACTGGTGGAGTTTGGGGAAAATATAGCTTGATATTTGTAGTTGCTGGGATTTATAGCTCACCTACAATCAAAGAACATTCTGAACCCCACCGATGATAGAATTGGGCCAAACTTCCCACACAGAACCCCCATGACTAACAGAAAATACTCTGTTTTCTGATGATGTTTGCATTTTCTGATGGAGCACTGGAAGGAAACACCCTGGACTTATACCAAGTGAGAGGGACACTATATGCTATTGTGCTGAGCATGGTAGGTTCAATGTCAAAATCATTATTTAGAGTTGGTTTGATACCACACTGTTAGCGGTTCCTTGAAGATTGCCCTTGTCCCCTTGAGGATATGGTGCTAGGGTGGGAGCCATCAGAAAATATTGTATTTTCTGACTGTCTTTTCTGATGGTCTTTGCGACCCCCCCCCCCCCAAGTGGTCCCGACCCACAGGTTGAGAAACGCAACTCTAAGATTACTTGGTCGGATGTGTCCTGATTTTTGTCTATGGAATGTATCTAGAGAATTGTTCCAAAAGATAACTTAAGCTGACAAGTGACAGGAAGACCAATAAAATATTGCCTGGGCCTGGCATGAAATAACACAAGCAATCCATGGATATTTCCCAGAAGAAAGTACACGAAGAAATCATCCCTAGTGACTACTTTAGCAGCTGCTGACTGCTCAGTGGCCTGTGCAGAATTGAAGGTGATAACAATGACTGTTCCAAGTGGCTAAGTGCTCAATTAACATGACTTGCTCCAGGTGACAACCCTCCTGTACCCACTGGCCTGTGTTGTGTGGCAAACAAGAGATTCCAAAAAGCACGGATAAGCCATCTTTTTCTTGTTAAGAAATAATGGGTTTCCCCGCAATAAACAGAAATGCTATAATGAGACATTTGTCATGCTGTCATTTGGGGGGGGGGGGGGGGGGGAGAGATCTAACTGTTGCCACAGTAGACATTCTCACATATTTTTATTTATTTATTTATTTATTGACTGTATTTATACTCCGCACTCTCTCATGCTGAAGGGGACTCAAAGCGGCCTTACAATAGGCAACAATTCGATGCCACATAAAACAGACATATCATAAAATAAACATATATAATAAAACATAAAATTAAAAAGCATATAAACATTTAGACCGATTATTAAAAGTCACATAATCCAAAATCGTACTCAAGGAGTCATTAGAGTTATGATTACACATATTCCATCTTCATTTCTTGCACTGCATTACTGTCCAAAGGCTTGGTTCCACAGCCATGCTTTTAATTTCTTTCTGAAGGTCGGGGGGCGGGGGTGGGGACTGATCTAATTTAACTGGGAGGAAGTTCCATAGCTGTGGGGTCAGCAATTTGAAGGCACTGTTCCTCGTTCCCACAAATTGCACCTACGAGAGAGGTGGGGCCGGGAGCAGGGCCTCCTCAGAAGATCTTCACCTTCGAGAAGGTTCATAGAGGGAGATACGTTAAGACAGATAAGTTGGGTTAGAATCGTTTAGGCTTTATAGGCTATAGCCCGCACTTTGAATTGTGCTTGGTAGCAGACTGGTAGCCAGTGGAATTGTATCTTCCCTGTTCACTGCTCTAGTGAGAAATCTGGCTGCTGCCCATTGGACCACTTGAAGCTTCCAAACAGTCTTCAAAGGCAACCCCACGTAGGGCACATTGCAGTAGTCTATTCGAGATGTAATAAAAGTGTGGATCACCTGCACAAATATGCATAGACTATGTTCATGTGTTATGTGCAATCTACAGCTAAAGAATGTGTGACCCTTTTGATAGAGAACTGTCAATCCTATTATCTTTTGCTAATGGCTGCATTAGCTAAGGCTGATGGATTTGGCATGCCAACACCATTTGGAGAGCCATAGATTCCCCACCCAGATACAGAGATAACACCTTACAAGCTATTAACTAACTCAACCATGTTCTAAGGCCCTAACATTGCATATACTTTCACCAGCCACAGTAGATGTCAGCAGATATGAAGACTTGTTGGGTTGCTACTATTCCAAGGTGATATTTCATAATTCAATGCTGAGACTAAGGAACAGCCCATGACAATGTTGAAATGGATAGTTTGTGGGAGTATCATAGCGAGAAGCTGGCTTTAGTGATTGCATTAAGCAGAATATGTTAAGAATCAGCCATAATTGCAATGAATATGTCATTCATCTTTTTAGTCTAACAAGGAAGAATACATGCACACACTTTTCAAAGACACTGCTCTCACCCTGAGATGCCTCCTTCTCATCATAAAAACTAGAGAGAAAGAGCCAGGCTCTGTGATCTGTGTGACCCTACAGTGATGAGCAAGATTTACCATCAAAACTTCCCTACAACCTGTCACCAATTTGTTTTGTTTCTCTGTGTGAGTGAAATTGCATGTTTTGTTGTTGGGAGACAGCTTTAAAAACTGAGAAAACAAAAACTCTAGCTCTAGCCGAGATGGAGCGTTCAGCATCTGAAATGACATTTAAAAAGCAACACACAATGCATAATTTAGTCTCTGATGCGCTGTAAAAATGGCTGGATTGTTTCATTTTGCATTTTAGAAACATCACAATTTCTCTCTATATGTAATTTTGGGTGGCCGCGCCCCCTTGTGGCCAGATTTATATACACACGTTTGTAATTTCTTTTTAAAGGAATTATGAGAGATTGCATTAGGTTGTTGTGAGTTTTCTGGGCTGTATGGCCATGTTCCAAAAGCATTCTCTCCTGACGTTTCTCCTGCATTTATGGCAAGCATCCTCAAAGGTTGGAAGTTCTGTTGGAAACTAGGAAAATGGGGTTTATATATATGTGGAATGTCCAGAGTGAGAGAAAGAACTCTTGTTTGTTTGAGGTAGGTGTGAATGTTTCAATTGGCCACTTTGATTAGCATTTAATGGCCAAGCAATTTCCAGGTCTGGCTTCTTATTCCCTGGGGGAATCCTTTGTTGGGAGGTGATTAGCTGGCCCTGATTGTTTTGTCGGGAATTTCTCTGTTTTTGAGTGTTGTTCTGTTAAGATTTTCGAGTTTTTTTAAATACTGGTAGCCAGACATTCAACAGATATATAAACCCCTTTTCCCTCATTTCCAACAGACCTCCCAACCTCTGAAGATGCCTGCCATAGATGCAGGCAAAAGGTCAGGAGAGAATGCTTCTAGAAAATGGCCATATAACCCGGAAAACTCAGAACAACCAGTGATTGCAACCATGAAAGCCTTCAACAATAAGATTGTATTACTTTTAGTGAAATAAAACAAGTTAAGAGAACACATTCTTTTTCCCATAGATGACTCAGTATCTGAAGATATCCAAACAAGAATTGAATTAGCAAGTCATAAAACACAAAAAGCCTTTCTTTGCATTTTTTAAAAAGAAGCCCAATGTATAACTTTTAAAATAGATTAATGCTACAGGTATAATGCACATAGAGGCCTTTATATGAATGGTTTGTGAATTGCAGCATGATGTAGTGGTGTGAATGTTGGACCGGGACTCAGGGAGACTGCACTTTGAATTCCCCACTCAGGTGATATTGGATGAGTCACGCACTCTCAGTCTAAGAGGAAGGAAATGGGAAACCTTCTCTGAATAAATTTTGCCAAGTAAGTGCTATGATGCAGCTGAGACCTAGACCCATCACATCTAAAGAGGGAGAGGAAGGTGACTGAGACCATGGTGAATGCAATTGTCTCAGCTTGGTCAGGAGGGAAGAAATGAGGGTGCACCTCCACACCTTTTCCTTCTCCCAGGAGTCCAGAACAGCTAGATCTTCATGGTCTGAATTTCCTCAGCCTTCCCTCTCATCTTCCCAAGTGAGTCAGGCCTCTATTCCCTGCGCATGACAGCTTCTGGAAACTGGAACGGTTTTGGAAAAACTGCAAAGCCAAGATGACCCTTTGTGCCACAAACAGAAAGAGACATTTTTGTGTTAATGCTGCCCTTACGTGTATCAATGGGATGTTGTTGGAATAAGATGAATTGTTTTTACAGCCCATCTGCTACCAAAAGAATAGCAAAGACTCATGGCCTGGCCAGATAGTACCTTTATCCCGGGAGCTCCCACATCAAAATGGAGAATGGTCAAATGATGTCCCCTGAAAATCCGGTTGCAGTTGCTACAAAGGCCAAAAAAAGTGAGATTTTCAGGTGCAGGAATATTTCAGTTATGGCTGGAAAATGAGGATATTCAAATCTCTGTGTGTCCCTAAAATATGGGATATTTTAATGTTGGTTTGTTCCTGGGTTATGCATGCTGGTTCCTTATTGGCTGTATTCTTAAAACATGGCAACAGTTGGCTATAGGGTGAAAACTTTATCCTGGTAAGAGAAACTTCATTCTCCACATATTTAATGGAGTTTGTGACACACAAACAAAATGTTTACCATGTAGTCAACTTTCCCCATGTTTTTATGATAACAGCAATCAGGAACAGGCATGTATAGCACAGGAACAGCACTCCATAGTTCCCAGACACACGTACACAGCCAAACTTGTATGCACAGATGTCTCCATAACCCAGGAATGGAACTTATACAATTATTTGCATATTTGCATGTTTGCTATGGCCATCTTGGGGGCTGAAAATCCCAAGACAAAGCAGCCAGTGTGGACGACAGAACAGAAACCCTGGGACCAACATGTCTGTTTGTGGACCTCTTCTCAGGTCCTGGATTGTTTTGTCCCTGACTAAAAACCCACATTTTGGTGCTGTCTGGAAACACCCAAAGAGGAAGTTAGTTGGGCCTCTTTAGGAAGGGAGCTCTGGAACCTGGAGGCAGACACTTAGAAGATCTTTCCCTTATTCCAACCAAATGTATCAGTGGAACTAAATAATTGGATTAAGGTCAATTACTTTAATTGAAATAAACACATCTTTCCATAGTGGGGAAAAGAGTGCATCTGATTTCTCTGTTATCCACTTCTTACGTACACAAAGTAACTTTCAAGGCCTCTTCTTAGGACGAGTATATTCTAACCAGATTTGGGCTAGACAGCCCACCTAAGAGTTGTTGTTTGTACAATGGGATATGTGGCCATGCTGCTGTCCTGTGAGCCAAACCCCTCTGTCTTGGAGGGCTCAGGATCAGGGCTCAATGCATTTCCCTCCTGGAGTCAGCCAGGTGAATCAAAATGTACTATGATGACTCAGTGCAGAAGGATACGTGTGTTGGACAGAATATGCTTTCATTAATAGCATGTTGCATTCACATGTTGCAAGCCCTGGCACCAAACACAGGTTTTAAGATACCGATGATAAGTCCATGGCTCAGCTTTAATGAGTCCTGTCTTAAATTAAGCTCTGGTGTGGCGCCCATCATTTTGAGAAATCAAGCATCGTATTTGGATCTGGTGTTCTGCCAAACTCTGGGGATGGGAGCTTGAGGAATGAAAGCTGTCTTTTTGCCCACAGAGAATAAACTGACGTGTACATAGTGAGCTGGTTTCAAACTAGGATTCAATGCACAGAGTGACTCCATCTATTCATAGAACAATTATTAACAGCTTGCTGTCATTCTGTCATGGTTCTACTCTACAGAACCCTGGGATTTGTAGTTTGATGATATTCCTACAACAGAACTCTAGGACAGTCTTCTCTAACTACAGGTCCTTAGATACCTTAGTATCTCTTTTTAGGATACATTGAAAGTTGTTGTCCAGGAAAGTTTATTGAAACTCTAGCAGAGCATTTCAAGCACCTCACCAAACTACAAATCCCGGTACCCTATACAATTCAGGCATGGCAGTTTAAGTGCTATCAAACTGCTATAACTGAGCACTGTGCACATAACATCAGTGGAGGGACTTTTCCCTACGCAATTCTTGCACTGTCTTGAAAGCCCACCATGGTAAAAAAAAGAGTTTTGTGCACACACAAAAAATCGAAAAGTATGTGGAGTTTTATTTAACAAGAGATAGCAACAAATGTTAAAGGGGAGTTGTTGTAAGTACAGTAAAAAGACAAGACACAATTCTGAGTGGAGAGGATATCAAATCGTGATAGGTGTGCATATTCATTTTGATCTTATGTTCATCCATCTTCCTTCTACTGCATGCTCAAGGACATAACTAATGGTATTAACTCTACTTGGTAAGTTGTACTTTTTCATACTGAGACAGTATGATTAATACCTGCAGCATAAAAGTGAGAAAGAAATGATCTTTATGTTCTTGGTGTGACCTTATGCTTTTTCACCAACTTTAAATCATAGAATTGAAAATTATCTACCTTATCATTAGTTTTAACTTGAGCTTATTTATTTATTTATTTATTTATTTATTGTGTCAGAAGCTAATTGAGGGTACAAATTTAAAAACTTGGCATTATACTAGATTTTCTTTGACTCGAAGCTGGCTATTTGGAGTGCTTCTGGTGTCGCTGTAAGAAGGTCCTCCATTGTGCATGTGACAGGGCTCAGGCTGCATTGTAGCAAGTGGTCTGTGGTTTGCTCTTCTCCACACTCACATGTCACGGACTCCGCTTTGTAGGGGACACAAAGATGGCCCGCAAGGTCTCTTCCAACTCTATGATTCTATGTTGCTAAGATGCCAAAAATTAAGAATGAGGAAGAACGCACAGGCTATAAGTGGTTGCAGCAGTTTGCTTTTGTCCTAGGCAACTGAGAAGGACAACACTCTTATCCCCTCCTCTTCTTTCTGTCCTTACTGAATTAATTGAGTTTAAGCAACATTTGCATTTTGCACTCTGTTTGAAGCTACTGAGGATAACTGGGGAAACTGGGGAAAGGAGAGAGAAACTGGAACATTGAAGAAGCAGTTGTAAAAGTGGGACATCAGAGGATTAATTGGACTATTCTTACCAAAGTAGGGCAGTTAGAAGGTGTGTTTGTGTCCATAGGCCTATTTGTAAACATGTATCTCCTTCCTTCAGTTAGCCACAGTGGTTCCCAACCTTGGGTCCTCCGGTTGTTTTGGACTTCCTCCCAGAAATCCCAGCCTGTATACTAGCCATTAGGAATTGTGGGAGCTTAAGTCCAAAACATCTAGGGGACCACTGATTCTTACCTGTCTGTCCTCACAGCTCAAGGTGGGTTACAACATTGCTGAAACACATAATCAAACATATAATCATTTTAAAGCCCTTTGTAGAATACACATATTAAAACATATTTCCATAATATACATATCAAAACACACAAAACAAAAGTTAGACATAAAATAGAAGTTTAAAATTCATCATTAAAATTGTCTGGGTTGGTCTACCTGAAGAGATGAGCTTTCACTGATCCAGCTGTCAGAGCTCTGCCAGTAGATTGTTCCACAGTTTTGGGGCAGCCAATGAAAAGGTCTTCTGAGTGATGGTCACCATTTGGGTCTTAGCAGGCTGGAGCAGAGGCCTTCCAGAGGACCTCAGAGTTCAGAGAAGATTGTATAGGAGAAGGCGATGCTGTATGTATCCTGGACCTAAACCATATAGGGCTTTAAAGGTCAATACCAAAACCTTATACTTTGCCCAGAAACTAATTGGAAGCCAGGGAGTGACTTTAGGATAGGAGTGATAAGCTCACTCCTGGGTGTTCCTGTAACCAATCTGGCTGCTATATTTTGAACCAACTGGAGTTTCTAAACTTGGTACAAAAGTAGCCCAGTGTAAAGTACATTGCAGAAGTCCAACCTTGAGGTTACCAGCACTACCATCTTAGGGTTCTCCAAGTCTAGGAAAAGACGCAGCTGGAATATCATCCGAAGATGGTAGTAAGCAGACCTGACCATCATATCTACCTGGGCTGATATTTGGAAAGACAGATCCAGGCGCAGTCAGAAGCTGCAAACACAGTCTTTCAGGGGGATGCAACTCCATCCAAGACTGGTTGACACACCTCCACCCCCAGATTAGGAACCTTGATGGCAAGCACCTCTGTTTTGTTTGGATTCAGTTTCAATTTGTTTTTCCTCACACAGCCCATTACATCCTCCAGGTATTAATTCAGAGGAAACACACTATCCTTAGTTGAAGCTGTTTTTGAAGGTATGGAGAAACATATTTGGGTGTCATCAGAATACAGAAGGATACCATGGTTGATGGTATTGGAGGCTGCTGAGAGGTCTAAGAGCATCAACAGCCCTAAGGCGACCACAACAGTCTCCACTCCATATCCTGCTCTGAAGCCAGTTTGAAATGGGTCAATGAAGTGTGTGTCATCCAAGATTATCTGGAGTTGGAGGGCAACTGCCTTCTCAATCACCTTGCTCAATAAAGGAGGCTAGACACTGATGCTGAGAACAGGAGACTTTATACTCCCCCACCCCTAAATGCTCACTGTGGGAAATACCTGTGAATAATGACTTCAGAGGAGCAAGGAGATTTTAAGGAGCCTTCCACACAGGCATATAACCCAGAATTGATTATTTTATTTACTATATTTGTATACCACCCTTCTCAGCCTATTCAGCGACTCAAGGTGGTTTATCAAGGCAGAAAATCCCACAATATCTGCTTTGAACTGGATTATCTGAGTCCACACTGCCATACATTCCAGTTCAAAGCAGATAATGTAGGATTTTATTCTGCTGTGTGGAAGGGGCCTCAATTATATTTTGTATTAACTGTAAATTATGTTACTGGAATTTGGGGGAAAGAGAATGGCTATAAGCTGAAACATTAATTGAATGGGCAAAATCATGTAAACTAGAGCTTGGGGAAAATTATTTTAATGACATCTTTCTGAATTCTCCAACCAGCTGAAAACTGCAGTCCAGAAAAGCAACTTTTCTAAACTCTACTATAAATTTAATGGTCCACATTCAACATATTCCAGATTTCCCCTCTAATGTTGTATATGATATGAGTGAATTGGTGTTTTACTTCAAATTCTTCTCATAAAAAAAGCTGAAATGAAAACATGGGCAGAGAACAATCTAGTGCTTATCTCTCTGCAACAAGAAGTTCTCTTGAGTATATGCTCATTTTGTTATAAATATCACCAACCTTAACAGAACTAATTTATAAGAAGACATGATCAGGATTGAATGACTTGATCCCCACCTGACACATGCTTACATAAGAATAATTTCTACGTAATGAAAATGTTGACTTAACATTGTTATGACTGGCTGGCTAACCCACTGCTGGACTCCACAGATGGAGCATTCTAATTGAGCTCCACTTTATTTCTTAAGATGAGGATTGGATCCTCATCTTAAGGAATAAAGGGCCTGCCCAATGCTTTTGGACTAAAATTTCCCTAAATACCAGGCAACATCATCAGGAATCATGGGGATCATAGTCCAAAACATCAGGCTAATTCTGTTATATTATTGAACATGTCCCTTTATGTGTAACATTGCTCACTTCAATAAGCCTGAAAATAGCTTCAGCAGTCAGAGATTTCTTCTAATAATTCATATGAATTGTGGCAAATATCAAATATTTTCCAGATAACAAGATCTTCCAAATGAATGAAATACCAGAGGGACATTACGTGTGCCTATTCATTAATGGGATGTGGGAAAAGGCTAAATCTGATTCACCTGACTTTAAAAACAACACCTGAAAGATGAATCTTTTTTTTCCATCTTGGAGTTCAAGCACCACACATTTTCTCGTTACAAATGCAAATGTTGCACTTGTGCCTCTCAGTAAATAATTTTCCAGTGCAGTGTAAACAGATTTGACAGCTTGAATCTGACAGGCGTCGTGAAGATTATAATTATGCAAATGCCACAAAAACATTGAAGCAAGTCAGATGTTTTAATATTCATAGGATTATACTTAATTATAATACCTAAAGCAGTGACATCAGAAATAGATAAACCACAAAATGTCAGTGATGACCTTGTTGATCAAGGAAGGAGAAAGAAATACACACTCTTTGATTGGTGGGGAAAAGCTCCCCTTTTTCTTTCTTTCATGACTCCATCTATAAGATCATGTGGATTTTCAGCCCTGTCCTAGGATGCTGCCAAGATGCAGCCAGGACAGAGTCTGCCAGAGTCCATCACATGACTCAGAACTACTTCCGGTGGAGCTCCATGAGTCTCATCAACATGCTAAGTGACAGTCCTAAGACTCATCCTGTTAGACATAATGATGAAGGAACAAGCCTCGGAAGTGTTCCCATTGGCTACTTCCGGTGGAGCTCCATGAGTCTCAGCGGCATGCTAAGTGACAGTACTGAGACTCATCCTGATAGGCATAAAAATGATGGCGAAACAAGCCCCAAAAGTATTCTCATTGACATGAATGGGCAGAATAATGAAACAAAATAAAAATGACGGAGAAACGAGCCCCGAAAGTGTTCCCATTGGCACAAATGGACAGAATAACAAAATGAAATAATAATAAAATTTCAAATTCAAAACAAAGTGGACCCCTTATGAACTTTTAGAAACATTTACTAAATTAAACAGGGGGCATCCAAATTTCATATTTTGAAACAAAATGGATTATTGGCATTTCTCACACTTCTAATGAATCCATGTTTCTTAGGTGGTGGGTGCATGTAAAGATTAAATACATTAAAATATATGATTAATTGTTTAATTGATTTATTGCACGTTTTGTGTTAATGTCAGTTGTGCATGATTTGTATAATTTATTTATTAATCACCCATATTCTCAGGATGCCAAATTCCCCCAAACCATGACAATTTTGTTTTTTATATCTAAATAATTTTTCTTTTACCTCATCCTTCAACTTATCAAAAGGTCTTTATCCTTAGATATTTGAAACTTCTAGTAATTTTAATCTTATATTTATTAATTTCTTCTATTTCCCCTCTGCTGTTATTAATTAACATCATCTCAGACTTATTCCAATTTATTTTCAAACCTGTTACTTCTTCAAAATCTTCTAAATGTTTCTGAATGTTTTAAAAACTTTTGATGGTTCCAAGTTAACAAGTTGTCATCCACGAATAAAGTAATCTTTACTTTTTTCTTTTTGCCATATTTTACTATTTGTGTACTCATAGAAAAATTATACAATATCCCAGAGTACTTGTAGGGTATCAGCACAAACATAAAACAATCTATGTATAATGTCAAAATATAATGTCAAAAGAGCATATAGTATGCTATTTAACAAAATCCCGAGTACATAGCTCAATTCAGTGGCCCAAAACAAAATCAAAAGGAGCAACCGCTCTCAAATGTAACAGTTCCAGGTCTGAACAAGGGTACCACTGTATATAGGCTTCAGGGATACATACAATGAGATAAATCATACACAAAGTAAGCATAGAGTCATGAGGCTATATGTATACTGAAGTCAATAATGAAGATGGAGCACCACTCTCAAAAATCTTCATGGAATAAATCCAAATTAAGTCCAGTGAAAATGGAGCACTGCTTCTCAAAATAAGTCTCTGTAGGAAAAGTCCGAATGGCATTCAACAGGGGTGCCCGGGTATTTTTGTACCCTGTTTCGGGGAAAGCAGTCCCCTTCCTCAGGAGTTGATAAATTCAGTAATTCAAGACTCTTATCTATAACAAAACATAACATCACATAGAGTAACAAGTATTTTCCAGCACAATTACAGTAGTAAAGATAATGGATACAACAAACATATAACATATACTCACATCATGCCAGTAGCTTATACAAAAAGTGACTCTGCTTGAAGTAAATTCACACTGCGAGTAATTCTGAAGGGTCATCCATAGGTTTATAAAGAGTAATTAGAAACTTAAAGGAAACAGCTAAAATTAAGTGACTCGTTAAGTCCTTGAGGGGAAAGGGTTTTCAACTTAAAGATCCAGAACATTTCCCTTTGGGATAATAGTTCTTCCAAATCCATATGGGGTTTTGGTGTGATGCATTCCAGAGCACAAAATTTAGGGAATTGGATGAATGTTTGTGTTGTGTAAAGTGTGAATATAGGAGGGACTCCATAGATAAACATTTTATTCTAGATTTATGTTCAGAAATTCTAATTCTCAGAGGTCTGGTTGTTTTTCCAATATACCACAAACCACAGTCACATGTTAGAAGGTAGATAAGGTTACTGCTATTACAATTGGAAAAATGTTTGAGTGTGGTGCCCACTTTGTTCCTATAGTTGTGTACCTCCTTAGTTTTCCATGATTGCGGACAACATTTACAGCGTCCACAGGGGTAATGGCCTCTCAAAGTGCTTTTAGGTGTAGTAGTAGTAGTGGTTAAATCTGTATGAATTAACAAGTCTCTTATGTTTTTAGTACGCCTATTACCAAAAATGGGTGGTTTTTGGCAACCTGGAATATCTTGGAGAAGATGCCAGTGTTTTTTGATGATTCTGGTAATCTGTTTGGAATAGTGCGATAGTTCTTGTGTCCAAATAATTTGATTTTTTATGGGTTTGGGGCATTCTTTCAGTAAGGTAGTCCTATCTATTTTATCAGCTTTGGTTAATGCTTTCCTTATTACATGTTTGGGGTAGCCTCTATTTCTGAACTCATGGCTTAAAGTGACACTTTCCTGAATAAACTGTTCCTTGGTGCTTGAGTTCCGTTAAGTCTGAGAAGTTGTGAAAAAGGAAGATTGGTTTTTAAACTAAAGTGGTGAAAGCTATTATAATGAAGATAAGAATTTTTGTCTGAGGGTTTTTGAAAGTTCTTAACTACGAGTTTATTTGCATACAGTAACATTCAAAAATTAATATGTGACAGGTTGAAATGGCTGGTGAACTTAATAGACGTATGTATGGTGTTGATCCAATTAGAGAAACCTACTGCGGCCTCGGTTGATTTAAATACCATGAATATGTCATCAATAAATCGTCCATAATATATAATATTGGTGTGATACATATTTAAAGATGGATTTAATAATACAGTGTTCTCTAAATTTGCCATAAATAAATTGGCAATTGAGGGGGCCAATGGACTGCCCATTGCCACACCAAAGACCTGAAAGTAAAATTGATTTTGAAAACGGAAATAATTTTTCTCTAAAACTATATCCAACAGGTCCATAAGGAAATGTGTGGGTGGATGTAACTTGGTTCTGTTATGGAGGACATTTTCTATGGTGGTACGCGCCTCATCTAATGGAATGTTGGTGTAAAGTGAGGTGACATCAATAGTTACTAAAACACTATCCTCCTCTACTTTGAGGTTTTCTATAACATTAATGAAGTGCTTAGTGTCTTTGATATAGGAATCACAGAGAGGGACAAAGGGTTGGCAGAAAGAGTCCAGATACTTAGCGACTGGTTCCAACACTGAAGAAGAACCTGAAATAATGGGTCGGCCTGGCGGGGGGGGGGGAATAACACCTTTATGAATCTTTGGTAAAGTATAAAAGATTGGTATTCTAGGGAATTCTTTCTGAAGATATTTAAACGTGGAAGAAGAGATAAATCCCAGGGATAATCCCTCTTGGCACACAACCCTAATGAGGGACTGTATGTGTTTAGTGGGGTCTGTAGCAACAGGTTTATAAAATTTACTATTAGATAACTGGCAGTTGATTTCCTTAATGTAATCTTTTTTGTTGAGTAGCACTATAGCTCCCCCTTTGTCTGCTGGTTTCCAAACTACCTCTTTAAGGTTACTCAGTTTATTCAAAGTGGTTTTTTCAATGTCAGACAAATTAGAATGGAATGGTTGTCTGTGGGTGATTAACTTATTGAAGTCCCTCTCTACTACTTTTTCAAAGCACTTGATATGTATGCTGTCTGTGGAGGGGCAAAACTTGCTTTTAGGTTTGAAGGGCTCTATGGTGGAATTGGGTATGCTGTTTGTGAAAACCTCTCTTAGGCGGATGGTTCTAAACAATTTAAATAAATCTATGCGTGCTCGGAATGCATTAAATTTTGGGGTGGGAACAAATGATAGACCTTTATTTATTTACTACTGACCTTTCTAAATCTGATAACTTGTAATCGGATAGATTGACAATCAAGTCAGGCGTCTTCGATTTTGGCCCCATCGAAAAAAAGTAGTGGAGGAAGACCGGGAAGATGATCAGTTCATATTTCTTTGTCTGTTAGATCGTCTTAAAGAAGGTGTGTCAGAGGCTTCAGAGCTTTCAGTTGTCCT
>NW_026847549.1:174915708-175089562 GCF_025583915.1 Anolis sagrei ordinatus | reverse complement strand
TAGCATACTATATGCTCTTTTGACATTATATTTTGACATTATACATAGATTGTTTTATGTTTGTGCTGATACTCATAGAAAAACCCAGGGACAGCATAGGATCAAATTGGGGCCCAACAAATTTCAGTGTGGGATAGTAAGAGGGCGATGTGCTCCGCAGCCTAATAATTTGCCATGCTACCCAACAAATTTGCCACACTGGCCCATGGATGCCCTTGCTGTCCCCTGGCTTAAGGACCTCCATATAATCCTGAGCAGGAGAATGGAACTTTTCTTACAGTTGGCTGATAAAAAAAAACTCAGTCCAAGTATCCACGGCTTTCATCAGTATAATCCTGGGATGGGGATGTCTGCCCTTTATTCCTGATTTTAAATATATAGATATAGATATCAATACATATAGATTCAGACATCCTTGATGATCCATTTGAAAGCATTCATAATTCTCCCAATAGATCCCAGTCCATTTTCTGGCCAATTAAACCTTGGCTATCTTCTGGTCCTGCCGAGTGAAAAGATTCATAACTCTCCCTACAAAGGTTAGGTAAAGGTTTTCCCCTGACATTGGTGCAAATCTCCATTTGTAAGCCAAAGAGCCGGTGTTGTTTGTAGACACTTCCAAGGTCATGTGGCCAGTATGACTGCATGGAGCACCGTTACCAATTGATCTACTCACATTTGCATGTTTTTGAACTGCTGGGTTGGCAGAAGCTGGAGCTGACAGCTGCTTCCTGGATTTGAACCTGCAACTTTTCAGTCAACAAGCTCAGCAGCTCAGCAGTTTAACTCACTGTGCCACTGGAGGCTCCTGCTCCCTACAAAAAGGATAGGGAAATGGTGGTCCTTTGCCTGTTGTTGAACTGTGTGTTTCTATTGCCAGCTCATCGTTATTTGGTTTGATGATGCCTGATAGGGGTTGTAGCCCAACTGCTCCACAAATGCCAATTCAGCATGACATAACTATTTATTCCCAGACTTGTAAAAGCTAAATTCTCAAAATACTGAGAGTGGAGGGATAAATCTGTCAAGGCCGCCTTCTCCCACATTTGAGTTTTTTTAGTCTCAAATACTTATGATACTGATACTGAATATGAAGTGATTTTGCTCATTCGTGTAGATGCCTTGTAAGAAGGAAGTGAAACCAAATTATTATCTACCTTAGCTGTGTGTCTGTAAGTGAGTGGGTGGTTGAGAAGAAATGCATAGGTTGATGGATCACAGGCAAATGGGTGTTTGCTTGAGAATGTGTGGCTAGATTTGTGGAATGCATGTTAGCAAGAGCACGAATGGCTGATAAATGGGGAAACAGAGAGAAGGTTTGTCTCTCCCAGCCCTTTTCACTCCTGTCACCAAACCTGCTTCCTAAACACCTTTCTCTCCTGAACCTGATATCTTGAACTTAAAAGGTTCCAGTTGGAATCTGGGTCACCTTCTTATTAAGGAGGACTGCCTTCCAATTTTAAAAAGTCAGGTAGTACATTGACTTGATTTAATGAGATAATAGTTTGAATAAAAATAAGAAGAAGAAATGAAGAAATATTGGTCCACGGTGAATTTAAATGGTACTCACTAAAGGACAGTAGAAAAACTTTATCAGGCAGTTAAAACCAAAGACTAAAATAAGCCACAATTCCCAATGTTTCTGTTTTCTTATTCATTGCTGTAGCAACCTAATATTATGACTAATTTGGAAGGATAATAAATGGCAGTCATCTTACTCCCAGGTTCCAGGGGATACTGCAGCAAATCGTCTATATTTAGCTCTAGGATAATCTGTTTTATAAAAACAGGATCCACACAATGTGTGGAAACTTGATGTGAATAGAGTCCATCAGCTACAAAGGTCTTAATTCCCACATTTCAGAGGTCTACTTAAAAAAGGGGGAAGAGAACAGCTTGGGACTATGCTTTTTAATATCACTTTTATTGTAATAATTTGAAAGTAATTCACTGCTGCTGTTAAGTGTTACAGTAATGAACCTGTAGCATGTTATCTGCTGCACTGCTTGTTTAGTGTTCAATTTCAATATGTATTTGAGAAAGGAAAAAATGCCTTTAGGATTGAGAAGGGATTGGCCTAAAACTTGAATAAATTATATCAAAATGCATCTAAAATTCCCTTTAAAAAGGTACAGTTACTTTTGGTTTCAGAAAAATAACTCCACTCTTGTGTATGATATTCTTTTTAGAATGTGATATTATTACACCTTGCTTACTCCAGAAAGTAACTGCTTGTACGTAATGATTTTTTTTGTTGTGTCAGGAGTGACTGCAAGTTGCTTTCAGTGTGAGAGAATTGGCCGTCTGCAAGGACGTTGCCCAGGGGATGCCTGGATGATTTGATGTTTTTATCATCCTTGTGGGAGGCTGCTCTCATGCCCCCGCTTGAGGAGCTGGAGTTGATAGAGGGAGCTCATCCGCCTCTCCCCGGATTCGAACCTGCGACCTGTCGGTCTTCAGTCCTGCCGGCACAGGGGTTTAACCCATTGTGCCACCAGGGGCTCCTACGTAATGATTACTTGTAACTCATTACTTCCAAATTCAGGATAGTAGTAGTAAAGTTCTTAGAAACATTTATTAGGGTTTAACCAGAGCTCAAAAAAAATTTGGAGGGAGGGAGAGTGCAGCTCAATGAATCAGCTTTGGAGTGGTAGGTGAACACCATTTCCCCACATTCTTTGTTTGCCATACAGATAGAAGTCTGTTAGTTTGTCTAAAGTAAAGTAGATTCATTGAATTAATTGTTGAAAGATGAGTTAATACTTAGGGCTTCATCAGACGGGCAAAATTACCTGTTCGACGACACTTGGACTTCAGTTGAGGCCCGAGCCCACCAGCTCCCATCCATTCCTCCGCTGAAGTCCAAGTAATGTAAGAGGCCACTTCATCAACACAGGAGGATTTCTGTGTTGCATAGAAAACAACAGGGGGAAGCTGGATAGTGAGGCTTCTACCCGTGGGATGAGGTGAGGGGCAAGGTGGGCAATATAGGGCACAGGGCAATGGGTTCTCCTCACCCCCTGCCAGGTCCCGCCGGATTCACCACAATCTGTGGTGCATCCCCCCTTAATGTGATGAGGTCCTTATTTGAATCCTATTGGTCCAGTAGGTCTACTTTAGTTGAGACTAACAAGCTCATCAGATGGGTTAAAATTCTATGGCATATGCCAATTCATCATCATCATATTCATCATATTTAATTACTCTGTGAGAGCTCTGTGACAAAATTGAAGCAGAACCAGCATACACCACTGCTCCAGCAACAGAGGAGACTTCCAAAGTTGCATAGAGATTAATGGAGGAAGCCAGGCAGCAGACACATCCCCCCATGGGATGAGTTAAGAGGAGATCGGGCAATGTGGGGCATAGGGTAATAAGTTCCCCATACTCCCTATCGGGCATCACAATATTCGCCATAATCCATGGCAATTCCAGCAGAAAATGTGATGAGGTTGTTTCAGTAGACTTCAAGTGTTGGACAGCACTCTACAAAACCACATCATAGTGAAGGAATCTGACATCTGTCTGTACTTGAGCAAAAGTAAAGGCAAGTCTAATTGAGGATATTCAGCTTCCTGCAGATCCATAAAAAGGCTCGTGGAATCAGTATTTCAGAAGACAGTGTGCCCTCTGCTTTGTTCATTATTGATTGGGTTGAGTCTTGGACATTTCTCACCATTGTCCTTGATTGTTGCTATTCCACGTCTATGAACAGTTGTGGAATTGTGCTTTTTAACCACCACTATCATTTTGCAACTTAGCACTCCCTGCTAAACTCTTCCATGGCTCATTTTATGAACAAATGGAGATCCAGAAAGCACTGCATCACCATTATAATCAATTGCTTTATACTTTCTGCCTGTTCATAGCAATCTGCAGTTTTGCAAATAGGGAAAAAAAGAAATTGCCATTCTGCATCTCTAAAAACTACATCTCAGAGGATGGAGATTTGCATCCTAATTTTCTGTTGTTGGGACTATTGTCAGGGAACAATTGGTTCCATTCTCTTGGTGAAATTTACTTACTTTTCTGATTAAAATATAAAACTTTTTTTAAAAAAATCAAGCTAAAAAAAGAAAGTGCACTTATGGGTTTTGGGGGGGAAGCACTCGATTCAAAACTTCAGATCTTAAAGGAAGCATTCAGTTCTAAAATTAAGATAAAATCCTAGTAAAGATTTGGAATAAGATATTCAGTGTGATGTTTGTATAGTCCTCACAGTTTTTGTTGGGCTAAAACTCTCATTATTTCTGACCATGCTTGATAATACTGTCTGGGGAGAAGGGGAGCTGGAGTAGAACAATGGCAGGAGGGTTACATTTCCATTGTACAGAACATGGAGAGGAGACAACTATTTTTGTTTTGAACTTAAAACAATAGGGAAGAACCAGCCAATGAGATGAAAATAGGGGGATGCTTGGATAGAAATGACAATGTCCTCCTGGAATTTCTTATATGAGAAAAAGGGGAAGCCAAATACAGTCATACAGTAAGGCCTTTGACAAGGTCCCCCATGACCTTCTGGCAAGGAAACTAGTCCAATGTGGGCTAGGCAAAACTACGGTGAGGTGGATCTGTAATTGGTTAAGTGGACGAACACAGAGAGTGCTCACTAATGCTTCCTCTTCATCTTGGAAAGAAGTGACAGGTGGAGTGCCGCAGGGTTCCGTCCTGGGCCCGGTCCTGTTCAACATCTTTATTAATGACTTAGATGAAGGGCTAGAAGGCATGATCATCAAGTTTGCAGACGACACCAAATTGGGAGGGATAGCCAATACTCCAGAGGACAGGAGCAGGATTCAAAACGATCTGACAGATTAGAGAGATGGGCCGAAACTAACAAAATGAAGTTCAACAGTGACAAATGCAAGATACTCCACTTTGGCAGAAAAAATGAAATGCAAAGATACAGAATGGGGGACGCCTGGCTCGAGAGCAGTACGTGTGAAAAAGATCTTGGAGTCCTCGTGGACAACAAGTTAAACATGAGCCAACAATGTGATGTAGCGGCAAAAAAAGCCAATGGGATTTTGGCCTGCATCAATAGGAGCATAGTGTCTAGATCTAAGGAAGTAATGCTACCCCTCTATTCTGCTTTGGTTAGACCACACTGGAATATTGTGTCCAATTCTGGGCACCACAATTCAAGAGAGATATTGACAAGCTGGAATGTGTCCAGAGGAGGGCGACTAAAATGATCAAGGGTCTGGAGAACAAGCCCTATGAGGAGCGGCTTAGGAGCTGGGCATGTTTAGCCTGAAGAAGAGAAGGCTGAGAGGAGATATGATAGCCATGTATAAATATGTGCGAGGAAGCCACAGGGAGGAGGGAGCAAGCTTGTTTTCTGCTTCCTTGGAGACTAGGAAATGGAACAATGGCTTCAAACTACAAGAGAGGAGATTCCATCTGAACATGAGGAAGAACTTCCTGACTGTGAGAGCCGTTCAGCAGTGGAACTCTCTGCCCCGGAGTGTGGTGGAGGCTCCTTCTTTGGAAGCTTTTAAGCAGAGGCTGGATGGCCATCTGTCAGGGGTGATTTGAATGCAATATTCCTGCTTCTTGGCAGGGGGTTGGACTGGATGGCCCATGAGGTCTCTTCCAACTCTTTGATTCTATGATTCTATGATTCTATGCACTCTGGACTTTAAGAAAGCAGAGTTGACTAAGGGTGCATCCAGACAGCCTCTTTATTGCAGTAACTCCTGCAATAAAGAAGGGGCTCTCCAGATGATGTCCTGGATAATCCCAAATTAAATCACCACAAATCAGGAAAATCCTGGTTTGTAGTAAATTAATTAGATAGTAGATTTATTCCGCGCCTTCTCGGAATTCCCACATTTTTCTGGACACCCTATCCCACAGTTTTCCAGACTAAATTAGTGGGAATACTCACCCCTCCCCCACAGCCCCAAACCACTTTGAAAAGTAAGGAAAACTTACCTGGCCTCCAGTAAACTGCAGCTGGAGCTCTCCTGGCACATAGAAATGACATGCTAGGAGAGCGCGGGTGTGTGTGATGTAGACAGGCCCCCAGGAACATCCAAAATTTTAAAACTGAATGGTCCTGGGATAACTGCCTGTCTGGAACTGCCCTACGTTTAGTGAAACACTGGGTGAGATCCTACAGTTAGAAATTCTGAAAGAGAAAAGAGTTTGTGATGCATGGGTATTTCTTAAAGATGAGTTGCAAAATGCATATTCACAAACAATTCCAGTGAGGAAGAAAAAATGGATGTGTCTAAAGAAAACAAGGCAGATAATCATAAAAAAAGAAAAGAATCGTAGAGTTGGAAGAAACCACACGGCCAAGCAGTTTAACCCCCTGCCATGCAGGAATACATAAGTTCAGCCCCCATCATTAGATCAGCCCCCTCCCACCTAGCCTTCAGAAAAAAGGTAAAAACTTGGCTGTGGGATTAGGCCTTCAGTGCAATTACCAGATCTGGAATATATAGAATGACTATGGAACAGCTTATACTACGACTATGGATGGTGTGATTTTAATATGGAATGGAATGTTTTAAAATGTTTAATATGTTTTTAATCTTAATGTGATGTAATTTATTTTTTTTTTGGAATTGTATGGGTTTTAAGGCATTGAATAATTGCCTCTATGTAAGCTGCCTTGAGTCCCCTTTGGGGCAGAGAAAGGCAGGGTATAAATAAATAAATCCTGTATCTTTGCATTTCAACTTTTTAAAACATTTCTCCCTGTTGAAACTCATTTTGTCAGTTTTGGCCCAGCTCTCTAATCCGTTAAGATCATTTTGAATTCTGATCCTGTTATCTGGGATTTTAACTATCCCTCCCAATTTGGTGTCATCTGCTAATTTCATAAAAATGCCCTCTATTCAATTGTCCAAGTCATTTATAAAATTGTTGAATAGCACTGGTCCCAGGACAGAACCCTGTGGCAACCCACCGGTCACTTCTCTCCAGGATGAGGAGATAGGCTACCTTTGGGTTTGTTCATTCACAAATTACACATCCACCTAACAATAGCATTGCCTAGTCCATGTTTGACAAGCTTCTTTGCAAGAATACCATAGGGGACCTTATGAAAGGCCTTGCTAAAACCAAGATATGCTACGTATATCCACAGCATTTCCTTCATCTACCAAGCTTATTATTCTGTAAAAACCTCTCAGATAAGATCAATTTAGAAGAGTGGTTCTCAACCTGTGAGTCATGGCCCAGCAGTGGGCCGTGAGAACAAAAATCTGGTCCGTGAACCTCCTTCCTCTTTATTTTATTTTATTTATTTTATTTTATTTTATTTTATTTTATTTTATTTTATTTATTTTATTTTATTTTATTTTATTTTATTTTATTTTATTTTATTTTATTTTATTTTATTTTATTTTATTTTATTTTATTTTATTTTATTTTATTTTATTTTATTTCTCCTCCTTTCCCTAGAGCTAATCAGCCCCACCCCTTTTGGTACTAATGTTGGAGAGTAGTCCCTGGTCAAAGTGGTCTCCAGTCAAGTGGTCCCCATTCAAGTGGGTCCTTATCAAAATGGGCTCTAGTCAAGTGGGCCCTGGTCAAAGTGGGTCTTGGTCAAGTGGGCCTGGTCAAAAAAGGTTGGGAACCACTGATCTGGAATGGCTTGTTTTTGAGAAACCTACATTGATTTTATTGATTGAGAAGTTAAACATGAAGGGATATGATGTAGGAGATGCAGCCCTGCTATTCTGAAGACCAGAACATAAACAATTGGATCCAAATTACAGGAAAATAGATTCTACCAAAATATCTTAATGGTAAGAGCTGTTTGATAGTGGAACAGACTTTCTTTGAGGATAGTAAATTATCCTTCTTTAGCAGTCTTTAAACAAAGGTTGCCTTTAAACAAAGGTTGTTCTTTATCTGGGTATGTCTATATGACAGGAGATTGAAATAGATGGCCCTTGCAGTCCATACCAACAATGTGGTGCTACAATTCTATAAAACAGCAATTAATAAAACCACGCCGAACTTCACTGTTAAGTTTCGAGTGGGCATGGAAACATTCAAGATATCAGTATAAGTGTAAATATCAAGTCTGGTCAAAAGTTGTTCATAAACATGCAATCCAGAAAAAAAAGCATATAGAGAAACCCAAAATGTTTGATCAGACATTGCATGAAGCAGTTGGCAGGTTAGGCCTCAAACCTTAACATAGTCTACGTTTAAGTTCTATTAGATATTCCACCAAGTTTGGTAGTTATTAGATGGAGAAACTGGATTTACATTACAAGACAGAGAGACACCTTAAATTGTAGTATACATACATATGCTGATATTGCAAGCAAGTAAGCAAGCTCTTTGACAACAGTCCTAATAATGTCTATCCTGGTGGGATACCTTTTTGTGTGTGTCAGGAGCAGCCCGAGAAACTGCGTCACTTTTGGTGTGAGAGAAGGCCTTCTGCAAGGACATTGCCCAGGGGACTCCTGGATGTTTTACCATCCTGTGGGAAGCTTTTCTCATGTCCACGCATGAGAAGCTGGAGATGACAGATGGGAGCTCACCCTGCTCCCCAGATTCGAACCACCAACATTTCAGTCAGCAGTCCTGCCAGCATAAGCAGTTAACCCACTGTGCCACTGGGGGCACTGATACAGTAAAAAGATTTGTAGGTCAGGACCTAGTGCATCACATCCACAGATGTGGGGATTTGATCGAGCACTAAGGAAGAATAAGAAATGATTGATCATATATAGAAATGGGTAAGTGACTGAGCAGAGAACAACGGCTGAACAGCTGTGGTCAGCAATGGAGAAGCTGTGGTTAGAAAGTTGGGTAAAAAAGGGCAATGGCTATCTAGCACCTGGTAAACAGGACATGTCCGCAATAGAGAAAATCTTGCTTAAGCTTCTACAGCCAATAGTAAGCAAATGCTTGATAACAGACCAATGAATAGCTAAAACGGATGTGTAAGGGATCAATAGGAAAAAGGTTGTTTGATCCACCTGAAACCTATAAAAAAGATATGACATTGCTGCACCGGTGTGACAGTTCTTTTACTGCATGAGCAGGTTGTTCACCTTTGCTATCAAATAAACTTGGTTGCCATCACCTGATCCAGCTTGTCTTGTCTCCTCAATCCTGCACCCCTCAATCCTGGTGATGGACAGCAGGAAAGGACCCTCACCGTCCCCCTTCAAAATAGTACCATATAAAAACTTATTCTAGTATGTAGCCACTAGTCAGGATGGCAGCAGCAGCTTTAGGTTACTGTATTCCTCCAAACTGCATTAGTTTTCTATTTGTCTTCACATTTCCATGCCATTTATTGACATATGTTTTGGATAACATGTCCCTAACATTTCAGCAGAGGCACCTAATGCAAAACAGATGAAATACTATCTCCTACATCATTTTGTGCTGAGAACATATTCAGCAGCAGCACAACATTTGTTCTGAAAATATTTTCGGCAAGGGTCACTGCATTTCTTTGCTCTTTCAAAGGAATTAGATGGTTTCTCCTTATTGACACCAATGTTCAGGAGAAATAGGAGGTGTAGGATAGTACTCAGGGAAACAGCTGAATGTGTGTGTGCATCCTATACACACATGCCTTGAGTCCCTTTTGTTTGAGCATGTAAAAATCAGTTGGTGAGTGTGTCAGCTGAAAAGTGCAAAGCACAAAGCTGATTAATTGGATTATGCCCAAGAAGCTAGCTGAGCCTGGGAGTTTTGGCAACAGTTACACTTTTAGGTTTTCTGTGCAGGAGCTTACCAAGACAGTTAGTATTTCTGCTTCTGGGCTGCCGGAAGAAGATTCTTTACATGGACACCTAAGAACGATTTGAATCTCTCTTAAATGACATTGTGTGAGTCAATGCAACTGCTCACATGACTATATATATGTTGCTCTGCATAACAAAGTGTAAACACCTTATTCTTTGCTGATCATCTATGTGGCATATCTTTTCTCTAGCAAGACAGTATGTATTGGTAAAGACATGAACTACACGTAATTTTCATTCCACCACACCTTTCAGAGTTGAGAAGAGCGGGGTATAAATAGGGTAAATAAATAAACACGTTTTGTAGATTTTTGCAAAAACTTGTTGGAGCTGTTTGTTCACAGATGACATGCAGCGAGAAAAAATGTATTATACTCCAACACAGACACTTTCAACTCCTTTTGCAAACTGTAATCTGTGTCTCTAGCTAAGACTTTTCAATGAAATCTGAGGTTTTCAGCAATCAAGGTAACTATCATAGCTTTTGTCCATGAGATTTTATGGAAACCACAGACTATTTTTTTCTCATGTGTGTCTTCCTTAAAGTATTTCAGTGTAATTTCATTAAGGGTAATTCTAAGACATTTCCTTTCTGGTATTTTATCAGTTAATCTCTCAAACATGGTATGTGTGACTCAGAGTTTATAGAGAGCAATAATATCCACCCTTTTTATCAGGATTTGTGAACACTTCAAGAACCTTTTTGCAACACTAAGTGCGACTTTAGTATCTGATCCAAGGCCATTCACTAGCCAACCAAGATAAAGTAATGCTGTCTGCAATTTAAAATGTCACTACATGAATTATATGTAGTATTCTCACTTCTGAAAAGGTGGTTTCAACTGCAGTTAGGATGGTATCATAAAATACACACTGTGTTCATAGAATGAGAGCTGAGGATAGAAAATTCTGTGCTTTATAGATGAAGAAATATAAGCTAGGCAAATGGTTTAATTCCAGTGATGTGAGTACTGTGCACGTTCTACAGATATAACTTTACAAGTTGTTGCTTTATTTAATAGTTACAGTAATATTCCAAAAGTGACAGTGGAATAAAGAATGGACTGTAGATCAGCAGAAGCAATGCCTTTTGCAAAACAATTTTCATCTTAAAAAGAAAGCCTCCAATCAATGATGTTTTCATCTTTAGTTATTGTTTGTCGACCACTTTTGAAACCACTGCACTGTTAAAGCACTATGACCTCCATTGGACTGCATGGTCTGAGTCTATACTGACCATACTTTGCAGTGTAGTTGGGGCCTCTTTGCTTTTCACAAGTGCTAACAAGCAAAATGAATTGATGTAATGTCATATTCTTGTACCATGTGTTCTTTCTGAGTAGGATAATAATAATAATCATCTTCATCATCTTTATTTATATCCTGCCACCATCTCCCCAAAGGGACTCAGGGTGGCTTACAAGGCACTTATAACACAAATGGTACATGAATATAAAACAATATCATATAAAAATTGTAAAACAACCACTTAGCATAAACAAGATTTTATATGTTTCCTTTAACTGGCCTCCCCTTCCCCCATGTAAAACAGATATGCAAACACATTATTTTGAGAATGCTTTGTTGGTATATCTTTTAATCCTGTTCTGTTTTAAAACCCATAGATGATATCAAAGTAATTTTAACCTGTGGGCGTTTTTTATATTCATATAGGTGGTGCAGTGGGTTAAACCACTGAGCTGCTGAACTTGCTGACCAAAAGGTAGTCGTCTCGAATCCAGGGAGCGGGCTGAGCTCCCACTGTTAGCCCCAGCTTCTGCCAACATAGCAGTTCAAAACATGCAAATGTGAGTAGATCAATAGGTACTGCTCTGGAGGGAAGGTAACGGTGGTCCATGCAGTCATGCTGGCCTCATGACCTAGGAGACATCTACAGACAATGCCGGCTCTTCAGAGCAGAAATGGAGATGAGTGCCACCTCCAGAGTCAGACACAACTAGAGTTAATGTCAAGGGGAAACCTTTACCTTTACCTTTATTCCAATTGTACGATATAAACTACTGAAGTGCCATCTACACTGCCATTTAATGCAATGTAGAGGGTGCATTAGCCTGAGTGTTCAAATGATGCCCCAGCTTAATGCAGGTTTATTCTGATTTAAAATAATAGCCACAAAGTTGGACCTTTTTGCAGCATCCTAAGATCACCATGCACAACTCCAGGGCCAGTTTACACAGCCATCCCATCCCCATGGACTCAGGCAGGCCAGGGAGTTGGAATGGTAATGTCACTCTCCTCTCCCTGTCCCCCCGTCCACCATTTCAACTGAAAACATCCCTTTTAATCCTTTGTACTGAGTCATGAGGCTTCTCTTGAAGTCCTGGCACTTCAAAATGATGCTACGGAGCTTTGGAAAGGAGAGTGGGAAATTCTCCCTCCAAAGTTTCTGGCATCATTTTGAAGCTCTAAGAGCTCCTGAGAATCCTCATTCCTTGGTATCGAGGACTACAATTCCATGACATTATTCTTCCGATGGCGTACAACAAGGTATATCTATTTAGCTATCTATCTAACACTATATCTATTTGTCTGTCTGTCTGTCTGTCTATGGATGTGTGTCAATATATATAGTTTTATCAATGCTGGTATGCCTTCAAAGGAGAGCCAGAAGAGGGTCCCACAGTAAAAAGAACACCATTCCTGATTATAAATATGTCTTATGTAAAAGATTTTGAAAGAGAGTTCGGATAGTGTAAAAACCTGGACTGGGGATTTCCAGATTCAAGTCTTCACAGAACCATAAAACTCACTGTAGATGTTGGCCCTGTCAGCTTTTTAGCTTAACTCACCACACAGAGTGCCTTGGACCACGAGAAGATCAAACCAATCCATACTCCGGGAAATAATGCCGGGCTGCTCACTGGAGGGAAGGATATTAGAGGCAAAGATGAAGTACTTTGGCCACATAATAAGACAAGAAAGCTTGAAGAAGATAATGAGGCTGGGGGAAACAGAAGGAAAAAGGAAGAGAGGCCAACCCAGGGCAAGATGGATGGATGTTATCCTTGAAGTGACTGGCTTGACCTTTAAGGAGTTGGGGGTGACCACGGCCAACAGGGAGCTCTGGCATGGGTTGGTCCATGAGGTCACGAAGATTCAGAAGTGACCGAATGGAAAAACAACAATAACTTTATACCATCATTCTGAGTAGGGATGAGAAAAGCCATATGTAGCATCTTGAGTTCTGGGAGAATATAACTGTCAAAGATGGAGAGAATCTAGTGGGACTATTTGAACGAGACCATCTTTTAAATTTGTTATTCCTGAATATACAAATCTCAATGGCTGAATCGAAGAAGAGTCCCAACGATGAATATTTGCTCTGACAATGAAAAAAGGAGGACATTGCCATTTGCCATAGATTTCTTATCTATTGCTCTTTTATTTCCTGCTGTTATGAAACATCTAGTCTCATACTCCTTCCCAGAATACTGTATATCACTGTAAACTGATAACACAAGTCTTGGAGAAGTATGACAGAAGATAATATACTTGTAAAATGACCTGTGGGTCATCCACATGACCTGGGGTTATTTTTGAGCTAAAGCTTTCCTCGCTGTTTGTTTCATTGGGTCATTAGCATAGAGTGTAAGCTTCTCAATTTGAAGTGCAGTGCCATTGAATTAAGAGCTGGCATAACTGGGAAGCAGACACTCAGAAGAAAATGGCAGGACTCCAAATGATTGACCCAGTGTACCAAGCACTCATCCATTTGCTAAAATAAGGTTACAACTCTATCTGCCAATTGGATCCTGTTTGAGGCACAACATTGAATTCCTGGTGGGTTACTAAGGGTATACAACAGCAATGCAGCAGCCAAATCCTCCACTGGTTGAAGCTGATATCACTTCATTTACTTTAAGCAGAAGCAAACCTTCTTGCACCTGCTATAAATTTCAGTTTATAAAGTCTACCCAGATCTATAAAGAGTGCAATAGATGGGAAAATTGAAGGCAAAAATTGATTTTACTAACTTGAGTTACATCTGAGCTATTTAAAAGTGGATGTATAATTCACAAATCCAATAGCTGAACTAATGGGCTGGCTGAGGGCTAATAAACTGAATACAGATTTCCTCCTGGTCATTTGTGGGGCCGATCAAAATATAGGGTGGTATAATGTTGCAGTGTCGAAGTCAGACAGGGCAAGCAATATATATTATTAAGTCCTTAGATATCCCAACCCTGTTTACATATATATGTATGTACACGTGAAGCAATGAGGCGATACGGGGAAGTGAGGAACCAAACCTCAGTAACTCTGTGACCTGTAGTTCATGCTTGGAACACACTTTCTCTGTCTCTGTGGCGCCTTTATTAATATGTATTTGTTACAGGGTGCAATCTTTGTATGTCTGTATATTTCTGCAATATGCATTTAAAACCTGGAGTCAATATGTAGCTTCCAGTTGTCCTCACAGGTTACCTCAGTGTAATCACAGAATGACTTCCAGCCATATACCTTTAGTCCTGTAACTTTACATGAGACTTCAATGTATATGTTGAAACAAAGAAATGTTTATTCATGAATTCTTTGGTCCATAATAGGCCTGGTTGATCAAGAAAAAATTTGTTTCTAAAATCGATTTGTAATTGGGGTGTTTTTTTGTTTCGATATTTAAAATAATTACAAAATTTTCCCAAAAAAAAGTTTCGGTATTTACGAAATTTCGTAAATATTTACAAAACATTTTGTAAAGATGGCGGACCCCCGCGCATGCGTAAAAACACTTCCGAAGCTTCGTTATTGGCGCGGGGTCGATCCGTTAAGGGTATAACGAATCGATTCGTTAAAATTCTTTTTAGTAGAAGGATGCCTGGTTCTTGTGCCTCTGCAACCACTCAGCGGAAGTGAGGTATAGAGAGTGGGATGGCAACAACCTCCCATCCTGGCCTGGAAGAGAGACCCCATGAAATCAACAGCTTTCTTCTCCTATCCCCTTTGCTTCCATTGTTGGATCTCAGACCAAGTTAGTGTCCCTCCTATGATTGATGGAAACACAGTAATGAGCAGCCAGTTCTGATAGTGGCAGCAGGGTTGGCAGTTGCCTGCTTCTGCTCTTGAGGCAGTGGGTGTGATGCTACTACTCATTCATTCAACTGGAGAAAAATGCTGTGAAATGGCAGGAGGCATGAATTCTCACCATTTCACTAATTCTTGCATGTATCTCCAGTTGTATCCAGTCCCAACCTCACAAATACTCATCTCAGGCGGGCCACGGAGGCAGAGCCGGCGCTGCAGGAATCCCCTCCCCGGCTCCTGCGCTCCGGCTCCGGCTCCTGCGCCCTCCTCCTCCTCCTCCTCCTCCTCCTCCTGGCACTTCCTGCAACACAGCTGGGAGAGAGAGGCGCCTTAAAGAGACAACCGGCCTCCGCGCGCCGGCCAATCGGGAGCCGCGCTCGCGCCCAACAGGCAGGAACAAGGCTTGGCTCCCTAAGGGCGAGCGCGCGCGGGCCGGCCAATCGGGAGCCGCGCTCGCGCCCAACAGGCAGGCGCGGGGCTTGGCTCACTGGGTGCGCGCTCGCGCTGCCCCTTCGCCCCTGCCCGCCCCATTTACGAAACAGGCGAAAGCTCGTTAAAACTGTGGGGGTTGCCGTTTCGATATTTAAAAACCCTTCCGGGTTTGAAAATATGGTTTGTTATCGTTTCGTAAATGCAAAAATTAACGAATGTTTAACGAATTACGAAATTAACGAACGAAACCGCACAGGCCTAGTACATAAGTTTATCTGTTACAAAGTACTTTACTTCAGTTCCACTTGGATATTATTGCAACTGTCTTTCACTCCTTTGAATACATAAAATTGTTATTACATAACTTTCAAACAGTTAACTTGTATCTACTCTGTTAGGCCACTTTCTTCTCCTTCAAAATATATTTCTCCTCAACCTCCTGGCTGGCTATCTTTAGACATTTAGTCACTCTCTTCCATCAATATTTTGACTAAAACCTTATTCCCGAAGGAGTTCTCTTTTGGTCTGCAAGTTCAGCAGATCAGCGGTTTAACCCACTGCACCACTGGGGACATCTAACATTAACAATTAAAGTGGGGTCAAACTGCATTGATTGTTCAATGTAGATGCACACCAGATTGCATTCCCCTATTGTACAATGGGCAAATATTGTCTTGCTCACTTAGTTAAAAGTTATGTTCACTAGTGATGTTCATCTCCCCAGAATATCTGACCGTTCATTCAACACATACCAAGGAAGCACCCCTGTGGGATCATGGTTCTTCAAGTTCCAAGAATTGTTCCAGGAAAATTAAGATAGCAGAAGCATATCATGCAGTACTTCTGTTCCTATAACAATAAACAGTAATGTTTTTAAGGTTTAAAATTTAAAAACCAAATTGGAGAGGAGGAGGCTGGCAGCAAAGTTGAGCTGCATCATTCCAGCTCTGATCCTGCGTCTGAGTGGTAGCAAACCTGATACAGAGATGTGTGGTTTATGAGTCAGACATTTATTATTGAATGATGTTTCATGGGCTACTCCATCGGATGAATGATGGGTGTAGAGAGAAGGCTGCCTTACACTGTCTCATATGAGAGCTGAGCCTGTTTTTAACTTCTGTTAAATGTACATCTGTTGTTTTACAAAGTGCAGAAAACATGATATTAAAAATTTTAGAAGAGTGTAACAGAAATAAGCCGGTTTGGATATGTGAGCAACATGACCCGAGACAGACACGCTGGAGCTACTTCCTCTATCATTTAAATCTTTCAACAAATTTGTTCTCTTTGACTCTCCATTTGCCCTTCTCACGTTTCATTTCCCTGTCTCAGAAGTCGAGTACCTTCATACCTTGACTTGCACCTGTTGTAACTGATAAAATATGGGCAGCCCTGTGAAAGCCAATGGATTAACAAGAGTATAAACAGGACAAAACTGTATTAAAAGATTAAAGGAGCTTAAATGTATTAAAGCGCATGGCACAAACTACAGAAACGGTTCTTAGCAGACCATTTTCACAATCCCTCCTCTCATAAACACTGTCTCTGCAGGCTGCCATTGACTTACATGGTCATGTCTAGAAAATATAGTCCTGCTTTGGAAGAAGTGAATGGCAGTGTTCTGTGTATGCCCATATTTTATGGTGAAGAATAACTCTGTTAATAAAGT
Source organism: Anolis sagrei ordinatus (assembly GCF_025583915.1). Taxonomy (NCBI): domain Eukaryota; kingdom Metazoa; phylum Chordata; class Lepidosauria; order Squamata; family Anolidae; genus Anolis; species Anolis sagrei. The sequence continues at coordinate 175,072,681 of NW_026847549.1, read as the reverse complement.
CAGCGGGCTCCTGGGCATTAGATTTTGCAGGTAATGCAGTGGGCTTGCCATTCATTAGCTTCTTCTTCTTAGGCAATCTCTCTTTGTCCAAGTATGATGACCTTCCAAGTTTAGGGTCTTGGTGATGGATTCATAGGCGACTATAGAGTCCTATTCTTGACCCACATGTTCTTCCACAGTAAGGCATCAGTTTCCAGGTGGAAGGCGGTTATGTCAGAGTTGGCTTGATGTTCTGTCTTCCTGGCATGTTTCTCCCTTTCGCCCCCCAATTCATGCATCTTCAAATTCCACAGCATTGCTGGTCACAGCTGACCTCCAGATAGGGCATACAAGGGCCAGGGCTTCTCAGTTCTCAGTGTCTATGCCACAGTTTTTAAGATTAGCTTTAAGCCCATCTCTTTTTCTGTCCACCAACATTTGGGTTGAACAAAAGCCATTTATTTAACCAAGAAGCTATCTAGAACTTCATCACATGAGGAAGGCAAAGTGGCATTGTAGCAGAACCTTCACCCTATTACACTATGCTAGAATCAAAGAGTTAAAAGAGACCACATGGGCCATGCAGTCCAACCCCCTGCCATGCAAGGAAAGTACAAAGTACCCCCTATGGATAGCCATCCAGCATTTGTTTAAAAGCCTCCAAAGAAGGAGTTTCTACTACACTCCAAGGCAGTGAGTTCCATTGTTGAACAGCTCTTATGGTCAGGAAGTTCTTCCTAATTTTCAGGTTGCTCCGAGTTCTAGTCTCCAGGGCCACAAAAAACAAGCCTGCTCAATCTTCTTTATTCAATTGTTTACTAAATTATGTCTCTAAGTTTGGATGCAGTATGTGAAACCTGATTAGCACATTAAGGATAGAATCACCTGAAGGCTACTTGAAGGTTTTCATATTGTGCTTGTTAACATCTCTCAAACACTTATTGTGCACTGCTGGAAGCTTAACACAGCCATCTGCCTTTCCATCTTGGGAGAAAGGTGTGGTATAAATTAAAGAAGTAAAGAAATAAATGTGTAAATAAATACACTTTCCTCTACCCATGTCCACCAGTATTGTTGGACTACAAATCTTACCCCTGCAGGGATAATGGGGGATACAATCCAAAATATTGGGGCGGGGGTGATAGAGAAAGGAAGGTTGGAACAGATGGATCATATGTCTGATCCATCAGATCTATATTTTTATGATCTGAAATGTTAATATTTCAGGAATAATTTTATCCTTGTTTAGGTTTCAGGAATAATTTTATTTCTGACAAAATGTAGTAAGAAGCCTGTTTTTAGCATTTCAGACTGGGAAACTGGGAGAAGAATGAGAAATGGCTTTCAGTCTGTTCACTCAGCTGAAAGTCCTTATTCTTCCAAAGCGTACAACTCCAAGAGGACATTGCATACAAGTTACAAGTGAAAATTATGGCAAAAGAGAAAGGTTTTAAACAAACCCAGGCTCTCCATAAATAGCAGTGTTTACACCCTAGGCAGTTTGAAGAATTAATGATCACTTTACAGTATTAAAAACTGAGAGGAAGAGATCATTCTTTTTTTTTTCCAGGAGGAAATGTGGAGCCGGGAGAATTATTTCTCCTATAATTCTTTTGGCTCTTAAATTTCCTGGACAACTAGTTCCACATTTCTCCTTACATTTGTACAGATGTTTACTTTCCGCTGTACTGAGCTTTTGAGGGAGGTGAAATAACCAACAATCAGGGTATTGACCACACATCCTTGAAGGTTAGAATGCCATTTAGCTCAGAGCAATTTGGTGTCCAGCTCATGAGCCTATATCAACTGGTGTGGAAATATATTTATTTATCATATCAGGAGTGAACCAAGGATAGAGCTGTAATGTATTTAAAAACCCAAAGTTTAAAAAACTTGGCATTATATTAAATGTCCTTTGGCCAGTAGCTAGCCACTTGGGGTACCTCTGGTGTTGCTATAAAAGGTCCTCCATTGTGCTTGTGGCAGGGCTCGGACTGCATTTTAATTGGTGGTCTGTGGTTTGCTGTTCTCCACACTCACTTTGTGGCTTCATTTCTTAAGGCTGGCTCTGCATCTTGTGGCACCAGGGTGCAGTCTGTTCAGCACTTTCCAAGTTGTCCAGTCTTCTGTGGGCCCAGGAGGGAGTCTCTCATTTGGTATCAGCTATGGATTGAAGTTCCAGGTTTTAGCCTGCTACTTTTGGACTCTCGCTTGCTGAAGTGTTCCTGTGAGTATTTCTGTAGATCTTATAAAACTATTTCTTGATTTAAGGTGTTGGCTTGCTGGCAGATATCCAAACATGGGATGGGCCAGAGATGTCACTACATTGGCCCTTTCATTAATAGCTGCTACTTCCCGGTGGATGTCAGGTGGTGCAATACCGGCTAAACAGTGTAATTTCTTCAGTGGTGTAGGGTGCAGATATCCTGTGATAATGTGGGATGGGAATTCAAACAGGCACAAGTAAAGACCACCTTTTGTTAGAATCAAAAGTACAATGGGATGGCAGTGTAAGATTCCCAGATTAAAGCTGGCTCTATATCATAAGACCCTGCCCTTTTTCTGTGGTCCTCAGGGCAAGGGGGAGAAATTTTAGGGCAAGAATGCTGCCTTGAAAAATGTGTGTATATACATTTTCTTAATTTCTTAGAATTCAAGTGAAATCCTATTGGTTAATTTAACTAGTAGAGCCACTGAGGCAATTGTTGAATTGACTCAACAAAAGAGTCATTGTGGTGTAGTACTTTGAGCATCGGACTACAATTCTGGTTTCAAATCCCTGCTCAGCCACTGAAACCCACCTGAGCATTTCATATTCTCAACTGCAGAGGAAGGTAAAGTCAATGCCCTTCTGAACAAATCTTGCCAAGAAAATTGATCCTTAGGGTTGTTGTAAAATGACTTGAAGGCACCCAGCACAAAGATAAATCCACTCAGTTTAAAAGCTCAGCTCCAGTCAAACCTAACAGTAGGATTTGTGTTAGTGTTGGCACACTCTGTACAAATTTGGCTGACATTTAATGTGACATGCTGCCCCTTGTAAAATCAACCCAGTAACATCACCAATATCAATCTCCCAATACACCACAAGGAGGGTCATCTCCAGGGGTCTATTCTCACTATGCAATTATTATTCAATCTATGGAATTCTGGAATTTTCAGTTTGGAGGAAGCTTTGGGAATTCACAGCTTTCAACTTCGAACTACAATTTTCTTTAGGCTGAACTCATGGCAGTCAGTAACATAATTTTGAAGTATAAAAGGGCCCCAGGACAGCAACTTCATTCTTGATTTGCTCCATCTGTCTAATTTTACCAATTTAGGTGAATTTCTGTTCTATATTTTGCACTGCTGTTGTCTTGTAAGCCTCCCCAAGTCCCTCTGGAAAGATGGAGAAGGATATAAATAAACTTTATTTATTTATTTATTTATTTATTTATTTATTTATTTATTTATTTATTTATAATTATTTATTTATTTGACCAGTCATATGACCATTTCAAGATAGAGCATGAGTAAAAAAACAAGGCAAAGGGGCTATATAATGTTGTGCTGATGTCTCACCAAACTACAAACCCTGGGATTCCATAGCATAGAAACATGGCAGTTGACATGAAATAATAGTGCTATAATTAACCAGTTTGAATTGGTCCATTGTACTGAACACTGGGTCTGAAATCACAGGACCTGAAATAGTCCCTAACTGACAGCACTCATTCCAAAGCTTTCTCTGCCAGAGAGTGAAGGTGCCTCATAGAATCATAGAATCAAAGAGTTGGAAGAGACCTCATGGGCCATCCAGTCCAACCCCCTGCCAAGAAGCAGGAATATTGCATTCAAATCACCCCTGACAAATGGCCATCCAGCCTCTTCTTAAAAGCTTCCAAAGAAGGAGCCTCCACCACACTCCGGGGCAGAGAGTTCCACTGCTGAACCTCTCACAGTCAGGAAGTTCTTCCTCATGTTCAGATGGAATCTCCTCTCTTGTAGTTTGAAGCCATTGTTCCGCGTCCTAGTCTCCAAGGAAGCAGAAAACAAGCTTGCTCCCTCCTCCCTGTGGCTTCCTCTCACATTTTATACATGGCTATCATATCTCCTCTCAGCCTTCTCTTCTTCAGGCTAAACATGCCCAGCTCCTTAAGCCGCTCCTCATAGGGCTTGTTCTCCAGACCTTTTATCATTTTAGTCGCCCTCCTCTGGACACATTCCAGCTTGTCAATATCTCTCTTGAATTGTGGTGCCCAGAATTGGACACAATATTCCAGATGTGGTCTAACCAAAGCAGAATAGAGGGGTAGCATTACTTCCTTAGATCTAGACACTATGCTCCTATTGATGCAGGCCAAATCCCATTGGCTTTTTTTGCCGCCACATCACATTGTTGGCTCATGTTTAACTTGTTGTCCACAAGGACTCCAAGATCTTTTTCACACGTACTGCTCTCGAGCCAGGTGCCACCCATTCTGTATCTTTGCATTTTGTTTTTTCTGCCAAAGTGGAGTATCTTGCATTTGTCACTGTTGAACTTCATTTTGTTAGTTTTGCCCATCTCTCTAATCCAGTGGTTCTCAACCTTCTTAATGCTGTGACCCCTTAATACAGTTCCTCCTGTTGTGGTGACCCCCAACCATAACATTATTGAGGATGCTTGCCATAGATGCAGGCGAAACGTCAGGAGAAATGCCTCTAGAACATGGCCATATAGCCCGAAAAAACCCACAAGAACTGAGTGATTCCAGCCATGAAAGCCTTCGACAATACATAACATTATTGTTGTTGCTTCTTCATAACTGCAACTTTGCTACTTTTATGATGTAAATATCTGATCTGCAGGATGTATTTTCATTCACTGAACCAACTTTGGCACAAATACTCAATACGCCCAAATCTGAAGACTAGTGGGGTTGGGGAGATTTATTTTGTCATTTGGGAGTTGTAGTTGCTGGAATTTATAGTTCACCTACAATCAGAGAGTATTCTGAACTCCACCAATGATGGAATTGAACCAAACTTGGTTCGCAGAACTCCCATGACCAACAGTTTGTGGGCATTGACCTTAAGTTTGGGAGTTGTAGTTCACCACATCCAGAGAGCACTGTGGTCTCAAACAATGATGGATCTGGACCAAACCTGGCATGAATACTCAATATGCCCGAATGTGAACACAGATGAAGTTTGGGGAAAATCAACCTTGATATGTGGAAATTGTAGTTGCTGAGACTTATAGTTCACCTACAATCAAAGAGCATTCTGAACCCCACCAATGATAGAATTGGGCCAAACCTCCCACACAGAACCCCCACGACCAACAGAAAATAGTGTTTTCTGATGGTCTTTGGCGACCCCTCTGAAATCCCCTCATGACCCCCCCAGGGGTCCCGACCCCCAGGTTGAGAAACGCTGCTCTAATCTGTCAAGATCGTTTTGAATTCTGCTCCTGTCCTCTGGACTATTGGCTATCCCTCCCAATTTGGTGTCGTCTGCAAACTTGATGATCATGCCTTCTAGCCCTTCATCTAAGTCATCAGCAAACTGCATAGCCCATTATTGCATTGCATGTAGTCATGGCAGTTAAAAGTATCATAAAACTGTATTAATACTACCATGTAGAATGATGCAACATCAATCTCATCTGCCTTACTGTAGCTGGGCAGATACAATGAAAAGAAAGAATTGTGACCTCAAGCTTTTTGACCTCAAGAATTGTGACCTCAAGATGTACAAGTAATAAATGCAATTATAAAATCAGATAATCTGGATTTTTTTTTTGACAGCGTAGAAGCAGCCAAAGTGAGTGCTCTGAACAAGGAGCTTTTACTGAATACAGTAGAGTCTCGCTTATCCAACATAAATGGGCTGGCAGAACGTCAGATAAGTGAAAATGTTGGATTTTTTTTTGTTATGTCAGGAGCGACTTGAGAAACTGCAAGTCGCTTCTGGTGCAAGAGAATTGGCCGTCTGCAAGGACTTTGCTCAGGGGACACCCGGATGATTTGATGTTTTATCATCCTTGTGGGAGGCTTCTCTCATGTCCCCGCATGAGGAGCTGGAGCTGATAGAGGGAGCTCATACGCCTCTCCCCGGATTCGAACCTGCGACCTGTCGGTCTTCAGTCCTGCCAGCACAGGGGTTTAACCTACTGTGCCACTGGGGGCTCCTAAAAATTTTGGATAATAAGGAGGGATTAAGGAAAAGCCTATTAAACATCAAATTATATTATGATTTTTCAAATTAAGCAACAAAACATCATGTTTTACAATACATCGGCAGAAAAAGCAGTTTAATGCACGGTAACGTTATGTAGTAATTACTGTATTTACAATTTTATTTATTTATTTATTTATTTACGACATTTATATGCCACCCTTCTCACCCCGAATGGGACTCAGAATGGCTTACAAGATATATATACTTACAATATATTTTATTATTAGCATAGTACAATATTATATATTACTATATTGCACTATACCATTATATTGTATTAATATTGTATTATATTTAGCACCCAAACATCGCAACATGTTGAAGCAGCTGGTTGGATGAGCAAAGGTTGGATAAGCGAGACTCTGCTGTATGTTCTATATTCCCATCTCTTCTGCTTCCTCTGCTGGCATGTCAATAACAAAGTGACATCAGGGGATAGGATTCCCATCCTCTTCCCTTTCTCCCTAGACATTCCAAAGCTGTTCATTTTCCATTTATTTTATATTTTATAGTTATATTTGAATTTTTTTCAAAACCGAAATTGCTCTAAAATAAAAATCATTTTGAATTGTGCTTGAAACTTCACTGGCAGCCAGTGGAGCTATTGCAATATAGGAGTTGTGTGATCCCCATAATGAGCATCTTAGTAGTCTGATTGGAGTTCTATGGACCAGTTGAATCCAAGCACTTCAAAGCAAGTCCACATACAGATCATAATATTAATTTAAATACAATGCAATTACAGTAGGAAAACTAGATTACACAGAGAAGAGCTTCAAAAATAGTTGAATTTGGGGGGAGAAGGGAGGGGTATAAATATAGGAAATAAATAAATAAATAAACAATTTTTGGAGGCATGTGAGATACCAGGGGAAGAGTATTTCACACACTCTGTGTTTGTGTGCTGGTTGAGAACTGTAAACAGAAGAAAGATAATGGGGAAAATGTTCAAGGAAAGAGCAAGTACTACTAGAGGTAGTGTGATGATATATCTTCTATGGATGAAAGGACTCCTGGTGATCATAAGAAATGGGTGGACCAGGAGATGAGACAGGAGAGTTGATAGAACAAGAAAAATATTAGGCCTGTGCGGTTTCGTTCGTTAATTCGTTAATTCGTTAATTCGTTAAACATTCGTTAATTTTTGCATATACGAAACGACAACAAAACATATTTTCAAACCCGGAAGGGTTTTTAAATATCGAAACGGCAACCCCCACAGTTTTAACGAGCTTTCGCCCGTTTCGTAAATGGGGCGGGCGGGGCGAGGGGGCGGCGCGAGCGCGCACCCAGTGAGCCAAGCCCCGCCCCTGCCTGTTGGGCGTGAGCGCGGCTCCCGATTGGCCGGCCCGCGCGCGCTCGCCCTTAGGGCACTGGTGGAGTTTGGGGGAAAGTAGCTATCCTCTCCTCCTCCTCCTCCTCCCTCCCGCCAAATACATCCCTTGAAGTTGCTGTTTATTGACCAAAATGCAAAGCAGGGAAGAGGGAACGGCAAGGGCGGGTGCAAGGGGAAGGGAGAGCCTTTCAAACCGGGCTGACAAAAACATTGCAAGGAAGGAGACGAAATCCTTCTTTTCCTTTTTCTCTCCTTTCCTTTGAAACCCATATTGGAAGCAATCCGCCTGGAGACGGCGTTGCTTGCTCGCCAAGAGCCCCCACTTGCAGCCTCCCCTTTGGATCAGCAACAGTTTTCTTCGTGTCAGGAGCGACTTGAGAAATTGCAAGTCGCTTCTGATGCGAGAGAATTGGCCGTCTGCAAGGATGTTGCCCAGGGGACGCCAGGATGTTTTGATGCTTTACCATCCTTGCGGGAGCTCTCATGTCCCCACATGGGGAGCTGGAGCTGACAGAGGGAGCTCAACCCATTCTCCCTGGATTCGAACTGCTGACCTGTCAGTCACAAGGGTTTAACCCATTGTCTCATTAAGAGCTCCAAGACATGCCTGTGCCTGACAGGGAGTGCTTCTTTATCGTGTCAGGATGACTTGAGAAACTGCAAGTCGCTTTTGGTATGAGAGAACCGTCTGCAAGGACGTTGCCCAGGGGAAGTCCAGATGTTTGATGTTTTATCATCCTTGTGGGAGGCTTTTCTCATATCCTTGCATGGGGAGCTGGAGCTGACAGGGGGAGCTCACCCCACTCTCCTCGGATTCGAACCGCTGACCTCTCAGTCAGCCGTTCTATCGGCACAAGTGTTTATCCCGTTGCACCACTGATTAGCAACAGTTGTGGTTGTATTCTTTGTAAAGTGAGGCGTGTGGACTCCAGGGTTCTTGCTTTTCTCGCCATTCACACACACATCCTCATGGAAGGCAGGGAGGAGAGGAAATAGACATTGACATTTGGGAGTTGTAGTTACTGGGATTTATAGTTCACCTATAATCAAAGAGCATTCTGAACCCCACCAACGATGGAATTGAACCAAACTTGGCACACAGTTCTCCTCTGACTAACAGAAAATACTGGAAGGGTTTGGTGGGCAGTGTCCTTTGGTTTTGGAGTTGTAGTTTACCTACATCCAGAGATCACTGTGGACTCAAACAATGTTGGATCTGGACCAAACTTTGCCGGACCAGGCTTCCCCCTCTTTCCTTCTTTCCTTCCCCTGGCCCCTTTCTCTTCCCTTCCCCTTCCTTCCTTCCCTTTCTTCTCCTTTCCCCTCCCTCCCTCCTTCCCTCCCTTCCTTTCCTTCCTTCTTCTTTCTCTCCGTGGTACACCGGGCCAGGCGCTGCCTCCGCTTGTTCTCCTGGCACGGCTGGGAGGGAAGCAGGTGGCGTCTCGTGGCCACGGAGAACAAGAGAGCACAGCAGAAGAAGATCTGCAGCCATGAAGCACCTCCTGTTCCCCTCCCAGCTGTGCCAGGAGAACAAGCGGAGGCGGCGCCGGGTGGGCGTGGCCAGGCAACGCTGGCTTCCCCGGGCCGGCATCTGGGGCAAGGGAAGGAAGGAAGGAAGGAAGAAGGAAAGGAAGGGAGGGAAGGAGGGAGGGGGAAGGAGAAGGAAGGGGAAGGGGAGAGAAAGGGGGAAGGGGAGAGAAAGGGGGAAGGGGAAGGAAGGAAGCATTCTCTCCTGACGTTTTGCCTGCATGTATGGCAGGCATCCTCAGAAATAACGAAGCTTTGGAAGTGTTTTTTACACATGCGCGGGGGTCCGCCATCTTTACAAAATGTTTTGTAAATATTTACGAAATTTCGTAAATACCAAAACCTTTTTTGGGAAAGTTTTGTAATTATTTTAAATATCGAAACAAAAAAACACCCCAATTACAAATCGATTTTAGAAACAAATTTTTTCTTGATCAAACAGGCCTAAAAAATATGGAGCTGAAAATTCAGGATGTCTCATCTATGCAAGCAAGAATTTATGACCTTTTAGAATATAAACACTGAATTCTCAACTATAATTTGTTTTTCTAGGCACTGAAAGTTAGTTGAGTGGTAGATCCAAACTTTTCTACTTTTGTAATTTTCCACACTGAAGTCTCTCTCTCCCTTAAAAAAATAATCTCATTTGCCTAAGTTGAAATAAGTCATTACACAATTTCCCAGTTGTCGGTCTTTCCCTCATTGCAAAATCATTTCTCTTTATTCAGAGGATCTGCATTAGTCATCTGGCCCAATGGAGAAGAGTGACATGTTCAAAGTTGCCAATATACTACCGTGTATTCCTTGCCAAAGAAGACTGTATGAAAGTCATGGAGCTGCCATAAACAAAAGATTGCTTGAAAGCACATACACACGAACACCACTGTTTTAAAGCCATGACCACCACATGCGAAGAAGCAGGGGCTTTCTCCTCCACCAAATACACTGCAATCGAAATTCCAACAAAATCCACAAAGCAAATTCTTGATAGAAATTTATTTTTTAACTGCACATTACTAAAATGTATGCAACTCCAATTTCACAAGTATACTAAAACCCTTTTCAGTCAGTTCATACTTGGTCTGAATCATATTCGCACTGACATGTCAACCTTTCTGTCAACTAGTCTGGTGATACTGCCAAACAACCCTGTGAACTTCATGGGGTTTGATTTTAACATCATGGAAACTTGCATGGAAAGCTGCATCTTCTGCAGAATCAACAGTTATTGTACTTATTTCTCCTTCTCTTCAAACTGAAGACCCTTGATGACCAACCTTAAATACATATTTGGCACACTCTAGAGATTTAAAAGGGAGGTGCAGCGCGTTATACCACTGAGCTGCTGAACTTGCTGACTGAAAGGTTGGCAGTTCAAATCCAGGGAGCAGGGTGAGCTCTCAATGTTAGGCCCAGCTTCTGCCACCCTAGCAGTTTGAAAACTTGCAAATGTGAGTAGATCAATAGGTACTGCTTCTGTGGGAAGGTAATGGTTCTCCATACAGTCATACCAGCCATATGACCTTGGAGGTGTCTAGAGGCAATGCTGTCTCTTTGGCTTTGAAATGGAAATGAGCACCACCCCCCAGAGTTGAACACGACAAGACTTAATATTAGGGAAAACCTTTACCTTTATCTTAGAGTTTTAAAAATTGGCACATCCACTTTAACAAAATATATTTCAAAGGGGGTTCGTGATAAAGAAATGGTTAATAACTCTTGCACTACATCAGGAAAAAGGCTTGTATCCTGCCTTCTAAGTGGGACAAAAGGTAATTGTCACCTTCTGCCAGAAATTGACCTTAGAGTTACCCTAGATGACCTAGACATTCCTAAAGAGAGCATATTAATGAAGTGCATTAAAAAAATCAAAATCCACAAGATAAACCCATAAATGTGGAGGTTTATTGTATAACTAATGTCTGTGGGAAATTAGTGTGAATCCTGCATGGAAATCATATATAAACTGATATATCAGTGTGGGAAATTCTCAGAAGATCTTCAAATCAGTGTCTACTTAAAATACGCTGTCTGCCCACCAGAGAGCAGAGTGCATGATACATTCCTTGTCTTTCAGGATCATCATGACTTGAGTTCTGTTCTATAGATCATTATTTAGGAAGAGGATCCACTGACCTCAGTGATGAGGTCCGACCGCATAGGTTAATTTGGCAAATTACTCTGAGCATTATCAACAGATCTGTAACCCATTGAAATGCTCCCTTCCATTTTTAATTAGAAATACAGTTTCTTGCAAAGGAACATTACTGTATCAACTGCTAGCATGAAGAATAGGCTCCATCCAAAGTGGAAAGATATCTAGCCTTGTTTTATTACTTTTGTCTTTTTTCGACTTCGAATTTATTAACCTGATAGAAATAAGAGTAGAATTTGAAAGCCTTGCTGGCAGGAAATTTGTTAATATCTTATGTATGTGTTGGTTCTTTAATGGAAGTGTTGGGGGTACTTTTTGTATGAAGTGCAGTATTTGCATTCAGTTTAGGATCATGGGAGTAGAATTGCACTTGTTGAACCATTGCCCATGTAGATGCACTTTCTCATCCAATGCATGGCTTTTCTATTATTAAAATTGACAGTAATGCTCCTTGGAATGTTCATTTGGTTGTGCATTTGGCTATACATCTGGTTGTCTGTTCACTTACACATTCAACTGGCCATGCAGTGTTACCTTTCAATAAAACACCTCAATGCATAATGCCACACATGAAAAAATATGGTATGCCAGACTGATCTAAGAGCGAAGACAGTGTTTCTCAACCTTCCTAATGCTGCAACCCCTTAATACAGTTCCTCATTTTGTGGTGACACCCAACCATAACATTATTTTTGTTGCTCCTTCAGAACTGTAATTTTGTCACGGTTATGAATCATAATGTAAATATCTGATATGCAGGATGTACTTTCATTCACGGGAGTTGTATGATCAGGTATTTGACACGAATACCTGATACACTCAAATTTGAATACTGGTGGGTTTGGGGGATTGATTTTGCCATTTGGGAGTTGTAGTTGCTGAGATTTATAGTTCACCTACAATCAAAGAGCATTTTTATTTATTTTATTTGCTGCATTTGTTGACCGCCGCTCTCAGCCCTAGGGCGACTCGCGGCGGTGTACAACATATAAAAGGCAATTTACAAAAGGCAATAACAAAAACAACATATCCACAATACAACAATTATATAGTTACACTAAATGATCCGCTCCGTCTCATAGTAGAATCGTAACCAATCTCATAATCCAAATTCCGTTCCAGTCGTCTTTACCAAACTAATTGTAGCACTTAATTAAATGCCTGCTCAAATAGCCATGTCTTTAGGCTTTTACGGAAAGACATAAGGGAGGGCGCCTGTCTGATGTCTACAGGGAGAGTGTTCCACAGCCGGGGGGCCACCACCGAGAAGGCCCTCTCTCTCGTCCCCGCCAGACGTGCCTGTGAGGCCGGCGGGATCGAGAGAAGGGCCTCCCCAGACGATCTCAAGGCCCTCGTGGGCTCATAGGCCAAGATGCGGTCCGAAAGGTATTTTGGGCCGGAACCGTTTAGGGCTTTGTAGGCCAACACCAGCACCTTGAATTGGGCCCGGTAGCAAGTCGGCAGCCAATGGAGCTGGTACAACAAGGGCGTTGTGTGCTCCCTGCGTCCCGCTCCAGTTAGTAACATGGCTGCCGCGCGCTGGACTAGCTGAAGCTTCCGGGCCGTCTTCAAGGGCAGCCCCACGTAGAGAGCGTTGCAGTAGTCAAGGCGGGATGTGGCCAGAGCGTGTACCACCGTGGCCAAGTCAGACTTCCCAAGGTACGGGCGCAGCTGGCGCACGAGCCTAAGCTGTGCAAATGCTCCCCTGGTCACCGCTGAAACCTGGGGATCCAGGCTCAACGATGAATCCAGGGTCACACCCAAGCTGCGAACCTGCGCCTTCAAGGGGAGTGCGACCCCATCCAGCACAGGCTGTAACCCTATACCCAGTTCGGCCTTGCGACTGACCAGGAGTACCTCTGTCTTGTCTGGATTTAATTTCAGTTTGTTCGCCCTCATCCAGACCATTACAGCGGCCAGGCACCGGTTCAGGACCTCGACAGCCTCCTTAGTAGCAGGTGGAAAGGAGTGACAGAGTTGGACATCATCTGCGTACAGATGACACCGCACCCCGAAACTCCGGATGATCTCACCCAGCGGCTTCATGTAGATATTAAACAGCATGGGGGACAGTATAGAACCCTGTGGACCCCACAGGTCAAAGGCTGTGGTGTTGAACAGGAGTCCCCCAATAACACCTTCTGGGTACGACCCTCCAGAAATGACTGGAGCCACTGCAGAGCAGTGCCCCCAAGGCCATTTCCGCAAGGCGCCCCAGAAGGATACCGTGGTCGACGGTATCGAAGGCCGCTGAGAGGTCCAGGAGCACCAACAGGGACACACTCCCCCTGTCTAGCTCCCGGCGTAGATCATCCACTAAGGCGACCAAGACCGTCTCGGTTCCATGTCCCGGTCTGAAACCAGACTGTGCCGAATCCAGATAATCCGTGTCTCTCAAGAATACCTGGAGTTGTGAGGCCACCACGCTTTCCATGACTTTGCCCAAAAAGGGGAGATTGGAAACAGGCCGAAAGTTGTCCAATTTAGTGGGGTCCAGTGATGGTTTCTTCAACAGCGGTTTTATAATAGCTTGTTTTAAGCTCGCTGGAATCTTGCCTTCCCGAAGGGAGGCATTAACCACCACCGTTACCCACTCAGCCAATCCCCCTCTGGCCTCCTTCAGAAGCCAGGATGGGCAGGGGTCTAGGATGGACGTGGTGGGCCTCATTCCTCCAAGTATCTTGTCCACATCCTCGGGTTTCACAAACTGAAAAGAATCCATCAAAATAGGACAAGCAGGTGCTCTTGTCACATCCTCAGAGACTGCATTTAACGCGGCGTCCAGCCCGGAGCGGATCAAGGCGACTTTGTCTGCAAAGAACCGAGCAAATGCTTCACAGCGCGTGACCGAATTGTCAGGGCTCCCGCCTGAGGTGGCGGGAGTTAAAAGACCTCTGACAATCCAGAACAACTCCGCCGGACGGTTTTTTGCAGACGCAATAGTGGCCGCAAAGAAACTTTTCTTTGCGGCTTTTATTGCCGCGGCATATGCCCTTAAAAGGACACAAACCGTGCTCGATTTGACTCGCTCGGATCCGAACGCCACACGCTCTCTAGTTCCCTCTTCCTTCGCTTCATCACTGCCAACTCCTCAGTAAACCAAGGAGCTGGTTTAGCTCGGCTACTTGAGAGGGGACGTTCCGGAGCGATCATGTCAATTGCCCTGGCCATCTCCCCATTCCAGAGAGCGACCAAGGCCTCGACATGGTCACCTACCGAGGTGGCGGGAAAATCCCCAAGAGCCGTCAGGAATCCATTCGGATCCATAAGCCTCCTGGGGCGGACCATCTTAATGGGTCCTCCACCTTTGCAGAGGTTAGGGGGCAGTGAGCCTAAATCTGATCAGGAAGTGGTCAGTCCATGGCAACGGAGAGATGGACAACTCCTCCACACCGCCACCCTGCTCCCATCCCTGGCAGAAAACCAAGTCCAATGTATGTCCAGCACAGTGGGTGGGGCCAGATATTTGTTGGGACAGCCCCATGGTTGCCATGGCAGACATGAAGTCCTGAGCCGCTCCTGTGAGGGTCGCCTCGGCATGGATATTGAAGTCTCCCAGCACAAGAAGCCGTGAAGACTCCAACGCCAGGCTCAAGACTACCCCCGCTAGCTCAGGTAGGGAGACTGTAGTGCAGCGAGGTGGACGGTACACTAGCAGAATCCCTATTCTGTCCCGGTCACCCACCCTCAGGTAGACGCATTCAAAATTTGTGGTCTGCGGGATGGGGCACCTGGTCAGATGGATGGAATCCCTATAGACCACTGCGACCCCGCCTCCCCGACCTCCGGATCTCGGTTGGTGCTGCACGGAGAAGCCTGGAGGACAAAGCTGGGTTAGATTCACTCCTCCAGCTTCATCCAGCCAGGTCTCCGTGATGCACGCCAGATCTGCCCGCTCCTCCAGGATTAAATCCTGGATAAAGGTCGTTTTTCCGTTGACAGATCTGGCGTTCAAGCACCACCTTCAATCCGGAGGGCCCGCCAACCTGGTTACACCAATTTACCCTAGGAGACCGATTTGGGATTGTTAATGTAGATAAGCGGTCCGAATTAAGCCGAATTTGAGGTCTCCTTTTTCCGCATTCTGAACTCCATCAACTATGGAATTGAACCAAACTTGGCACACAAAACTCCCATGGCCAACAGAAAGTACTGGAAGGATTTGATGGGAATTGACCTTGAGTTTTGGAGTTGTAGTTCACCTACATCCAGAGAGCAGGAGGAAGGCTTTAATGGGAGGATTCACCATCTGTTTCCCAAGGGCACAGGTGGAGAGATCTTCAGCCTTCTTTGCCAAAGAGGTTCCTAAGACCATCAGAAATTTGTGTTTTTTTTGTGGTCTTTGGTGAACCCTCTGAAAAACCCCTTGCGACCCCCCCCCCCCCCCCCCCGGGGTCCTGACCACAAGGTTGAGAGACACTGATCTAAGATCTTGAACACCATCATAATACCTGATTGGAAAGAGTTTAAATATTATAAGCCTTGCTCAGATGTGTGTAAGTCAACATATAAAATGGCTGCTGGTGGCTCCTATGTCAGTGAAGTGGTGGATAGTTTTGTCCAATTTTTAGAAGATCTATCCAATATGCTGAGGCTATTGGGGTGGGGGGGGGTAGCATTCAGATTTTTGTACTTGAAACGCCCATTGCTTGTGTAAGATTTATATAAGATATGATAAACTGTGCTTCTTTAATTGTTCTTGTCACAGGATTGTGGGAAATGGCCAAATTCTTGCAGAGTAAACGTGTCTCTAAAAGACTTTGGTAAGATACAGAGCAGCCTTTAGCTACACATAATCCATATTAACCTTGGAAGGCATGATGCTATAAAGCAATAGAGCATGGCACAGTTTGTACTTTTGGCTTATTATATAGAATGGAAGGGCTATTAAGGGTTCTTAATAGTTTTTATATAGTTGTGTTGAACATTTAACTGTTGTTGAAATGATACAAAGTCTGTATGTTGGCAGAGGAGGAATATGTAGCAAAGATACCCAAAGAAATTTTACATGTGGAGCCTTCGATGTATGGTCATGATTAAATCAAAACTATACTTCATTTAGTCCAATGTTTTAATATGTTAAACATGTTTCTATTATTCATAGTTTTCATTTGGAAGGGTTTGAATTGTTTGTGTTGTACATCACCCTGACATCCAATGCTGGCTAGAAATATTTAAATAAATGAATGAATAGAAAGAAGTAACTAGAAATGCTTTTCTTGTCTGAGTAATCAGAGCCATTCCAAGACTTTTCACTGCCTGAGGCAAGAAGAAGGATGGTGCCTCTCCCTTCCACATTGAGAAGCAAATTGGACTAGCAGCCAGATTTTACTTCAAGATTCTTTGAGAACACGCAGCTCTGTCCCCCCAAAAAGGGAAATCATCAGCGGATCCAGAAGAAATACCCAGGAGTATGCTGACACCTGCAGCAGTGTATATATGGGGCAAGGTGGGGAATATAGGATTCTCCCCCCCCCCCCAAATTGTCTTCCAACTGAACTTTTTCTTCTGTGTTACTGTACATTTTTCAGGTTGTATAGCCATGTTCCAGAAGCATTCTCTCCTGGCCTTTCGCCCACATCCTCAGAGGTTGAGTGGTCTGTTGAAAACTAAGTAAGTGAGGTTTATATATCTGTGGACTGTCCAGGGTGTGAGAACGAACTCTTGTCTGCTTGAGGCACATGTGAATGTTGCAATTGGCCACCTTGACTAGCATTTAATGGCCTTTTCAAGGCCTGGATCATTTCTGCCTGGGGGAATCTTTTGTTGGGAGATATTAGCTAGCCCTGATTGATTCTTGTCTGGAATTCTCCTGATTTTTTAAGTGTTTCTCTTTATGTAGTGTCCTGATTTTAGAGGGTTCTTTCAATGCTGAGGGTGCCTGCCATAGATGGGGATGAAATGTCAGGAGAGAATGCATGTGAAACATGGCCATACGACTTGAAAAATGCACAGCGACTCAGTAATTCCAGCCATGAAAGCCTTCGACAACACATTTTTCTTCTGTCCCCAAATTTCTAGCATTGCAGAGACTAAGATACTGTAAATACTTATATTTGTAATAATAATAATAATAATAATAATAATAATAATAATAATAATAATAATGAAACTTTATTTGTAGCCTACCCTATTTCTTCAAAGGGACTCAGGGCAGTTTGTTGCATTTTATTTATTTATTTATTTACCACATTTATATACCGCCTTTCTCATCCCAGAGGCAACTCAGGGCGGTTCACAATTGGCAATAATTTGATGCCTCAACAATTATAAACAAATAAAACAATCATAAAATACTATTAAAAACATTTAGCATAAAATATAAGAATATAAAAAACCGTACAAAGCCGTAAAAACATTGTTATGAGTGTCTCCTTGTCAAGTCATTATTTAATTGCATCGTCACATCGTTCCATGATTTCATATAATTATGCTACATTTGGGAAGGCTTCCTCAAAAAGCCCAGTTTTCACCTTTCTTTGAAAAGTCAGGAGGAAGTGGTCAATCTTATATCTCTAGGCAAGACGTTCCACCATCAAGGAGCCACCACTGAGAAGGCCCTGTCTCTTGTCCCCACCAACTGCATCTGCGAGGAAGGCAGGACTGAGAGCAGGGCCTCCCCAGAAGATCTTAATGTCCTAGAAGGTTCATAAGGAGAGATACATTCGGATAGGTAAGTTGGACATGACAATTTTCATTTCCTGATTTTCTTTTGGTCACCTAAACTGTATTTCTAAATGATCAGCTGCATGTGGGGACTGAAGGAAATTGTCATGAAAGGGGCAATTATTTGGGAGCTACCTAAAGCTCGTAAGGCTAAAGTTATGGTAGTTCCCCATTTAATTCAGTAGGATTTGTATTGTGCAATATTTAGCATGACAATGAAAAAGGCAAAACCTTTTTGTGAATCCACCACACATTTTATTTGACATTGAAACATGCTCACTGCTTCAACATAAGGCATTTGTACTACCCAGCTCTCTCTGCATCCCACTCATCTGTTTGCAGAAAAAGCACAAACCATAAATAGCAAAAATTGAGAACATACAACTGCAGCTGCCTCGCCAGCTCCATATGCAAATCAAACTCTTGAAGATCATGTTTGGCTCTCTGCATACATCAAGAGCCAATGTTTACGGCCTGATGAACACAGAGAGAGCTTTCTCTTCTGGCGAAGTAATTTCATATAGCCAACCAGCATAATAACACCATAAAGAAAAATAAAATTAAAACTCCATTGCTCTTGGGAGGAGGTCAAAACCCAAATAAAGAGGGTTTTTTAAGGCAGAAGGGAAAGACGAGGGGGAAATCCAAGAACACAGAGGGGATTTTACACAAAAGTATAAGGGTAGAAGTTCAAGGAAATCTTCACTCATAAAGAAATCCAGGAGGAAAAAGCCAAAGGTTGTGGTTTCTGAGCAGTTCTACCGTTCTGTCTGTGATTCACTTCTGTCTATGATCTGTCTAGAAAACTGCTGACACCAGACCATTGCATTTGATCATCCCTGACTGTTGATTAACACAGAGCTGGTTTATATTTAATTCTGTCCAGAGCAGGAGGAGTTTGGGGGTGGGGTTGCACGGCTTATAAGGCCACTAGCAGCAGCTACAATGTTCTTCTGTGTTAAATTCCCGTGTCTCTGCTTCTTAGCTGAATTCTTCTTTACAAGTTACTTCCCTTTGGATAAACCAAATGCTGTTTTTCATTATCTGAATGAGTAGAAGCTCTGGAGTGGAGAAAAGGCAGAGCAAAGAAGAGAGAAAACTGCTGAACATAAACGGAGGCTGCTGAGTCAGTACAAAAGAAAAAGAGGAAAACTGTTGAGCATAAACAGAGGTTGCTGAGTCAATACAAGAGAGAGAGGGGGAGAGAAAAGAAAGCTAAAGCGCTGTTGTTTCGTAAATCTTTTTTTTGCACTATTTTATATTTGGCGCCGATAGAGACGAGTGAAAATGCAAGGAATGGATTTTGAAGACAAGGCATCCAAAACTTATTGCATGAAAAAGAAGCACGTGATCATCATCTGTGGTGTGGTTGTTGCTGTAGGCCTAATCTTGGGCCTGGGTCTGGGCCTGGGATTAAAACCACCAGAGTGCAGTGTTTCAGAAGACAATGGGCAAACAACAACAAAAGCACCCACAGTCCCTACGCCAGGGGATACGGATCCTTGTCCTGCACAAAATGATGATAACAGTGGAAACTGGACAAATTTCAAACTGTCTCCCTATGTTTCTCCCAACCATTATGATTTGGAGCTGAAACCTGACATGGGAGCAGATCAGTATGATGGAACTGTCAAAATCTCCATCACGCTGAAGAGCTACCCCACCAAACACATTTGGCTTCATATCAGAGAGACAAAGATCACAGAAATGCCCCTGCTCCAGACATCTTCAGGTCAATCCATTCCTCTAAAGCGTTGTTTTGAATACAATCCACAGGAATATGTGGTGATAGAAGCAGAAGAAGACCTATCTCCTAACCTTTATTTCCTGACTATGAAGTTCCGAGGACATCTGAATGGCTCCCTGGTTGGATTCTATAGAACAACTTATGTGGAGAATGGAATAACCAAGTAAATCTCTCTGCTTTCCCCAAAATATGCATATTACAACATTTCTCTTTCTTTTTCTTTCCTTCTGATGCTTTCTTTTTTTCTTACTTGGATAATGAACTGAAATGCAGAAGTCTCGTATTTTAATCTCCTTTTGAAGTATCTTTGTTCCAGGATAGCCATTTTGGGGGTTACTGACAGAGTGACCTGGGAAAAATTAATGTTCTCCCAGTGGTTTTTGAGTACTTCTGATGTCATATTTGTACCTATGAATTTTTTAAAATTTGTCCTAGAAACTGCCTTGCTTGCCCTGTGTGGCACGCACAAAAGTGTACTTGGCTGTTAATGTAGAGCATCACACTGGGAGATTAGTAACAAAATGAACCCCTATTGTTGTGGAAAACATTTTTTTTACATTCTCTAGTAATATTTCCAAAGTAGAAATGTTGGCAATGTTGGTATCTAAATTTGCCGTTTGGTCAGTTATGTGTGTTTATTTCTTGCCTTTCATTGTGGCCTGCTGTGGCTAGTGAGTAGCTGTTTGCAACTGAGTGGGGTGCTGTCATTAAACGAGTGCAGAATTACCATCTACAGCCTATAAGGTGTCGTTTTCCAGGTTGATTTGGAGCTCATTTATTTGATTATTTTAGTTGAAAGTTACAGATGACAGCATGTTTTTCTTCTCTTTTAAATCTGTAGTAGAAGGTTCTATTAGAACAATTCAGTCATGTTAATAAGTTTTCTTTACTGCTGATGGATACTGTAATTTGGGAAATGCAGAATTATGAATCTTTTTCCAGTGAGTCTGAACTTATATGACTTGTATATAAGAATGGAAAAACTGCAACACCCAGCATTCCTCAACAAATTCTTGGCTGTTTAAGCTTAATAAGAACTGGATTGCACAAACATTTAGAGAAGTACACTTGTCCCATCCTCATTGTAGGCAATGGACTATATTGTATGTTCTGATCTGGCACTGGAAACATGTTAAGCATGTGCAACCAGTCAGTATGTTAGGGAAGAAAGTGGTACTTAAATGTTGTCACAAAGCTGTCCAGTAATATCCAGAAAGTGAAACTTTTGTGTCTGCTGAAGAGGAGTGTTGTACCTTTAATGTTTGTGCAGAAAAGGGAATTTTGCAAGTGACAAGCAATGCTTGGTGGGATCATTTTTTTTACACATCCTTTAAAGATATAGCAACGGTCTCCAGTTTTCAGTATGACAGCCCTAACTCAGATCTGCTTAAGTTGCAGTGTGCATATTCTCGCAAGTCATTGACTGTTAAACAGGACCATTAATAATGCTAATTTCATCCTAGTGATGATTCTCCTTCAGTTTCAAGATGTGATTCACACATTTTTCCTAAGTAAGAAGGCTGTGGACCAGAAAGGAGAAATAATTTAACACAAAGTAAAAGCATAAAAGGAAGGAACCACAGTTAGAATAAGAGTCAGTTAATCATAAATAGAACAAGGTAGTGAACAATAAAAATGGTTGCTTTAATAATACAAAAGGGCTTGTTGTATTTAAGTTATGACTGATTCTTAACAAACTCTTCTTAAAATAAGCACTGCCATAAGAATGCCTTCTGTAATATTTTGATACTATGCATTTCAGAAATATTAATGCAGTCCCCGGAGCCAAAGACTCCAGAATTTCCTGTGGGTTCCTCCATGTCTGTTTTGCTTTGATATCTTCCAATCTAGACTCTGAGTGTCCCAGCAGCATATAAATATGGTCAGGGCATAGGCATCAGAAGAGGAGGCATCCTTACTTTATTGGGACTCTGTTAAGGAAGTTGTAGACTAGTTATGGATACAGTTGGGAGGGTAGCTGGATGCTGGAAAACAAAACTACTTGCCTTTGCTTTTAAAACCATCTGAGGGGTATTCTCAAGATCATTTGACATAAACTGATTACCATATAACACTTTCTAACTACTCAGTCCTACTATTGGAAAGGTTAAATAATTTGGCAACATTGTGTTTTTCTTTTACTACGTGTTAATAGCTATCACGGCATATAGTGTTAGAAACATAGAAAGCTACCCTATACGTCAAGAGTGGGAATGCTCTAGATTCTGGTAGGGTGCATGGCATCACTGGATTTAATCTGGAACTTTGGAGAGCACTGCAGCACTTAAGTTACCATTTTGGGCAAAAGGGAGGGTGAATCATAGAATTATAGAATCAGAGTTGTAATGGTCATTAGACGCCACTAGGTCCAACTCCCTGCTCAATCTCTAGCTAGAGCATCTCCAGCAGTGCATCACTCCCAGTTGCTTTTAAGGGTCTAATGGAGGATCCCATTAGATGGCATTTCAGGACAGCATTTGTAACACCCTGCCCTCTGATTATTTCACTTAATTTTAAGGATTTCTGGATCTGGAGTCTAAGAGAATGAGATACAATCCCCTAAAAGTGGCATGTATACAATCAAAGTTCAAATTGCAAAGCCCTTTGAAATGTTTTTGTTACAGAAATAGAGCATCTATTTTTAACAGAGGGTTGGGGCTTGTGCAAGTTTTGAAACTCCCTTTAGCCTCTTGTGTGTGGGTGGTGCCATTTTTGGCAGCCATTTTGGCTGCATAAGCAGCAGCATTCATGCCCAAACACTGGAAACAGAGAATAATGATACACTGTTTTTGAAAGATCTAAATGCGTTGCTGAAAAGAAATATCATATTTAGGAGATCAGCTCTAAGAATGTCAATTAAAGTAAGACTATTCTGCTGTTATGCAGAATTAGGCAATATGCGAAGGGGTGATAGTGCAGTACCCCTGGGCTGTTTCTCTTTAGCTCTCCATGGGTTTCATCCTGTTAGAGAGCAGAGGGATGCATAGCATCTTCTGAGACCTAAACCAGCCTGCTGCCTGCTTTCACCAAATGTAAAAGTCCAACTCGCAGCAACCGCTCTGACTTTCCTTGATCTGTCAAGAACATCATCGTTGTCGTCGTCATCGTCAATGATCCCTTGTGCTAGAATATGATTGCCTTCCAAATGTAGGGTCTTGGCAGTGGGGCCATAGGTGACTGTTGAGACCTATTCTTGATCTGCAGGTTATTTCACAGTGAGGGCATCGGTTTCCAGATGGAAGGTAGTCCCGGTCAGGGTTGGCTTGACATGCCTTCCTCTTGACACGTATCTCTCTTTCACCCTCCATTCGTGCCTCATTGAATTCCACAGCACTGTTGGTAACAGCTGATCTCCAGTTAGAATGCTCAAGGGTCTGCTTAGCCAAGTTCCAGAAGCATTCTCTTCTGATGTTTCACCTGCATCTATGACAGGCATCCTCAGAGGTTGTGAGGTCTGTTGGAAACTAGGAAAATGGGGTAATATATCTGTGGAATGTCCAGGGTGGAAGAAAGAACTCTTGTCTGTTGGAGGTAGATGTAAATGTTTCAATTAGCCACCTTGATTAGCAATTAATGGCCTTGCAGTTTTCAAGTGTGACTTCTTACTGCCTGGGGGCATCCTTTGTTGAGAGGTGATTAGCTGTTRCTGATTATTTCTTGTCTGGAGCTACCCTGTCTTTATTTACTGTTTTAATACTGGTAGCCAGATTTTGTTTATTTTCATGGTTTCTTCTTTTCTGTTGAAATTGTCCACATGCTTYTGGATTTCAATGGTTTCTCTGTGTAGTTTGACATAGTGTTTGTTAGAGTGGTCCAGCATTTCTGTGTTCTCCAATAATATGCTGTATCCAGGTTGGTTCATCAGGTYCTCTGCTATGGCTGATTTCTCTGGTTGAAGTAGACTGCAGTGCCTTTCATGTTCCTTGATTCATGTTTGGGCAATGCTGCGTTTGGTGGTCCCTATGTAGACTTGTCCACAGCTGCATGGTATATTTCTTTATTATTTATGTAGTTGTGATATTTGTATACCACCCTTCTCAACCCTGAAGGGCACTCAGGGCAGTTCACAGTGTTGGCAACAATTCAATGCCTTTGATAAAAAACAGTATAAAACATCAAAATTTACCCTCCCCCAATAAAACCTTAAACATTATTAAACACAGCACATAAAATCACATATCACACAAAGAAATAGCCATTGTAGGTAAACAGTCCTGGGTCATTGCACTTTCAACTTTCACTTTAAATATTCTTATGATGGGAACACTGGCATGGAAGCTGAAGCTGGTGAAAAGTGTTTTCTGGCACATACATCTTTCCCAGCATGGTCAATTGTACAAAAGTAAAAGGAGGAGGTCATAATTGAATCTGAGGCACCAATGCCAGCCCAAAGTATTTTGGTAGCTCCAATTAGTCATAACATGTGGTAAATAGCTTGGAAAAACATTTATTTTACAAACAGAAATAATCCTTTAATGATATCCTTTGGTTAAAAAACAACAACCCTGAACTCCATCAGTCTCTCACTAGGGAATGACATCATGTGACAAGTCCAAGGCAAAAGTTCTGCTGTCCTGCTCTAATTATGACTTGCCTGCCTTTTGTAATTCACTCATCAGATTTCCGAGATTGCCCTGTCAGATATTACAATGTGTGCACAATTACTAATTTTTATAAATCAAGAACATAACCACATATAATGACTAACTGAAACACCGCTTCTATCAGACCTCTGACTGGGATCTATTTCCAGATAAGAGACTTAATTAATACAAATTAATTCCACAGAGAGAACTGTTTTGTAGATGGAAAAACAGCCATAGGAATCTATTCTACAGATGACTTTCATGAATTTAGCCTCCTTTATTTCAGCACAGCACAGTTTCAATCCAAAATTAATTTGTCTTTTGGACTGATTATTTAACTGACTTTGGCCAAATGCAAAGTGGGGAAGAGAGAGGGTGGGGGGGGGGGAGAAGCTTCACAGCTTCAGTCTTTTTTTTATTTTGGAAACAATAGCTGGATGCAGTTACAGATCTGTGCTGATAATATTCAGAGTGTATTTACACAAGCTTGCTTCTGACTTCCATTTACAAGGCCCCGTGCTTAGGCTAGCAATAGGGAATATGTGCCCCCCTGATATTGTTAGAATGCAACCGCAGCTCTCATCATACCTCACTATTGACCATGCTGTCCAGGATTAATGGGAGTTATAGTCCAATAGCATCTGAAATTCTTAGAGTTATAATAAAGTCTCCAGGCTTTGTGTAAGGTCCAGCTCCTATTATGCTATAAAATGGGTTCAGGATGTGCCCTGACAGAGTTTTATTGTAGCATGACTTAATATACCAGTACATATTTTGACAATGATTTACCACATTTTGTTTTTACTGCCATTACATGGTATATAGATGAAAGAGGCAAGCAATCAAGTTTTGATGCATGCATGCCGGTGGGTGAGGCTTTCAACTCTTATGAGCACGGAGAACTTTATACTGTCATTATTCTTGATTATAATCTAATGCAGTGGTTCTCAACCTGTGGGTCTTCTTCTCTAGGAGGTGATAATTCTTCATTGTCTATCAAGTCTTGCTGAGAAATGGGCATCTCAGCTGCTTAGGTCAGTGGTTCTCAACCTGTGAGTCCCCAGACCCAGAAATCTGAGCCAGTTTACCATCTGTTAGGATTTTGGGGAGTTGAAGGCCAATATATCTGGGGACCCCCAGGTTGAGAACCTCTGATCTAGTGTGAAATGCTCCTGCTTTCCTTCAAAGGAATGGGGGCTTTTTAAGTAGGCTTGTGTTTGGTCCCATTCATTTCTATGGGGCTGATAAAAGTCAATGGTTGCCATATCAGTTGAGCAGTGAGTCCATTTAGGGCAGTGGTTCTCAACCTGTGGGTCCCCAGATATTTTGGCCTTCAACTCCCTAAAATCCTAACAGATGGTAACACTGGCTGGGATTTCTGAGAGTTGTAGGCCAAAACACCTGGGGACCCCACAGGTTGAGAACCACCGATTTAGGGTTTTTGCCTCCATTGGAATGGAGCTATCCCATGTGCTGAATGTTAAGACCTTGGTAGTTCCTTTAACACATAGACTACAACATGAGATAGTCACTTTCCATAGATATGGAAGCAACCAGTTGACATTGTATGGGGCTTGTATCCTTTTTCCTTGTATCATGTTGTAATTCCACGCAGATGAGAAATGAGCAGCAAATAACTGAGAGGTCATTTTGCAAAATGCATTTTATGAATTTCTTGCTGCTGCTTCTGTGCTCAAAGATTTAATGTATATATGGTATAGAATAACAACCTTATTTTAAATATAAATACAAAGATGGCATTTGCTATCCAAGATTTAAATAAGTTACCTTAAATTAAAACAATTGCAAGTAAGCATAACATATCTGATGTAGATTTTATGTTGTTGCTTGAATAGCTAATGAATGTAAGCCACCACTCAAAAAATAAGTTTCCTTTCCATCTTCTGTATTACCTTCCTTATCTAAAAGCATATTTTCCACAATTTAATATTCAGATATTTGATCCCACTCACCCAAACTTGGGTTTTTGCTTTAAGTTTTGCTTGTAGTGAATTTGTATGAGACGAATTCCAAATATTTTGTTTGGGTGACTAGGAAGGAATGAGCCCCCTATGGCATAGCGGGTTAAACCACTGAGCTGCTGAACTTGCTGAAGGAAAGGTTGGCAGTTCAAATCTCGGGAGTGGAGTGAGCTCCCGCTGTTTGCCCCAGCTTCTGCCAACCTAGCAGTTTGAAAACATGTGAGCAGATCAATATGACAGGAAGGTAACAGCGCTTCATGCAGTCATGCTGGCCACATGACCTTGGAGGTGTCTATGAACAACACCGGCTCTTTGGCTTAGAAATGGAGATGCACACCAACCTCCAGAGTCAGAAACGACTATATTTAATGTCAGGGGAAAACCTTTACCTTTTACTAGGAAGAAATGTTTATTACCCTTAGTAAAAAGAGACCAAGGAACCAGGAGAACTAGGTGCTGGTTTTGCCATCAGGACCTTTTGTGATATGACTCTTCAAAAATGAAAATCAACTTCTTCATATTTTATTTGTAGGGTTTTTTGGCAGGGTGGGGTAAGGGGAACCAGGACAGCTATTCCATATACACATTAAAGCAAAACCATGTGCCTTCCGGTTTCTAAGAGCAAAAAAGTGTGAATTGCTGAGGATCTAAACTGAGAGAGGCATATCATAAATTTCCACATAGGTTGAATGATAACGTATCTATTGCCATCTTTTAAGTTGCTTTGAAATAGCTGGTCTTTCCAATTGGAACTGTCCAGGGTCCCAAAGAACGTGTCACTTAACTATTTCTGGTGCCTGACATAGTGACCTTTGAATTTAGGCAAAGTAATTCCCAGTACAGCCCATGCACTGGTTCTCCATTCTAGTGGTCGAACTTGTTTCCTTCTCTGCCGTGCAGCATTTTGTTGCCAAAGGTACAGCCCAGTTTCATGGCCACAGTTCCTGTTCATCCCATCCATTGAATTTGTGCCCTAGTTATAAATATTCAAACTCACTAGTTTAAACCACTACTACCCTAATATGGGTCTGCAAGTTCCTTGTGATCAGTGAAGCATTTAAAATACTGCAGGGAAAACATGTCAAAAATCACCGAAGAATTGGAGTGTTGAGATAACATTTCCAAAGTTCTGAAAGTTCAAAGCTATAGCCATGCCTATAATTACTTTTTTATTATTTTATTTTTTGGATGAAGAAAATGAAAACTACCTTTATATAGCTCAAGGTGTTTGAATGGTGCTGGAAAACTTCCAGTTTCAAAATTAATTGAGGAGAGAGCTTAGCTGTGTTCTCCCATCAATGTGTTCTCCCATCAATCATGCCACATCAGCGAGCAGCACTATGTTGATAAGAACTGTGTAATTCCATTTAGAGAGCCAATGTTTTCTGCAAACCTTGGCAACAATTTTAATGACATTGTTTTTCTCAGTCATTTATATTCTGGGCAGGTAAGATGTTCAGGTATCACTCGTTAAGGTAAACATCCTCACATCAATTTATACCAAACGTACCTCATACCAGTTTCTTTTGCTATAGCCTATCAATATGCCAAATGATGCAAGATTCCTATTACACTTTGCCCCTGGCACAATGAAAGACAGGGTTATCTGAGAGTGATCAATGTTCCCATTATGGATGTACTGTTCCTAGGAAGTTTTTGACAAGTTGCTTCAAGCCATCCATCACCCACAAAACATATATAAGATAGTGGGGCAGGGGATATTAGTTTCTTTTCAAAAGTTACCATATTTCTGCTAACGATTAAAAACGGTGTGCAGTGGAACAATGCTATTGAATCATGAGAGTTGTGGTTTGGTGAAATACCAGCATTATTTGGGAGAAAAACCTAAAGATCTTGTAAAACAGCAAAGATTCCATAGTATTGAGCCACAACAGTTGAAGTGGTGTCAAACTGCATTAATTCTGTAGTGTAGATGTACTCAGAGATAGCACTGGGATTGTGGTGCAGCTGGCTGAGTGTCAGCTGCATTGAGATCACTTCTGATTAAAAGGTCATGAGTTCGAAGCCAGCCCAGGTCGGAGTGAGCGTCCAACCAATTGTGTAACTTGTTGTTGACCTTTGCAACCCGAAAGACAGTTGCATCTGTCAAGTAGGAAATTTAGGTACCACCTATGTGTGGGGAGGCTAATTTAACAAAATTTACGAGGCCATAAAAAGACTCCAGCAATGCACTCCAGCAAAAAGCATGTGGGGAATGCGGAAGTACTTCATCAGTGTCACAGATTGATGATGAAAGCGACAGCTACCCTGGCAGCCAGAAAAAGTTAAATAGCCTCTGACTGTCTTGTCTATGTTGTGTGTCTTGGCATTGAATGTTTGCCATATATGTGTACATTGTAATCCACACTGAGTCCCTTGCGGGGTGAGAAGAGCGGAATATAAATAATGTAAATAATAAATAATAAATAAATAGATGGACCCAATGTGGGAATAGCATTTAATGTTGTTTTAATTAATTTGTTGAATGTTTTTATGATTGTGATGGCATTGAATGGTGCTTGCTGTGAGGCAGCCCTAATTTACCCCTCGGGGGTGAGAAGGGCGGGGTACATGTGTATGACATAAATAAATAACATAACATACTCTATGATTTGATCACAATTCAGAGTATACTGTTACATAGTAAATATGGGGAAAGAAGGAAAATGTTCCAAACCAAAGCAAATTGCATAATTGTTTCAGGCACAGATACTTTTTTTTGCACAAGTATAAATGCTCATTCTTAGCATACTAATTTGGTAGATTGAACTGGAACACCCAGTTACAACACACATCTAGATCACTTCACACAATTCACAATGAACCAAGCCAAATGCAGACAGTTAACTCACACCAACCTTTTTTCCTGGGTTTCTTTTTTATTATTCATTCAGTCACTTCTGAATGAAGTGATTGAATGAATAATAAAAAAAGAAACCCAGGAAAAAAGGTTGGTGTGAGTTAACTGTCTGTCATGAACCAGCTCATAGAAGAGCTCCCTGTCAGACATCACCACCCTCAGCTCTTTCAGAGTCAAGCCAGTCACTTCAAGGATAGCATCCATCCATCTTGCCCCTGGTCTTGCCCCTCTTCCTTTTTCCTTCCATTTCCCCCAGCATCATCATCTTCTCCAAGCTTTCCTGGCTTCTCATTATGTGGCCAAAGTACTACATCTTTGCCTCTAATATCCTTCCCTCCAGTGAGCAGCTGGGCATTATTTCTTGGAGTGTGGACTGGTTTGATCTTCTCACAGTCCAAGACACTAAAGGATGAAGAAAATCAGAAGGGGATTGGAAAGTGCATGGTTTTTGTTTACATTTAGTGGCAGCACTAAATGCAAACAAAATTATATCTTATTTTGGTTTTGAAAATAAATTATGTTTAAAGGCTTAAACATATATATTTTGGAGAACAATATCTTTCAGTTATTCAAATGTGAGTCATAGGAATAAGAATCTTCCTTCCATTTACTTACTTATTTATTTCCAATGAAATACTTTGTTAGCTGTGTTTTAATGGTTATTGGTTTTATTGACAACTCATAACCAATGGTTTGATGTAATCATCTTCATTTGTTTCAAAAGGAGCATAGCTGCCACTGATCATGAACCAACTGATGCTCGGAAATCATTTCCCTGTTTTGATGAACCTAACAAAAAGGCAACTTATACTATCTCTATCATCCATGAGAAATCATATCAAGCTCTGTCAAACATGCCACAGGAGGTAAACATTTAACCATTTAATGTCTTTGTCTTTGTGTGAATTATATACAGTATGCAACCTAGTAACAGCTACAAAGTAATCACATGTGCTGTAGCAATCATTTAATGTGGAAATGGAGAGCCACCAGTAAGAGGCTGAAATATGTTTACCATCCAGCCTGATAAATCTTTCAAATGATGCTATCCTTTCTTGAAGTCCGTTAGAAACACTTGAGAAAGAAAGTCTTCCCTGGAGATACCACCTTATGGTGCCTGAAGTACATTGAAAAGTGGATCCTGAAGGACAGATCCACCAGGGAAGATAAGAGATGGGCAAAGCTAGTCAATATGTGTTTCCTCGCATGTTAGTATGTGCATGCATCCACATATTTGAATAGTATATCTAGGGTGTGGGGAATAGTATGACTTCGCTCATACTGTTCCTCTTCTAAAGCTGGATGTTTATCATCCAGCCTCACAAAGCTTTCAACTGACACCTTCCTCCCTTCCTGAAGTCCTTTCTTGAAGGCCCTTAGAGATGTTTGAAAAGGTAAGGCTTCTCTGGAGATACTGCCTTGTGATGTTTCAAGCACACTGAAAAGTGGATCCTGAAAGAAAGATCCACCAGGGGAGATAAGAGATGAGCAACGTTTGAGTAGTGTATCTGGGGTGTGGGAGAATAGTATGACATTTGTCAGGCTGTTCTTCTAAAGCTAATGTGGCCTTTTTGTAAAAAAAATAAAATAAACATTCTATTAATCTACAGTTCAGGAACTGCAGCTCTTGAAACTACAATCATCCATCCTGAGGTCTTAATGTCACTATCTGGGTTGGGAAGACCTAATCCCTGACCAATGAAATCAACTTTTTACTACCTCTTGTTCTGAAGTGCTGAAATACCTTTACAGTTAATGAAAGTATAAGCTTTGGCCTAAAATATGGCTATTTTATTGGTGCCACTTTCTTGCTCCCTATCACTGGAATGTGGCCCATGAAAATACCTCTGAAATGGAATCTGGCCCACAGGTTGAGATTCTCCAGTGCTTCTGCAGCAATAGGTAGACTGTGGCCTATCAGAGAGACTCCTATCAAAATAACTGGGTGAGGGACAGAAGTTTGAATCCTGTTTTTATTCCCTAGTAGAACAGGCCCACATAATCCATGGAACTTACCTAAATATTGATTTACCGAGTAATCACTGATTCAGTGAGTATGTTCTAGTTAGCGCTAGCAATAGAATTCATGCCAGTGTGTTTGTCATTTTGGAACATATTCTCAGTAGATGCCCATTTTTTCCTCAATGAAGTTCATAAGTTCACAACTGATTATTTTTAACTCTCGTGGCTCAGCTTCCAAGTCTTTCATTGTAGTCAATAGCATACTTCTTTGGTAGTGATAGTAGGAAAAAGTTTTATGGCTTACAGCCAAATGAGCTTCCAGTGAAAAGCCAAGTTGAGTTCAATGCCAACACATAACGTTGAAGGAAGTGTTTAGAAATTTCCAAGCTAAGAGCACAATTAAAATACAAATTTTGTTAAGTAAACCTCTGGCTAAAGACATCCTCCAAAAAGTTTACATAAAAATAATTTCCCCATTCTAAAAACAGGGGGAAACAGGTGAATTCCAGACTGGAAACAATTGGGGGCAGATAACACGTCCCAACAAAGGATTCAGATGTTGATGTTTTACTATCTTTGTGGGAGGCTTCTCTCATGTCCCCACATGAGGAGCTGGAGCTGACAGAGGGAGCTCAACCTGCTCTCCCTGGATTCAAACCACTGATACATTGTGCCACTGGGGGCTCCCCAGGGTAACTGCTGTGAAGAAGGAAAAGGTTTAGACTAAGGGGTTTTTTAAAAACTGTCCTTATCATATGCATCTTATCAATCTACAGAGCTATGATGCAGTTGCACTTGGAATATGTGTTATGTTTTGGTCACCACACCACAGAAAGGATGATAAAGAAGTTGAAAAGTTACAGATAAGGGCAACCAAAATAAATTGTGGGACAAAAGTGACTCCTCATGATGACAGTTACAGTTTGGGGTGGCTGTGGCTTTAATGAAAAAGGTTAACCAAGGGTGCATCTACACTGTAAAAGTAATGCAGTTAAACACTACTTTATCTACCTGGGGTCATACTATAGAATCATGGGAACTGTAGTTTTGTAAGGTTTTTAGCCTTCTTTGTCAAAGAATTATTATTTATTTACAGCATTTATATACTGCTTTTCTCACCCCTAGTGGGACTCAAAGCGGTTTACACATAGATAATGGCAAAAATTCAATGCCTTACAACTACAATATTAAAACCATACTTTAAACATAAATCATATTAAAAACAGTACATCACCAAATATCAAAACAGTTATTCAAACCATAAAACAATCTCATCAGTCGGGTTTGCCTTACCAAATTAAAAATCCAGTAATCACAGGCATTGAGCCATGGCAGTTAATTCTACAGTCCAAGGGAGAAATTGTAGGGATGCATAAAATCATTATGGAAAATTTCACCCCTTCTGTCATAATACAAGATTTTGGACTTATTGACAGAATCTGAATAATTGAAGCATATGGATGTATGAACATAAATAATTCTTCATATGATGTGTGTAATTCACTCCCATACTGGAATCTTAATAGAAAGTTCTTCTCAAAGCTATACTTTACTTGTAAACAATATATCACGTGTAATTATTTCTCTCTGTTTCTCCTCTCTCCAGAAAAATATTTCACTGGATGATAATTGGATGCGGACAACATTCCAAAAATCTGTCCCAATGAGCACTTACTTGGTGTGTTGGGCTGTGCACCAGTTTAGTTTTACAGAAAGATATTCCTCCCGAGGAATTCCTGTAAGTCCTATGTTCAATAATAAAATTTCCACAGTATTTTTCTCTTTTTTTGCAGAAGGAAAACAAAGCAATTGCTTTAATTAAAGATCTTCTTGTGGATGATTATACCCCTTTCATTCTTTTGGAGAAGAATAGAAACCTTGTGTAGAAAGATCTTCTGTTTCCTTGCTACTTTTCCTTTTTAAATCCTTAGGTCATTGCTGCACTGCATTTAATGTTGACAGTGGGATTTAACTGAAAGAAACAGCATCTAGAAAATGCCTAGAAGCAGGACGTATTTAGTTGGAGAAGGATAAATGAAACTGTGGATCCTGGTCCTATGGATACACGATTCTTACCATATTAAATATATATCTTCATGATTCTCTTAGCTAAAAACTTTGGTCTGGTTACCTTGCTTGCTCATGCTGCTGCAATCTCCTTTAGTTTCCTATTAATGTATTTTATTTCCAGCACGTATTTTGTGAGATGTGGATAAATTAAACATGGATACTGATCCCACAAATATGGAGGCCTTACTGTCATGTAGCTAGAAAGAATTACTTTTTTGTTTATTCATTCAGTCACTTCTGACTCCTCTTGATCTCATGGACCAGCCCATGCCAGAGCTCCCTGTTGGCCATTGCCACCCCCAGCTCCTTCAGAGTCAAGCCAGTCAAGCCATCCATCTATCTTGCCCTTGGTTGGTCCCTCTTCCTATTTCCTTCCATTTCCCCCAGCATCATTCTCATCTCCAAGCTTTCCCGTCTTCTCATTGTGTGGCCAAAATACTGCATCTTTATCTCTAATATCCTTCCCTCCAGTGAGCAGTTGGGCTTTAGTTCCTGGAGTATGGACTGGCTTGATCTTCTTGCAGTCTGAGGCAATCTCAGAATTTTCCTCCAACACCACAGTTCAAAAGCATCTATCTTCCTTCATTCAGCCTTCCTTATGGTCCAGTTTTCATATCCAAAGGTTACAACAGGGAATACAATTGCTTTAACTATGGGCATCTTAGTTGCCAGTGTGATGTCTCTACTCTTCATTATTTTATTGTGATTGGTCATTGCTCTCCTCCCAAGAAGTAAACGTCTTCTGGTTTCCTGGCTGAAGTCTTTGTCTGCAGTAATCTTTGCACCTAAAAATACAAAGTCTGTCACTGCCTCCATGTTTTCTCCCTCTTTTTGCCAGTTATCAATCAGTCTGGTGCCAAAATCTTGGGGGGGGGGGGGTGTTATGTTTAACTGCAACCCAGCTTTTGCACTTTCTTCTTTCACCTTGGTTAGAAGGGTCCTCAGCTTCTCCTCATTTTCAGCCATCAAAGTGGTATCATCTGCATAAGGTTGTTAATGTTTCATCCAGCAATCTTAACTCCAGCCTTGGATTCATCAAGCTCCGTGCATTGCATGATGTGTTCTACATACAAGTTGAATAGGTAGGGTAAGAGTATACAGCCCTGCCATACTCCTTTCCCAGTCTTGAACCAGTCTGCTGTTCCATGGTCAGTTTTTACTGTTGCTGCTTGGTCATTATACAGATTCCTCAGGAGACAGACAATGTGGCTCGGGATCCCCATACCACCAAGAACTTGCCACAATTTATTATAATCCGCAAAGTCAAAGGCTTTAGAATAGTAAAAAAAAAAAAAACCAGAAAGCATTACTAGTATAAATGAAATGTGATGCTTCCACGTGCTATATTTCTTCTGAAATGTAATATTATTAGGGTCTTATTAGAAATAACAATGTTACTTGTAATTCATGGTTGAAACACATAGCTTAACCTGGACCTCCTAAACTAGCCGGATGCCTCAGGTGTGATGGGGAATAATGTCATCATTTGTACTGAAGCTAGATTCAACTGGTAGTCTACCTGGATTGGGAGGAAGAGGTGCCATCTTGTCTTTCATCTCAGGCACCAAACTGTCTTAGGTCAACCCTTCTTCCTTCACACCTGGAAAGCAATGGGTGAAGGAATGGTGATATGACAGGCAAGGCTAAGGAGAGCACATCTCCATTTTCTTCCTCAGTTGTAAGAATTATTGAATACTTGAATAGAACTAAAGTCTGATTTGTTAGGCTCCCATTAGGCCATCTATTAAATGGAAGACTTCCATTAGTTTTAGTAGCTCATTGGACTAGTTGGACTTTACTCACACAGTGACAAAGTTGGTTTCTTTCAAGATAAGATGTCTTAATAGGTTACCAAAATAATATGCCTCAGTTTCCTTATCTTCAGAAGAGATCTTATTTCCTACATGGTTTTGCTGATCTGCAGTTTCTTCAGTATTCTTGGGAGTTTTGGCTTTAAGACTTAGTACAGCTTGCATTACACTTGTACTCGTTTTCTTCTCTATTTGTGTCATCTTACAATTTTAAAATATTCTTTTTTTAGAATTGCACCTAAAATGGGGAGCAGCAGGTGAAAACGTGGGTCAGTACACCAAGGTTAGCTCTGTTCTCCAAGGATGCATCTGTAAAATTAATGCAGTTTGACAACACTTTAACTTCTGATCTATCTGTTGACCTAAGTCAATGGTCATTTATCCCCTTCTATAGCCTGTGGGAAAAGTTATTGGATTACACATGTCTTAACCTTACAACTTTCTGATGGAAAATGATAATATATTTATATGTATTTGACATACTTGATAGTTTGGAGTAGGTGCTTCCTGCTAGACTCTTTGCATTCAAGGTCAAAAAAGTGAATCCTATGTTACAAGTGAATTGCTCAAAGGTATATTTGAGCTAAACCAATAGAGCCCTATAACCAATTGAATGGAAGCAAAGTAAAAACACCATCTCCTGCAGTTGCACAGAACTAGAACTTAGCAGAAGCTGTTCCATGATGTAGTGGCACAAATGGTTGTTGAGAGTTGCAAGAGATGTACAACAGATTGTAAAACTGTTTTGACAACTGCTTGTGCATGAAGTTGAATGGCTGGTCGTACAACACCTTTGCACAACTGTTTGTGCAGTGAATACTGCATTGGACTTCATCCTTGTACTCACTCTAAAATATGAAACTCCTAGTTTACCTCAGTGACATCTGTGGATACAGGTCATTGAGTTACACTTGGAATATCTCTGGATCTATCTCTTATTTTTCTTTCAAACAGCTTCGCATTTATGCCCAGCCTCAACAGATACATACAGCTGAATATGCAGCAAATGTAACTGAAGCGGTATTTAATTTCTTTGAAGATTACTTCAATATGAGCTATTCTCTTCCCAAACTAGGTAATTATTGTAATTTCTTTATCTCGTTTTTTATTGATGGTAATCATTTTGTTATTTTTCCATGAACTGCTTGAAGAGCATATGTAAGTGGTACTTGAGTCACTAAAGCAGTGCTGAGATTATGCCTGTATTAAAATGTATCACATGTTTGATGAGTAAACAAATATGTCAGATCACTGATTATAACCTGAGTTTAGCAGTAACTCGCCCAATTGTGTTACATGTGCCCCCTTTAATGTACCATATAGATGAACCCTTAAATACTCTTTTAAAAACTCCTAAATGAGGTCTAAAACAATTCTAGGATCCAGGTCTGAAAGAGTTAAACCAACACTTTCTAATATTGATTGCCATGCAGAACCTCACAGAAGCTTAACAAAGATGATTCCACAGTCAATGTGCTGCTACAGAAAAAGTCCAATTATGTACACCCACCAAGCTAACTTCACAAGGTGTTGGTTTACTCAATATGGCTTCTTTTGAAAATCTCAAATTTCTGACAGGATAATGTGAAGAAAGTGGTCTTTCAGATATCTTGACCCACCCCCCAAAAAAATCATTTAGGGCTTTGTAAGGTAACACTTTTTTACTTGAGCTCAAAAGCAGATTGGAAGCTGCTACAGTTCTGGTGTTATATGGTCTCTAAAATCGAACAGGTCTCAAAGCTGCAAGGCTTTGCAATGCTAATCAAGGTGATTAATTGCAACATTCACACTTGCCTCCAACAGACAAGAGTTATTTCTCCCACCCTGGACCTCTCACAGATATATAAAGCCCCCTTGTCTGGTTTCCAATATACCTCACAACTTCTGAGGATGCCTGCCATAGATGTGGGTGAAACAGCAGGAGAGAATGCTTCTGGAACATGGCCATTCAGCCCAGAAAACTCACAGCAACCCAATTAAGTAACATTTTACATATATCATTAAAACAAAATATTTAAACATTGAGATAAGCATAGAGGTGAGCTGAGTTAATGTTGATAAAAATAAATAAATAAAGCTAAAATTATATCAGTTGTGTGTTGAGAGACCCAAAATGAAACAGAGACCAATTTAGTGCTACTGTTGCTAAACCAGTGAGCTACATTTTAGCTTTGCCCATATCGGAATCAATTTGAATTCTCAGCTAAACCAAGTAGCAGCTCTGTTAGGCCTCTCTGAGGAATGCAGAGTCCATAATTCTCATTTAAACTAGTATTGATTGCCAGCCATGAAGACATGACCCCTCGTGTTGTGGTGAGTAGAAGCAGATGTTGTTCATTGCAGAAGGATTTAGTTTACTTAATTTGGTAATAAATATTTCTTAACCCCATTTACAGAATTCTTTTACAGCATAATCACAGGAAGATGTAGAGCTTAGTTTGGCATCACCAATATGGCAGTAGAAAGTGTCCCTGATATATGTGGGGCAAACTGTGCCCACTTCAGGCTTTGTATCATAATAGTAGCTGGGTGTCTGTTTTTATGAGGCTATGATTTCTGACAAAAGTGCATTGGAACTCCAGATATAGTTGAATATTTATTTATTTATTTATTTATTTATTACTGTACTTAACCTCTGCCCTTCTCAGACCCAAAGGGGGACTCAGGGTGGTTTACAGACTATGGCAATAATTCAGTGCCAGATTCAGATAAGAGCAATATCAATAAAACACAATATTATAGATTATGTGTAAAAGAAAACACATATATATCCATTAAAATAGTCTTTCAAATGATTAAAACATATTAAAATATATCAAACATATCAAACTTACATTGCACTGAAGCATGATTACAGGTCTTACAGTCCAGTGGTTTAAATGGCCCAAACCCTGATAAATAGCAGCTCAATAGCAGCTCCCATCAGCCCCGGCCTGCCTGGCTGGTAGTAGAAGGTAGTAGGAGTAGTAGTTCCATATCATCTAAAGTTTACAGATTTTCCAGACCTGTTACAGAACACATGCCTCCACATGTAGTTTATTCGATTCCATATCCTATGTTTGATTAAGGAAGATAGGTATCAAGTTTCACATTATGTGAACAGAGGAAAGAAATGTTCAGCTCTCCAGATGCTGTTGACTGCCGTTCCCAATAAGCATGAACAATGACAAGACATGCTGAGAGTTCTATTTTAGTAGTATCAGGAAAGTGGCATAATTTCCACCTTTGCTATAGAACCATTAAGAACAAGTCAGCCACATAATCAAGCTTAGATCCCAGGCAAGCTTCAGTTTTGGGGAAAGCCTTTGGATCCAGACAAGAACCAGCTGTAGGGTAGCCATAAGAAATTCTGTGCCTCTTGCCATTCCTTCATCTGCACGCCTAGATTAGCTAGGCCTGCAGATGAATCCAATATAACAGAGATGAGACAGTGTCATCTACCATGGTGTTTCCTACACATTCTGATGTGAAAGTGGCAATTATTTTATATTAGTGTCTCAGTGACTGATAACATATTTGTATCCATTGGTTACCCTCCCTCCCTTTCTGTCAGTTTGTGGACTGACACCTGTCCATCAGCCACAAATTTATCTCACACTGCTTTTCCACATCCAAGGACGACAGCATAGCTAAGAGCTTTATCACACTACGCTGATGCAGTGCTATTATTCCACTTCAACATCCATAACAACATTGTATGGAATCCTGGGATTTTCAGCTTAGGGAGGGGCATTTAGTATTCTCAACCAGAGAGCTCTTGGACCTCATTAAACTACAAACTCCAAAATTTAACAGGATATCACTATGGCAATTAAAATGGAAAATAGTGCTATGTGTACTGTGATAAAGGCCTTACCAGGCATAGGGCAGGTCGCATGATAAGCATAGAGCTCTGTCTTCTGTTATCTTATCCCCACTCCTGGAGCCCCTGGTGGTGCAGTGGGTTAAACCCCCTGTGCTGGCAGGACTGAAGACCGACAGGTCACAGGTTCGAATCTGGGGAAAGCGCGGATGAGCTCCCTCTATCAGCTCCAGCTCCTCATACGGGGACATGAGAGAAGCCTCCCACAAGGATGATAAAAACATCAAATGATCCGGACGTTCCCTGGGCAAGGTCCTTGCAGACGGTCAATTCTCTCACACCAGAAGTTACTTGCCGTTTCTCAAGTTGCTCCTGACATGACAAAAAAAAATCCCCACTCCTCAGCTTCAGGTGTCAATGGCAGTAGCCAGAGTAAGAACTCTCCCCAATGATACAATGAGCACTACATCCATCACATACTCATGCAAAGGCAAAAGGACTACGATTAGGCCCAGATACCTTGACTGGAAGAGCATCAAGGGAAGGGAGGCAGGCTCCAAGTTGTTCTGGGATTAGAGGGAGATGAAATTATGTCAGCTCTCAACCAAATCTTCTTTTTTTCCCTATGTAGATAAAATAGCCATTCCAGATTTTGGCACTGGAGCCATGGAGAACTGGGGGCTGATCACTTACAGAGAAACCAATCTACTTTATGATCCTCAAGAATCTGCTGCTTCTAACAAGCAAAGAGTAGCAGCTGTGGTTGCCCATGAACTTGTTCACCAGGTAGAGCTTTCAAAATATTTTACCATGATGGCACAAAAAAAGACCACTCAACCCAAGAAAATTGATATCAATTTATCTCATAAATAATTGGATTCTTCTCTATACACTTGTTTGTTGAATGTGAAATGTGTTTCTTTGTTTTAAAACTTCAAAAGACCAAAAGGATATGGCTTTCTCTCCAATACATCCTACATTATTAGTTAGTGGTTTACTGCTAGGGACTGCTATAGCATACTGTTGCACTAAAATGTGCTCACTAGAGGTAGGTGCAGTATTTGTTTCACTTGTTTCATTCGGGTATTCATTTTGTACCATCCATTTGGATGGCATGAAAAAAGGAGCCATTTTCAGATAAAACAAAAGGTGAAATGAAAGAAAAAAAGTTGCACGGTTTCCATTTCTTTGTTTGGTTTTCGGGCCATGTGGCTTTCCTCACGTGGCCCAGGGAGTTCTTCCACATGCGTCAGAGGAGGAGAAAAAGGTGTTTGGGCCAATCAGAGCTCAAGAAAACAGTGATGTCACCAGGCTATAGGTCGTCTCTGCAGACCCAGAGGAAAACCTCTCAGAATCAGTAGTATCTTAGGCCCTGCCTTTAACCTCAGGGCTCCTCTGCAGATTGAGAGGAAGGGAAAGAGGTAATGTTTTTAAGGAGATTTGATTTATAGAAAGAAAAAAATCCCTAAAAATCAGGGGATGACCCAAATGTTAGAAAACTTGGAGGACTAAGAGTGGTCAATGTGCCCTCCATGTGTGATGATTTTCATCCTTCTACTCCTAAAACTGAGGAGAAGGGGAATCTGAGAAGGCTGCCCATGTTGGCCAATGATCCAAACAAATTTGTTCAATCGGATGAAAGAATGAAACAGCTCATTCAGAAAGGCCCCATTTTTGGAAGCAGCACTCAAAAACAAAAACTGGGCCGTACGAATGAAGCAAACCAAAACAGATAGCGATTCTATACAAAAACACAAGACAATTGCTCACCATATTAGAAACCAGTTACAGTTGATCTATGGATTTATTAATTTATGATTGAACTAGTATTTATTTAGTCATTATTTGTAGATTATTAATCGTTCTACTTTTTAATTTAAAATTTTCCCAAGAATTTGAGAAAAAGAAACTAAGAAACAGTATACAAAATCTTGCTTTCTTTGATGTTTTGGAGACTTTCTCCTCCACTGTTCTCCTCTAAGAAAAGGGAAGGAATTTGGAAGCCATAAGGAGCCATGAGGAGTTTGAAACATTTTGATTTGGATTTCAATCAACCAATTTTAACCTTAAGTCTAAACTTGCACTATGTTGAAACAAATCAGCTTCGGAAATCGTGCTTTGAAGCTGGTTCATTTCAAACAAACCAATTGCAACAATTTAACCATAGTGTGTTGAATCAGAACAATGCAATAATCCATGAAGCACTGAGAATCGAAGTGAAAGATCATAACTACTATTCCTCAAAGCTATGGCAGGGTAAGAGTTTCAGCTGCTGAAACTAACTTCAATCTCAGTATGATAAGCATTATTATGATCTTTAATTTCAGTCAGTTTTAGATAAATTAATTATCAATGTATAATATTTAATACAAATTGACATCCTAATAACCATGGACATTGGATGTTTGAAATATATATATGAGAAGGAACTAGATGAAAAGCCCTGGGTAATATACATATTTGTTAAGATAACAGATATTTGTTTTGTATGTGTGGGTTTTTTTTAAAAATAAAAATAAAAATGATTTTTATTCCAGTGGTTTGGAAACATTGTAACCATGGATTGGTGGGAAGACCTTTGGCTAAATGAAGGATTTGCCAGCTTCTTTGAGTTTCTGGGTGTAAATGCTGCAGAAAAAGATTGGCAAATGGTAAGTATTTCAGTACCTACAGTACTTAGTATTGTTGCACATAAAGTTTGATGGAACTGTTTAGCAAAAGCTTTCCAGTAATGATAATCTGCCTAGAATACAAATTGAGCTGTGAGTAAAATGTAGATCATAACATTGAGAAATCATGACATGATATCAACCCACCCACTAACTGCTGCTTCTGTTTTGTGAATTGAATGGCAGCATCGATCTACCACTTAAAATCAGCCTGAATTATAAGATAATATTATGCTTTCAAAAGCTGTTTTGAGTGTCTTTTGTAGAAAGTGGAATAACAACAAAAACAACAACAACAACACCCCCCCCCCCAAATCGGGTGCCAGCTTGTTGTTTGTGGTGGGTATAACTGGTGGGATCACAAGCCTGAAAAAGTTACAGAAAATGAACACAGTAAACTACTCTGGGACTTCCGAATTCAGACTGATAGAGTTTTGGAGCACAATACTCCTGACCTTACAATCTTGTTAAACAAGTATGAATCATCGATGTTCCAGTCCCAGGCAACAGTAGGATTGAAGAGAAACAACTGGAAGAGCTGACACAATACAAGAATTTAAAGATCGAACTGCAAAGATCCTGGCACAAGCCAGTCAAGATGGTCCCAGTAGTGAATGGCACACTGGGTGCAGTGCCTAAAGACCTTGGCCTGCACTTAAACACAATCAGCACTGACAAAATTACCATTTGTCAGCTGCAAAAGGCCACCCTACTCGGATCTGCACACATTATTCACTGATACATCACAAAGTCCTAAAAACTTGGGAAGTGTTCAACATGTGATCCAATACAACAGCCAGCATAGCGATATTGTTTGTTGTGTACTAATCTTGTTGTGTATCAAATAATAATAACTCAAAGCTTAGAAAAAATATTGCAGATGTTCAGTGGAACAACTTCTCAAGAGATATGGCAAAAATTTCATGTATTGGTAATCAACCCACTAAAGTCTATTATTTTTGAAAGTCTATTATTTTCAATGTTTTGTCTGGAGAATTCAAGTATGCCACTTTTACACATTCTGGATAGAGACCTAGTAAAATGCAGGGTGTGTGTGTTTCTCTTCTGTAAGTTGCATGGTGCTAGTACACCAGCTAGTACACTAAAGTACACCAGTCTTTCAGTGGAAAAATCTTCCTTGACCTATCTGCTTACTTCTTCCGCAACAGTTTCTGTTCCAGAAAGATTCCAGTTTAAGAGCTCCATGTTGACAAACCTTTATTCAGAGTTGTAGGATGACTGCTTTCATATCCTGTAATAGTTATTTGGCCTCTTCCTTTTCATTTTTCTCCACAGTTGGACCAAATACTAATTGATGATGTGTTCCCTGTGCTCAAAGATGACTCCTTGCTTTCTTCTCATCCTATTGTCGTCAGTGTTTCTTCCCCGGATGAAATAACCTCTGTGTTTGATGGTATATCCTACAGCAAAGTAAGAGAGATCTCATATTGTAAATGGAAAGAAAAATCAAACTAGACATTAAAAGGAATGCCTATTTCTTTATTAGCAGAATAAGTTGACATAGAAAGCACTGGGGCCACAGTTGTGCCAGTAACCTGCATGGTAGTAGTCCCACCTCTTTTTTGCATGCAAGAGGCTACATGATGCCAGTTGTATACAGTATGACCTCCCTATACCCCGTGGTTTTATTTATCCAAGTCTAACAAAATCTGGACCCT
Organism: Anolis sagrei ordinatus; assembly: GCF_025583915.1. NCBI lineage: Eukaryota > Metazoa > Chordata > Lepidosauria > Squamata > Anolidae > Anolis > Anolis sagrei. The sequence goes on along the minus strand of NW_026847549.1, from coordinate 175,029,643 downwards.
CTATGCATTTTCTAAATCTTCTACTGCAACTCTATGGCATTCTAAAATTAGAAGTTTTTAATTTCAATAGGGTCCCACTTTACTTATGATTGTGCATAATCATGCAAAGTCTATTAATGCATCCCCTATGGATATTGGGGGCGGGGGGCGGGTCATACTGTACAATAATAAAGAGTCAATAATATTTAGGTCTCAATAGTTAGGTCTAAATCCTATTATTCATTCCAAATAGAGTGTCTCATTCAATCAACACATTCAGTGGCTCTATCTCGGAAGAAACCACCAAGATTTCACCATTGTACTCCAGAAGTCTGATAATGAATTGATACTTTACCTTTTGGGTTTGTTTCCAAGTCCTTGCATAAAAATACCAATTGTGAATTATGCATTTAACTCACACTCCTTTATGCAATACACATGCTTCCCCATCACTTCTTCCACATGAGAAGTTGCTCATTTAAATTCAGATTCATCATTCAGAGTTGACACCTTATAAAGCTTGCGTTGTAGTTACAAATTGAGGATCAAATACAAAAGAGAAAATGTGAACTGGCCCCGAGACTGTGACTTAGAATGGGATTACCAACTCCTAAATTTATGCTAGTCATGTATGTATACTTAAACCTACCATGTTGTCCTTTAATTGTCCTGTATCACAGCTTTATTAGGATTCACTGAAGAGTCACTTGCAGTGGTTAGGTCATACAACCCCTTTATTACAAACATTTTTTTTATCGTGTCAGGAACGACTTGAGAAACTGCAAGTCACTTCTGGTGTGAGAGAATTGGCCGTCTGCAAGGACGTTGCCCAGGGGACGCCCGGATGATTTGATGTTTTTATCATCCTTGTGGGATGATAAAAGCATCCTTGTGGGATGATAAAAGCCTCCTTGTGGGAGGCTTCTCTCATGTCCCCGTATGAGGAGCTGGAGCTGGTAGAGGGAGCTCATCCGCCTCTCCCCGGATTCGAACCTGAGATCTGTCGGTCTTCAGTCCTGCCGGCACAGGGGTTATTACAAACTGAGCTGATTAGTAACTATTTATTTATTTACTTACTTACTTATATACCGCTGTTCTCAGCCCGAAGGCGACTCACAGCGGTTCACAACCAATAAAAACAGCAATAATTCAATGCAAAATATAACAGCAATTAACAACTTAACACATTACCCAATCAATAAACACTTACTACGATAACCGATCACAGTCGTCTCATTATCAAAAACATAATCCAGATTCGTCATCCATTGTTCCATTCCTATGTTAAACGGTTCCGGCCCTAAACGGTTCCGGCCCAAGATACCTATCTGACCGCATCTCGGCCTATGAACCCACCCGAACTTTGAGATCTTCCGGGGAGGCCCTGCTCTCGGTCCCGCCGGCCTCTCAAGCACGGTTGGCGGGGACGAGATAGGGCCTTCTCGGTGGTGGCTCCTCGGCTGTGGAACGCCCTTCCTGTAGATGTTAGGCTGGCACCATCTCTCATGACATTCCGTAGAAAGTTGAAGACCTGGATGTTTGTGCAGGCGTTTGAGTAATTCAGTGCAATTCTGGTAATTTGAACATAGGAACGGAACAATGGACGACGAATTTGGATCACGTTTGGATGATGAGGCGATCGGGGGTGGGATTTGTGATAACTGTGTATTGATGTTTGTTTATTGTTAGAAATGGAATTGTGTAGTTTAATTGTTATGATATATTGATTACCGCTGTTTTTACTGGCTTTGTTGTTTGCTTTCTGGAAACCGCTGTGAGTCGCCCTCGGGCTTGAGATGCAGCGGTATACAAGAATAGTAAATAAATAAATAAATAATAAATAAATATGTTCATTACCAATAATTGCACTAGTTATTCGAACGCCTGCTTGAACAGCCAGGTCTTCACTTTTTTGCGGAATACCATTAGAGATGGTGCTAGCCTAATGTCCGTGGGAAGGGCATTCCACAGCCGAGGAGCCACCACCGAGAAGGCCCTATCTCTCATCCCCGCCAACCGTGCTTGAGAAGCAGGTGGGATTGCTTACAACAAACCACTCCGATTAACAATTCAGTTGGAGCATGGATTGGGAAGATGCTCTGTATCTATCAGGGTTTATGAAATTTACTTTGGTAGAATAAGAATATCCACAACCACCATGGCTATTAGGGAATTGGCCCCCTGGTGGTGCAGCGGGTTAAACTGCTGAAATTGCTGACCAAAAATTGGCAGTTCTAATCTGGAGAGTGGGGTGAGCTCCTGCTATTAGGCCCAGCTTCTGCCAACCTAGCAGTTCGAAAACATGCAAATGTGAGTAGATCAATAAGTACTGCCTTGGTGGGAAGGTAACAATGCTCCATGCAGTCATGCTGGCCACATGACTTTGGAGGTGTCTACGGACAATGCCGGCAGTTCAGCCTATAAATTGAGATGAGCACCAGAGTTGGACATGACTAGACTCAATGTCAAAGGGAAACCTTTAACTTTACCTAGAAAAAAAAACTTCTCCCATCTTAGAAAAGTCAGATGATTGGTTCGCCATGTTTAGTAATGCAGACACTGGCAAATTGCTTAAGTCTAAGTCCATTGTCACCATTACTGGGTACGTTGCCTTAGACTGATGGGAGTTGCAAGACATGAGCCTTTCTCAGCCCCATCTAGTGAAACTGAGGGCCCTTCCAGACAGTCCCTATATCCCAGGATCTGATTCCAGGTTTTCTGCTATAAACTAGATTATATGAGTCCCCACTTCAGATTATCTGGGATAAACAGAAAACCTGGGATCAAATCCTGGGATATAGGGCCTGTCTGGAAGGGCTCCAAGAATCACATTTATTTATTTATTTATTTGCTATACTTGTATGCCGCCTTTCTTAGCCTTATCGGCAACTCAAGGCAGTTTACAACATGTCAGTACACATAACGACAAAATACAAATTGAACATTAAAACAGTATAAAACCACAATAGAAGCAATAAAAACAATAAAAACCAGCATCATTATCATCAGCGTCTCCTAGTTAAATAACTAGGAGATGCTAGGATCTGGGACTTGCTGCATGTAAAGGGTATCTCTCCTTGTTGAAGTATGGCCCCTTTTCCATTTGGATTGCTCCAGTCAAGGGGTGGGAGATGGGGAACAAGCAACCGGCTGTCAATAAAGTAGATGCACATATTGGCCATTAACCCAGAGCAAATCAGTATGCCAAGAGGATCTGGTTCAGATTAGCCAGACTATGAAATCACACATAAATTTTAGAGGGTAAAATTTCTCAGCATCTTGGCCTTTTTTAGTATCAGAAATGGGGAAACACTAAAAAATAACAATTAAAAAATAGACTTCAATAGTATCCATTGAAAGCACAGAAACCGAACAAGGTCTTTGGTAGAGTTATTTATGGGCTGAAAGGTGGAATTTGGTATCTGTTGCTATGAAGCCACATGTAAAAGAGGCAACATTTAAGGTATGACTCCCACAAACCATAGTGAATTGTTGATGACTAAAGACTTTTGATTTATGCCTACTCCAATTTTGGGGGTTTTTGGTTCATTCTCGATTATTTTCATTCTCACATTGTGAAATAGAAGTTTTTAGAGCTAAAGAGATGTATTTACTCCACATGAGACGATTTAAAACTATGAGCCATACACACATGTTGTTAGGTTATATACAAATAAGGAAATAATATTTTTATAAATGTTTCATTCAGGCTGAAATTGGTATGAAGAATCTGATATTTGTAATCCTTATTACCATTCCCTTAGGGAGCATCAATACTTAGAATGCTTGAAGACTGGATTTCACCAGAAAAATTCCAATCTGGATGTCAGGTATGTGATCTGCTGAGATATGTGAAAAAACAGACATCAGAATTAAAAGAACTAGTTATATGTAACTATTTTCTTTTTCCAATAACAAAATTGTAATTAAGCTACATTATAAGTATAAATTGCAGGTGATCCCCTGTTTTTATTTATTTTATTTATTTCCGTCACTTTTACCCCGCCCTTCTCACCCCCGGGGGGGGGGACTCAGGGCGGCTTACAGAGGAAGGCACAATTCGATGCCTTTGTCACATAAACATACATATATAAGCAAATTAAACAATTACATATTAAAATTTAAAAACATCACTACACAGAAATACAGTAACACAGTAGTAAACTAATCCTGAGCTCAGCGTTCGGAGTTTCGTTAATCCCTTCCGTCTCGTCAAATTCCAGCTCGTCATCAGGTCTTTCTTTAGCTGCCATGATGTCCAAAAGCCTGGTCCCACATCCAAGTTTTCAGTTTTTTCCTGAATGAGAGAAGTGAAGTCGCTGATCTGATCTCCCCGGGGAGTGAGTTCCACAGGTGGGGGGTCACTACCGAGAAGGCCCTGCTCCTCGTCCCCGCCAGTCTCACTTGTGATAAAGGCGGGGTCGAGAGCAGGGCCTCCCCAGAAGATCTTACGCTCCGAGGTGGGACGTAGAGGGAGATCCGTTCGGACAGATACACTGGGCCGGAACCGTATAGGGTTTTGTAGGTCAAAACCAGCATTTGAATTGTGCTCGGAATTGGATCGGCAGCCAGTGGAGCTGACACAACGGGGGGTGGTGTGCTCCCTGTATGTCGCTCCGGTGAGCAATCTGGCTGCCTCCCGCTGGCCAGTTGGAGTTTCCGAGCAGTCTTCAAAGGCAACCCCACGTAGAGTGCGTTGCAGTAATCCAATCGGGATGTAACAAGAGCGTGGACCACCGTGGCCAGATCTGACTTCCCAAGGTACGGGCGCAGCTGGTGCACAAGTTTTAATTGTGCAAAAGCTCTCCCGGCCACCGCCGAGACCTGGGGTTCCAGGCTCAGCGATGAGTCCAGGATCACTCCCAAGCTGCGAACCTGTGTCTTCAGGGGGAGTGTAACCCCGTCTAACACAGGCTGTAACCCTATGCCCTGTTCGGCCTTACGACTGACCAGTAGGACCTCTGTCTTGTCTGGATTCAATTTCAATTTGTTAGCTCTCATCCAGTCCGACACAGCGGCCAAGCACCGGTTCAAGGTCTGGACAGCCTCCTTGGTGACAGGTGGAAAGGAGTGACAGATTTGGACATCATCTGCGTAGAGATAACATCTCATTCCGAAACTCTGAATGATCTCCCCCAGCGGCTTCATGTAGATGTTAAATAACATCGGGGACAGAATTGAACCCTGTGGGACTCCGCACAACAACGGTTGCGGAGTCGAACAGGTGTCACCCAATAACACCTTCTGGGTCCGTCCCTCAAGGAAGGATCGGAGCCACCGCAGTGCAGTGCCTCCGAGCCCCATGTCCATGAGGCGCCCCAGAAGGATACCGTGATCGACGGTATCGAAGGCCGCTGAGAGGTCCAGCAGAACTAACAGGGACACACTCCCCCTGTCCAGCTCCCTGCGAAGATCATCTACCAAGGCGACCAAGGCTGTCTCAGTTCCATGTCCCGGCCTAAAGCCAGACTGTGCCGGATCTAGATAATCAGTGTCTACCAGAAACCCCTGGAGTTGGGTCGCCACCACACGTTCCATGACTTTGCCCAAATAGGGGAGATTGGAAACTGGCCGATAGTTGTCGAATTGAGTGGGATCCAGTGATGGTTTCTTCAACAGCGGTTTTATAATAGCTTGTTTTAAGCTCGCTGGAAATTTTCCTTCCTGTAAGGAGGCATTAACCACCACCTTCACCCACTCTGCCAAAACCCCTCTGGCTTCTTTTATCAGCCAGGATGGGCAGGGGTCTAGGATGCATGTGGTGGGTCGCACCTCTCCAAGGATCCTGTCCACATCCTCAAGCTGAACCAATTGAAACGAATCCAACAAAACTGGACAAGCAGATGTTCTCGTTACATCCCCGGAGACTGCCGTTAACATGACGTCAAAGCCTGACCGAATCCGCTCAATTTTATCCGTGAAGAATCGAGCAAATGCTTCACAGCGGGCCACCGAGTTATCCAAGGCCTCGCATTTTGGCGGATTTAACAGGCCCCTGACAACTCGGAAGAGCTCAGCCGGACGATTCTTCGCGGATGCAATATTGGCTGTAATAGATGTTTTTTGAGCTGCCGCTATTGCCACACCGTAGGACCTTAAAAAGGCATTCAGGTGTGTTTGGGCTGGATTGGTGGGATTCTGGCGCCACACGCACTCTAGCCTCCTCTTCTTTCGCTTCATCGCTGCCAGCTCCTCAGTAAACCAAGAGGCTGGTTTAGCTCGGTTACTCGAGAGGGGACGTTCCGGAGCGATTGTGTCAATTGCCCTGGTCAACTCACTGTCCCAGCGAGAGACCAGAGCATTGACAGAGTCGCCAGCCAAGGAGGTGGAGAAATCCCCAAGAGCCGTCAGAAAACCATTTGGATCCATAAGTCTCCTGGGGCGGACCATTCTAATGGGTCCACCACCCCTGCGGAGGTTAGAAGGCACAGTTAGTCTAAATCTGATCAGATGGTGATCGGTCCATGGCAATGGAGCGATGGTCAGCTCCTCCACCCCGTCACCCTCATCCCATCCCTGCACAAAAACCAAATCCAAAGTGTGCCCGGCACTATGGGTGGGACCAGATATTAGTTGGGACAGGCCCATGGTTGCCATGGCGGCCATGAAGTCCTGAGCCGCTCCTGAGAGAGAGGCCTCGGCATGGACATTGAAATCTCCCAGGACTAAAAGCCTTTGGGAGCTCAAAGCCATGTCCGAGACCACTCCCGCTAGCTCAGGTAGGGAGACTGTAGTGCAGCGGGGTGGTCGGTACACTAACAGAATCCCTATCCTGTCCCGGTCACCTATCCTAAAGCCGGCACATTCAAACGAAGATGTTTGTGGGATGGGACGTCTGATCAGAGGGATAAACTCCTTATAGACCACTGCGACTCCTCCTCCCCGCCCTCCAAGTCTTGGTTGGTGCTGAACAGAGTAGCCTGGTGGACAGAGTTGGGAGAGGTTAACCCCTCCCCCTTCGTCCAGCCAGGTCTCCGTTATACAAGCCAGGTCGGCCTGTTCTTCTTGGATTAGATCTTGAATAATAGCAGTTTTTCCATTTACCGACCTGGCATTGAACAGCACCACCTTTAACCTGGAGGGTCCACCATCCTGGGACCTCAGTTGTATCTTGTCAGGAGGATGTTTTGAAGCTGCCAATCTGTTTTTGCTAATTTCGGGCCGAATTGTAGTCTCAATTTTTGGAATTGCCAATGTTCTGTTATAAATTTTTGGCCGAATTTGATTTTTCCTTGGGTTGTTAGCATTTTTAAAGGTTGCCAATCTATTATCGTGAATTTTGGGCCGGAATAGATAATTTGCTCTCCCTTTCCCGTATCTCCCTCTGCCTGTCACCACCCCTATGGTGGCACCCCCACCCGTGGGCCCACCCCTTTCCCCGGGGACATGTCCTCCATTTCCATCTATTGTTGTTCCATATGTCAATGCTTGATGATAATTGTAGTCACATATAGTTAGGTCTTGATGTTCCCCCCCTTTGAGATTGCCTGCTCCTTCCAGTGTATTAAAAATGGTAAAGTGCACTAGTATCGATAGCAGCAGGATTGGAGTTAATGGTAACATAGGAGTAGGGTAATTGATAAACAACAATATTTGTGCTTAGTTCCAAAGTGACTGTGCAAAACTCTGAGCAGTTATTTAAAGTGCGACACAATTGATCACAATTAATCACAATTAATCAATCAATCACTTGATCATGGATTTGGGATTTGGGACCGCTTTGCTACTGGCAAGAGTTCTGGCAGATTAGAGATCTAAAGTGCTCAATGTAAAGTGGTATAGTGCTATGATAGTTCTAAAGTGCAAAGTTAGTGCCTTCTGGATTAAATCCACAATCAACCTTCAATCAGGACAGTCAGTTCAAACAATAGGAACCCAGTACTCTAGGTCCGTGGAAAGCAAGCCGGCACCCAGTGGCCGGGTCCCCAGGTCTTCTTGGCCGACCTCAGAAGGAGATGACCCAATTCACGGGAAGATGGTAGCCCGGATATTGAAGACAACAGTTATTTAACACTAGTTACCAGCACAGATTCTAAACTGTATTAAATGATGTTACTTGCACAGTTTGGTTGAACCATAGAGGGCAGTATAGAGTGATTAGCTGACTAATTCTCTGGAAAGGATAGCAAACGCTGAGTCATGGACGCCCAGCAGCCCACACTAAACTAAAACACACTAAATTAACCCAAAAATAAAATAAAATAACAATAAAAATAAAATAAAAGTAAAAAATAAGAATAAAAAACAAAACAAACCAAAACAGAAACAAAATTATAAGAATAAAATAATAAATCAAGATGGTGAAGGGCCACAGCAGCAGCAATCCTTGGGGGGGGGTCCTCCTCTTCCCTCAGCGGCGGTGATGGTTTCCTTCTCTGGTGGTTTTTGTGGTATAATGGTAACTCTCAGCTACTTTTATAGTTGCAGGAACATGTTTTATTAATGGTGAAAGGAATATCTCATGCTGCTATCTCTTGGCTTGTTGAGGTTGTTGAAGTCATGATAAACTTATTAAAATGTAATTTAAAATGTAACTACATAGGTGGTTAACTATCCTGGGTCCCATAGCTAGAATCACAGAATCATAGAGTTGGAAGAGATCAGAAGGGCCATCAGGGATGGCTCAACCCATTATGCAAAGTAAACATTTGCAGTATAGTTGATTTTGCCCAAGGGCACTCTTGAGGCACTCTTGGGGGAAAATAGACCTTGACATATGCAAGTTGTAGTTACTGGGAGGTATAGTTCACCTACAATCAAAGAGCATTCTGAACTCCACCAGTGATGGAATTGAACCAAATATGGCACACAGAACTCCCACGACGAACAGAAAATATATATCAGTGATTGGTGGGGGGGGGGGGCAAAATACTGTTTGCTTACAGCTGAAAATTACCTAGGGCCGCCTCTGAGGACCATCCATTCCAACCCCTTGCTATACAAGAAAACACGATGATGATGATGATGATGATGATGATGATGATGATGATGATGATGATGATGATGTTGGTGATGTTGATATACTTTATTTATATTCCACTCTATTTCCCTGAGGGGACTCAGAGTGGATTACAGGTACATATATATGGCAAACATTCAATGCCGTTATACAATTGACAGAGACAGACAATACATAAGCAGAGGCAGGCTTCCCTCTTTCATTTCCAGCATCTGAAGGCTGTGCACAACTCAGGTGTTGTTGTTCCATTCTTCCACGCTGAGAAGCCTCAAGTACCTAATAATTTTAAACTAAACTACCTTATAAGTATAAATTGTAGCATTTTAGTTCTATGGAAATTAGTCATAGTAGTGAGCCTATAGTAGTGACTAAAATAGTGACCAGGCAGTGGGGATATCCAGCTGCCTACCCTGGATGGCGAGGCGCTACGCCCATCATCATTGGTAAAGAGTCTGGGAACCCTTTTGGACCCTCTACTGACGATGGAAGCCCAGGTATCCACCGTTAGCAGAACCACCTTTTTTCATCTGCGGCAGGCTAGACGGCTGGCCCCCTACCTGTCCAGGGACGACCTAGCTACGGTGATCCAGGCCACGGTCATCTCAAGACTGGACTACTGTAACGCCCTCTACATTGGCCTTCCTCTGTCGGTGATCCGGAAGCTCAAGTTGGTACAAAACGCAGCTGCTCGGCTTCTTGCGGGAATTCCGATGAGATGCCACATAACACCAATCTTACTACAGCTGCATTGGTTACCAATTGAGCACCGGATCACTTTCAAAGTGATGGTACTCACCTTTAAGGCCTTGCATGGTCTGGGGCCGATGTATCTGAGGGACCGCCTCACCCCCTACCAACCCAGAGATCCCTCCATTCTGAGGACCAAGATCTATTGGAAATTCCCAGTGTCAAGACCTTGCATCTAACAGCAACCAGACGCAGAGCCTTCACAGCAGTGGCACCATCACTCTGGAATACTCTGCCACCTGAAGTCCGTGCCTTGCGGGACTTACCAGCTTTCCGCAGGGCATGTAAGACATACCTGTTTCGACAGGCTTTTAATGTTTGATATTGCAGTTTTTAAATTGTTTTAAATTGCTTTTAAATTTTGTTAGATTTTAGCCATTCTTGTAAGCCGCTCCGAGCCCCAGGGGAGTGGAGGCATATAAGTCCAAATAATAAATAAATAAATAAATAAAGGCTATAAAACTATACATATACACCTACTTCTGAAAACAGTAGCCTCCACTCGTTAATAAGGATGATTAGGGTTGTGTTAATCTTAGTGCTAATCACAATATGAAACTTTGGAAAGAACTTTTGAGATTTTTTTTGTATCCTCAGCTCTTTTGAGGATAATAACTTTTGATTTTAAAAGATGTTTAAGGAATTTGGTATCATTAGAGGACATAGAACATAGAACCTCTTTATAAAGGGGTAAGGAATTCATGGGATCCCGGTAGGGGAGTAGAGAACCCATGACTCCATGCCCCACATCACCTGACTTATCTTGGATCCCATCCTATGAGGGGAAGTGTTGCCACCCAGCTTCCCCCCATTGGTCCAAAGGCAACACAAGATGCTTCCCGTGTTGCTGCAGTGGCATACATCAGTTGCTCTCCCCTTTTGGCACAGAGCCTGGCTGGAAGTACATGTGTTTCATGTAATGGGCTCCGTGTTGAAAATGGAGAGCAAGCAGCATTCAACAGGCAAATCAGCTCATCTGATGTGGTCAGAAATAAATTACAGTATGGTGCAGCAATAAAAAGAATCAAATGTAAATATCAACAGAAGTACGCTGTCCTTATCAAGTGCAGTATAAAGCCACTCTATTCTCCTTTGGTTAGACCTCACCTGGAATACTTTGCTCAGTTCTGGGCATTACAATTCAAGATCCCCTTCCTTTCCTCAGGTCAATTGGCCAAAGTGCAAGGCTATTTTAGAGTTCTTGGGAAACTTCAGAGCATTCCCAACTTATTCTAACACAGAATAAAACTAGGCGAACTGGTTATAGGTCAGAGGTCCCTGGGCATTATGTGGACATGCAATCCAGGGTTTCTGGCTAGAATAGTCAGGCTGTTAGTCTAAAATGACTTGTGCTACCAACTTTGTTCTCTCGGTTAGTCTCTGATATTCCTGCCTCTGTCTTTTAATTTTACCACTTTAATATAAAGTTGCAGGTTCTTTCTGCTTCTCCAACTTCCAAGATTAACAACAACTCTGTTATATGTATTCATTTTAACAATTTTCAAAGGTTGTGAATTTTATTGTTTGGACTACAAAAAATACCTGGCTCTCAGAATTCCCCATTGAGAATTCTTCAGTCAGCATAAACATTGTCATCAAAATGAGTAACATTTCCAAGCACAGTACTACAGTAGCAAATTACAGCTGTACTCTCATGTCACATTGTTACTCTTCCATTTTATATCGCAGGCAAGCCTAAATTCAATAACCAGTATTATTTATTTATTTATTTATTTACTTTACTTTACTTTACTTTACTTTACTTTACTTTACTTATAGACCGCTGTTCTCAGCCCGGGGGCGACTCACAGCGGTGTACAACATAGAGAGAACAAGGTTCAAATTCAAGACACAATCTAAAATATCAATCTAGCAATAACCAATAACCATTGTAATTAAAAAGTGATAATTATTGTAATTAAAAAGTGATAAAAATAGCAATACTTATGTTATTGGTCTCATGCTGATGTGTTTGTTTAAGCTTTAGTAATGCTGTAATCTGCCTTGAGCCATGAGGAGAGGTGGGCAAGAAATAAAATTATCATCATCATCATCATTGTCACAGGCAAAATTATTAACAGCCTAAATGAATATACAGTCTTCAACTTTGTTTCCATACCTTCACCTTTAGAGGCAAGAAGCAATACACTGACACATCAAAGTTGTATTGTGTCATGACAGTGTTATTCTGCGATTACCTTTTTGGAAGCACAGAAGTAGCTGAGACAGAGACAAACAGCACCATCTACTGTCAACATGCAGCTAACTCAAGATCTAAGGGGTTGTTAGGAAGAAATGGATGGAGGATCTATTCCACAGAGTAAACAGCTACTTTTATATTAGAAAAGGAAAGTTTGAAGTGAAGTGATGGTAGGAGTAGTAAGAGAGGCACCAGTCTATGAATAGAAAATGAATTGCAGCACAGATAGATTTGAGGGGAGTTCCCAAAAGCATTTTGTAGCTGGAAAAACCCCATCCACACCTGGTTGCTGGGAAAATTGCAGCTAAACTTCAAAGGAAGAATTGCTGGCAGATGACAATTGCTTTTCTATTAGTCAAAAAGTCTTAGAACATAAATCATGTGAGCCTTGGTTCTATTATATCACTAGGTATATTGCCTGACACAACCAAGATTGTGCATTCTGCCAGGAGGCAAAGTAAATGTTACCAAAATGATTTGTACTTGCTCGTTCATTTGAAGAAATTGTTGAATTCCTTTTGCCTCTTGGCATAACAGTGTGATCCTCTGGATTCCCATATGGTTATGCACATGCTGTAATACAATTTCGCACATCAAAGGTGTTTTGTGTTCAGGGTTGCTCACCACACCAAATTTTGCTGCAAACCAAGCACTACTTTAGATCAGAGATGAACAGCTGTGGCAGTACCTGGAGTATATCTACCCAGATTCCATTTTAAGCTGTATGCTGTATGTGTCTGTATGTTCCTTCAATTCACCTCATGACCCTATGAATGTCATTGTTATTTAATTCAAAGAATGCTCAGAGGTGTTTTGCCATTTCCTTCCTCTGATATATAAACCACACCTAGTATTTATTGGTGATTTCCCATCAAAGTGTTGACTAGGGTTGACCTTGCTTAGCTTTCAAAATCAGATCCACTGGAGTCTTCATGGAGCCCGGGGACTGAGGAATTGGCAAAGCAGTATCTATCCCTGAATTAGAGCCATAAAAACCACATCTAGCAAAGTAATTCTGATACATTTTCATTATCAGGTATACCAATTCTGTTTTCCAGCTGACTTCACGTATATGTTTGGCAAATGAAGAATTATGTCTCAATTAAAGATGAAAACACAAGCAAGGGAGTTTAAAAGAAAATTCAGCAAAAGCACAGCTGTTCCCTGACAGTAGAGTGAAAAACACTTTTTCTCAGTCTCACATGGCTGCAGGAACCATTATTTGGCCTTTGAAAGCAAGTTTCAGTGCTTTTAATAGGACAAGGACATTGGGAGTCAGCATTTTGTAGCCTGACACATTTATTGGAAAATGCAATTAGGACTGAAGAGCTCACAGACAGCATTCCGACCATGTTCGTTTTTATTTACTGAGAGCTGCATGGTGTACCTGTATTATAAATTCCTGTCTGGTTAAATGGATGAGGGTTATTTTAAGAAATGTTCTTGAATAGCAGGAATATAAGGTGAAGCAGGGTGTAATGAGAACAATCTGCTTTCTTACATAAATAGCTTCTAATTGAGTGAAATAATTGAGGTCAACAAGAGTTATGCTTTTGACTAAGTTTAAACCAAAGACAGACTTTTTTTGGGGGGGGGGGAATCAAATCCTTGTATTCATCTTGTAAATCTTTTCAGTAAATGTGTATTAGCCACAAGCGTTTGAATTTGCTGGATACTCAGCAGTTTTGCCCAAATCATAGACAACAGGAGTGTATAAGTTATGGCCATCCAGGTGTTCTTGTTGGACTACAACCTATTGGCTATAGCTCGTGGCTCCCATGAGGCGTGATATCGCTCCAAGTTTCAGATCAAAAATGTTAGAATTGTACATAGGTTCAGCTGTCCAAGGTGCTGAAGCTTAATTCTAAACTAGTGCCAGCACATTAGACATCTCCTTTGAAGTTCAGGCTAAAACCCAGAGAAGATTTAGCACCTGTTGACATGAAGCCAGCAGCTATTGCTAGCCCTAGTTTGTATTAAAGTGGTGAGAAATGATGGCAGCTGAAGTCCAATAATAACTGGAAGGCAATAAATTGCCCACATGCTCTTTCTGTCTTCCTAAGTTCAAAAGCACCGCTATGTTTGAAGGAACTTGTTTCCTAGTGCTTGCATTGTTGCTTGTATGTGATCCCCTATCATACACTGGAGGACATCTCATGATGTCCAGGAGTAACATATTTGATTGCTTTGTATTCTTAGAAAAACAACCTGAATCTGATCTTGAAAACAGTTCTTTGATTTGGCTGGTTCTTGACTAATCATGTGCTTATTGCTTAAATGACACATTTGGAGCTGCTTGAATACTGCTTGTAAACAGTGTGTAAATGACATGGAAATCTAACTGTAAATGTTACTGGATAAAAAATATTAATTAAATAAATTGACCAATGTACCAAGGCTGCTGACCACATTTTGCATGAAATATTTAAGAGGGAAACAGAAAGGAACTGATTTCAAGATATCAGTTATTGAGAAACTTGAGTGGCAAAGTCCTATGACATTTTTCTTTTGCTGATTGTTGGGAGGTGGGGGGAGAACAAATTCAATATTTCCATGTGGGAATATTAATTTTGTACCTCTTCAAACTAGCAGGAGAACTGAGCCCATCTTGTTTATAAAATCTGGATAGGATATTTTTCAAACTTGCAAATATGTTTGGTAAATATATAATTGCATGCAAAACTATATATAAATTTGAACTATATTTGCACAATTAAAACATGTTACATTGTCAATTAATGCAATTTTTTTAATCAGTGGAGCCAATGTGCTCAAAACATGCATATTAAATCAATACGTCTCAAAGTCATGGCCTGTGAGCCAGTCCATGAACCACCAGCTGCTGATCAACAGTGAAATTTCAAGAATATAGTAATAAAATGGCAGAAATCCCTGGCTTCCGGGGGGGGGGGGGGAGTGAGTGACAGTCCCCACATCAAATATTTAGAGAAGCACTGTGCATGCAAGATTAATGCACCAAAGATAGCTACATTAGAAAAATCAAGGTAAAAGAATTTCAATTTTGAAATGAAGTGCACAAAAATATATTTCACTTTTGTAGTGGAAAGAGAAAAGGGGATGGGACTTGAAAGTCAGCAGCAATAAGAATAAAAGAAATCATTTTTTATATCCTGCTGGCCTCTGGTTGGCCAAAATGTGCAATCAAAATGTGAAGTTGCCACTTGTCAAGTCATACCTGACTCTGGAACAGTTACATTTCTGGACTACAATTCCCAGAATCAACCACCCAACATGGTCAAACCAAGGTAGGTAGTTGATTCTGGGAAATATAATCCAAAAAAGTAAATTTTCTGGGTTCTGTCTTTCTCATTAGGAGTGTGGCCACACTCATGAACAGGCTCCAATAGAGGAGCAAAAAGTCAGTTTTTCTAATTGATAATGCCTTCATTTTAACTTTCTTCATTTTCTCCAACAGAAATATTTGAGAGACAATGTATTTGGAAATGCAAGAACAAGTCAGTTCTGGAAAGCAATGGAAGAGGTACATAGATTCTTAATATTTAGTATTTCTATTTTTCTTTCATAGAAGCAGCAAACACTTCGTAGGCGGACAGACCAGTAATTCTCTTTTTTTCCAAGTATTCCTAATGCCATAATGCCAATAATATATTACTTGAGATTTAGGCTCAGTAATGTTTTGAGACAGACACTGGGGACAGCTTTTAATATCTTGAGCATTTCCAAGTCCAAAAATATGACTATCTATGAAAGAAATATATACTTTTAAAGTTCTCCTTTCCCTAATGGCTGATGTTCAATTAAAATATTTATTTTGATGCACTAGTCTCATGTGGTTCCTAAATGTGAATTTATGGGAGGAAACGGTTTATGGGAGGAAACGGTTGTCTCTGTAGTTCTCACCTCCTGAGAAGAAAAGTTATACCTTTCTTTAGTCACATTGGGCTTTCTCATCATGACCATCTACTATTGTTCTTAGGCAAGTGGTCAACCAGTTGAAGAAGTGATGGACACCTGGACAAGGCAGATGGGATACCCTGTGCTGAGCATGCATTCAAACTTAACACTCACACAGAAGCGTTTCCTGCTAGATCCCAAAGCAGATCCTTCCCAGCCATCTTCTGACTTTAAGTAAGCTTTCTCCAGTTATTGCATAATGTTGTTACTATATTATCTAGCTTAACAAATTTTGTATCATCTGCTGTTATCTTGACCACAAATTCAGTTGAGGTGGTTTAGGTGGTGAATGAATTTGTTTGAAAACATATTAAAATAAGGCAGCCTTTCATCTCAAAATGTCACTAGGAGAGACATCTCTGTCACAGAATTGGAGACCTCAAGAAGAGGATAGAAATGCCTTATGTGAAAACTGGCAATACAGTAGTTAATTAAATCAGGGTTGTGAAGAGGCTGGCAGTTAAGGCCATTTTAACTCTGCAGGACCTTCCAATAACCCCCTCCTTAAAAATAAGTCCCTCAAAATAACATGGTTTTGCCTAGACCTACTGTACCCAGGCCCGTAGCCAGGATTTTGATTGGGGGGGGGGGGCTGAGTTTGGTTCGGTGGGGGGGGGGCTGAGTCTGAGTGAAAGAGGGTCTACCCTAGCAAACCTTTTGTATCGTTACCCCAATACCCCCATGCATATGGGATATATTGAGCATGGTGATCGGATCATGATATGAATAAACATAACAGTTTAAATAATGTACCAGTAAGGCCTTCTCGCGGACCACCCTGAGAATTTCGGGGGGGGGGGCTGAAGCCCCCCAAGCCCCCCCCCCTGGCTACATGCCTGACTGTACCTGTTTGAGGCCTTTTAAAAAAGTAACCCAGATGTAACAAAAATGAGTTTGAGAGAGCCGGTGAGAGGTGTATACTAGCCTTCCAATATCCTTGTGGGGATAATGGACTGCTCTCTCCAACTCCTTGACTATTGTTCCTTCATAAAACCACTTTGCCACTCAGTTAATGCTTAACATGCAAACCTTTTCACCTATTGAATCCAAAAAGAGCATAGTTAATTGCTGCAGATGGTTTCACAAATATTTTTAATTATTTGGTGACCAGCCATGGGATAATGGGGAAAAAAAAGAGGTTACATTTGTATTGAACCTGGTAAGGTGCAAGAAGGGGGAGTAAACTGGTGCAGGTCCAGCTGAGGTCAGTATGGACCTTGACAACCTTCTCAGCCTCCCTTGGACATCTAAGCCCTGAGGGCAAGCCACTACTTGTGTTACTCCCCAGCCAGCTATTTACTGGAAGGTAAACTCAGGGCACACCCACCTAAGTTCCAGGACTCTATAAATGAGAATAAACCCCAGGTCAACCTCAGGAATACACTTATTTGCCATCACTTGGCTCTCGGGTCTCAAAAGGTTGCTCTAGAACCTTATCCTTCATTAAAAGGGTGCCAAGTCATATATTCTCTTCCCACTACCTTCCAGTAACAGCCTATTTACAGGCAACACTTTTAACCAACTGCCAACGTCCCCCAGTCAGAGTATAGGGTAAAACAAAATAAATAAATAAAAGTAAATAGTGAACAATTCTACCTGGCCCCAAAGTAAGCAGACAAAACTCACTTTGCACTGGAGGAAGGAGAGTGTGCCATGAAGTGAAGATCCTCAGAGGTGTGTAAAGGGGCTGCCAGGCCTTAAGTAGTTTCTGGCCCCACACCATCACATGCAGCATCTTGGCACATAGCACAACAAACAATTATATTTGGCCTCTATCTGTCAAATGTGAATCTTACCCTGTAGCATCCTTTACTGTGTTGGTCCGTATTTCAAGTTGAAAATGCTTTTCTTTTCAAACTTTCAGTTACAGATGGAATATTCCAGTGAAATGGTACGAGGGAAATACAACCGACACAATATTCTACAGTAAATCAGAACCTGCAGGTAATCTTAATTAACAGAGAATGGCTATCAAAGCAAGGTTCATGGTTCAGAACTGTTGGTCAACAGTATGTCACTTTTTTTTGCATCATGGTTTGCTGAAAAATGTTGTGAAACTTTTTCTTTCTCTTTGTCAACATATTGTTGTTATAATTTATTGACTCTTTGCTTTTCTCTCAAAGCAGTTATATTATATTGGCCAGGACAAAAAATGTTAATGACAAGAAGCAATAGATTTCTTAGGGGAAATTTTGGTCTCAGGATGTTTTTGCTTTCAAAACAGTGAGAAATGACTCAAATTCAGCAATATTATTCACAACTTTTCAAGAGAAACAGACAAGAACATTGGAAAATGACAAGGATTTGGGGCAGAGGATATTTCTTATAGACACATCTTCATAACACAACCACTTTTGTTTTGTTTTTTCTTCACCTCCACAGGTATTACAATTACACGGCCCAGCAATCCTCCCCCCAATTCTTTCTTGAAAGTGAATAAAAATCATGTTGGTTTTTATCGTGTCAACTATGAAACACAAGCTTGGGATGATCTGGCTAATATCATGATGAACAACCACCAGGTCAGTCTGTTGAAATGGATATGGATCTTGGTTTACGGGATGTGACATCCAGAGTGAGTTAGCTGTTAGAATGTTGCACAAAAGTCCATTGAGCCATGAAACTTTTAGTCAGCCTCTCTACTTCACTTGGTCTGCTTTGTGGAGCTATCATCACGAGCGGCAACAAAGAATTATGTATATTTCTTTGGAGAAGGATGAGATATAAACATGTTCAGATGACTCACTACATCTTCATTTCACCCAAAAAGCATCAACTGCTTCTTATTTATATGGAATTGTTTTAGATATTTCAATATTTAGATGTTTTATGGCGTATCATATAGCTTTTAACCAAATGTATGTTTTAATATGAGGACCTTCTAGTTTGCTGAATGCAAATAAATATATTTTCTATCACCACTAGGATTTTAGTCAAGGTGATCGTGCTGGCTTTCTTGAAGATGCTTTTGCATTGGCCAGGTAGGTGCATTTGTGGAATGAATTCATGTAGACGTGTTATATTACCATATTTTGCTATTGATGTCTAGCTGAGATAATATTCAAGAAAATATTTTCAAATTATGTACTTGATTTTTAAGAGAACTTTTTAAAACACACATACACAAATACTGAGATAATAGGAGAATTTAGATTTCTCATGGACTATGAGTCTAGTGGTTGTTTATTTCTCTCCAGTACTTTGAATAGATTTTCCGCTTTGTTTTCTATGCCCATATTTAATACTCTGCATTAAACCAACAAAATAATACAATTAAGTTCAGCAATAGCAACATACTAGAACTCTTAAAGTTAACAAATACACTTAAAAGGAGGAAGTAAAGAACAGAGGCTATAGATGAAACTGTAAGCACTTCTAAACTGGATTGTTATTGGCTGTACCAAATAGATCAGGTTTTGAAGAATTCTTTTCCTTTTCACACTTTCCCCAGAGCCAGACTTCTCAGTTATTCTTATGCCTTAAATCTTACGAGATATCTTAAAAATGAAACGGAATACATACCATGGCAAAGAGCTATCGTGTCTGTATCTTATCTTGGAGACATGCTTGAAGATGATGACACACTCTATCCCAAATTTCAGGTAAGACTGCCAGTTTTTGAACATGAATCTTGATATTTTCTTACAACAGAACTCTCGATTGACCTCCTCTGTGCTCCATATTCTCCAGCAGGTTAAGACATTTTTAATTAAAAAGCTACCTTGCAATGAAGGGCTCATGCAAAAGGCTTTTTATTGGTATGTGGGCGTATTTCCATGACAACTTGTGTGGGTTTTTTTAAAAAAACATATTGCCAATAGGGTTTCAGTTCTATGATCTGAGCCTCCTCTATGTTAAGCAAAGGGCAGGCAAATAAATAATTTAAATTTAAAAATCATATTGAGCTAGAAGTGGACCCTGCAAGAAATTGTTGCAGTATGGAGTGTTTTCGTCTTGTTTGGGGTTCCTACCAACAAAGTATATTCTCATTTCTGATATTCTCTTCCACTCAATATTTTTCTGTCTTCCCCCCAAAAGACATTTGGTATTCAGTGTCTAGCTCGTTCTTAGTAGGCTGTTTTGGGGGCTTCTTCCCACTCTAGGGTCCTCCCTCAGTTTTTTTTAAATTCTGTTCATTGATATTGCTATTGTTTTTTTGTTTTTTGTTTTTTTGCAGTGATGCAACTATTGTGATTCATCCAAGTCTGATGATATGTTACTCTTGTGAAAGGATGGTGGCAGTTTTGCTATATGATGCCAAGCATATGTAGATCTTGCAAAGTTACTTTTGGGGGATTTCATCTTGGCTTCTACTGCTATTCTGGCTTATGGAGATCTTGGGAAGTTATTTTTTTTTTTAAGAAAAATGATTAAAATGTCATGATGAAGGCCCCACTCCCTCATAACTAGACAGTGGTAGGATTATATTCTGGGCCACAATCAGTTATGAATGGCTTCTCCATATCACTCTTTCCACATAAGCGATTTTGGTTTTTGTGGATGTGATTGTTCACAGATTTGATTAAAATGTTGCCTCTAAGAATCTCTAGGTCCTTCAGTGTGGCCATGTTCAACTTCCTCTGGTCATGCGGGAGGATGTTGAGCATAGAATCATACTGGAGGAACTAGACATTCCTTCCTAGGTCTTCCAGTGTGATTCTGTGGTGAGCTTCCAGTGGAAGTTAACTCTAGAATCGTGCTGGAGAACCTAGTGATTTCCAGACAGAAGTTTTGTTAAGAAAGAAAATAGCAATGTATTCATTTGCAGCTTTTCCATTTCTTTAGTCCTTGGCTTTCCCCTGTGATGAAAGCCCTGTGACTCCAACCCCAGCAAATATATGGAGCTGATTTTAGACCTCACAACCTCTGAGGATCCCTGCCATAGATGTGGGTGAAACATCAGGAGAGAATGCTTTTTGAACATGGCCATACAGCCCAGAAAACTCAGCAACCCATTGATTCTAGCCATGAAAACCTTTGACAACACATTGTGGTCATTCTACTTAAACATAACATTTTAAACTTTCTGCAAAAATGCAGACACCTCAGTAATGTTTGGCATTCTATTGCATGAAGAGTGCACAGTGCTCCTATCTTCAGTGACCTGGCATAACCAAAGAAGAGATCACTCTCCAGATGCTATACAAGATGTATAGAAACTAATAATTCTACAGTTCTTCTCATTTAGCATAAATATAAAAGAGAATTTTTACCTATAGATAATAGGATACTGGGATAAGTTCTCTTGACACAACAGAACATAGACTTTTGTGATAACAATGGATAAAGTTGTAATGTACGTAGCTGGGAGACTATTTGGCTAGACATAATGACAGTTGGATGAGGAATAGTCTGTTGATTGTGTTCTTGCCGCACTCATACCCATCTTAGTGAAATTCCACCCAGTGCAAAGATCTGGTGAGTTAAAGGTGCACCAACTAAATTTAGCCCATTAAAAATAGATTCTCTTTTTAGTATACTGTCTGGAAATCTTTTGATACATTACCATAGCAATTGAACTATTTGTAGGATTTTGAAATGGTAGCACTATGAAGGCAGGCAAACACTTATTTTCAGCAACTTATTTCTCCACTTCTTGATTTTCTTCATAGCTTCTGCTGCTTAAGGCTTCTCCCTCATTTGCCAGAACCTACACTGTCATATTTATGCTGGTGTAGGAGCCAACATACATTCAATCTTCATCTCTATTAAAAAAGAACCAGTGTGGTGTAGTGGCTTGAGTTTTGGACGATGACTCTGGAAACCAGGGTTGAAGTCCCTGCTCAGCCATGAAAACACACAATGTGACCTTGAGCAAGGAGCCCCCGGTGGCGCAGTGGGTTAAACCCCTGTGCCGGCAGGACTGAAGACCGACAGGTCGCAGGTTCGAATCCAGGGAGAGGGGGATGAGCTCCCTCTATCAGCTCCAGCTCCTCATACAGGGACATGAGAAAAGCTTCCCACAAGGATGATAAAAACATCAAAACATCAAATCATCCAGGCGTCCCCTGGGCAACGTCCTTGCAGACGGCCAATTCTCTCACACCAGGAGTCACTCCTGACACGACCAAAAAAAAAAAAAACCTTGAGCAAGTCACACTCTCATAGGTCTTCCAAATGTTTAGATGGAAAATATATTTTTAGAATTTGAATTCATCCAGCAGAAATTAAGTTTGTTCCATCGTCTACATGACAACCATTCAAATATTGACATCCTACCCAATTCCTGAGAATCAGTCTCAATAGACTGAAACAGGAAGGGAACAAAATGCTGTAGCATCAGGCTCACTAAAGGTAAAGATAAAAGTTTCCCCTTGACATTAAGTCTAGTCATGTCTGACTTAGTGCTCATCTCCATTTCTAAGCTGAAGAGCCGACATTGTCCATAGACACCTCCAAGGTCATGTGGCTGGCATGACTGCATGGAGTGCCATTATCTTTCTGCCAAAGCAGTACCTATTGATCTACTCACATTTGCATGCTTTCGGATATCACTAAAACCCTGGTTTAATTTATTCTGCCTCATTTCTTAACCAACCATTTGTTTGAAAATGTTGCCATGCCTTTGCTTTTCACATTTTAAAAATCATAGGAAATCACTGAACATGTTATTATCTGGAACTTCACAATGGTCACTAACACTATGTCTGTATTCCAGGAATATTTCCGTAGCCTGGTCAAGCCCATTGCAGATCAACTAGGATGGAAGAATGATGGAGATCACATTAATAGGTAAAAGATTTCTTCCCATTGCATATGTCTACCATCCTGAGCAGTCATTTGTCATACCTTTCTGAATTCAAAATATGCCTTCCAGCACCCATTACTACCAACCTTCATCAGTCCCTTCTCTATTTGAAAACCTTCAGCTGTAGATAAATGCAAAAATTCTCTCCATAATAATTAGATAGAAACATCTTACATGTCTATTTCAAAGCAGCCAGACAAATTGCTGTTGTTGTTATGTGCCTTCAAGTCATTTCTGACTTAAGGCAAAGCTATCATGGGGTTTTCTGGGACAGATTGAGAGTGAGACCACGTTACTCACTCAAGGTCACCCAGTGGGCTTTTATGGCTAAACAGGGATTCAAACTCTGTTTTTCAGAGTCAGAATCCAATGTGCAAACCAGTATATCATGCTGGCTCCAGACTCATTAAGATTAAACAATCAGTGCAAAATCGCTGATCAGTGAATCACCCTTTCACACTACAGAATTATAGCACAGCTATGGCTATGGCCTATGGAATCCTGTGATCCGATGGCTGGCATTCTATCCGCAACATACACATGTGTACATTATTTTGGTTAGAAGTTGGCATTCATTGTCTCTTTCTGCAGTGACCAAAGTCTGCAGTTACTGCTGCCCTGCTAAAGAGAGAGTAATTATAGCTTCAAGTTAAGCCAATCACTTATCCCCCTTGTCAGACATGTAGCCGGGGGGGGAGGGGCTTGGGGGGCTTCAGCCCCCCCCCCCCGTAATTCTCATGGTGGTTCACGAAAAGGCGTTACTGGTGCATTATTTAAACTGTTATGTTTATTCATATCATGATCTGATCACCATACTCAATATATCCCATATGCATGGGGGTATTGGGGTAATGATACAAAAGGTTTGCTAGGCTAGACCCTCTTTCACTCAGACTCAGCCCCCCCCCCCCGAAATTCAGCCCCCCCCCGAAACCCCCCCTGAAAAAAATTCACACACACACACACACCCCGAAACGAAATCCTAGCTACGGGCCTGCCCCTTGTCAATTCTACTTTTTCACCCCTCTCTCCCTTTCAGTCAACATCAATAGATACTATATATTTCTATGTTTATGTAAGAAGAAAGTGTGTGTGTAGATGTTACATACCAGCAACAGCCTTCTGGTGGAACAATTTAATTTTTAATAGGTTTCACAGCCTTCTTGTAGCATTTAATATTTTTTTTAAAAGCCTACACGTTATTGAGAACCAGAAGTAGACTTCTGCTTACTTGGCAGGTTTATTCTTTTTCTGGTAGTTCATATAGTTTCTGGAGAGTTCTGTGATTAAAAAGATCCTCCGCTTTGCTGAAATTGCTCACTTCTTCATTAAAAGTACAGAAGTCTTGTTGTGTTTTTCACTTGGTAATCCTATGAAGCCCTCGGTGGCACAGCGGGTTATACTGCTGAGCTGCTGAACTTGCTGACTGAAAGATCAGTGGTTGGAATCCAGGGAGTAGGGTGAGCTCCCACTATTAGCCCCAGGTTCTGCCAACCTAGTAGTTCAAAAACATGCAGATGTGAGTAGATCAATAGGTAACACTTCCACGGGAAGGTAACAGTGCTCCATGCAGTCACGCCAGCCACATGACCTTGGAGGTGTCTATGGACAATGCCGGCCCTTAGGCTTAGAAATGGAGATGAGCACCAACTTGTAGAGTCAGACATGACTAGACTTAATGTCAAGGGAAAATTTTTACTTTACCTAATCCTATGAAGTATATATAACCACTCTTCCAGAAAACAAGTTTGGTGTACAAAGCAAATTGTATTGACTTCATTGACTATGTCTAAAATGAGACCTATCCAAAACTAATGAAACCGTTTCCCTTTCTTTCTTTCCAGTCTCCTACGTACAACAGTTCTAGAGTTTGCATGTGCCATGAATGATCCAGAGGCTTTGGGTAATGCATCTCGTTTATTTGACGAATGGCTAAAAGGAGCAAGGTGAATGTATATAAATCTCACTCAAACAAGCACACAGCAAACAAACACAAAGTAAGGTGAAAGATATGCCTCCTCCTCAACAATGTCATTTTCTTAAACAATAGCCTAGATGTGAATCTCCGACTCTTGGTTTACCGCTTTGGGATGCAACACTCTGGCAGTGAGCAAGCCTGGGAATATATGTTTGAGAAGTATCTAAACACACCATTGGCCCAAGAAAAGGAGAAGTTGCTATATGGCCTGGCATCAGTGAAAAACATCGCCCTGCTGGACAGGTTTGTTTGGAAACACTGCTGATTTTTCATATTAAAAGCATGGATTAGCTTTTGCATTCAAAGTGCTACATGGTATAAAAAGATCAGATATATTCAAATAACGATCAAGCAGCAACTTCCAATTGGTCGTTTATTTATTTATTATTTATTTCCTTCATTTCTATCCCTCCCTTCTCCCACAAGGGGACTCAGGGCAGCTTTACATAAGCATCAGTGATGCTGTCAACATATACATTCAATTAAAAATAGTAAAACTTGATTAAAACATTATAAAAATCATCAAAAAAATTCATTTAACATTCAACTAACATGCCGCTAAAACCAAGATCCAGCCAAACAAATCCAATGTCATAATGTTCAAGTTTCCTTTCCAAGTGTCTGGTCAATGCCTCTAGTTGAATGCCTGGTCCCACAGCCAGGCCTTCAGTTGTCTCCTGAAGGACAGGAGGGAGGTGGCCAGCCTGATGTCCTTAAGGAGGGAGTTCAACAGATGGGGGGCCACTGCTGAGAAGGGCCCTGTCTCTCGTCCCCGCGTTTGCGAGAGTGGCGGGATCAAGAGCAGGGCCTCTCCTGATGATCTTAAGCTGCGAGATGGTTCATAGCAGGAGATATGTTCAGACAGGTAAACTGGGCTAGAACTGTTTTAGGGCTTTAAAGGTTGAAACCAGCACTTTGAATTATGCCCGGAAGCTAATCGGCAGCCAGTGAAGCTGGTGTAACAAAGGAGTGGTGTACAGGGAGTGAACCTGGCTGCCGACCATAGGACCACTGGACTAATTGAAGCTTCTGAGTAGTTTTCAAAGGCAGCCCCATGTAGAGAGCATTGCAGTAGTCTAATCGGGATATAACCAGAGTGTAGACCACCATGGCCAAGTCAGACTTCCCAAGGAACGGGCGCAGCTGGCACACAAGTTTTAATTGTGCAAAAGCTCTCCCAGCCACTGCCGAGACCTGGGGTTCCAGGCTCAGCGATTAATCCAGGATCACTCTCAAAATGCGAACCTGGTATTAAGGAGGAGTGTAACCCCATCTAACACAGGCTGTAACCCTATCCCCTGTTCGGCCTTTCGTCTAACCCCCTGCCATACTTTTTTGGACTCATAGGCCAAAAAAGTAAAATGTTCAAATTCTCAAGCAGGTTGCTCTTGCTATCCCACATCTGCCACTTGAAGTAGTTATCTCACTTTGCCTAATAGTAAGACCACTCCTGTTTAGCTTTATGTGCAAATATCTCACAGTCAAAATGCATGTTACAAGGGAACACCATGATAAATTAAAGTCATAGGAAGGAGAGAGCAGGCTTGTTTTCTGCTGCACTGGAGACTAGGATGCAGAACAATGGCTTCAAACTACAGGAAAGAAATTTCCACCTGAATATTAGGAAGAATTTCCTAACAGTGAGAACTGTTCAGCAGTGGAACTCTCTGCCCCAGAGTGAGGTGGAGGCTCCTTCTTTTAAACGGAGGCTGGATGGCCATCTGTAGGGGGTGCTTTGAATGCAATTTTCCTGCTTCTTGGCAGGGTGTTGGACTGGATGGCTCACAAGGTCTCTTCCAACTCAGTGATTCTATGATACTATGAAATGTGGACAGTTCATTTCTGAAGCAAATGTGATGTCTTGATTTGAGTTAGGCCCTTGGCATAGGGTTTAAACCTGTGCCACCGGGACAGTTCCCTCAACGGATGTCCCATGGAAGATGCTACAAGCTAATAAGAGATAGGGAGTCATTTTGATCAGAGCAATGGCATGGTGGGAAATGCTTAGACTTCCTCTCTGACCCACAGCACCCATGTCCAATTTTGGGAGGCCCTTAGCTGTTTTTAAAGAAGAGAAATGTAGAAAGTTTCTATTTGCAGAATCCCCATAGAATATGTACCTGGCTGTTAAACACAGAAGGTAACACGGTAGCGAACTGATGCCTTGTGTTTGTTTTAATCAAGAACAGTGTGGAAGAAGATAACTCAGATCCAACATCATAGATCACTATAAACTTTATCAGTTAGAAAAGTTATTTTTTGGATTACAGCTCCCAGTTGACTGGGGACATTATTGGTATCATAGTCCGAACAATAACTTTTCCAAACTGTACATGCATTGGATCAGTGGATAGTTACCTATTTGTCATTTGGTGTGAAAATGTACCATGTTGAAATATCAAAGGACATTTAATTTGATGCTTCCTATTCTCCATGTGAACTAAGCCTTTCCCAAATGACATTTTGAAGAATTTAGTTTTATGAGCACAAGCTCTAGAAACAGGATTGGTTCTTGTTTTTCTATGTGTGTTTTAAAAAATTAAAAGATCTTTCATGTTTCGTACAAATTAATCTTGGTGAAAGCTTATTTTGAGATGCAGTGCATAGCTAATTTCCCATTCAGCCCTAATGAAATACTTATCATCTTGTGTAATCACTTCATGTCTGTTTTGCTTTAGATTTTTAAAGTGCATCTACAACACAACTCTCATTAAAAGTCAAGATGTGTTCAATGTTTTGCGGTACATCTCCTTAAATAGTTATGGAAAAACCATGGTTTGGGACTGGGTACGCCTCAACTGGGAATATTTAGTCAGCAGGTAAGCTCTAGAGTCTCCTCCTCGTTTATAAGTTTAACTTTTTTGGATTTGATTCACAGATTTCATTAATACTTTATCTGTAGGGATCTCTAGATCCTTCAGCATGACTCTATGGGCAACATCTGCCAGAAGTTGTCCATAGAGCCATGCTGGAAGTCTTGGTCAACATTAGTGAAAGTTGAATAGAGTCTCATGCTGGAAGACTAACAGTTCCTAGAGGTGTTCTCTCAGATTAAACAAGTGATTTTAATTAGGTTTTTCCACTTTTGCAGGGATTCTGCATCCCAATGATCATAATATAAAGGACCTATTGCATACTCCTTCTCCTAATCTGATATTTGGATGAGAATAATGCCATCAGGACAATAGACTTTCTCAAGAATCTAGACTCCTAGTTCGCCCCAGTATGTTCAAAGAGGAAACATCATCCTCTTCAGAGAGTAATGGTTGTGTCAGCAGATGTGAATTGATTGTTCCAGTTATTAAGGTGGTAGAGGAATTCCAGCGGGAAAGCTACTGAGCAGGAGCAAAAATAGCAAGTGGCACATTGGTAGAGAATCTCTTAAATATAATGGCATAGCACTTTAACTAACTCTTGCTCATACTGTACAGAAGATGACACTGGTAAAGCACTTCCGAATGATTTTTATATTGAAAATCCTCTGTTGAGGCAATCTAAAATAAAACAAGAGTTAATGCTAGAATATGAAATCCCTGTATCAAAAGGAATTCAACAAGCAAATTGTTCTAATCTGAAATTTTGATGATTACATCACACAGGGTCTCATTGGCTTATGTTCTTCTTTCCAGATACACGCTCAATGACAGGAACCTTGGGCGCCTACCATCAAGAATAACAGGAACTTTCAACACAGAGCTCCAGTTTTGGCAGGTAAAGGTTTCTAGACTTCACCTATCCAGTTTGCATGCTGAACTTAGAAAATGTACTCTTTTGGTCTGCAACTTCCAGAGTCTTGAGCCAGCAGTTGCCATATGGTCTGAAAGATTGTTGTCCGAAAGTGAATGGTTCTGTTGAAACGTAATGATAAATTTGATTCAACTGCTTCTAGTTTCTCCTCCTCATGGATGTATTAGAGGGGCGTAGGGAATACATTACCCTGATCAAGATCATTCTGATACTTTTTTAAAGCATCAGAATTGGCCAGATAGATTTAGCTGTCTAAGGTGAACGAGTGACAGCACCATTTCCATCACAAGTATAGAATCTGACTGGGCTGAACACTGACAGTGGAATGGAGGCCACAATTGAGTGCAGTCAACTGGTTCAGAAGGTAAATTGTAAGCAGGATGATAGAGACCAATTTTAATCCAAGAGAGAGGGATGGCCAAAGGGCTCAGGAAGAAGAGCTAGAGGTTGTCTATATTGCACTACAGCATCTGCCACTCACCACCATCTAGTAGTTCCCATGTCAGTGGGTGAAGAATCTATTCCAGGTTTTAATCAGGGCTTTAAAAGTTTATCCAAGGTGCTGATCCCCAAAGTGGATTCAACACTTCTTTCAGCATAGATAGCAGCTTTAAAGCCTCACATCACCTGCCAGTGCTCGTATTTGAGATGGTTATCTCACTTGGCCTAATGTAACATAACATTTGCATAGGCCTCTGTTAACCTGTGCGTTACGTGACACTTCTATGATGGTGTGTGTGGAGTCCCTTCCTTCCTTTCATTTATTTGTACTGCACCTTTCTCCCAAGAAGAGACCGAAGACAATTTACAACACAGGTCAGAATAAAACATAGGTAAAATCAATCTTAATAGAGGGGGGGGGGGACCCCAACTGAATAGCTGACATGGATGAGTTGGGTGCAATTGAGCCTGGTCTAATTGTATGTCACCAAACCAGTTCTATCAGCTGATGTCCCCTCTGTAGATGTTATGAACCAGTTTGGGGGGGGGGGCATTTCGGAAAAAGAAGTGGAGTCACAACTGGCCTAATCACCCGCTCATTAAAGCATTCAAAATCACTTCAAAGCATAACTCAGTAGTTCCACGCATACTGTCTATGAGGATGACCAATCATGAACATTAAGCTCGGTAAGATAGTCTGATGAATGAAAACCTAATGCGGGAAACCACAGGATTATAGACGTTGCACTGAAAAATTTCCAGAGGTCAAGCCGACACACAAATGTGTTAATCCCTGGCAACATCTCAATGCTTCAATCCTATAAAAATATTGATTCGCTCACACTCTATGGCTTATTTTCTCTTCTCCCAAATGATGGAAAATTTCATTTGGAAGCATTCTAAATGATGGAGATGGGGAAGCATCCAGAGAAAAGGACTCCCGTCTGCAAAACTCTGAAGAGCAATATTGAGTGGCTCAAGCAACACCGAGAAGAGTTAGCAGTATGGTTTGGGAGTTAAAACAAATCCAGCTCTGCATAATAAGATGCACTTCTTTTTATCTTATATAAACTCTCAGGACTCTTATTTTCAAACTGCAACAAAACATGAGAATTTGTAGAAATATTACTTTCAAATTCTGGTAAATCTATCATTATCATGATACATTAATTTATTGTACTGTCATCTTCAGACTTGCCAGCAGGCAATTCTAGATCCTGTCTTGTCTATTAATACATATGTTCTCATTTTTTAGTGAAAAATTATTATTTTTATCACATGGGTAATTATAATATCTCAATCATCATCAGCATCACTGGGGTGTGTGTTTTAACCATACTAACAACTTTAAAAATAACACCTTTGATTATACAAAATAGCTTTTGTTCTATGTACTCTGGGTACCTTCACACCAATCCATCCCAGAGAAAAAGAGAGGTAATTTAGCCTCTTGAATCCATGTAGAAAAATCAGATTGGATATGTTCTCTCCAAAGAAGTTAAATAGTCACCTAATGTAACTTCATAAAATAAGTTCTCATGCAAATATTATTCTCTGTTGTATTTGTATGGCCACTAGAGGTGTGCAGTTTGGTCAAAGGCATACCATTTTGGGGTCCATTTTCAGCTAACCCCTCATTTTGTTACTCGAATCAGGAGGGATGTTGCCGTTTTCATATGGCAAAGATTCAGCCCATTGGCTACAATGGGAAATTTTAAAGGTTCAATCCTCGGCCATTTTAAGGCCTATCTACATAAAACTTACCTTGGTTTTAGACCCCATTTACAACTGCAAGCCTGTCAAGTTTCAAAACAATTCAACAGTCTACTGATTTTTTTAAATTACTTTAAGTTATAACCATAACATTTTTAAAATTAAGATAAACCTCAAGAGAGGGTTCTGGGAGTTGTAGTCACTGGTTGTGCCCATTCTTAGCCAATCAGAGCATTGAAACAGAGAGAAACTTCAACTTCCATCATTCTCAGAGAAGAACTAGCCCGGAAAAACCTACAACAACCCAGGAACTAGAGACTTTTCAATGCCCGCCCTATGCAAATGCTGCTGGGAAAGTGAGGTCCCAACAGGGCCCTCTCAAGGAGGAGCCTAGGGAACTTTCCAAAAAGAAATGGACAGAGGAGGGGGAAAAGGCACTGCAATAATCTCATCTTCTCCAGAAGCCCCACAGTCCCTGCAGCAGACCTCTGTCTTGGGTATATTGCAGACTTAACTCTATCCTCTCCAGTAATTGGCTCTCTTAATCAATTTTGCTGAGCTTTTTGGTTTCTTCCCATCCTTTCTGTTTTCAGAGATTATATGAAATGGACCACTGAATATTATAAATCATTTTCATTCAAACTGATTCAGGCCCAAGCCTAATAGCCACCAGGCTTAATTTTTCAGTCATTTTCACTATTTCATGAAAAATTCTACATAGCATGGTCTGAGAACGCACGTGACATCACAAATAGCACAGAAAAGCCATAGCTTGGTAGAAGAGAACATGCTATGCATAGAGAAGCTCACATATTCAAGAATCTCAGGTAAAACAAAAATCTTAAGTAGTTATAGGCTAGGAGATTCCTGTGCCTGCAACCCTAGATGACCCCTACCAGTCTGAATAAACATGCTGAATTAAATATAGCAGTAGTCCTACTCAGTGTAAGGCAGCTTTGTGTCAGCATGTGTAGGAGAGAGCATATCTGGAAAACCTGTTGGCATGGATGGAGAAATGTTGGCTTCCCAGGTATTCTTTGCCTACAGTTTCCATCAACCCCATCCAGCAAGGATATAAGGTTTTAAGACTAGGTCTGAAGGGTCAACTTGGTATCACAAAAGAATATGCAAAACAGTCCTAATTTCAAACACAGATAGCAAGGCATTTCTGTCTTAATAGAATGATTCCAAGTACTTAGACTTAAATCTGGTTATTAGTTAGTTAAATAGATCCAATCAATCAATGGGGATAAGTTCTGTTGATTTGGTGGGTCTGCTCTACATGGGACCAGGAATTACATTTACTTTAAAGGAAAGATATATATTCTGAAGCAGTATCAGAAGGAGATCAAAAATTGCTCAGCTTGTCTTTTTCACCTGCCATTTTTAAAGCAGGGTTCTTGGCTCTCTAGTTCTGGCCC
This sequence comes from Anolis sagrei ordinatus, assembly GCF_025583915.1. Lineage (NCBI taxonomy): Eukaryota > Metazoa > Chordata > Lepidosauria > Squamata > Anolidae > Anolis > Anolis sagrei. The sequence continues at coordinate 174,997,774 of NW_026847549.1, read as the reverse complement.
TGAGGTTCTTCTCTGATCCTCAGGGTAAAAGCACTGCCTTGAAAGTATGTGTATATACATTTTCTTTTGTTAAACTCAATTTTATGAACAGTATACTATAGTTTATGCTTAATATATCATGGTAAATTATCTGATCAAGGGCTACCCCTTGTAATATTGCCTTTGAAACATCACCTCATGCAACATCATAAGAGACTGTCCCTAGATTTCAGGTTTTCAGGTCATCTCTGAAATTGCAAAACCTGAATTTATCCTGATGTGGCAACCCTAACAGGAAATGTGTGGCTCTCCAAATGTCACTGGACTAGGATTCCCATCAGACCAAACAGCAGAGCTAATTGTAAAAGATTTAGAGCTCCAGTTCATGAATCTAATATACCTCACCATTTATTTAAATAGTGGAGGATGAAGGGTTGCAATATTTATCCAGAGTTTGAAAAAATTGCTATTCATGCTGGTTGGGGGATTTGGGAAGTTGTCGTATATTTCAAAGGTAACATTTCCAAAAATGGTGCTCCACTGACAGCTGACAAAAAAAGTGTTTGTGGGAACATTGTGGCATCTTTTCAATCACTACACTGCACAGTGAAAACAGTTTTAATGATAGACAGGACTGGGATCACTTGCATTTTAACACTGGTATTACTTCAATAAGAGTCATGTATACAGTGGCTTCAAAGTCCATATATTTATAATCAGTATGCAAAGGCTGCTGGCTAGGTGCTGTATCAGAAATGTGCAGGACTTTTTTTTAATCACTGAAAAAGATCATGATAAAGTGTTTCCAATTTTGAAAATTCATTTGTCTATTCTTTTAAAAGGTGTCTTCTCTGATATATCACACAGTAGCGAAAAATAAGCAGCGATGTTACTTGGATAAGAGGGCTTGACATGTCAATATTTCATTTTGAAGGCTGCCCTTGAAGATAGTTCAGAAGCTTCAGCTGCTGCAAAAGGTTGGCCAGTTCCTAACAGAGGTGATTTTAGATAAGGCATAAACTCATTTATCCTTTAGTAGGTTTGATCTATAAACTAACTCAAGATGTAGAATATTACTTCTACCAGAAATGAAAAACATGTGGCCTTCCAGAGGTGGCCGGATTACGTTTCCCATCATCCTCACTGTGTTCTGTGCTGGCTAGGACTGATAGTATTTATTTATTTATTTTATTTACCCTATTTATACCCCACCTTTTTCAACCCCGTAGGGGACTAAAGGCAGCTTACTTATATTGGCAACGATTCGATGTCATGTAAACGCACACACATAATAAAAATAAACATATATATTAAAACAATAATTAAAAACATATCAAACCTTAAAATATTATTAAAATCATAATCCATTGCCATTCCAAATTGTTATTGCACTATTCCATAATTCTCTAGTGGGTTACTAACTGAATGCTTGATCCCATAGCCATGGGTTTAGCCTTTTCCTGAAGGTCAGGAGAGAGGGGGCAGATCTGATTTCATTAGGGAGTTCCATAACCGAGGGGCCATCATTGAAAAGACCCTATCTCTCATCCCCACCAAATGCACCTGCGAAGGAGGTGGGACTGAGAGCAGAGCCTCCCCAGATGATCTTAACCTCCTAGCTGGCTCATAAAGGAAGATTAATTTTGACAGGTAAACCGGGACGGAGTTGTTTAGGGCTTAGCACTTTGAATTGTGCTCAGTAGCAGACTGGCAGCCAGTGGAGTTGATGCAACAGTAGAGATGTCCTCTCTCTTTATGCTGCTCTGGTGAGCAACCTGGCTACCACCCATTGGACTACTTGAAGCTTCCAAACAGTCTTCAAAGGCAGCCTCACATAGGGTGTGTTGCAGTAGTCTATTCAAGATGTAACCAGAGCATGGACCACTGTGGCCAAGTCTTGAGGTTAAGAAAGGTTAGTGATGACTATATACATTGGGGGGGGGGGGGAGATCCCCTGCTCCACAAGGGAAAGGGCCTGTTCAGATCTTCTTGCTCTTCCCACTACCCACACTGACAAACTGTGGACATAATTATTCAGTCATAATCCCATGGCCCTTGTGATCTCTTCCATCTCTATGATCCTGTTATTTTAAGGGGAACCAAGTACAGAATATGTGATGATGGAGGTGAAATGCAGGCAAAAGTACCACTTGTTCATTTGTTGGAAGACAAAATAGTAGTCTTGCTTCAATACTGATGATAGAAGAGCATTGTTCATCTCTTTTGCCTACAAGAAAATAAGATGGAGCTTACAAAGCTGGCTGTGTAGCACCATAACTCTGCCCTCCTCCCTGTAGTTCTGGATCTCCCTCCTGGGGCAGCTGGCTGGCTGCCCAGGAGGATAAGCTAAGACAGTAACATAATACTTAAACGCGAAGCTTATGTTTGAAAGTGCAAATGCTCCTCATGACAGTTCCCACAGCCACACCCCCACCAGGAGTGTCCAAAAACACAGGCACCTGGGCTGATCTATATCAACCAACTAGTTGTGGTAGATTTCACCTCCTCCAGAAGCACTTCATTTGTAACACTAATAACCTTAATTGCCTATTCAAGACCAAACACCTTCTAAATATGTTGTATGACACCTAGACTAGCTTGGGAAATCCATTTTCCTCTCAGCTACTGTGCAAATTACCATGGAGTAACCTTGGGCAAGCTACATACTCTCAGTCATAGAGAAAAGCAATGGCAAAACCCACTTTAAAAAATATTGCCAAGAAATTCCAGTGATCTAGTTGCCATAAGTTGGAAATGACTTGAAGGTACACACAATTACAATAAGGAAAATAGTGGAAGGCTGCAGTGCCCACTGGATCCTCTGACTTACCTAAGTCCACATTCCAAGAAAAATAGCTAGCAGAGGAGCATCCAGGATCTTTTCTAGCCAAACACAACATTCCAGCCACTGTAGCCTGCCAGCTCTTTTGGAAAAGTAATCTATCCAGTTCTTATAATCAATGTCTCCATAGTAGGTTTTTAAAATGATGGTGTTCAAGCACAGTGTTGTGACTATAACACAATGCAGTGATAAAAATAAAAGAAAAACAGAAAACTACTTACTGTGCAAAATCAAATAAGTAAACAAAAAACAAAATTAACTCATAAAGGCTGAAGGAAAGCACAACGTTGAGTCATTTTTCACTGAAATGTATTAAGAGCAGCCTCTAGTGCAAAAAAGGAGGCAGTACATCCAATTAAAATTTAAGATACTTTTGAAAGAAATGGAAAGCATTTGTATTAATTAAAGGATCTTAAAAGCAAGCACTGATCAAAATATTCCACACACTACTGCCATGTTTATCATTTATTCTAGCCAGAATTCCAAAAAATTCCGATTGCAAGCTTTCCATTTTATCTCTTCTTTTGGGTAAATGTGAATGTATAGGAAGAAAATCTACTCATTTCAAAAGTGCAGGAGAAAAGTTCAGCTATGGGCTCTTCTCCACTTTCCTATGGACTGCTGAAAGTTAAATAAATGGATCCTGGAGCAAATCAAGCCTCCTAGAAGACAAGATGACTCATGGAGAAGCACAATTAAAGCCCTGGCAGATTATGCAAAAAGAATCAGTGAACCCTGCCTCCTCCAAGACCAACTGAACCACCTAAACTGGGCTCTACTCACCAATGGATATTTCACCACAGACATCAGAAGAGCTGCAAGACCGAGAACAAGCCATGAGAGTAAAAACAAAGATCCACTCAGAGGAAAAGTGTTCTTGCCATACATCAAGGGAACCACTGACCGCATAGAGAAGCTGATGAGGAAACACAACATACAAACTATCTACAGACCCACTAAGAAAATCCAACAAATGCTACATTCAGCAAAGGACAAGAGGGATCCTCACACCTCTACAGGAGTCTACCATATACCATGTAGTTGTGGACAAGTCTATATAGGGACCACCAAATGCAGCATTGCCCAAACACGCATCAAGGAACATGAAATGCACTGCAGACTGCTTAAACCAGAGAAGTCAGCCATAGCAGAGCACCTGATGAACCAACCTGGGCACAGCATATTATTTGAAAACACAGGAATGCTGGACTACTCTAACACCCAACTTGTCAAACTACAGAGAAGCCATTGAAATCCACAAGCATGTGGACAATTTCAACAGAAAGGAAGAAACCCTGAAAATGAACAAAATCTGGCTAGCAGTATTTTAAAAAACCTCTAAAATCATAACAGTAAATAAGGAACAACACTCAAAAACAGGGGAACTCCAGACAAGAAACAATTAGGGACAGCTAATCACCTCTCAACAAAGGATTCCCCCAGGCAGTAAAAAGCCAGACCTTGAACTGCTAGACCATTAAATGCTAATCAAGGTGGCCAATTGAAACATTCACACCTACCTCCAACGACAAGAGTTCTTTCTCCCACTCTGGACATTTCAGAGATATATAAATCCCATTTTCCTAGTTTCCAACAGACCTCTCAACCTCTGGGGATGCCTGCCATAAATGCAGTCAAAATGTCCGAAGAGAATGTTTCTGGAACATAGCCATATAGCCCGATAAACTTACAACAACCTGGTGATTCCAGCCATGAAAGCCTTTGACAATACAACAACCCAGAGATTGTGGTGCTTTGGAAGTATCATGAGGAGACATAGATCACTAGGAAAGGATAATAATGCTTGGCAAATTAGAAGAAAAGAGGAAGACTGTTTTATAGACCACATTATTATAGGCTGTTGATGATAGGGGGATTTGAAGATCTTTCATGGGTTGTTTTAGTCTAAACTGAAGTCAAACTTGAGGGCAGTTAACAATAACAAGAAAGAGAACTGGAGAGAATAAGTGACATTGAATGCATCATTTATTAAAAACTTAAATACTTAATGACAATAAGTTCTGAATTCCACAAAGACACAACACTGGCAAAGGGAGATGGATACAAGCCAGAACTTCCCTGTAGTCCAGCAACTTCTTCAAACTAGTCACATCTATAGATATGGGAATTTCCCCTACTCTCATCCATTTTTGTTTACCCACCGGACAGCCAGTGTTGTATAATGGTTAAATGCCTGAACTGGGACTTGGGAGAGTTCCTATAGTCCTACATAGCCATAAGAAACACACCAAGTGACTTTGGGACTGTCACTCAACTTGACCTATTCATGGGGTTGCTGTGAGGATAACGCAGAGAAAGAGTAAGCCAAATTTGTCAGAATGAACTTATTGGAGGAAAGGGGGAATATCACTGTAGCTACATGAATAAAAATAAATAATATTGCTAACAGCTGCACAAGGTCTGAAAATCAAAAGGGCATGGGTTTAGTCTCTTAACTTACAGAAAAACCAATTGATCTTACATAGTTATAAGATACAAAAGGGGATAATGTTCTTCTGCATAGTGTTTCTATGCTTAGTAACTCTCATGAACATTGCCTAAACTTGGTAAACACAGGCCTAAACCAAGTATAGGAACTCCAGTTTTGAGTGCATCTTATCTCTATGGACTTAGAAGTATGCTTGTTTTACAACACTTAAAGCAAACAATCAAAACAAAGCTAATTCCTCTGTTAATGAATACTTTCATAAATTCTTCAGATAACCAGCAGATGATCATGTCAGTAACAAATTCCTCCCTTTCCCAGAATTCTCTATTGATAGATACTGCTCTATGGAGACTCTGAAGGGAATATTACCTGGAAAGACCAGAAATGTTCTTGTTTGCAGTAGATTATGGAGAGTCATCTACTGAATGTGTTGGCACTGGTTGCCTTAAGTTGAAGTTGATGGCAGTTAGCTGCAAATACAACAGGAGACAACAAATGATACTTTATTCATCATATAGTCAAAACTTTTGAGGCACTGATTTTGTATGCCAAATTTTCATCACATTTTGTAACAACCAGAGAGACATAACTATGAAATGGCAGGTATTTTTGTACAAACGTTCCAGGATGTATACCAATGCAGAGAAAGAGAAATTGTCAAAAACAAAGAACAGACAGTTCCAGAAGGGAATGTAAGATCTTTTCATGTGAGCTGATATTTGGGGAGCCTTCATTTTCTTTTAGGAGTAGACAGTTCGTTCTTTTTAGAACTATAGTCCAAGATTCCATATCACAACAAAATGGAAAGAGAAAAAGGAAGGGGAAAATACAGCTGCTTAAGGTCATCAGACCAAGATCTAGCACCAGAAAAAACACACTTCATTTCCTAGTCAACAAATCAGTGCTAGCAATTGTTATTTAAACCAAGCGAAAGTCTTTTATAAAGTACTAGCCATCCCCTGGCATGCGTTGTTGTGGTCTAGTCTGTGTATATGCGTTTTGTGTGTGTATGTGTGTATATATATTTGTGTATATGTTTGCATGTGTGTGTGTGTGTGGTTTTGTGCATGCGTTGTAATGTATTTTTATTTTTTGACTCTTTAAGTCTATTCTGCTGTGTTTTTCAGTGTTTTTATGAGTGATGGTCACTCATTGGCCTGATAGGTGTATTGTGTCCAAATTTGGTGTCAATTCGTCCAGTGGATTCTGAGTTATGCTAATCCCACAAACGAACATTACATTTTTATTTATATACTAGCCGTCTCTGCCACGCACCCAAATAGGGGTTCTGTGGCCCAATTCTATCGTTGGTGGGTTTCAGAATGCTCTGTGATTGTAAGTGAACTATAAATCCCAGCAACTACAACTCCCAAATGTCAAGATTCTATTTTCCACAAAATCCACCAGTGTTCACATTTGGGCATATTGAGTATTTGTGTAGAGTTTGGTCCAGATCCATCATTGTTTGAGTCCACAGTGATCTCTGGATGTAGATGAACTACAATTCCAAAACCAAGTACACTGCCCACCAAATCCTTCCAGTCTTTTCTGTTGGTCAAGGGAGCCCTGTGTGCCAAGTTTGGTTCAATTCCATCGTTGGTGGGGTTCAGGATGCTCTTTGATTGTAGGTGAACTATAAATCCCAGCAACTACAACTCCCAAATGAAAAAAGCAATTTTTTGAGTGAAGGACATACATTGGGTTGTTAGGTGTCTTGTGTCCAAATTTGGTGTCAATTCGTCCAGTGGTTTTTGAGTTCTGTTAATACCACAACCAAACATTACATTTTTATTTATATAGATAGATATGGATCTTGATTTTCTATTAATAACAACAACAACAGTTTTATTTATATCCTGCCCTATCTCCCCATAGAGACTCAGAGTGGTTTACAACAAATCTGCAAACATTCAATTCTGTAAGGTGCTGGACAAAGAACAAAATAACCAAAACCACCCAAGTCCCACAAAACAAATCGACATCCACATTTAAATAATAAAGACATCACCAAAATTGGGGGATAACAACAAAATTACAAATTCACGCCTAATTTAAGGGGGGAAAGACAACCCAGAATACTTTACAAGAAAGGAGGACAGTTCACAATGATATACAGTAGTGCTGCTGAAAATATCCATCTCACTGCAGTGAGGATTGCAACTTTTTTTTTTGTTGTGTCAGGAGCGACTTTAGAAACTGCAAGTCACTTCCGGTGTGAGAGAATTGGCCGTCTGCAAGGACGTTGCCCAGGGGACGCCCGGATGATCTGATGTTTTTTTATCATCCTTGTGGGAGGCTTCTCTCATGTCCCCGCATGAGGAGCTGGAGCTGATAGAGGGAGCTGATCTGCCTCTCCCCAGATTTGAACCTGCGACCTGTTGGTCTTTGCTGGCACAGGGGTTTAACCCACTGCGCCACCAGGGGCTCCATAGGATTGCAGCTAAATTCAGAAGAAAGGGGAATATCTGAAGGAAGCAAGAGATAACATCATTATTACCAAGAGGCAATACATCCTGGTGCTTTGACAGTGTAATGTTTGGTTATACTACCACAGTGATTAAGAAGAAATATTAAATGAAAAAAAATGTTCTATTAATGGCAATTAGTGTTGCAAGGTTTTCCAAATAGCAATGAGGAACAATCAAAATGCATACAGGACACAACAACAGATTTGTGATCTACTGAAAAGTATTGCTCACAGTTTATTTAACCACATATTTTTCTGTAAAATTAGCATATGACCTAAATTCATAAATTACATAATATATACATTTCTGACTTTACAAAGGACCCATACCCCACAATAAAGGAATTAGCGGCACTTTACTCAGTCTATATAAAATGACAAGTTTTTCAACACTCAAATTGGGAGATTCCTTTAAGTAGGGAACAGGAAAGAAAATTCGACCTGAACATTAGAAAGAACTTCCTGATCACGAGAACATTTCAACAGTGGAATTTTAAAGCCTCCATCTTGGAGGCTTTAAAACAGAGGCTGGATGGCCATCTGTAAGGGGACTTTTGATTGTGCTTTTCCTGCATTGCAGGGGGTTGAACTAAATGGCCCATGTGGTCTCTTCCAACTCTACTGTTCTACGAGTCTATGATTCTATGACTAGACAATGGCAACATCACATCTAGTAAATCAGTTCTCTTGTGACCTCACTAGGGGGAGCAATGTATTTTGAAAATATTAGTCAATATTAGCTCAGTGCTTAGCCAAAGCTCTTGTGAGTCAAACCTCAGAAGACATTTCTGAAGCAAACACACAGTTTCGGGGCAGGAGGAGGGCAGGGTTACGGGAGAGACAATACAAGGAACATGTCAGTAAATGAAAATACAATAATATTCATTCCAAAGCATCTGGAAATTTCCAGGTGAATAGGGAAATTTCCCTATTCCCTGAAAAAAAACCCAAACAAACTATACTATAAGCTGAAATCTTTCTGGCCAGTATATTAACTTGGACATCCTTACCAGTATTATTGCTCGTAAAGCTCTGCCTGAAACTTCCTCTTCTCCAGTATTTCTTCTGAGAAAACAATTTCAGCTGAAAGTCAATATGAAACTTAATTTTAAAAAACTCATTTTAAAGCACTCCGGGGTTGCTTTTTATAACTACAGTAAATGGATAAATAAAAATAAATGAACAATCTGGTGTAAAAATCAAAATCAATTGCAAAATATGTGTGTTTTTTAAAAAAATCCAAAACTTGACAGTGGGGCCGAGAGTGTGTCAACATTTACTTTATTGCCTCTATTCAAATGTTTGGCATTTATGACTACTGTAAATATTCGCTTAGGACTCCCTCTTGAGAGGCAAGGACACAGCTGAGGTAATACATTGATTTTATTGTTCAAAACCTGAAATGACTACTTGTTTTGTGGCAATGTTTTCAAGGCTAAAAACCCTGCTTAGGGTCAAGTTTTGGGATTTAAGAACACTGAATTGCTTCAACATTAATTCAGACAAAATCCTTTGAATTAAGATTCTAGATTATTCTTGCAATCTGTTTCTTACAATTTCTAAAATTATGAGTGAACCTTTTGTTTAATGCAGATGTGTGTCGCTTTTTCAGCTATAATTACTTGGTGGCACAGCAGGTTAAACCATTAAGCTGCTAAACTTGTTGAGCAAAAAATTGGCAGTTTGAATTCAGGGAGCAGGATGAGCTCCTGCTGTTAGCCCCAGCTTCTACCAACCTAGCATTTTGAAAACATGCATATCTGAGTAATTCAATAGGTACCGCTACTGTAGGAAGGTAACAGCATTCCATGCAGTCATGCCGACCACATGATCTTGGTGGAGTCTATGGACAATGCCGGCTCTTCAGCTTAGAAATAGAGATGAGCACCCCCCCCCCCAAGTCGGACATGACTAGACTTAATGTCAGGGGAAACCTTTGCCTCTACCTTTTATAATTACTTGGACAAAGTAGCCTCTTGGACTGTAAAAGGGCAATAAGAGAAGACATATTATGTGTCCAATATGTTCCTAGGTGTGTCAACTTAATTATTTGCACAAATCAGTGCAAATAATCATRAGAGGAGCAAATGATGCCCCAATCCACTCGAGTCAAGCTGTCTAGTATCTACTTGGCCATTTTGACAATATAGAGAAGAAAATCCCCAAGGCATCTTTCCCTGCTCCAAGCTTAGCAATAATAAATTGTACCTGATTTTACATGTTGTACACCGCCGTGAGTCGCCCTAGGGCTGAGAACGGCYGTCTACAAGTGCAGTAAATAAATAAATAATAGAGTAAATAACTAACAACTTGCTGTCCTTTCATTTTTAGTACATAATGTTGTTGTTGTTTTTCCCTCCAAGTCATCTCTGGCTTATGGCAACCCTAAGATCACAGGACTTTCTGGAGCTGAGAATGTGTGACTTGCCTGAGGTCATCCAGTGGGTTTTCATGGCACAGCGGAGATTTAAACCCTGGTCTCCAGAGTCACAATCAAATATTCAAACCACTATGCTGTGCTTACATAACAGGAAAAATGCAAACCTAGTAAACACACATAAAAGATACATTGTTTGCCAAAGGTGATACTCATCTAAAAGCATGTAGTTTATTTAAACTAATACTATTTCCCATACAGCAGAGTATACAAACAAACAGACAAAAAGAAAATAGTCCAAGTCTGGAGCATTTAAACTGGACTACTTTTATATCCAATTTCAAGGCTTAAATACTTTTTTGCCAGAATTTTAGATAATCTGCCTGAAGCAATTACTTTATTTTGCCTTATGAATGAAAGACAGCAGCCCTTCTATCTCTATCTGTATGCCAATTGCATATTCAGGAACCCATTTTTACTTAATGTTTAAGTATTGAATCCTTGGTCTAATTTTATGAGGGTGGGGAGCACAGAGGGTGAGATAGAAGAAGAAAATATGGGGAAAGGGGTGATAAAATAGAGAGACTGGTGGCCTAGATGTTGATCAGCTTCATAAAATCATAGAACTTGAAGAGACCACCAGGGCCATTCAGTCCAGCCTCCTTCGATGCAGGAACACACAACCAAAGTACTCCTGACAGATAACCATCCAGCCTCTGATGGGAGATGAAGAAATAGGGTCTTGTCCTTTGCTACAGATCTGTGGTTTCTAATCTGTGACCTGTGGACCACCAATGGTCTGCAAGAACTAAAATATGGTCCACAGCCTCACCGTTACTACACCATTGCAACGAGAGTCTCACAAAACCCTTTTATGGTGTTTTTGTTTGTTTTTGGTTTTTTTGGTCGTGTCAGGAGTCGCTCCTGTTGTGAGAGAATTGGCTGTCTGCAAGGACGTTGCCCAGGGGACGCCCGGATGATTTGATGTTTTTATCATCCTTGTGGGAGGCTTCTCTCATGTCCCCGCATGAGGAGCTGGAGCTGATAGAGGGAGCTCATCCGCCTCTCCCCAGATTCGAACCTGTGACCTGTCGGTCTTCAATCCTGCCGGCACAGGGCTTTAACCCACTGAACCACCGGGGGCTCCTTTTTGTAGTGGTGAGGCTTATTAAATATGGTTTTCTGTAAGTGATCAGATGGCAACTACTGGATGGCATATGTTCTGTATCAGAAAGTAGAGCTGCTGTGGTCTATCCAATGCAATTTTCTGAATCAGCACCCCAAATAACCAAACCAAATCTAAAGTTGACCAAAAGCTGTTTTGTAACCCTTTTGGTACTAATGATGGAAAGTGGTCCTCAGTCAAAGTGATCGCTGGTTAAAGTGATCCTTGGTCAAGTGGTCCCTGGTCAAAAAAAGGTTGGGAACCACTGCTATAGATGGCAGCAAAAGCAAATTTTTGCAGCCTTTCCAAGCTTGTGTGCTCTTTCTCATTATTAACATTAACCATCTTGACCGTATTCTGATATTGCTTGGCCACAAGTGTCCTGGTTTTCATCTGTGAAATGTTGAAGGGTAGTACACACCACCCAAGAGCCTGCCTGACATATTTGTTTGAGCATTGGACTATGACTCTGGAGGCCAGTATTCAAATCTCCCCTCAGATATGGAAATGGCTTGCATGACTTAGGGTGAGTCACACACTCTCAGCCTCAGAGGAAGGCAGTGGTGAAACCCTCTTTGAACAAATCTTATCAAGAAAACCCCATGACAGGTTTATCTCAGGGATACCATAAGTTGAAAAGAACACGAAGGAACACAACAAGATGCACATCACCCAGTTAAGAGTGGCAGAATAACTGAAAAGCCATAGTCACAAATAGTAATCCAATTTCCACAAATAATTAATATAATATGACAGTCAGAATTGACAACACTGATCAAGATAGAGACTTGTCCTGACTCTGTATTAAACCCTTTCAAATACATCCTTGTATTGCTGGTGATTCAGATAACCCAAGAATTCAAGCTCAGAAAATGAATGTATGGATGCCTCCTAGGAATTGAGCAACTTAGCACAGGCTGGGAAGATCATGCGCCACAGTTACGTTTACTGGGACCTTTAAAAAAATAAATGAAATGACCAAATGTTCAAGAATTGTGTTGGGGGGAAAAACCATATTTCTGTAGCTGGGTGAAAGTTGAAAGATATTGAAGGTCCTTTTGAAAAAATGGTCAAATGAAAACTTCTGAACTGCAAAGAGTTAAATCTGAAACCTGCATTTCTTTGCAAACATCTTGGATTACATGTAAAATCCTTTAAACACTCCAGCTTACCCGTGAGGCCTAGGGAAGCTCAAGATCCTTGGCCTTCAGGGGAATTTTACAATGGGCCACCCACAAAGAAAGTTGAAGTTGGCATCCATGCCAATGCAGTCCATTCTTAGGAAGCTCTTCCAAAGGCTTCTGTGGACTTCCCTGTGGAAACAAAAACATGAATGGAAATGACTGGTCTGGCTGATATGATCTGGAAAATGGCTAAGGCATAAATCATATCTGAGGATACATTCTTCAAAACACTGCAGTTAAGCCTCCTTTTTTTTTCTTCCAACTGGCCTACTTGAGTCAGCTACTGTAAAAATACAGATGTTGGTGCTAACCAGTTCAAATAGATTCAGATCTAGAGACAGCTATAAATAGAGAAATATATCATATATTATAGATGCATTTGTCTCTACATCTGTAGATGGTATATTGTACCAAATAGATAGGTGATAAATACATACGTAGGTGATAGTAGTTGCACTGAAAATTAAATTATAGGATAATTGGTTAAAATGGGCCTGCCATCTTTGTGCATTTTTAAAGGTAATTTCATTTATTTACATATGTATTTTTCATTTATAGAATGTATTGCTTTAGTATGCTGGAGCTGTTGGGGCAGAAGGAAAGACCAATAGAGACAAAGTCAAGGTGTTCACCAGGGCTAAACTGTGCATCTCCACTGCAAAATTACTGCAGTTTGGCACCACTTTAATTGTCATGGTTTAACATTAGGGAATCCTGGGATTTTTGGTGTGGTGAGGCAGCATCCCTCTTTGCCAGATAAGGCTAAAGGCCTTGCAAGACAACTACCCTGTTTCCATACCGTTGTCCCACGGAAGTTAAAGTGGTGTCAAACTGCATTAATTCTACAGTGTAGATGCACCCAGGGTCTATTCAATTTTGTCTGCTACCAAACCTCCTTCCCTTTATGGTCTAAGTCAGGCATGGGCAAACTTTCTAACTTTGGGGCCGCATGCTAGCACTCCCTGCTAGGAGAACTGGCTGTCTGGTGATGAAAGAAAGGAAGGATGAAAGGGAGGAAGGAAAGGATGGAAGGAAAAAGAGGAAAGATAGGGGAAAGAGAGGAGGAAGGAAAGATAAAAGGGAAGGAAGGAAGGATGGAAGGGTAGGATGGAAATAAGGGAAGGGAGGGAAGGGAAAGGAAGGAAGGGGTGAAGAGAAGGAAGGAAGGAAGGAAGGAAGGAAGGAAGGAAGGAAGGAAGGAAGGAAGGAAGGAAGGAGGGAAAAAGAGGGAGGAAAGGAGGCAGAAAAGAGAGAAAGAAGGATAAGATGGTGTGAGAGAGGAGGGCCTGAGAGTAGAGTCCAAGCGGCCACATCTGCCCCCATACCCAGTCTAAGTACACCTTATACCTTCCTCCTGGTTCATAGAAGTATTGGAGGCTTGGGGGAGGTTTCCCACTGGTCCAAACCTAGAGACTATACTTCAATAATTTTCAAAAAAAGGCATCACTGCTGAAATATGGTAATAGATAAATCTGCTGGAATATCAATACAAACATTAACAGAACCTATTTTAGCACTGAATCGGTTAACTGACAAGTAGATATAAGAAATGTTATGCAGTATTCCATGTGTTCCTTGGGGCTCTCTCGCATTACACTTAGTGCTATATTCCACTGTAACAGTCATAAATGGGATGCCCCCTCCCCTCCAAGCTCAGTTTAGTTGTTATGAAAAGTTGCTTGTTTATTACTAAACATTCACACTCAGAAGCATTTTTCTGTTTGTCCTGCAAAGCAAACAAAACCACTGGTTATCTTTGTGTGGAAATCTCATTTAAAAATAAAGATATCTGAAGAAAGACGTAAACAAGGAGAGCAACGCCTTCCCTCCACTCAGCCTTGGCCAGAGTAAAGAATTGTAGACTGCTGATGGCACATTGTGCTACTCTTGCTGGGAGACAAGGGGTGGGAGGGGTGTCTGGAAACTGTAATCTGAGAAGTAACTTTTCCAAGCTCTGAATTCTTGCCTTTGTGATAAACTCCCCAGATGGCCTTCATTTGATGAGCATAAATACCACCATCGTTCAGCCTTAGTCTCCTTTCTGAGAAGGTGGATAATAATATCTGCCACTGATTACTAAGATAATGGCAGATTACTACAATATGGCTTGGAAGTAATGATCCTGGTCTAATATGCTGGTTTATCAGCTGAGAATGAGCCTTATGCTTTGTTGTTGCAACCAAATTGCTTTTATCTTTCTGGACACAGTCTTGTTGGTTACTTTAGAGACTCTTGCAGCACTGCAAGACAACTTTATAACTTTTCCAGCAGTTTTTAGTGGTGGCAGAAGGATGGCAAAAAATATGTCCTTTTTAACCAGCATTTTTAGACAAGCATCATTTTGTGACATAGTAATGCAGTATTACTAGCAAACTAGAGGTTAAATCAATCACTTCTGGGAGATACAGACTCATACATAAATTGTAGTAACTAAACGTATGGGGACACAACATATCTCATGAAAATATTCATTGATATTTTTAAAAATATGTTATTTATTGGTTATTTTACATAGACTTAGAGATTTTTCATTTTGTTTGCACGACACGCACACTTCAGCCAACACACTAATGTGTCAATACACATAGTTTGGAAAACTTTGGTCTAACCCATTCTGCATTACAAAA
Source organism: Anolis sagrei ordinatus (assembly GCF_025583915.1). Taxonomy (NCBI): domain Eukaryota; kingdom Metazoa; phylum Chordata; class Lepidosauria; order Squamata; family Anolidae; genus Anolis; species Anolis sagrei. The sequence continues at coordinate 174,982,684 of NW_026847549.1, read as the reverse complement.
TTATAGTGCTATAATTCCATTGCAACTGCCATGGCTGCACTGGGGAAGCACTATAGCTTTTTGGCTGAGTATTCTCAGATCCCAGGATTCTATAGGGTCTTGCCATATATGTTAAAGAGGAATCATAGTGCTATAATGTGGAAGGAATATCTATCTGGAAAGGAAGCTTTTCATACCATCTCCTGGGATATTCCAGAGCTGGCAACACAGTTTTCTCTCAAGACAGGCTTTGCTGCTGTCTCTCCCTTCACCTTTGTTGGCATAGCCATGCCCACGACCTCTTTACCTCTCTCCCCATGCCACCACTTATATTATTTTTTATTGAATGCTGCTAAACTTATGCCATCCAATAAAACCATCCCTTCATGCACCTAGCTTCACTGATTTTGTATTTGTTTCCTAAATCACATTTTCCTGTGACTTTCCAATTAATAATTTGGATACTAACATTGTAAATCTAGGATCTGATTTACAAGTGGACCTAACATTTATTTTTCTACTATGAGTATAATGGTGTGGATGTGTTAGCAAACTCTTGCATATGCACATCGTAGAACTGATGAAGTTGGGCATCACTTTAACTGTCGTAGATCAATATCATGGAATTGGAGGATTTGTAGTTTAGAGAGGCAGCAACCTTTTTTATTTACAGTTTATTTACAGTCTTTATATTCTGCCCTCCTCACCCAAAGGGGACTCAGGGCGGATCACAAAAAGCATATACTGCAAACATTCAATGCCAATTACAAGACCGACATCAGATAAAGGTATATTTAGGCTTTTTCTCATCATTCAGCATCTTTTAGAGGCTGTGCTCTATTCCTGACACAGGGGGGTGCTGTCACTCCATCTCCTTTGTAAAGAAAGGCCTTGCCTAAAGTACCTCCCCGCTCAATGCGGTTCCTATTCATCTACTTACATTGCTGTTTTTGATCCACTAGGTGGGTGGGCAGCTGGGCTGAACATCAGGAGCTCACCCTGACCAAGCTACGAATTGTCAGCCTTTCAGTTGGCAAGATTTACTGCAGCTGCAGCTGGTGATTAACCTGCTGTGCTAAAGCCAACCCATTTTTAGCTTAAGATCTTGTAAACTACAACTCCCATAATCCCATAGTATGGAGACAATATACTAAGTGCTGTCAAACTGCATTAATACTTCATGCACCTGTAGATAGCCTAAAGATGGATGGGCAAAGGATACAGCAAAGCTTGCAAAACATACATAGTTTTCCAAACTATAAGTCGCAGAATCTTTTATCCAAGCTCTGGTAAGGAAAAAGTATATGGGTAAATGGTTTGTACCTAGAATAGTGAAGAATATATCCCAATAGCACATTGTGCATAAATATTTTGAATACTACAAAGTGTTCCAGTGCAGGCATAGAAACATTACTTTTTTGGATTACAAATTCACTGACCATGCTGGCAGGGGATAGTGAGCCCCCAGTGGTGCAGTGGGTTAAACTTGTGCTGGCAGGACAGGTCAGAGGTTCATATCTGGGGAGAGTGGGTTGAGCTCCTTCTGTCAGCTCCAGCTCCCCATGCGGGCACATTAGAGAAGCCTCCCTCAAGGATGGTAAAACATCAAACATCCGGGCATCCCCTGTGCAACATCCTTGTAGACGACCAATCCTCTCACATAAGAAGTGACTTGCAGTTTCTCAAGTCGCTCCTGACATGAAAAAAAAGTGCAAATTGTAACATTCTTTATATCTCAGTATAATATTATTATAGATTGTCAGACTGGCAATAGACTATCCAGGGGTATGTTTGTCTTCTCCATTTGTTCATGATTCATAACTCTCCTCCTCTGTAAAGTGAAGAAGATAGTAATAATGAAGGTTCTTAGAAGGTGAGACCAAAGAAGAAAATTTCAAAATAATTAATTTAGGATGCAGAAACTCATCCAGTGCCTAAAAATAAATTTCCCATAGAAAGGGAAATTGAAATAGAAGCCTCTGCTTTTGGGGACTATTGCACATGATGTGTGTCATATTGATCTGAATTATGACTTTGGATGTGGTGTTTATAATTAAGGACAGGCATCTGACAAGTTAAGGGGGAATTATGTTCCAGTCACGGAGGAACAATTGAAAATGTGGACCTCACACTTGTTGAATAGTACACCTCCCTTTGAGTCAAAATACACCGTGCTCTGAAGTAAAACCACATAAATAGACCCAATGGTATTGGAGAGTTCAAATTCGCTGGAAGAGAAGTTTAAGAATGTTGGCAGAAGAAAGCTGCTCAATTCTTTCCAATTATCAATTGTGGTTTTTCTTCTTTTTCTGGACTGCTGCTTTGTCAGCAGTGAACTTCCAGCCAAACATAGAAAACAAAATGAAATAAAGCAAAGAACAAACTATAGAGGAAGTCATCAATGTTTGATCCTAAAGAATAAAACCATTGAAACTATTTCCAGAAGAAGGAATATAGTTAATGTGTTGTCGAAGGCTTACATGGCTGGAATGACTGGGTTGCTGTGAGTTTTCCTGGCTTTATGGCTATGTTCCAGAAGCATTCTCTCCTGATGTTTTACCCACATCTATGGCAGGCATCTATGGCAGGTTATGAGGTTTGTTGGAGACTAGGCAAGTGGGGTTTATATATCAGTGGAATGTCCAGGGTGGAAGGAAGAACTCTTGTCTTTTTGAGGCAAGTGTGAATGTTGCAATTGATCACATTGATTAGCATTGAATAGCCTTACAGCCCCAAAGCTTGGCTGCTTCCTGCCTGGTGGAATCCTTTGTTCGGAGGTGATTAGCTGGACCTGATTCTTTTTTGTCTGGAATTCCCCTGTTTTCAGACTGTTGTTCTTTATTTACTGTCCCAATTTTAGAGTTTTTTTTTAATACCGGTAGCCAGATTTTGTTCATTTTCATGGTTTCCTCCTTTTTATTAAAATTGTCTATATGGTTGTGTTTTTCAATGGCTTCTTCAGCTTTGACGCTGCAAGGCTATTCAATACTAATTGTTACATCCAGGATAGAATATGGCAATGTGCTCTATGTGGGGTTGCTTTTGAAGACAGTTTGGAAACTTCAAATAGTCCAACGAGAAACAGCCAGGCTAATAACTGGGGCGGCATACAAGGAGCACACAACTCCCATGTTACATCTGCTCCACTGGCTGCCTGTTTGCTACCGGGCACAATTCAAAATGCTAGCTTTGCTCTTTATAGCCCTAAATTGTTCCAGCCCAGTTTACCTGTCTGAATGCATTTTCCTTTATGAACCACAACAAAGACTAAGATCTACTGGGGAGGCCCTGCTCTTGGTCCTGCCACTATCACCAGCGCATTTGACGGGGACGGGAGAGAGGTTCTTCTCAGTGCTTGCACCCCTGGCTATGGAATTTCCTACCTGGTGAGATTAGATGAGCCCCCTCCCTCCTGTCCTTCAGAAAGATGGCACAAACCTGGCTGTGGGAGCAAGCTTTTTGGGTAGTGTAATGAGGCAATAATAGTAAACCTACTCAGCTGATTGGAGGCAGCATGGTCTTAAGCAACTGATTTAAAGTAGATGTAACTGTTTTTAGTGTTAGTGTATATTTATAGTTATTTTATGTCTCAGCATGGAATGCTTGCTGTATTTATGCTGTGCTCCATCCTAAGTCCCCTTCGGAGTGGGAAATACAAATGTTTTAAATAAATAATCAAGGTGATCAATTGCAACATTCACACTTGCCTCTAACAGACAAGAGTTTGTTCTCCCACCCTGGACGATCCACAGATATATAAACTCCACTTGCCTAGTCTCCAACAAACCTCACAACCTCTGAGGATGCCTGCCATACATGTGGGTGAAACGTCAGGAGACGATGCTTCTGGAACATGGCCACACAGCCCAGAAAACTCACAGCAATTCAGAAATGTATTGCGTCGGAAGGGCGAAACATAAATATTTTAAATAAATAATCAAGGTGATCAATTGCAACATTCACACTTGCCTCCAACAGACAAGAGTTTGTTCTCCCACCCTGGATGATCCACAGATATATAAACTCCACTTGCCTAGTCTCCAACAAACCTCACAACCTCTGAGGATGCTTGCCATACATGTGGGTGAAACGTCAGGAGACAATGCTTCTGGAACATGTCCATACAGCCCGGAAAACTCACAGCAACTCAGGAATGCATTTATTGGTTACTATGCTATCCCAATCTTGTCTGAATATGTTTCAGAGGATGTATGTGTTCCTCCTCCACACTATTTTTATCCTCACAGTAACCTTGGGAGGTAGGTAACTACCATTTTGGGGGGGGGGGGGTGTATTTGAAGCAAAAAGACCAGGGAAGGGAGAGACCATTTTTGAGTTAATAAACATTACACAACACCATAAATGTTTTAAATAAATAATCAAGGTGATCAATTGCAACATTCACACTTGCCTCCAACAGACAAGAGTTTGTTCTCCTACCCTGGACAATCCACAGATATATAAACTCCACTTGCCTAGTCTCCAACAAACCTCACAACCTCTGAGGATGCTTGCCATACATGTGGGTGAAACGTCAGGAGACAATGCTTCTGGAACATGTCCATACAGCCCGGAAAACTCACAGCAACTCAGGAATGCATTTATTGGTTACTATGCTGTCCCAATCTTGTCTGAATATGTTTCAAAGGATGTATGTGTTCCTCCTCCACACTATTTTTATCCTCACAGTAGCCTTGGGAGGTAGGTAACTACCATTTGGGGGGGGGGGGGGTGTATTTGAAGCAAAAAGTCCAGGGAAGGGAGAGACCATTTTTGAGTTAATAAACATTACACAACACCATTTCAACCCAAGCTGAAGACCACAGGGATGCAAAATTATTTGCTTTAACTGAATTGCACCCAAAGTGTTCAAGATGAGGGCCCCGGTGCCATTCGAGTGGTCATTAGGGAGCAGTGCTTAGAACAACAACCAATCTTATCCTTTTCAATATACTGGCTACATACCTTCTAAAAGTTGTTTGCTTTTCAAAGAGTTTGCCAGTAGCATTGTTTGTTTAAATCCCAGATCATTTTCGGCACTGTATACTATAGCAACAAAGATTAACAATATTGAAGAGGCTAACCTGCATTTACACAGCCCGTGGCCTATATAGTCTAATGGCCCACAAAGTGACATTTCCCTCTCTCCAGGATTAATCAGACCATATAAAGCCTTAACTAAAATATACCTAGTATGGATTTTAAAAGCTTGCTTGGGACTGAGCCAGTCTTGACCATGTTTGGAGAATTAAATGCAATGTGTTTGCAGAACTTTGAGCTGGCACTAAAATCTTCTGAGAAATTTTTATTGTGATTCTTAATTGTTAATTGCTGTCAAGTTGACTTTGATTTATGGCAACTCTATGAATGAGACACATCCAAGAAACCTGTTTGAGTCTTGCTAATTTAGACGTACCTTCCTTGTGGTCTTCCTCTGTTCTACTGTCTCTCACTTTACTATGTGTTATTTTTTCTTGTCATCTCATGATCTACCCAAAGTATGGATCATGATGGTTTCTCGGGAAAGTCCAGGTTTGATTGACTCTAAGGCCCAAATAATTATTGGTCATTTTTGGAGTCCATAGTATTCTGCCAATTCTGCCACTTACTTTGTCGTGAACTGCTTTGAGTCCCCCCAGGGGTCAAGAAAAGCAGTATATAAACAAATATAAATAAATATAAATAAATATTCATTAAACTTCAACAGCACTGCACTTCAGACTAGTTGATTATCTTCCTGTTAGGTTTCTTTAACACCCAGCCTTCACAATCTATACTAAAATTGGAAATGCTATAACATGGATGGTCCTGACTTTGTTATTCAATTATTTTATATTTGAAGATTTAACCTACAATATATACTCAAGTATAAGCCAAGTTTTCAGCCCCTTTTTAGGCTGAAAAAGTTCCCCTCGGCTTATACTCAAGTCAAGGTTATTTATTATTTTACTCTGTTCTTGCTGTTGTTGCTATTATTATTATTACATTTAATATTTTACTCTATTATCATTACATCTATTATTTTTCTCTATTTATTATTATGATTACATTTATTGTTTTTCTCTATTATTTTTATTATAACGTTTATTAATTTCCTCTATTTATCATTATTACATATATTATTGTATCTATATATTTATTATTATTCTCTATTATTATTAGAAGGATACATAAGCACATTTACATTGAAGAAGGTTAGAATAATGATTTAATCTGAGTTTTATTTCAGAGTTGGACAGTCTTAAATTAGAGTTTTATGTAAATATTAAAAACATTTAACCTACTGATGCCTCAATTCATGAAATTTTATTGGTATCTATTTTTATTTTGAAATATCCCTGTAGCTACTGCATTTCCCACCCTTCGGCTTATACTCAAGTCAATACGTTTTCCCAGGGTTTTTTGTAGTAATTCCTTCATAGCTGCTCTTTCTAATCTTCTTCTGATTTCTTGACTATTTTTCAATTTTCATGAATGACTGAACCAAGATAGAAAAAAGTCAGAGGTGTTGTAATGGTTTAAGCATTGGACTACAACTCTGGAAGCCAGGATTCAATGGCCACGGAAACCCACTGGAGATGTGTAACTTACCCACTGGGTAACCTTGGGCAAGTTACACTTCCCCAAAAAAACCCACTGTAGGTTCTCTTAAGAGTCCGTAAATTCAGAATAACGAAGGCACACTACAAGAACAAGAGAAACTTAATTGGGTTAGATAATATATATTAACTAATGTGAATGCGTTGGTGGGCGAAATCCAGCCTTGATATAGATTAGCATCTAATAAGAAACCTAAATGTGCTTTAAGTATGTATTATGTAAATTACCAAAGGTGACTAAATGCTGTGCTGAAGAAATTAAGCTATGAGTCTTTGCTTAAACTCTAGTCCAAGAAAGCTTGAATCAGTTGTTTATTCATGCAGGACTAGACAAATCCCAAGGTGGGAAGTATTGATTGTTTGAAAAAGAAAAAGAAGGTGCTGTATTGATTTCTTTTTTTGTTTGGAATCCAAGTAAGTGTCTCCTTTCACAACCGCTCCAGGAGAGATGCTCTTTTCAGAAAGTTGGAGACAAAGGGTGCTCTTATTTTCACTCTTGCTTGCAAAACATCTCTTGGTTTTGCAACTTGTGGGTCACCACCATCACCTGCTTGTTGCACATTCTGGAAGAGGGATGGATGAGGAAATGGGTCATGAGTGCCTACACCTAGGAAAGGCATGAATGATCTCTGCAGAAAAACAAGCAGTAATTTAGACCCAATATTATACACACCCTTCAATCAATACTGCACACACTCCCTCTAACAGAAATGCTGGATTTTAACAGTTGTTAAACGATATAACTTAATTCAGAGGACAGAAAAGTTATCTTTGGGACTACAATTTCCAGAATCAGGACTTGAGAAAAGTCCTTATTCCATTACAGTTGCCAATACTGTGTTGGGTAGAAAAAGTCGCCATTTCCCAAGCTTTGGATTACTTCTATATTGCCTTTGATTTCAGCAAAACAGACAAAATTATATTGTCAAATTTAGTTGGGGAATATTCTTTATAAAATACTGGTTTTGGGCTCATCATGTCTTTTACTTGTTGGCAACCTCCTTGGGATCATTTTGATGAAATATGACAAAGAAATTAATTGAAATAATAAAAGTCCAAAGTTACTAATACAGGGGACCTGGGGAAGAAATAGTTTGCAAATGGCGCATGAAGCATTGCTCCCATTGTTCATACCACCTTAGTTACTTAAATCTCACCATTGGAGACATGACTTCCACATTCTATGTTCTGAAAAGGCTTTTTAAAGTTCTATAGCAAGTGGAAGTTCAACAGGTGACTCCCCCCCCCCCCCCCCCCCCCAATTGCATTAGGAAATGCTAAACCTGCTGGGATTTTTTGTTTGTTTTTTGTTTGTTTGTTTGCTTTCCAGGAACACTTAAGAGTCCCTGAATCCCCCTAAGGAGATAGTGCGGAATACAAATAAAGTCTTATTATTATAGAGTGCATTTATACCATGGAATTAATGCAGTTTGATACCATGTTACATGCCATGGCTCAGTGCTATGGAATCCTGAGAGTTGTATTTTGATGCGCTCCAGCAGTTTTTGACAGAGAAGGCTAAAGATCTTCTAAAACCACAACTGTCATTCCACAGCATTGTGGCATGGCAGTAAAAGTGGTGTCAAGCTACATATGGCCTGGATATACAATGTCATATAATGCAGTTCAAACTGCATTATATAATCATTGTAGACCCATATTATGCTATTCAATGTAATTCAGAAAATGCATGACATGGGTTTACACTAACCATTTAATGCACCGCAAACTGCATGATGTGGCAGTGTAGATCCAGCCTTAGATGTCCCCTTATTTTAAATCTCAAGAATCATGTTAAGGAGGAAGGAATATAGCATCCCAAAAAGGGAGAATGCTCACAAGTCTACATAGGGACCAGCAAACGCAGAGCACGGATGTGCTCCCTCTGTCAGCTCCAGCTCCCCATACGGGGACATGAGAGAAGCCTCCAACAAGGTTGGTAAAACATCAAAACATCTGGGCATCCCCTGGGAAACATCCTTGCAGACAGCCAATTATCTCACTCCAGAAGCGACTACTTCAACCAGAGAAGTCAGCCATAGGAGAGCACTTGATGAACCAAGCTGGACACGGCATATTATTTGAGAACCACTCAAACAACCACCATGTTAGACTACACAGAGAAGCCATTGAAATCTACAAGCATGTGGACAATTTCAACAGAAAGGAGGAAACCATGAAAATGAACAAAATCTAAAATCAGGACAGTAAATAAAAAACAACACTCAAAAACTGGGGAAATCCAGAAAAAGAAACAATCAGAGCCAGCTGATCACCTACCAACAAAGGATTCCCCTGGGCAGGAAGCTGCCAAGCTTTGAAGCTGCAAGACTATTCAATGCTAATCAAGGTGTCCAATTGTAACATTCACACTTGCCTCAAACAGACAAGAGTTCTTTCTCCCACCCTGAACAGATGTACAAACCCCACTTGCCAAGCTTCCAATAAACCTCACAGCCTCGGAGGACGCCTGTCATAGATGTGGGTGAAACGTCAGGAGAAAATGCTTCTGGAACATGACTATACAACCCGGAAAACTCCTAGAAACCTACTTAGAGTTAGTTTGCCAGTTCTTGCCTCTGAAATATAGCCTAGAGCTATATTGGGATGTATGTGTATTCCTACTACTCTGTTATGGCGGATGGAATTTGTGCCCATGTGTCTGAGGCTCTCCCAAAGAATGGCGACATGTGTGTGCTTGCAGGTGCGGAGGAGAGAAGGAACCTGCCACGAGACGGATACCTCCGTCAATTATGGAGAAAAGACAAGTTTGAAGCACGTGGGTGGCCCTTCCTTTGCCCCAGGCGGGCCAAGCAGGGGAGGGATTGACTCAAGGGACTGGGAGGGGGGAGGGAGGGATGGGGAGGGGACGAAAAGGAGCGTCAGTGTCCCATCCAAGGAAAGTCGAACGTCTCGTACAGGCAAGAAATGTGCCCAGTCTCTTCATTAGTTGAGCGCTAATTTATCTGGTTCTCCATTTGGTTGTGAACTTCATCTCCTGGCAGCCTCAGCCACTGGGAGGTGAAGTGCAACACACCTTGGAGGAGCAGAATGGGAATCACTGCAGAACAGATATAGCTCAGTTAAGGAAGGGTACATCTAGACTAGGCATGGGCAAACTTGGACCCTCCGTGTGTTTGGACTAGGCATGGGCAATCCATGGTTCTAAATGGTTCTAAAGTACTTACAAAACTAGGGGGCGTGGTGCTTTGCTTCTACAGTGTTGCTAAAATTCTGGTGGTGAACATTTCAGAACTTTAACAAAACTTCCAAAATTTCATTATGATTTCATTATTGGTGATTTTTATGACAGAACCAATTAGGAACTGCCATTTATAATGAAATTTTGAAAGTTTTGTTAGAGTTCTGAAATTTTCACCATCAGAACTTAGCAACACTTTAGAAGTAAAGTGCCAGTGCCCCCTAGTATTGTAAGTACTTTAGAACCATTTAGAACCATTGATTGCCCATGCCTACAGGATACCATAAAGTTGTGTTGGAAGACCTAGAAATGCATTTTCTCTCAAGTTTTGATAGGTCCTCCAATGTGCCTGAGGCTGTTAGGACTGGTGGGAGTTGAAGTCCTAAACACTTGGAGGGCCCGAGTTTGCCCATGCCTGATCTACACTGTAGAATGAATGCAGGGCGCCATATCTCAATGCCATGGAACCCTAGAAGCTGTACTTTGACAAGGTCTTGAGCCCTTTCTGCCAGAGAGCGCTGTTGCCTCACCAAACTACATCTCCAAGGACTCCATAGCCTTCAATTCCACAGTGTGCACGAACTCTTGAGTCCCGGTCCCATTCTGAAGTCCTGTTATGGAAATAATTTCTAAGGTGAAACAAGGGTCTGGAGAACAAGCCCTATGAGGAGCGGCTTAAAGAGCTGGACATGTTTAGCCTAAAAAAAGAGAAAGCTATGAGGGCACATGATGGTCATGTATTAATATGTGAGGAGAGGTCACAGGGAGGAGGGAGCAGGCTTGTTTTCTGCTGCCCTGGAAACTAGGACTAGGAGCAATGGCTTCAAAATACAGGAAAGGAGATTCCACCTGAACATTAGGATGAACTTCCTAACTGTGAGAGCTGTTCAGCAGTGGAACTCTCTGCCCCGGAGTGTGGTGGATGCTCCTTCTTTGGAGGCTTTTAAGCAGAGGCTGGATGGCCATCTGTTAGGGGTGCTTTGAAAGCGATGTTCCTACTTCTTGGCAGGGGAGTGGACTGGATGGCCCACGAGGTCCCTTCCAACTCTATGATACCAAGTGGAAGCTTGGCGGTGGGAGGGGGGCCGGCGGCTTTCTTTGCCCCCAAACTCAGTTGAACATTAACAGCCTGGGAGCTGCGCCGCAGCGTAAAATGCAACATATAAAAATGAATCATCTCTGGGATTCTTGTAAAAGGCCCCATAAAAGCAGCTCTATAAATCTTGGTATGCACTTAATCCTTTCGACTTGACTTCTTAAGTTACCACTAAATATTTGCACCCTAAAACCAAGAAACCTGCTGTTGCCGCTGCTATTAAATGACTGCCTGGTGGTTGTGGCGGTGGGTTATGGGCCTCCCTCACCCCCCCCCCCCCCCCCCAATCTTCCACATGACAAGAAACGAATCAAAACAGCCACTGGTTCACCGTTTAAAAGGACAGGAAAGGAGCTTTCTCGACAGAAACTGGGCTGGAGAGGAAAGTGCAATGCAATACAGAGCACAAGAAAAGCGAGGGAATATGGTGCCCATTGACCTGTCAGGACTCCATCCTGCCGAACTTTAGCATTTGAAATTGGGTCAGGATATTAACATTCTCTGCTAAGGAATTCAGAGTGGGCTAGAAATCTCCAGTAGCTCATTCTAAGAGTGTCTGTCTACACTCTAGAATTAGTGCCGTTTGATACCAATTTAACTGTTGTGACTGAATGATACAGATTCCTTCTACACTGCCATATAAACCAGATTATCTGCTTTGAATTGGATTTTTTTTTCCTGTCAGGAGTGACTTGATAAACTGCAAGTCTCTTCTGGTGTGAGACAACTGGCTGTCTGCAACAGTGACTTGATAAACCGCAAGTCTCTTCTGGTGTGAGAGAATTGGCTGTCTGCAAGGAGTGACTTGAGAAACTGCAAGTCTCTTCTGGTGTGAGATAATTGGCTGTCTGCAAGGACTTTGCCCAGGCGACTCCCGGATGTTTTACCATGCTGTGGGAGGCTTCTCTTATGTCCCTGCATGGGAAGCTGGGGCTGACAGATGGGAGCTCACCCCACTCACTGTATTCAGACCAGGGGCCTTTCTGTCAGCAGTCCTGTCCACACAAGGGTTTAACCCATGAACTGGATTATTTGGCAGTGTAGACTCATATAATCCAGTTCAAAACCAATAATATGGATTATGTGCTTTGATAATCTGGATTATATGGCAATGCAGAACTGGCCTAAGGGCCCTTCCACAGAGCCATGTAACTCAGAATATCAAGGCAGAAAATCCCACAATGTCTGCTTTGAACTGAATTATCTGAGTCCACACTGCCATATATTCCAGTTCAAAGCCGATAATGTGGGATTGTATTCAGATGTGTGGAACGGGCTTCAGTGTCATCTAGAAGGCACATAACAGCAACACTAAATGCTAGTAGATTAATGCTGGGTCCAAACTTTATGTAGCTATGGGTACATCTACATTTTAGAATGAATGCAGTTTAACATCATTTTATCTGCCATGGCTCATAAAATCCAGATTATCTGCTTTGAACTGGATTGTATGGCAGGGTAGACTCATATAATCCAATTCAAAGCAGATGATGTGGATTATCTGATTTGCTAATCTGGATTATATTGCAGTATAGAAGGGGTCATATTATCTCCAAGACATCCTGCTACCACCAGTGCTGGTCAGGTCTTGCAAACTCAGAGCTTTGGCTTCATTTATTAACATAACCTAATTTTAAGGCAGTCTTTTGCTTTTCCTACTGTCCTCCACAGGACCATTGTCATGTTTTTCAATGTGTCATGTCAGCTCATGATCTGCCCTCAGTTGAGTCATTTGAGCTTCTAGGGAGAGTTCAAGCATGATTTGCTCGATGGGACTTACCTCTGAGTAAATAGGGAAGCAGTCAATTGAGTGTCACAAGGCAGTGAACTGGAAGGGCTCACTTCTCCCAGGCTGGCTCTATACTATGGATTGAATGCAGTTGGGCACCACTTTAACTGACATGGTTCAATGGCATAGAATCATCCGAGTTGTATCTAGAATGGTTTTAGATCCTGGCAGTTGCATGGATCTATACCAGGCGTGAGCCAAGCTGTTGGCAACTGTGGGAGTTGAAGTGCAAAGCATCTGGAGGGTCGAGGTTTGCCCATACCTGGTCTATACCAACAAACCTTGGTCAGTTTGTCACACCCCTTTCTGCTCCTCAGCCAGCATCACACTGTACTCCAATAACTCCTTCCATCATTCAAATGGTTATGGTTCCCCATCTTGGCTGCAGGCCACATCTTTCCTCCTGCCTTGCCTGCTGGAAATAGCAACCTAGTTATTTGTCAAGTATGTAATTGCTTACTGTATTATAGATGTGTATTGGTTTGAGGAAGATGGATGCTTTTGAGCTGTGGTGTTGGAGGAAAGTGCTGAGAGTGCCTTGGACAGCAAGAAGATCCAACCAGTCCATACTTCAAGAAATAAAGCCTGACTGCTCATTGGAGGGAAGAATAGTAGAGGCAAAGATGGGGTGCTTTAGCCACATCATGAGAAGAGGGGAAAGCTTGGGGAAGAGAGTTATGCTGGGGGAAATGGAAGGAGGGGGGAAGAGGGGCCAACCAAGGGCAAGATGGATGGATGGTCTCCTTGAAGTGATTGGATTGACCTTGAAGTAGCTGGGGGTGGTGACGACAGACAGGGAGCTCCTAAACGAATGAACAACAACAGCTGGTTTGCAGTTTTACCTAACTCTTTGTTGATCAGAACCATGTGATCAGAACTGGGCAGGTTCAGGACTCAAATCTCCATTTTAGTTTATAGAAACCATAGATTCTTAGAGAGAGTAGATGTCATCTGTATGCCTTTAGAAGATTGTAGAAGCTGATGCCTTCAATAGGAACAGAAATATGCTTTAGACTTCAATGCAGGAAGAGAGACTCTCAGAACAGAGATGCTTTTGATTATGGATTATTGTTTCTAAGAAAATGCCCTGTATTACCTACACAGATAACTACTTAAAATCCTATTGCAACTGGATCAACCAGCAAAGTGTCTATATGCTGTATACATTTGAAAGCACAATTTGAAGGCAAATATAACTAAAGGAAGACTGTGTTGTCAAGGCTTTCATGGCTGAAATCACTTGGCTGCTGTGAGTTTTTCCGGGCTGTATGGCCATGTTCCAGAAGCATTCTCTCCTGACGTTTCACCCATATCTATGGCAGGCATCATCAGAGGTTGAGAGATCTGTTGGAAACTAGGCAAGTGGGGTTTATATATCTGTGGAATAATGGCCAGGGTGGGAGAAAGAACTCTTGTCTGCTTGAGCCAAGTGTGAATGTTGCAATTGGGTACCTTGGTTAACATTTAATGGCCTTGCAGCTTCAAAGCCTGGCTGCTTGCTGCCTGGGAGAATCCTTTGTTTGGAGGTCTTAGGTATTAGTAAAGGCACACTTCTGAAACTCTGCTGAATATAGAATCATACAGTTGGAAGAGACCTCATGGGCCATCCAATCCAACCCCCTGCCAAGAAGCAGGAAATTTGGCCATCCAGCCTCTGTTTAAAAGCTTCCAAACACCCCGTCCCGGGGCAGAGAGTTCCACTGCTGAACAGCTCTTACAGTCAGGAAGTTCTTTCTAATGTTCAGATGGAATCTCCTTTCTTGTAGTTTGAAGCCATATATGTTTTTGCCCCCAAAGATGACCTTCTGACCTTGTCACCTCATGCCCATACCCCACAAGGGTTGTATTTCTATAACTATTCACACATACAGCCAGCTCATAATACTTATTTATGGAAGATATAGTTTTGCAAGATCTTTCCCCTTCTCTGCCAAAGAGTGCTGGTGCCTCACCAAGCTACAAATCCCATGATGCCATAGCATTGAGCCATGGCAGTTAAAATCGTGTCAAAGTGTATTAGTTCTGCAGTGTGTTTTCCCCCCAAGAGAGGAGGGGAGACGTGACACCATTCCTATGGATCCAAAGGATCCAGTGAGTCTTGGCTCCAGCACAAGTCCCTCCTGTGAAGCGATGGGAACGCTTTATCCCTAACAGAGTGAAAGAAATCCGAAGGAGCGTTCCTTCCTTCCCTTCCTCCCTCCCTCCCTCCAGGTGCACTCCTGGAAAGAAAAACCCAGCCAGTAACGCCACAGGGCAGCTACCGCTCTTGGAATACACCAGGCCTGGATTTTCTGGCAATAAAGCGTCCCCCCGACACAGTCATGCAGATTCAGAGGTAACCCTATATTCTGCTGTGGGCTGGGAGGCAATTCCCATCGGGTCCAGGCGCTACAAAGCTCATTGAAGGGAACGGGAGGCGCACGAGAGCATTCCGAGTATCCAATTCTTCGTGTTCCGGCTGCAGGCGAAGAGTTCATGTGGGAAACATATATTACTTTATTCCAGATTGAGCCATGGAAAACCTAGAATCCCAAGTGGCTTCGAAGATGAGATATTCGAATCTCCTCGGCAATAATTCGGAATCCGGCGGCCAAAAAGCGTGGGTTGAAGTTCATATATTTCCCCCTCGAGTTTCTCAGCTGTACTAGGGGCTGCTCATCCTAGACTCCATAGAATTTAATGAACTTGATCTTGATGGGAATTCCTCAACTTCCACGCAAAGCAAAACAGAGCAGGATCACAACTGGGTTTATATACAAAACTCCCTCCATAGTTATTTAGGGCGGATCTACACTGTAGAATTGAGGCTGCTTGACACCACTTTCAACTACTTTACCTCAATGCTATGTAAGCCTGGGAGTTGTAGTTTTACAAGGTCTTTAGCCTTCCTTGCCAAAGAGTGCCAGTACCTCGCCAAACTACAACTTCCACAGCACGGAGTCATGGCAGTTAAATTGGTGTCAAACTACATAACTTAGTTTCTTCTAATTCAGCTTAGGGAAAGGCAGTAAAGCATTCTAAGTACTTCCCCAACTACAAATCCCAAGATTCCTTGACGTTCGACCATGACAAAATATTGTGGAACTGACATAAGGTAATGCAGACACCTTGAAGATTAAGGATGCCTCTTCCTGAGAAAAGGCATAGAAGAGGATTACAGCCTCTTCCACTTGATAGAAAACCTGCTACAAAACAGGAGCTTTTTTATTGAGTTCCAGGGCCCTTCCACATAACTATATAACTCAGAATATCAAGGCAGGAAAACACACAATATCTGCTTTGAACTGGAATATATGGCAGTATGGACTCAGATAACCCAGTTCAAAGCCGATATTGTGGGATTTTCTGCCTTGATATTCTGGGTTATATAGCTGTGTGGAAGGACCCCCAGAGTCAGAGAAGCAGCAGGCCTGCCTCAAGGGAATGTGCTTGCTCCATCAATGTTTAACATTTACACAAATGATCAGCCACTGCCAGAAGGGACAAAGTGCTTCATCTATGCTGAAGATGGTGCCATCACCACTCAAGCAGTGAGCTTTAAAATGGTTGAATAGAAGCTCTCTGAAGCTTTAGGTGCTCTTACTGCCTATTACAAGGAAAACCAGATGATTCCTAATCTGTCTCAAATGCAGGTTGTGCTTTTCATCTTAAGAACAGACAAGCATCTCAAAGTCTGAGGGTCACCTGGGAAGGAACCCCAATAGGGCATTGCAGCACACCAAAATACCTGGGAGTCACTCTGGACTTACAAGAAGCACTGCTTGACTATCAAGCAAAAAGTGGGTGCTAGAAACAATACCATGTGAAAGCTGACTGGCACAACCTGCTGATCACAACCAGATACAGTGAAGACATCTGCCCTTGTGCTTTCCTACTCTGCTGCTGAGTAGAACATGCCCATTATGGAATCACTTTAACGGCAATGCTGTGAAAAGACCTTTCCAGACAACTAGTGTCACAGATAGTTGCTTGTTGCATCATTGAGCCAGAGAATAGGGCAGAGAGAGAGTCTTTTTGTTTGTACACAGAGAGAAAGGACCAAGATAAGCTATGAAAGAACCCAAAGAAACATCATTTCGGAGCAGGAGTAGGGCAAAGGTCTCCCTCTTGCCAGCTGAAAGGGAAAAGGGCCAAGAAAGAGCTGAGGGTATGAGCTGGAAAGAGAGGAGATGGCCCAGTACAGGCAGTCCTATAACATATAGACCAGAATCCTATTATTACTAGTCCCTAGTGGAGCAAACTTATTAAATACAGATGCATAATAAGTCAACATTGTTGTAAAAACCCATTAGTTGAATGCGTCTTTTCTAGCTGGAACTCACAGCTAGATTGGGGCACTGAAATTCTATTCTAGGATACAGTAAACAGACCTTGAGAGCAGGACCTTTGAACTGAGCACATCAGCACATCACCCTTGCAACTGAGCACCTTTGAACTGAGCACATCACCCTTCCAAATATATTTACTTGAACGAAACACCTATTGGGGTTTATCTTCACCTGCATCTATGGCAGGCATCCTTAGAGGTTGTGACTTCAACCAACCAATGAACATGGTTGAGGTGCTTAATCAGAACAGAACTGGGTTGCTGTGAGTTTTCTGGGCTGTTCCAGAAGCATTCTCTCCTGACATTCTGCCCACATCTATGGCAGGCATCCTCAGAGGTTGTGAGGCTTGTTGGAAACTGGACAAGTGGAGTTTATATATCTGTGGAATGTCCAGGATGGGAGAAAGAACTCTTATCTGTTTGAGGCAAGTGTGAATATTGCAATTGGCCACCTTGATTAGCATTGAATGGCCTTGCAGTTTAAAAGCCTAGCTGCTTCCTATCTAGGGGCAATAGCCTGTGAACAATTTCAACAAAAAGGAGGAAACCATGAAAATAAACAAAATATGGCTACCTGCTTCTTGCCTGGGGGAATCCTTTGTTGGGAGGTGTTAGCTGGCCCTGATTTTTTCCTGATTGGCATTCCCTGTTTTCTATGTGTCATTCTTTATTTACTGTCCTGATTTTGGAGTTTTTAAATACTAGTAGCTAGATTTTGCTCATTTACATGGTTTCCCCCTTTCTGTTGAAATTGTCCACAGGTAGCTGCCTAGTTTCCAACAGATCTCGAAACCCCTGTGGGTGCCTGCCTTAGATGTGGGTGAAAGTCAGGAGAGAATGCTTCTGGAACATGGCCATACAGCCTGAAAAACTCACCACAACTCAGTGATTCCAGCCATGAAAGCCTTACAACACACAGAACAGAACTCTTTTTCAGCCTCCAGTTGTAAGTGACTCAGTGAAGCAAACATATCCTAGTAGATGTGCTATATTTATTGCCAGTAAATAAAGCACACTTAGGAGTGTATATGCTGCCCTCTTCCGTGTCCGAATATTAGAATTCCTTCACATAAATTGATACAAGGCATCAGTTGTTAGCACTGCAAGTAAAAAAATGCACTCTCAAAGGTCTTGAAACAGTATAAAAAACCTATTTGAAACCTCTCCTCTCCCCTCCAACCTTTTGTTTGTGTATGGAATTCCTTGGTGGTGTGCACATATGTCTTGTCACTATCTAAACAAATTCCTTGGCATTCGCTGACTTCAGTCTTCCAATTGGCTTTGCTTTTTAAAAAGGAGAGAGGTATTACCCCTTAGAGTAAAGTTTTAAACAATGTACTTCCACCAACCACTGAATGTTAAAATGTAGTAGAACTGGAATTCGCCATTTGAGTGTGACAAGGAGAGGGAGGCGAAACTGCACGACCATTAATCCAATCATAATACTCTTTTCAAAGAGAGAAAGACAATTGGATTCATCTCTTCCTTCTGAGGCCTGGCATCCTAACTAAGGGATCTTACAAGTGTCTGTTGAGAAATCAATCTCATTGCCCTGCTCCTATGTAACTAACTCCCAGATACTTGGATCTAGAATTCCAAACAAAATATGTTTAATCACCTTTCAACAAAAGATTGCCCCAGGCACTGCCAGGCCATCAAATGCTAATCAAGGTGGTCAGTTGAAACATTCACACCTAGCTCCAGCAGACAAGAGTCCTTTGTCCCACCCTGGTCATTCCACAGATATATAAACTCTTTTTCCTAGTTCCAACAGACCTCACTACCTCTGAGGATGCTTGCCATAGATGTAGGTGAAACGTCAGGAGAGAATGCCTCTAGAACATGGCCATATAGCCCGAAAAAACCTACAACAACCCAGTGATTCTGGCCATGAAAGTCTTATACAAAGTATGTTTACTTAGGCCCCTTCCACACAGCTGAATAAAATCCCTTTATCTGGAATATATGGCATTGTGAACTCAGATAACCTAGTTCAAAGCAGATATGGGAGGATTTTCTGCCTTGATATTCTGGGTTATATGACTGTGTGGAAGGGCCCTTAGAAATGAGCTAAATGTATTGACTAATCCTAACTATAAATATGAGTTAGGAGTGCAGGGCAAAAGGTGCATTTTATACCCACCCCAAATAATAATTCTGACCACAAATAGAAAATTCCTTCCCAAATACCTAGCCTTATAGTAGCTTAAAACTTCACTTGAGGCCTTATCAATCTGGTGTGGGTGAAGGGGACAAGACTAGGCCTCAAAATAGGCACCCTAGGAAATGGGGCAGGCAATAATAACTTGGGAATTCCAATACAGCAAGTAGAAGAGGGATAGATGCAAAGTGGAGAAAGACAGAGTTATTATTTGGGAAGGGTTTACCATCCAGCAATTGATTCCATGGGTCTTGTTTAGCAAGAGACAGCAGTTGCCTTTGGGCTAGGAGACTAGACCTTTCCAGTCAGGTGCCATTTAATATATGACTGATTTAATTTACCCCTATAAGGAATAGAATATATCCCCCCCCCCTTTTCTGGGTTTAGTTTAGCCCTATAGCATTGCATCATTGGCAATACATTGGCATGTATTGACATATCCCTTTATTCCTGGGTAGGTTTATCGCTACCAAGTACATTTCATCTATTCTGTAAAGAAGGAGACCTCTCCCTCCCTCCTTCCTGGGTTTAGTTTAACCCTATTGACATGACATGGCATAAATAAGAATATAGTGTCTAGATCCAGGGAAGTCATGCTACCCCTCTATTCTGCCTTCGTTAGACCACACCTGGAATACTGTGTCCAATTCTGGGCACCACAATTGAAGAGAGATGTTGACAAGCTGAAATGTGTCCAGAGGAGGGCGACTAAAATGATCAAGGGTCTGGAGAACAAGCCCTATGA
This sequence comes from Anolis sagrei ordinatus, assembly GCF_025583915.1. Lineage (NCBI taxonomy): Eukaryota > Metazoa > Chordata > Lepidosauria > Squamata > Anolidae > Anolis > Anolis sagrei. The sequence continues at coordinate 174,962,786 of NW_026847549.1, read as the reverse complement.
GGAGCGGCTTAAGAGCTGGGCATGTTTAGCCTGCAGAAGAGAAGGCTGAGAGGAGACATGATAGCCATGTATAAATATGTGAGGGGAAGTCATAGGGAGGAGGAGCAAGCTTGTTTTCTGCTGCCCTGGAGACTAGAAAGGAGCAATGGCTTCAAACTACAGGAAAGGAAATTCCACCTGAACATTAGGAAGAACTTCCTGACTGTGAGAGCTGTTCAGCAGTGGAACTCTCTACCCCAAAGTGTGGTGGAGGCTCCTTCTTTGGAGGCTTTTAAACAGAGGCTAGATGGCCATCTGTTAGGGGTGCTTTGAACGCGATTGTCCTGAGAGGTTGGACTGGATGGCCCAAGGTCTCTTCCAACTCTATGATTCTATGATTTTATGATTCTAAGGGGAACCCTTCCCTGTCTCCCTTTCTCTCCCCCCCTCTTTCCTTCCTTCCTTCCTTCCTTCCTTCCTTCCTTCCTTCCTTCCTTCTTTCCTTCCTTCCTTCCTTCCTTCCCTTCCTTCCTTTCTTCCCTCTCCTTCCTTCCTTCCTTCCTTCCTTCCTTTCCCTTCCTTGCATCTATTGGCATGAAAATGGGGAGACCCTTCCCTTCTTTCCTTCCTGGATTTGGTGCATTGCATCTATTGACTTGAATATTGACATGACCCATCTCCTCCTCCCTCCCTCCCTTGGTATAGGTGCATTGCATCTATTGACTTGAATATCGAGCATTGCATCTATTGACATATCCTTCCTGGGTATGGTGCATTGCTTCTATTGATTTGAATATTGACACGACATATTTCCTTCCTTCCCTCTCCCTCCCTTCTTCCCTCTCTCCTTCCTTCCTTCCTTCCTTCCTTCCTTCCTTCCTTTCTTCCTTTCTTCTTTCCTCTTTCCTTCTTTTTTCTTCCTTCCTTCCTTCTTCCTTCTTCCTTCTTCCTTCCTTTCTTCCTTCCTTCCTTCCTTCCTTCCTCCTTTCTTCTTCCTTCCTTCCTTGCCCCTTTCCCTCCTTCCTTTCTTTCCCACCCTACCCCACCCCTTTCATTACCGGCAAGGTTTCTCTGGCAAGGACGTCGCCTTCGGAGGAGCAGCACCCCTGAAACCAATCAGTCAATAATCTCCTCTATCAAACCCTCATCTTTCCAAGCTTCGGCTCTCCTTATTCCCAGCTTCGAGGGGATCGGTTCCTGCGCGTACCCGCGCCCTCGAGCACGCGCCCAGGAGCCTCTCTGGTCTGTGGGTCTTTTTCTTCCCTCCGCAGACATAAAAGGGGAAAGAAGGCCCAAGAGTCAAAGGAGAAGGGTTTGGAGGAGAAGACAGGAGGGAACCCTCACCTCCCCTCCCCTCAATCCACACTGGAATTCAAGGGAGGAGGGAGAAAAGATGCCCGGCCTGTGTGGGGATGTGGATTGCGATGTGGATTCCCAGCCAGACGGCCGTGTTTATAAACATGCCTGGGGTCAGCCATTCGGATCTTAGGGAGCTTTCTTGTCTTTTAACAGACTCCTCGGAGTGAATTGATGGCCTTTCTGTGTACTCCAGGTCTGCAATTTTAAAGGAGAATACACACACACACACACGCACATCTGAACAGATGATCTCTCTCCTCCACTTTTGCCCTCTCAAGCCCCATCTTCTGCCCTATTCCTGTGTGTCGTCTTTCTCCTCCTCTTGTCCTCTTCCTTCTCCTCCTCCTCCTCTTCTTCCTCTTCTCTTCCTCCGCTCCCATTATAACAAACTAATTCTAAACAACATCCATTCTAATAATAAGGTTCTTCTCATCAGTTTATGTCTTTCCACTGCCCTCTATTACTCATCCGCTTCTTTTATCGGATATTCTTTCTCCATCTCCGCATTCTAGTCATATATCTCTTCCTGCTCCTTATCCTAGATCTTTCTCATAATTAATTCTCATAGTACCTCCCAGGCTTCAAATTAAAAAGTCTTCATTCCAACCTCATATACTACTCACCTTATCCTCCTTCCTCCTCTTCTTTCTCCTATTCTTCCTCCTCCTCCTCTTCTTCCTCTTCCTCCTCCTCCACCTCTTCATCCTCTTCCCTTCCTCCTTCTTGCTCTTCTTTCTTCTCTTCCTTCTTCTTCTTTTCTTCTTCTTTTCTTCTTCTTCTTTCTTGTTTTTTCTTTTTTTTTTCTTTTTCTTCTTCCCCCCCCTCCTCCTCCTCCTCCTCCTTCTCCTATTTATTAATACACCACTTTTTCTCTTGAACGAGCTCTAAAGCGGCTTGCAACAGGAAAAATAAAACAACACCATTAAAACCTACTCATAAATATTAAAATGGAATGAAACCTACAATTATGAAAAAAGTATTCCATTCAAATCACTTCAAACGCGTAAAACTGTGGAAAATCATAGACCCCACTTTCTGGCTCCTTCTTTAAAACGTCCTGCTTTCAAAACCTGCCTTGAATAAAAAGGTTTCGGCCTTCATGGGAAGGACAACAGACAAGACAGTGGCCATTCTAGCATGAGGACTCCATGCATTTCACGGGGTTTTCTTCGGCAAGGAATACTCAGAGGTGGTTTGGCCTGTTCCTTTCTCTGAAACTATATATTAAATGGAGTCTCCCATCCAAGTACTAGCCAGGGCTGACCCTGCTTAGGTTCCAAGATTAGACTAGATCAGGTGCCTTTAGAGGGATCTAAACTTTCAATATAGAAAGCTTAAATACATTCACCCGTTCTACTTTTAAGAATTTAATGTCCCCAATATTTCTTATTTTTTTAAGGCAACTCAGTTCAAGGCTAAATAGAGCCTTCTTGGGAACATCTACACTATAGAATTGATTCAATTTGACACCACCTTAACTGCCATGGTTCAATGCTATGGAGCCATGGGAGCTGTAATTTGACGTCTTGAGCCTTCTCTAGAAAACAGTGGGGAATGCCTCACCAAACTACAGCTCCCAGGATGCCACAGCATTGAGCCCTAGCAGTTCATGTGGAGTCAAACTGTATTCATTCTACAGTGGAGAGATGCACCCTAGAGAGCCCCATCCATTCTGACGGATTTCTACCTATTAGGATGGGGGAAAGGGTTTGGTCCTAAAAGCAGGGGTCACTGAATGTGTTGCACCCTGCCCACTGCCAGGAGATTTCCATCGATCCTTTACTCTCTTTCAGGCCAATATTTTCGACCGAGGAGCCTGCGTGGTATTTATTGGGGCTATTTTTGTGGCCTCTGTGCGTGTCTATGTTTAAACGATCGGTAATGATTAATCCAATTGTTTTCCACCAAAGTCAGAGCAGCCATCCCTTTGAAAAAGATAACCTGAAGAGATGTCCTGCTTAGGCTATTCAGTTCCATGAATTCAATATTATGTTGCTGCAAGTATAGAGATATGAGTCTACTATAGAATTAATGCAGCTCGACACCACTTTATCTGCCAGGGCTCAATGCTATGGGATCCTGGGAGTTGTAGTTTGATGAGGCACCAGCACTCTTCCGAAGAGAAGGCTCAAGACTCTGTCAAACTACAGCTCCCAAGATTCCATAGCACTGAGCCCTGTCGATTAAAGGGGTATCACAGTACATTAATTTTGCAGTGCGGATGCCCTCCTGAAAGGAGCAGCCTTTCAGGATCTCACTCTCTGTGGTTCCAGGCAGCAGCAGCAGGAGGAGGAGGAGGAGGAGGAGGAAGAGAAATGGTCACTTAAGGATTGGCCAGTGGCCGTCATAAACCCGAGTCTATTATCTGAGATCTTTCCTTTTCAAAGGGGCAGCTACAGCGGGGCAGAACAAAGGATTTGTGTGCCCTGTCTCTTGCTGAAAGTTGCAAGAGATAAAAAAAAAAAAATTGCAGTCCGCCCAAACCTGTAAGGAGGGTGGGAGTGGGAAGGAAGGAAAGAAAGAAAGGAAGGGACTTTCCAAGCTCTATAATTCTTTCTTCCCTCCTTTCAACTATTTTATTATTATTATTTGAAACACAACAAGATTAGTACACAGCAAACAAGGCCACTATACTGGCTGTTGTATTGGATCACATGTTGAACACTTCCCAAGTATCTAGGACTGTGTGATGTATCTGCAGATCCAAATAGGGTGGCCTTTTGCAGCTGACAGGTGGTAATTTTGCCAGCGAGGATTGTGTTTAAGTGCAGGCCAAGGTCTTTAGGCACTGCACCCAGTGTGCCGATCAGCACTGGGGCCACCTTTACTGGCTTGTGCCAGAGTCTTTGCAGTTAGATCTTTAAACGATCATATCATGTAAACTTTTCCAGTTGATTCTCTTCAATCCTGCTATCGCCTGGGATTGCAATATTGAATATTCATACTTTTTTTTAGGTCAGGAGTGTTGTGCTCCAAAACTCTGTCAGTCTGAATTCGGAAGTCCCAGAGTAGTTTGACGTGTTCATTTTCTGTAACTTTTTTTTCAGGCTTGTAATTCCACCAGTTCTTTGTCACAGGCAGATGGTATTTGTGGTACAAGTTCCAATTAATCTTGAGCAACAATTTTGATTGGGGGGGGGGGTGAGTTTGTTTGGGGGGGGGGCTGGGTCTGAGTAAAAGAGGGTCACAAAAGTTCCATTTGTGAACCACACTCATGTTTTTTCTTTGTCAGTTTTGCTCTCTATTTTTCCCAGGAACTTCCATGGAGAGCCTTCTTTTGCCAGTTTTCTCTTCTGCTCTGCATTATATTTTTCCTATATTCACTCTTTGTCTTTTGCACTTGAAACAGCTTTCTACTATTGGCTTCCATCAATGTTAGTTCTTAGACATTCTCTGCCAGTGCATGTTTCTCCTCCTCCTCCTCTCTTCGTCTTCTTCCTCTTCCTCTTCTTCTTCTTCTTCTTCCACAACCCAAGCAAAAAACGTATCACTGTCTTAGTTCTTAGGCCTCTTCCTGGAGTTATTTGGGAGATTGCTTCAGAAAATTACATTTAATAGAACACATCACCTTTCTTAGATATGGTTATCATGGCTGAGCTCAGGGCAACATATATGACACATGTTCTGTACCTCAAAAAGTATAGCTGATAGGGGATAACTGGTACAATTTTTGGAATCAGCAGGTCAGATATATGAAGTCAGGGCTAACTTTGGAGGCACCAAAACGTTTGCTGGTCAGGGTCAGGGAATTGGTCTCTCACTGGATGTTTCCCAATGCTGAGGAGATGTGATACGAATTCATATTAGGGTGTACCCACACCAGTGGTTCCCAACCTTTGGGACTCCAGGTGTTTTAGAATTCAACTTCCAGAAATCACAGTGAGTTTACCAGCTGTTAGGAACTGTGGGAGCTGAAGTCCAAAACACCTGGAGGCCCAAAGGTTGGGAACCACTGATCTACACTGTAGAATGAAAGCAGTTTGGCTCCACTTGAACTGCCATGGCTCAATGCTCTGGAATCATTGGAGTTGCAGTTTTATCTTTAGCCTCCTCTGTCAAAGAATGATGGTGCCCCATGAAACTACAACTCCCATGATTCCATAACACCGAGCCATGCCAGTTCAAGTGGTGTCAAACTGCATTCGTTCTACAGTGCAGATGCACCCTCAATTTGCTTCAGCCTTCAACAAACATGTGGAGCCTAATCTAGCATGGCTTCAGGAACAAGCAGTTTGGGAGGGGAATGTCCATAGATCTCTCTGCTGTATAACAGGGACTAAGAGCATGACCTTTCTACCCTACTACAGATTGCTGGACAAATTTAAGAAGAAGCTTAAACTCAGCTCCCTGGGAGGGAGGGGGGATGTTTTGGAAAAGGCCTCACTTTGGTTTCCTGCTTTCCCTTCTGTCCCAGAGTCCTGGGTTTATGTAAATCCCAATAGGTCTATTCAAGTTGGGACTGACAATAAAATTTAAGCTTGATGATGGTGATGATGATGATGATGATGTAGACCCTTGGTATTTGCTGTAGTTTGGCTCCCAGTGGACACAAAAATCCGTGAATGCACACATCCCATTATATACAATGGCATAGTAATTGGTATCTCTTATATTAAATGGAAAAATCATGGTTGGGTGAGTCAATCAATCTGCTCCTATATGCATCACCTTACCTTGATTTTGTCCAGAGGTTGTAATGAGGGGTGAGTGCCTTAGGGTGCATACTCACAAGAAAGGGCACATCACACTAACCAACAACTTGGATTGAAGGCATCTTGGAAAGTATGCACTTACTTTAAGCAAAATTGGGTCCTTTATGTGCATCAACCACATGGAATGCCAAAACCACATTAACATGCTCCAGCAATCTGCACATGTGCATTAGAGTAGGGCAAAAGCTGAAAATATAACTGAACCCTTCACTGCAAGGACATAGTGTATATTGTGGGTTTTTTCGGGCTATAGAGCCATGTTCTAGAGGCATTCTCTCCTGACATTTCGCCTGCATCTATGGCAAGCATCCCCAGAGGTAGTGAGGTTGTTGGAAGTAAAAAAAATGGGTTTATATATCTGTGGAATGGCTGGGGTGGGGCAAGGAGCTCTTCCCTGCTATTGGGGTCCTGTTTACACTGCCATGTTATGCATTTTAAGATGCATGATATCGTCAGTGTAGACTGAGGTCTGAGGATCCTGGACTTTTTTGTTTGTATGTGTCAGGAGCGACTTGAGAAACTGGGACATCCAGATGTTTTACCATCCTGTGGGAGGCTTCACCCATGTCCCTGCATGAGAAGCTAGGGGTGACAGGTCAGCAGTCCTGCCAGCACAACGGTTTTACCCATTGGGGGGGGATCCATCCTGGACTCATACTACACCAAACTGGAGCCGCTCTCTCCTTGGGGTTCCTGTACTTTATGTGTGATCATAACTTGCTTCTGCCTCTATAGAAGCATTCTAGAGATGGGATGGGGATGCAGAGTACATCTACATTGATACTATAAAGCATTTGGGGGAGGGGGTGTAACAGGCTTAAAGATAATCAATTAACTCTCCCAGGGACCCAATTAGCCCCCTGCTGTCCCACCATGCCCTTGGGGTAGTTTTCAGTCCCCCCCCCCCCCCTGATCACAGCAGTTTCAAGTCACATTATTTAGTGTCAGTGTAAATGGGTCTGCTCTTTAGGGCCCTTCCAGACAGGATCTATATCCCGGGATCTGATCCCAGGTTATCTGCTTTAAACTGGATTATACTGCCAATCTGGAAAAAAACAGAAAACCTGGGTTCAGATCCTGAGATACAGAGGATGTCTGGAAGGGGCCTTAGAGGCCTTAAAGCAGGGTAAGAAAAATCATGAGATACTCCTAAATAGATCCTGTAGGCCCCTTCTACACTGCCATAGCATCCCGATACTCAAAGCAGATTATTTGAGTCTACACTACTATATAATCCAGTTCAAAGCAGATAATCTGGATTTTATATGGCAGTGTAGAAGGGGCTGCAATGCGCACCATCACCTCTTGGTGTGACCCACATTGCATGGGGAAAACAAGTAAGAGAAGGTGATCTATGGTCTTCTATTATTTTACAGGCTGGGGAGGGAAAGGGTATTTTTCTCCCCTCAGAGAAGGAAAATAGAGTTTTACATCATTCTTTCCATCACTATAGAGACCTTAAACCAGGGTAGAAAAAAATCATGAGTTACTCCTAAATAGATCATGTAGGCCCCTTCTACACTGCCATACAATCCAGATTGTTAGAGCAAATTATTTGAATCTACACTGCCATCTAATCTAGTTCAAAAGCAGATAATCTGGATTTTATATGGCAGTGTAGAAGGGGTTGCAATGCACATCAGCACTCCTTGGTGTAAACCACATTGCATGGGAAAATCATTTTACAGGCTGTGGAGGGAAAGGGTGTTTTCTCCTCTCAGAGAAGGAAAATTGAATTACATCCTTCTTTCCATCACTATATTGAGACATTCAACTCGTTAAAAAAATCCAGACCAAACTGTATGCTGTATATTTTACTCCCATGAAAGAAAACACATTTTTTTCCAATGTTGTCTGGAAAGGGAAAAAAAACACTAGTATTATACGAAATGTTATACACAGGGTATGTTTTACATTGCAGTTTCAGAGTCACCATTGCATCCACCAGAAGTACTATTCTAAAACCGATATTCACACAATGGGACTTGGGTTCTTTTTTTTAATAATAATAATAATAATTAATTAATTATAATAATAATATGTTAGAAACATACAATGTCGCATTTAGTATATACATTCCCTTGCTCGCAAGCGGAAAAGAAAACAGAAACAGAAAGAGAGAGAAAAAAATCCCTAATCTCTTGTGTAACATGCTTTATTTCAAAAGCCTAACTTTGAGAGAGAGAGAGAGAGAGAAGAAAACACTGTGGAGATATGACTAACAACTGCTTTTATAAAATTAATTTGACATTTCCATAGATATATTTACATCCTTTCCCGCCATTTATTTGCCCCCTCCCAAACTTCTTTTCCCCCCAATGTCAACAATGCTAAACATAAAAAATAACAAGCTTATAGGAACATTAAAATGTCATACCATATCCAGTCAAAACGGTTCTTTTTTGTCCGTGTTTATATATATATATTTATATTTATTTATATTTATCATCTATGTCCTTTGCAGCTGTTGGAAATACTTGGTTCGGTTGTTGTTAATAATAATAATAATAATTCAAAGGGAAAGGTCACAATTTAGGGAGAGAGAAATCCTTTGCAACCCCTTCCCTCCCCTTTCTCTTCTTGGTGTGTTTTGTTTCTCTTGATGGGAAAGTGGGGGGTTTCTCAGCAGTGCCCCATTGTCTTGGATGCCAGGGTTGGTTCAGGGTGGCATTGGCCCTCTTTGCTCCCCACTCTCCTCAGTAATTTTTTTCTAATGTATGGTTTGAGTGTCTCTTTGTCTTCTGAACGCCAGGACAGCCCTGTCCTCTGCCCAAGGCCTCTCTCACACTGGCCTGTCCACAGCATACTGGCAGGCGCTGAGGTTGGAGGCCGGCGCCTGGACGCTGGCGTAGCCGAAGCTGGAGTGCTGCTTGGCCTTGAGTCTCAGGCTGGCCAAGCTGGAGTTACACGTGTCCCGGTAAACGTAGGGAGGGGTCGGCGGGGCGTAAGGGCAGGCCGGCGTGGGCACCGCCGAGTTGAGCGACGGGTTGCTCAGGTTGTTCAAGTTGTTGAGGCCGTTGAGGCCCGAGCCCGGGACGCCTGCCACAGCCGAGGGCACCATGCTGGAAGACATGCTCATGGAGGAGATGGAGTTGGGCGGAGAGAACATGCTCTGCGAGGAGAGCGGGTTCACGTTCATGGAGTTGAAGAAGGGGAAGCTCTTGGTGGAGAGCGACGCCGACGTCAGGCCCTTGGCCGCCCAGTTGTTGTACGAGTAGCCCGGGTACATGTCGTCGTAAGGCTGCATCAGCCCGTTGAACTGCGGCCCGAAGCCGTTCTTGCACAGCTCCGCCTGCTGGTTCCGCTCCCGCTTCCGCCACTTGGCCCGCCGGTTCTTGAACCAGACCTGCACGAAAGGGAGCGGGATTGGGGGGGGGGGGGGGGGGGAGGGGGGGGGGCTTATCTCCATGAACTAAGGTAATACTGAATGCACAACCAAATGTGCATGGGCATGCATGAACAATGCACATCAACATTGGATGACGCTGCATCAGGCATGTAGCCCAGGGGGAGGGGGGGGGGGGGCTTGAGGGGCTTCAGCCCCCCCCCCCCCCGAAATTCTCATGGTGGTCTGCGAGAAGGCCTTACCGGTGCATTATTTAAACTGTTATGTTTATTCATATCATGATCTGATCACCATACTCAATATATCCCATATGCATGGGGGTATTGGGGTAACGATACAAAAGGTTTGCTAGGGTAGACCCTCTTTCACTCAAACTCACCCCCCCCCCCAAATCCTGGCTATAATAATAATTATTATTATAGCAGAGTGTATTCCAGGCATAGTCTTCTGCTTTGAGTCGCCTGAGGGCTTCTTTTTTTTTGTCGTGTCAGGAGCAAGTCGCTTCTGGTGTGGGAGAATTGGCCGTCTGCAAGGACGTTGCCCAGGGGACGCCTGGATGATTTGATGTTTTTATCATCCTTGTGGGAGGCTTCTCTCATGTCCCCCCATGAGGAGCTGGAGCTGATAGAGGGAGCTCATCCACCTCTCCCTCAGGCCCGTAGCCAGGATTTCATTTCGGGGGGGGGGAATTTTCAGGGGGGGTTGGGGGGGCTGAGTTTCGGGGGGGGGGGACTGAGTCTGAGTGAAAGAGGGTCTAGCCTAGCAAACCTTTTGTATCATTACCCCAATACCCCCATGCATATGGGATATATTGAGTATGGTGATCAGATCATGATATGAATAAACATAACAGTTTAAATAATGCACCAGTAAGGCCTTTTCGCGAACCACCATGAGAATGGGGGGGGGGGGGGCTGAAGCCCCTCAGGCCCCCCCCCACCTGGCTACATAACTCAAGGTGAATTGCCACCAAACCCTTCCAGTATTTTCTGTTAGTCATGGGAGTTCTGTGTGCCTAATTTGGTTCAATTCCACCATTGGTGGAGTTCAGAATGCTCTTTGATTGTAGGTGAACTATACATCCCAGCAACTACAACTCCCAAATGACAAAACCAATCCCTCCTCAACTCCACTACTATTCCAAATGCTTACTTTGCATAATGGGTTAAGCCGCCCTTGCATCCACCTCTCCTCGGATTCAAACCTGCGACCCATGGGTCTCTGTCCTGCCCCCGCACAGAGGTTTAACCCACTGCGCCACCCCATGCTAAAAATTAAGAGTCCCTCCAGAACTGCAAGCACTGTCTCAAGCAAATATTGGCATTTTGTTTACACTGTCATTACTTGCAGCAATAGCAGATGTAGTGAAGCAACCGAGTTGGGGGTGGGTGGGTGTTGAATGCGCTCATTAAGGAGGCCAGACTTGGTGGAGGTGGTTGACAGGGGCGGAGCTGCAGGCTATTGAAGGCTGCTCTGCCCCCTGCTGTGCTCTTTGCTTCAGCGTGAGCTAGGAGGCAGGTTTCAACACCCCCCTGCAAAATTTTCAACCCCCCCCGAAATTTTCAACCCCTCCTGAATTTTTTCTAGCTACGGCCCTGCCCCCTGCCAGGACCAATGGGCTGCTGTGAGTTTTCCAGGCTGTATGACCAGGTTCCAGAAGCATTCTCTCCTGACAAATGCAAGATACTCCACTTAGGCAGAAAAAAATTAAATGCAAAGATACAGAATGGGCTCAGGCTCGACAGCAGTAGGTGTGAAAAAGATCTTGGGGTCCTCGTGGACAACAAGGTAAACATGAGCCAACATATAAATCCCTATAAGGTTCCGGCCCAGTTTACCTGTCCGAAAGTATTCTCCCCTATGAACCATCAAGGGCATTAAGATCTTCTGGAGAGGCCCTGCTCTCGCAAGTGTGTTTGGTGGGAATGAGAGACAGGGACTTCTCTGTGGTGGCCCCTCTGCAGGGCCCGTAGCTGTAGGCTATTGAAGGCTGCTCTGCCCCCTGCTGTGCTCTTTGCTTCAGCGTGAGCTAGGAGGCAGGTTTCAATCCCCTCCCCCAAAATTTTCAAGCCCCACCCCCAAAAATTTCAACCCCTTCTGAATTTTTTTTCTGGCTACAGGTTTGTAGATATATAAACCCAATTTTCCAGTTTCCAACAAACCTCACAACCTCTGAGGATGCTTGCCACAGATGCAGGCGAAACGTCAGGAGAGAATGCTTCTAGTACATGGCCATACAACCCGAAAAACCTACAACAACCCGTTGTGAGGTCTGCTGGAAACTAGGCAAGTGGGGTTTATATGTCTGTGGAATGTCCAGGGTGGGAGATCTCTTGTATGAATTGTGGAAGGCTTTCATGGCCGGAAGCACTGGATTATTGTAAGTTTTTCGGGCTGTATGGCCATATTCCAGAAGCATTCTCTCCTGACGTTTTGCCTGCATTTATGGCAGGCGTCCTCAGAGGTTGTGAGGTCACATGGCCATGTTCCAGAAGCATTCTCTCCTGACATTTCGCCTGCATCTATGGCAGGCATCCTCAGAGGTTGTGAGGTCACACAACCTGACAATCTCTGAGGATGTCTGCCATAGATGAAGGTGAAACGTCAGGAGAGAATGCTTCTGGAACATGGCCATGCAGTCCAAAAAACCTATGACAACCTAGAACTCTTGCATGTTTGAGGCAAGTGTGAACGTTGCAATTGCTCAGCTTGATTAGCAGAAATATGCTTTAGACTTCAATGCAGGAACAGTATGATTAGAGACTAGATAGAGATTTATTAGATTTTCAGAACACAGGGATGCTTTGGACTATGGATTATTGTTTCTAAGAAGATGCCCTACACAGATAACTACTTAAAATCCTGTTGTAACTGGTCAATAAACGAAGTTCCTTCATGCTGTATACATGAAGTTTTATGAGTAAACCAACTTTTACTTTGAAAAAAGACTGTTTATTTTATCTCTTGAAAGCATGATTTAAAGGTGAATATATTTTAAGGGAGAGTATTGCAGATGTTTTGGGGCAACTAAAGGAATCTGTGTTGTTGAAGGCTTTCATGGCCAGAATCACCGGGTTGCCGTGAGTTTTCCGGGCTGTATGGCCGTGTTCCAGAAGCATTCTCTCCTGACGTTTCACCCATATCTATGGCAGACAGGTTGAGAGGTCTGTTGTGAAACTAAACAAGTGAGATGTATATAATCTGTGGAATGTCCAGGATGGGGGGGGGGGGGAAGAACTCTTGGCTGCTAGAAGTATATGTGAATGTTGCAATTTGCCACCTTGATTAGCATTTAATGGCCTGCAGTTCAAGGCTTGGTTGCTTCCTGACTGGAGGAATCCTTTGTTAGGAGGTGTTAGCTGGCCCTGGTTGTTTCTTGTCTGAAATCCCTCTGCTTTTTGAGTCTTGCTATTTATTTACTGTTCTGATTTGAGAGTTTTTAAATACTGGTAGATAAATTTTGTTCATTTTCATGGTTTCCTCCTTTCTGTTGAAATTGTCCACATGCTTGTGGATTTCAATGGCTCTCTGTGTAGCCTGACATGGTAGTTGTTAGAGTGGTTCAACATTTCTGTGTTCTCAAATAATATGCTGTGTCCAGGTTGGTTCATCAAGTGCTCTGCTATGGCTGACTTCTCTGATTGAAGTAGTCTGCAGTGCCTTTCATGTCCCACTCTAACAACTTCCATATCAGACTACATAGAGAAGCCATTGAAATCCACAAGCATGTGGACAATTTCAACAAAAAGGAAGAAACCATGAAAATGAATGAAATCTGGCTACCAGTATTTAAAAAAAACCCTCTGAAGTCAGAACAGTAAAGAAAGAACAACACTCTAAAAACTGAGGGATTCCAGACAGGAAAGAATCAGGACCAGCTAACACCTCCCAACAAAGGAGTCCCCAGGCAGTAAGCAGCCAGACCTTGAAGATGAAAGGCTATTCAGTGCTAATCAAGATGGTCAATTGCAACAAACAGACAAAAGTTCTTTGCCCCGCCCTGGACATTCCACAGATATATAAACCCCAATTGTCTAGTTTCCAACAGACCTCACAACCTCTGAGGATGCCTGCCATAGATGCAGGTGAAACATCAGGAAATAATGCTTCTGAAATATGGCCATACAGCCTAGAAAACTCACAGCAACCCAATAATAACAACTCTGCGTGCATTTCTTTTTTCTCTCTCTCTCTCTCTTTCCCCTCCCCAGTCTAATTGCTAGAGAACAAAGAGAAGATAGCAGTTCACTATCTAACACGGTTTTTGTTCCTGGGTTATCAATCTCATTTCCTAATCGGTTCCATCATTAAAAAAACATGGGGAAAGTTTATTAAATTGCAAAAACTTTGTTTTTGCGGTACATCCGGCAGTACATTTTGCTATCGTTTTTCAATGAATATCTCCCTCTAATCTCAACCCATTCAACATAGTTTGTGGAAGCCACAAAAAGGAGGTTTCTGGAGTGTAACAACTACTTTCAAAGTATGTACCTCACAATTAAACAAGAAATAACACTTTCAAAGGAGGGATAGATTTTTTTTTTCCAAATTTTGTTACATAGTGAGTGCGATAGATACTAGTGTGTGGTGCTGCTCAAGTGTTGGTACTGTTAGAACTTTTATAATTTGCACGATCGGGTTCTTAAGTTGTAGCAATGGCCACTCCAATGGATACATTTCTAATTAAGGAAGGAAAATCTGTTGACAGTGATGTCTGTGATGACTCCCATGGAGCGGCTATAGAGGAAACTATACAAGAATCAACTATGGGATTTAAGAAGCGTAAAAGGAAAGTGAGGAAAACTTCCTAACTGTGAGAGGTGTTCAGCAGTGGAACTCCCTGCCCTGGAGTGTGGTGGGGGCTCCTTTTTTGGAGTCCTTTAAGCAAAGGCTGGATGGCCATCTGTCGGGGTGCTTTGAATGCGATTTCCTGCTTCTTGGCAGGGGGTTGGACTGGATGGCCCACGAGTTCTCTTACAACTCTTACAACTCTTTCCAAACCTCCTTAACACAGCACAGATTATATGAAACCTATACAATATATATATATCAAATTTTATTTACTATATATATATATATACACACACACACACATACATACATACATACTATACACATATGTACTATATACATATATATGTAGTATACATATAGTATATATATACTTTTTACTATATACATATATACATATATATATATATACACACACACACACACACATACATACACACACACTATATATATATGTGTGTGTGTGTGTGTGTGTGAGAGAGAGAGAGAGAGAGAGAGAGAGAGAGAGAGAGAGAAACTTTAATAAGGGGTTGGTTTAACCTCCGGTTTGGGTCTAAAAACGTGTCACCAACATGAAAAGTTTGGAAAGCTCTGCTCTACGCTGTAGAATTAATACAGTTCGACACCAGCTTAGCTGCCATAGGGAGGGGGGAGCAGAAGCAGCCACCAACACAGCTCTCCAACCTGGAGAACCTCAATTAATGCACTTCGATCCCACCTTAACAGCTATGATTCAATTCAGTAGACCTTGTTCGACTAGTATCCCAAGACCCAGATCTTAAAGGTCACTGGTTTGACTGCCAGCCTCTGTCTTCTTATGTTGGGAGTACCCTCTTTAGTTCCAGAATGACTTCCTACTGAGTCAGCCTCTATATGAGGGGGAGTAAGAGTGCGTCTATGCTGCAGAATGAATGCAGTTTGAATTGATACCACTTTAACTGCTATAAAAACTCAGGAGTTGTAGTTGAGTGAGGCATCAACACGCTTGGATAGAAAAGGCGAACGTTCTTATGATTCTACATCTACCTTTTTTTCTCAGTGTCAGGAGTTTTTTGAGGAACTACAAGTCGCTTCTGGTGTGAGAGAATTGACTGTCTGCAAGGACGTTTTCCAGAGGACGGCCATGACGTTGCCCAGAGGGCACCTGGATGTTTTGATGTTTTACCATCCTTGTGGGAGACTTCCTTCATGCCCCCCAATGGGGAGCTGGAGCTAACAGGGGGAGCTCATCCCCGCTCTCCCGGGATTCGAACCACCGACCTGTCGGTCTTAAGTCCCATGATTCCCATGATACATCTACTATGATTCTGTAGCATTTAGCCCTGGTAATTCAGGTGGTGCCAAATTGCATGTGTTCTGCTCTGTAGATGTGTCCCTGGTCGCTTTTTTCCGGACCACAATTCCCAGAATCTTCTAACTTACTTGGTAAAACATTCTGAGAACTGGGAAAGGGGGTTGCAATTTGGCCAAGTTTTTCCCTCTCAGGGCTGGTAAATCGACTCCCACGAGGACTCAGGAGCATTGCTAATATTAGCACATTGTATTATATGGCTGTGCTGACTGGTTCGAGGTAAGACTTCTGGTAATGACCAGATATAGTAACTTTCCCAAGTTCTGCTCTCTCGGAGATATCAAGCCAGCTTCGAAGGGGCTTTAGGATATTAATTTGAGTATATTTTTTATTACATCACAACTATCGTGGTGGGGAATTGTGGGAGAATTGGCTAGGAAAAGTCACTTTACAAAGCCTTCCTTTCTTGGATTGAGATATTAGATCTGTTTAGCTCAAGTATAGGAGCCTATGTGGCGCAATGGGTTAAAACCTTGTGCCTTCGGGATTGAAGACCGCAGGGAACTAGGATGAGCTCCCTCTGTCAGCTCCAGCTCCCCAAGCCGGGTCATGAGAAAAGCCTCCCACAAGGATGGTAAAAGATCAAAACATACCGGGGGAAACGTCCTTCCAGACAGCCAATTCTCACTCAGGTATGGGCAAACCTCGGCCCTCCGGTGTTTTGGACTTCAGCTCCCACAATTCCTAACAGCCAGTAGGCTGTTAGGAATTGTGGGAGTTGAAGTTCAAAACACCCGGAGGGCCGAAGTTTGCCCATGCCTAGTTTAGCTCAAACTATAACTTTCCCAAGCGCTGACCACTTGGAAATGGTAACCCAGTTTGAGATGCCTTCAGAACCATCCACATCTCAGCATATTTTTATTACATGGCTACAGCGAAGCGGGGTAATTGTAGACGGGGGGGGGGGGAAGTAACTTTCCTTCGTTCTCCCCCATTGGATGGAGGTATTAGGCTACTTCATCACACTAGAGAATGAATCCACTTTAACTCCGGTTTCTGCTTCCTGCAGAATTCTGGGGTTTGTAGTTTAGTGAGGTTGCTAAAGGCTCCTCCCTAAACTACAAATCCCAGAATTCTGCAGGAGGCAGAAACCGGATTTAAAGTGGATTCATTCTCTACTGTGGTGAGGCCCAAGGACAACTGTAGTTCCACAAGTAACTTCTCCATTATCTGCCCTCTTGGAGGTAGTATCAACCCAACTTCGACCATAAATCTTAGCATCTTTGATGTCACGGCTCTTGTTGTTTAGAGGAATAAATAGGGAAAGTAACTTTCCCCACCTCTTCCCTTCTTCCACAAGTAACTTTCCCATGCTCTGCCCTCTCAGAGGTAGAAGTAACCCAACTTTGAAAAGGAGCATAAATCTTAGCATGTTTGATATCATGGCTCATGTTGTTTAGAGCAGTTTTGAGAGCGATAAATGGGGAAAGTAACTTCCCCACTTCTTCCCTTCTTCCACAGGTAACATTCCCATGCTCTGTCCTCTCAGAGGTAGTAGTAACCCAAATTCGAAAAGGAGCATAAATCTTAGCATGTTTGATGTCATGGCTCATGTTGTTTAGAGCAGTTTTGGGAGTGATAAATTGGGAAAGTAACTTTCCCCACTTCTTCCCTTCTTCCACAAGTAACTTTCCCACTTTCCTATGCTCTGCTCTCTCGGAGGTAGTTACCCAACTTCGAAAAGGAGTCTAAATCTTAGCAATTTTGATGTCACAGACCACAAATGTTGTTTAGAGCCGTTCTGGGAGCGATAAATGGATCAAAGTAACTTTCCCCATCTCTTTCCTTCTTCCTTGTGGACTAAGGAGGGAGTATGGGAGCTGTAGTACGAGCAAAAGGAAGGTTTCCCCCCCTTCAGGAGAAGGCATAACCCAACCACCTCCAGCGCGCAAGAACAACAACCCTCTCCGCCCGGGATTTGGAGAGGTCAGCTCCCAGAGGGCAAGGCAGGCCCAGGGCTGAGGAAAAGGGGCCTGGAGGAGGGGGGGGGAGGCCCCGAGGCCAATGGCTGCTCCCACCCACCCCGCTCCTCCTTGACTAGAGGCCTGTGGCTCCTCCAAAGCCTCCCTCCACCAACTAACAAATTAGAACAGGATCATAAACGGGAGGTTTACAAGAAAGCGGCGACCCTAACGAGGCTTCCTGGGGGCGGGGGGGGGGTGTACACGTCCCCAGAAGCAAAGAAAACGCCTTAGAAATCTTCCAAGTCCCAATAAACTCAGGGACCACGAGGTTATGCTGGTCCTTTAAGACGGACCTTCAAATCAAAGCGCGAAACAAAGCTGACCAAAGTTTACACTCTTATATCTCGCCCCAACCACTGAAGATTTCGTTTGGTTGCAAATCGCTGGAAAACATTGGTAGCGGGACCCAGTGGGAAAGTTTTCCTGGAAAGTTGGGTCACCTCGTCGGCTTTTCCCCCCGCCTTTCGAGAAAAGCTATCCTAAATTACACCGAAATTCTATTGAACTGACTAGGCAAGAGCAGGGTGTCAGGCTGAAGCTCTTTTTCCTTTCCTCCCGAGACTGAGTTTTAAGTAAACCCGTTTCCACGCGCGAAGTTACATCCCTTCCCGCCTTTAGAATCAGAGGAAGAATTGGGCTGCTAAATAATGCCGTTTGAACTGCATTATGTATAATAAATGCAGTTTGAACTGCATTATATACAATGCTGTATATAATAAATGCAGTTCGAGCTGCATGATATATCATGCTGTATATAATAAATATACACTGCATGATATGAACTGCATAAATATGAACTGCATGATGTATAACACTGTGTATAATAAATGCAGTTTGACCTGCATTATATACAATCCTGTATATAATAATGCAGGTAGAGCTGCATTATATATAATGCTGTATGCACTAAATGTAATTTGAACCGCATTATATATAATGCCGTATGCAATAAATGCAGTTTGAACTGCATATATATAATGCTGTATGCAATAAATGAGTTTGAACTGCATTATATATAATACGGTATATAATAATGCAGTTTGAACCGCATTATATATAATGCAGTTCAAACTCATATATTTATTATATAATGCTGTATATAATAAATACAGTTTGAACCGCATTATATATAATACTGTATGAAATAAATAAAGTTTGAACTGCATACATATAATGCTGTATATAATAATACTGTTTGAACTGCATATATATAATGCTGTACACAATAATACGGGTTGAACTGCATGATATATAATTCTGTATATAATAAATGCAATTTGAACTGCATTATATATAATGCTGTACATAATTATAGTTTGAACTGCATTATATATAATGCTATATATAATAATGCGGTTTGAACTACATGATATATAATGCTGTATATAATAATGAGGTTTGAACTGCATAATATTCCATTGTGTAGGTAATAAATGCATTTGAACTGCATTTTATATAATGCTGTATGTAAGGAATGCATTTGAACTGCATTATATATAATAATATATTTAATTAATACAGTTTGAACTGCATTATACATAATGCTGTATATAATATATAAAATTGCATATATAAAATGCAGTTTGAATTGCATTATATATAATGCTGTATATAACAATGCAGCTCGAACTGCATGGCATGATTGTAAAAGATTCACACAATGCATTTCCACATAATGCAGTTCAAACTCCATCGGAATATCCATATAATGCGGTTCAAAGTCCACGATCTGGCAATGTAGATCCAGCCTTTGCTACTACAGCGACCCTCCCTCGAAAGAAAAAGGTTTCTGGATGGAAATCCCACTCATTCGTCCACAAAACACCTCAGTTTTGACCCTCCAAATTGTGTTGTTTTGTATGCGAGCTCTCTACCTGTCTATCTGTCTTCCAGCTCGACTAATTCACCCCGAGGATTGACTCCGGGCCAAGAAAGCGTCCAAATATTATCTCTCCGCCGCTTGCTTTCTCCGCCAGAGTTTGGCGCCTTCCTTCCATTTTGCTCCCACAAAAGCGATGGTGTGTTGACTCGCCTCCCAGCATCAGAGTCACAACCAGAAATAACTCAATTTTTAAAACCCAAGGGAAAAGCGAACGGAGTTTCCTTTCCACCCTTCTCCTATTTTCTACCGCAGCAGAGACTAGAACCGAACACACCTTTCAGGCACAAAGACGAGCCTGCAATGCAACCTCAGCCTTCTTTTCTAGACGCGTGAACATTAAATCATAAGAATATTCCTGACTGGGCACAAGGGCTCCCCTGATAAATCTCGGCCTTACCAGCTTGGGAAAGGGGGCTGGCGTCTTTCATGTGCTAATCTCCTGCAAAGCCAGAGCCACTCCACCTCCCTCTGGTCCGCCTGGCTTTTTGGCCAAGCCGGCCCGTTTCCCGACGTGTTAAAAAGGGCGAGCAGACAATGGGGAAGGCGGGCCACCTTCTCCAATCCACATCCCGCCGTCTGCGAGGCCATTATGTGGATTCAAACCGGCGCAGGACCCGGCTTTTGTTGACACAAGCCTTACAAATCTCCCTTTTCACGCCGACACAGTGCAATCCCTCCCCTTCGACCCAAGAAGCCTTCTCTTATACTTTCCCCCTGTTTCTCTACTCAGACCCGCCATTTTTAGACCCCTATCTCGTCATATTATCACGCCTAAACTGGGGTAAAATGAGGAACTGATTTCTCATCTCCTGCCCGGAAATGAAGACTGGACAAACCGGTGCTTTTCAGCAACCACAACAGAAATGGAGGGCTTTCACATTCAAAGCCACAATCTCATTCCCCTCTTGTTGTTGTTTTTTTCAATTCGGCTTTATGGCTTCAATCCGGTCCCAAATAGAACATATTCAAAGTGATTTACACAAGTGATTTATTCTGACACTAACAATTTGATTGGAGGCCTCACATTCTGATTGAAGATGGATTAAATCAAAGTAATCCAAGTATTCTTGGCTTTGTGTTGTTGAAGGCTTTCATGGCCGGAGTCACTGGGTTGTTGTGAGTTTTCCGGACTGTATGATCATATTCCAGAACCATTCTCTCCTGACTTTTCACCTGCATCAGGGCCAGCTACTAGGTCATCACACTACAGAATAAATCTACTTTAAATCCGGTTTCTGCCTCTTGCAGAATTCTGGGGTTTGTAGTTTGGTGAGACTGTCAAAGGCTCTTTCCAAAACTGCAAACCCCAGAATTCTGCAGGAAGCAGCAATCGGATTTAAAGCGGATCCATTCTCTAGTGTGATGAGGTCCCTAATAATCACCTCCTAACAAAGGCAGTAAGAAGCTAGACCTTGAAACTGCTAGGTCATTAAATACTACTAAAGGTGGCCAATTGAAACATTCACATTTATCTCCAACAGACAAGAGTTCTTTCTCCCATCCTGGACATTTCACAGGTATATAAACCCCATTTTCCTAGTTTCCAACAGACCTCACAACCTTTGAGGATGCCTGCCATAGATGCAGGCGAAACGTCAGGAGGGAATGCTTCTGGAACATGGCCTTACAGCCCGGAAAACTCACAACAACCCACTACACTAGGCTTAATGTATTGTCGAAGGCTTTCGTGGCCGGAATTAATGGGTTGATGTAAGTTTTCCGGGCTGTAAGGCCATGTTCCAGAAGCATTCCCTCCTGACGTTTCGCCTGCATCTATGGCAGGCATCCTCAAAGGTTGTGAGGTCTGTTGGAAACTAGGAAAATGGGGTTTATATATATCTGTAGTGTTTATATATCTGTGGAATATAAACCCAATTTTCCTAGATTCCAACAGACCCCACAACCTCTGAGGATGCCTGCCATAGATGCAGGCGAAACGTCAAGAGAATGCTTCTGGAACACGGCTATACAGCTTGGAAAACTCACAACAACCCACTATACTAGGCTTATTGGGAAGCAATCACTGTGAACACAGTAAGACTTGTTTTCCAGCGAATAGCGACAGATCCTATTGTATTATCCTTTCATTTTTGATCATACACACAAGCACCTTGTATGACGTCCTAAGGATGTGTATATGATTATATGTATATGCATATGTAATGTGTGTGTGTGTGTATAGATAGATAGATAGATAGATAGATAGATAGATAGATAGATAGATAGATATAGATATATAGATCTATGCAAGCCCAATACGGTGATAGTGTTATTGGGCTCAAAACAAACCCTTTTCCTGCAAAGTAGGCTCCTTTGATTGCAAAACATGTTTACTTCTATGTAAGCCTGGCACTGTTCAATCTATTGAAATATAAGAAATGCTCTGTTTATTCAGTCGTGCACCCGAATGCACACTTCTGTCAGGACTTGGTGAAACTAAAAAGGACTTATTTCTAAACAAAGGGAAATCGAAGCGGCCCAATTCCAAGCACTTGGAACTGGTCATGCACTCTGAACACAGCGTTTCTTTTAGAAGTTACTCATTATTATTTCAATTCAGAACCCCATTTTGTCCCAGTAAAGCAGGCATAGGCAAAGTTGGGAATGCTGGGAGTTGAAGTCCAAAACACCTGGAGCCCCCAACTTTGCCCATACCTACACTACAGTCTTGGGGATTTGTTTCCTTCCAGGTCCCTTAGACAACAGTTGGAGTTTTCCTTCGCCGGGAAGTTGATTCCTAAACCCATTCACCTCCAGGAGGCCCCCCCAACCATCCTTGAGAGGCCCTTCCTCGTTTTCTTTCTACACAAAACATCCTCAGAGTCTTAAACTGTGAGGAACAAAGCCTATTTATACTCTTCATAACATTAATCAGGGCACAAAACATGCAGAGCTCCTCTAACCTTTTCCTTTCTCCGTTTCCAAGGGAACTTCCTTCCAGTTTGCAAGACGCCGGACACGGAAACAACTTGGGATACATCTACACTGCAGTTTGAACGCGAATCTGGCCCTATTTTAATTCCCAAGCCCCCCTGCTATGAAATAGGAGGCGCTGCTGTTTGGTGCCCTTTGGCAGAGAAGGGGAAAGGGCTTCGAAAACCACAACACCCAAGAGTCCACAACATTGAGCCATGGCAGTTCAAGTGGCGTCAAACTGCATTCATGCTTTCGTGTAAATGCAACCCCTATGAAAGGAGCCCCCGGTGGCGCAATGGGTTAAACTCCTGTGCTTACCTACAGATTAGCGGTTCAAATCTGGGAGAGCGGGTTGAGCTCCCTCTGTCAGCTCTAGCTCCCGGAGTGCCCGGTGGTACAATGGGTTAAACCCTTGTTCTACCAGGACTGCTGATCTACAAGTCAGCGGTTCGAATCCGGGGAGAGCGGGTTGACCTCCCTCTGTCAGCTCCAGCTCCCCATGCGGGGACATGAGAGAAGCCTCCCACAGGATGGTAAAACATCAAAAACCCTGGGCAACGTCCTTGCAGACGGCCAATTCTCTCACACCAGAAGCGACTTGCAGTTTCTCATGTCCCAGAAAAAAAATCCCCCATGAGGATAAAACTTGCAACCCAACAAGCAGCCAGCCTGCGGGCCTTCCTAGTCGTATTTTACATGCTCTTTGTGGGGGCGCCCCACTCCTTTCCATGGATTTCCTTCCACCTCCGTGCTGCCATTTTGGTCCCTCTCCTTTCCTCCTCGGAATCGCACGATCCTCGTGCCTTTGGACTCCTTGGATGGAGCCATAAATCTCAGGAGAGAAAGGGGCGGGGAGAAGAAAGCCACCCGCGTGGAGGTGAAACCCGAGAGAAAGAGAGAAAGAAAGAGAAGGGCTGGATTGTTGTAGGTCTTTTCGGGCTATATGGCCATGTTTTAGAGGTATTCTCTCTTAACGTTTCGCCTGCATCTATGGCGAGCATCCTCAAAGGTTGTGAAGTCTGAGAATGCCTGATTTTGCACTCGTTTGAACTGCACCGAACTGCCTTGCATGGTTCTGCACTCACCATATAATGGAGTTCAAACTTAGCCTAGAACCAGGTAAGAACCGGTGTTGTAATGGGTTAAACCCTTGTGCCGGCAGGACTGCTGACCAACAGGTAAGAGGTTCGAATCTGGGGAGAGCGAGTTGAGCTCCCTCCGTCAGCTCCAGCTCCCCATGCAGGACATGAGAGAAGCCTTTCACAAGGGTGGTAAAACATCAAAACATCCAGGCGTCCCCTGGGCAACATCCTTGCAGACAGCCAATTTTCTCACAATTTGTTTCATAAAGATCAAGTAGAAAGAACATATTTTGTAGAAAAACAAAAATAACTTTCTGGCCTTGCATCGCACATTTTAGTGCAAAAAATTAAGAGAGAGTTGGCAGACGGCCAGTTCTCTCACACCAGAAGCGACTTGCTGTTTCTCAAGTCTCTCCTGACACGAAAAAAGCTAAGAAGGGAGAAGGAAGAAAAGAAGGGAGTGATGAGAATGGCAAGAGAAGGCACCTGGGTCTCTCCAGTCCCTGCCTTGTGTGCATCTACACTGTAGAATGGGTACAGTTTGACCCCGTTTTAACTGCCTTAGGTTACATGCTACGGCATCCTGGGGAATGCCTCTAGAACATGGAAATATAGCCCGAAAAACCTACTGATCATATAGAGTTCAAACTTAGCCTAGAACCAGCTAAGAACCGGTGTTGTAATGGGTTAAACCCTTGTGCCGGCAGGGCTACTAAACAAGAGGTCAGAGGTTCGAATCCGGGGAGAGCGGGTTGAGCTCCCTCTGTCAGCTCCAGCTCCCCATGCGGGACATGAAAGAAGCCTTTCACAAGGGTGGTAAAACATCAAAACATCCAGGCCTCCCCTGGGCAACGTCCTTGCAGATGGCCAATTCTCTCACACCAGAAGAGACTTACAGTTTCTCAAGTCTCTCCTGACACGAAAAAAAAGCTAAGAAGGGAGAGGGAAGAAAGGAAGGGAGTGAGGAGAATGGCAAGAGAAGGCACCTGGGTCTCTACAGTCCCTGCCTTGTGTGCAACTACACTGTAGAATGGGTGCAGTTTGACGCCGTTTTAACTGCTATGGTTACATCCTGGATTTTGGAACTGGTCACTTTTTGGCAGAGAAGGCGAAAGTCCTTGTAAAACCAAAATCCGCAGGATGCCACAGCATTGAGCCGAGGCGGTTCGAGCTGGGTCAAACTGCATTCATTCTGCGTCCCTGAAAACTATGCCCGGCGGAGGCCATCCATCATCTTCTTCAGGCTTGGCAAGGCGCAAAACGAAACTCCCTCTGGCGAAGGAAACTCCCTCTCCTCCCCCGAGCTTGGCTTGGCTTGCCCCCCATCTACACTGGCCAATTGTTGCAGCTCGGCTTCAAACTACAGCGGCTGGGCAACACAATTCAGAGAAAGGAAAGCCCAGCCTCATTGCTAAGTGTTTCCTTTGTCATCGTGCAGTGGGTGAAGGGGAGTCCTTCCTTACCCGGACTCGGGCCTCGGTGAGGTTGGTCCAGACGGCGATCTCCTCCCGCGTCGACATGTCCGGGTAGCGGTTCCTCTGGAAAGTGGCCTCCAGCTCCTGGAGCTGCTGGCTGGTGAAGTGCGTCCGCTGCCGCCGCTGCCGCTTCTTCTTGGACGGATCCTCCGCGCCCGGCTCCTCATTCTTGCTCGGCTGGCTCTTGTCTTTCTCTGCAAAGCGCGGGAGAGACAAAGGAAGGAAGGGAGAGAGGAAGAGAGAGAGAGGAGAGAGTCAAACAGCCGATCGGGAGGCGGGAAGGAGCTTCAACCCCGAGGAAGAGGAGGAGGAGGAGCGAAGAGAAGCCGAGCCAAGGATCGGCCCCAACCCGACGCCGGGCTCCACGCTTCCCAGTCCACGCCCGGCGCCATGAGCCACGCCGCGGAAAAGCCCAACTGCGCTCCGAAAATCAGGATCCTATACTAGAGAATGAATCCACTTTAAATCCCCTTGCAGAATTCTGGTTTTTGTAGTTTAGTGCGGCTGTTAAAGGCTCCTCCCTAAACTACAAACCCCAGAATTCTGCAAGAGGCAGAAACCGGATTGAAAGTGGATTCATTCTCTAGTTTGAGGCTGGATCGACACTTCCATAAAACACAGTTTCGATTTGTATCAGCCTTCTTGAACCTATAGTGTGACCCAAAGGTAAACAAGCCTGGATCAGGGTAGGGCATGATTTAATACTGCTCACCATCTACGTTTCATGCTATTTCAAACAGAAACAGAAAATCCTGAAACCGGTTTGAGGCCCGGATGGTGATCACACAAACCACAGAGCACTGATGCGCATTTCCTGCGCGTTTCTTGTGCGGTCAGCACACTTTGAAGCGAGCTCCGAACTGCATTAAATGGTCCCCGCAGATGGATCCGACCCCCTCCCCCTTAAGCTGATTTAAGAGTAAACACACACATTGAAACCGAAGAGGTTCGCTTCACAACCAAATATTGTTTTTGATTTTAAAGTAAGAGGAGGTAAGGTCCATTCAAAGGCTCCCATTGTATCCTTGCAAAGGATGTTCCTGTTTTGTTTTGAGATGGTTTAGGATCTTTATAAGTACACACACAAAGAGAGGAAGCGCTGTTATTGAAAGGTAAGGAATAAATATACTATTTATTTCAGTTTCAGGAGGAAAGCAGAACCCGAAAGCACCCAGGAAAGACTGGCCAGAAGAAAGGTATGCAAGGATGAGTTTAGTACAGAATTAAGGCACTTTCATGTCTATCCTGCAGTGCAATTGAATCTTGGGATTTGTAATTTGGTAAGCGACCAGCACTCTTTGGCAGAGGAGACTAAAGACCAACAAAGCCACACGATTCTATATACAGTTAAAGTGATGCAAATAACATTAATACTACAGTGTAGATGCACCCTTTTCCTATGGTGTACACTTCCTTTGGAGAGGTGTGCCCCAAAGTGGGCGCATATCTCCAATATCCAGGTAGTCTTCTTTGGGTTGTAGAAACCCCCCTGATTTAAACTCCAAGTTTAAACATGGATTTTAAATAGTAGGCCCATGATTTTATTTTTATCCTGAACGGGCATCTTAAAACTTGAACATTAGATAATATTACAGGCAACTGTGACAGATATTCAGGATTGTCCAGATACGCACCAAACCTAAATTGTATATTTTTATTGCACTGAAATATATGTCTCTAGCATTTGTTTTGTTTGACAGGTACAACTCCATACTGTCACACTACAGAGACTTTGCAAGTGTTCTACTCACACCTGCCTTACTTGAGAAAAGCACTAGCAGGTATTATTTCTCATTCAGCCCGCTCTAGTTACTCGAAAATAAATAACTCTGACGTCAATACACCAGTTTGCTCTTAAATAAAAATACAGATTTATGCACTCTTATTTTTTTAGAAGGGACTTAAGAAACTGCAAGTCGCTTCTAGTGTGAGAGAATTGGCCGTCTTCAGGGACGTTGCCCAGAGGATGTTTTCCCTCATATCCCCGCATGGGAAGCTGGAGCTGACAGACTGGAGCTCACCCGGTCTCCCGGATAATATGTGCACTCAATGAGACCCACATATTATCTACTTAAGGAAGGATGAATCTCCATTGCGGTTACGAGGTGCCACCTCAAAGTGTTTATACTGATATTACATCTGACTCCATCTCCATTTACCATTTTCAGGGGCATTAGATCACTTCAGTGGTGATGATCTCCCATCCGAGTACTACCCAATGGTTACCTTGCTTAGCTTTCAATATAAGAGGGATCTGGTGCCTTTAGGTCTGCTAGCAAAGGCTAGGATTTAAATTGATTTCTGGCTGCTCTATCTCTGTATCAGCCCAAAAGGGGACATATCTAGTTATGAAAGAAACTTGTCATAATAATAATTTCAGCCCACACTTTCAGTGGAAGCGTTTGCTCAAATGAGAGACCCATTGAGTTCAAAGGACTATCTCTAGCCAAGTATAGAACTGTCTAAAACTCCAACCAGAGTGTGGATTGAAATCAAGGTAGAGCTGAACCTAGCCAGGATAGCTTGGGAAAAAGCCTCACTCAAACTACACCCCAATAAAGAGTACCTGAAATGAACCACCAGCTATATCGATCCGAAGAAATATGTCCCACTGACTCGAGTGGGACTTTTTTTCCGAATAGCACTGTACGACTCACAGCCTAGTCCTGAAATACGTTTTTACTAGGAAGTAAACCCCACTGTGCCCCGGGTTTACTGGTCTGGAAATGAGGCATAATATAGTTTCTTGGACACCTATGAAGTTCAAGGCCTTGAAACCCAATTCAATTCAACCTCAATGTATCAGGATGATAGAGTGCTCTGAACTTAACATGGCGGATGTACTATTAGGTAGTTAGTTACCTATATTGTCTCCAGATTCCAGAACCTGGCTAAAAAGGAGGAGGGGGTGATTTGTACCGCGACTGTTTCACCCTTGCAGGGTGCATCTACACAGTAGAATGATGGGAGTTTGACACCACGTTCACTGCCATGGCTCAATGCTCTGGTAACCACGGCAGTTGAAGTTTGATGAGACACCAACTCTCTTTGGCAGGGAGACTCCTTGTAAAACCACAACCTCTAGGATTCCATAGCACTGACCCATAGCAGTTGAAGTGCTGTCAAAACAGCAACCCTTCTACCGTGTAGATGCACCCAGGGAGGACAAGGTCTTCTTTCTATTGCCCCTTCCTACACCTCAAGCATCCCCACATCCACAATTGTGACCACAACCTGCTGAATAATAATAATAATAATAATAATAATAATAATAATAATAATAATAATAATAGATACATAACACGATTGATACACATCAAAAATATCACTATGCTGGTTTTTGTATTGGCTCACACATCGGACACTTCCCAAGTGTCTAGGACTGTGTGATATATGGCGATAGAATAATGCTTAGGGTGGCCTTTTGCAGGTGACAGATGGTAATTTTGTCAGCGCCATTGTTTTTAAGTGCAGGCCAAGGTCTTTAAGCACTGCACCCAGTGTGCCTATAACCACTGGGACCACCTTTACTGGCTTGAGCCAGTCTTTACAGTTCGATCTTTAAATCCTTATTATTATTCTGAAAGGAGGGTCAAAAAGGCTAAGAACGCTATGGCTCACAGCAGGTATGGGCAAATTTCAGCTCTTCAGGTGTTTTGGACTTCAATTTCCACAATTGTGGAACTTGAAGTCCGAAACACCTGGAGGGTCGAAGTTTGCCCATGCTTGCCTTAAAAGTCTCCTTCCCTCGCCATGTTTTTTCTTCTTTCTCTGTCCTTCTGTATTGTTCTCCTTTCTCTGTCCCTCTACCCTTCTTTCTGTCTTCTTTCTCTGTCCTCCTTCTCTTTTTCTCTCCCTTTCTGTCAATCTTGCTTTTCCTTCTCCTTTTTCCCCTCGACTTTCTCTTCTCACTTCTCTGTCGCCTCTTGAAAAAAAGGAGAATTCTCGGGATCCCATAACGTGTTAAAGTAGTCTCAAACTGCATTCATTCTACAGTGTAGATGCACCCAGGACCCACCCGTGGCACCTGAACCACTGGGAGAAAGGCGCAGGATTGGGACCAGGCGTTGGCTTTTGGAAGGAAGGAAGGAATCAAGGAAGGAATCAAGGAAGGAGGGAAAGAAGGAGGGAAGGAAGGAATCAAGGAAGGAGGGAAGGAAGAAAGGAAGGAATAAAAGAAGGAAGGAATTAAGGAAGGAAGGAGGGAAAGAAGGAAGGAAAGAAGGAAGGAAGGAATAAAGGAAGGAAGGAATCAAGGAAGGAGGGAAAGAAAGAAGAAGGGAAAGAAAGAAGAAGGGAAGGAAGGAAGGAAGGAAGGAAGGAAGGAAGGAAGGAAGGAAGGAAGGAAGGAAGGAAGGAAGGAAGGAAGGAAGGAAGGAAGGAAGGAAGGAAGGAAGGAAGGAAGGAAAGCTCCCTGCCTGCCTGCCTGCCTTTCGGGCGGATGCGCCTTACCTGCGGCCTCGGGGCTGGAGGTGTCGGAGATGGTGTGCACCTCCAGCCGGTGGTGTTTGCCGGACTCCAAGGCGGAGCGCGGCTGCCCCGGGGCCAGGGAGGAAGCCATGACCAGGGCCGGGTGGTGGTGATGGCAGGAGGAAGAGGACGAGGAGGAGGAAGAGGAGGACGAGGAGGAGGACGGGGAGGGCGCGCACAGCTTGCTCCCGGCTCCCAGGCGCTCCAGGCTCAGCGGCTCTTTGAGGCAGTTCATCGGCGACACAGCCACCCCCCGAAACTGTCGGGGCTCTTGGCGAAGAAACCCAGGAGAAGGCGCCTCGGCGGAGAAGCCCCTGCTCTGTTTGCGGGGCTCAGTCCTCTTGGAGCCGGGCGGCAAAGCCAGCTCCTCGCTCTCCCCCCATACAGTCCCACGGCAAGGGGCTGCCCAGCATGAGCTTCCGCGGCGCCCAAGAAGCCGTGCCAGGCGAAGAAGAAAGCCCCTCTCCTCCGTCCGCGACCATGGGCGGTGTCCCAAAGGGGCCCGGAAGCAGGGCGGCCTCGAGTAGATCCAACCAGGCAAAGCAGCCCCTTCTCCTCAACAGCGGCGTCTCCTCCCAACCCAGGCGGCTCTCTGGTCCAACAATTCAGCAATAAGTGCAGCCTCCGCTTCGCAATGATATCCCCCGGCCCCCGCCGCTCTGCCCTCCCCCCTGCCCTCCCCCGCCTCCCCGGCGCCCCGCCCAGGCCCTGAGTGGCGTGGAGGGCGGCCAATCGGGAGGCGCGATGTCCACCCCGAGAGAGAAGCAGCCCAGCCTATCGGGGCCGGGCAGGGCGGGGCTACGGCGAACGCCTTTTCTCAGTCTCTCCCTCACTTCATTTTCTTTCCTTCCTCAGCTGGGTCGGGTCTGGCTAATCTTTGAAACCCTGCTCTCGAAGGGACGGCGGGGAAAGCAACCAGAAATGCGCGAAAATTAGTCTTGGGTGCATCTACCCCTGGCATGGGCAAATTTCGGCCTTCTAGGTGTTTTGGACTATAACTCCCACAATTCCTGTCTGGAATTTCTGGGAGTTGAAAACATTTGAAGGGCCGAAGTTTGCACATGCCTGATCTACACTGTCGAAGGAATGCAGTTTGACACCACTCTAGGTAACTCAATGCTATGGGATCCTGGGAATTGTAGTTTTGCAAGGTCTATCTATAGCCTTCTCTGGTAAAGAGAAGATAAAAGTCCCCTTAGGACGGAATATTGTTGTTGTTGTTGTTGTTGCTGTTGAGCGCCGACAAACTACAGACTCCAGGATACCATAGCACTGAGTTCAAGTTGTTTCAAACTGCTTTAATTCCACAGTGTAGATGCAGCTATGGAATCCAGGAACTAGTGAGACGTGTGGTGAGATGTTAGCACTAGGGCAGAGAAGGTTATAGAGCAGGCATAGGTCAACTTCGGCCCTCCGGGTGTTTTGGACTCCAACTCCCACCATTCCTAACAGCCTCAGGTCCCTTCCTTTCCCCCCTCAGAAAAGAAAAGGCCTGAGGCTGTTAGGAATTGTGGGAGTTGGGGTCCAAAAGACCCGGAGGGCCGAAGTTTGCCCATGCCTGCTGTAGCGCTTGTAAAACTGCGATTCCCAGCATCCCCTTGCACTGAGCCACGGCAGTTAAATTGGGGCCAAACTGCATCCATTCGGTAGTGTAGAATCACTCTTGCTTTTTCTATCGAATGCATTGAATATTGGCTTTGTGGAGAGGATAATGATGTACCCTCTCCCTTCAAAGTTCTGCTATCCCTCCATGAAACGCAAAAGAAATGTCTCAAAAACACTCCTACACTCCGTTTTGTGCTATCTATATATACACATATGTACATACACACACACATATGGAAGAGAGGGGTGTTGGAGTAGAAATGTTTGCTGTCACCTCTGATATTTTCCTTGAAAGACTCAACGCAAATCATATTTCAAGGGGAAAATGTTTTTAGAGCCCCAAAACTAAAAGGCAAGAGACTTTAAATGGAGACTCACTAGTTCCTGTATTCCATAGCTGCATCTTCACCGTGGAATTAATGCAGTTTGAAACAGCTTGAACTCAATGCTATGGTATCCATACCTAACTCCACATTAATTTTTTTAATCGCTCTTAATTTAGAGGAAAATGTGGACAAAAATGTGCACAGTGGTTTCATCCACGCAAATTTGCTTCTGGAGGTTGGGAGAGAAAACCCTAAGTTTTCATTAAATATATAGATAAATAAGTAGATAGATAGACAGATAGATAGAAGACTGTAAAAGGACTAGAAAATCACACATGCTCCGATTTGCCGCCTTTTAGCCATAGCTTTCCAACTGTCTTTCTGTATGACATTAGACCTCCTAAGCCTTGGAAGCTAAATCCTACTGAAATGGGAAATATTCCCTTCCGAAAAATGATGAAGAACACCCAACTGATTGCTAGGTCATTTTTCACTTTTGAGTCAAACACATTCCAAAATTAACTCCTCGTCCACTATGATTAATTCTCCGTGTTCTAATATTATTATTTTATATGGCCTGATGTGTTTATTTAATGTTTTTTGTATAGTATGTT
Source organism: Anolis sagrei ordinatus (assembly GCF_025583915.1). NCBI lineage: Eukaryota > Metazoa > Chordata > Lepidosauria > Squamata > Anolidae > Anolis > Anolis sagrei. Next base: position 174,930,914 of record NW_026847549.1, on the reverse strand, counting down.
TTTATTTTTATTTTTTATATTTTATTGCTGTATCCTTATGTTGTCCATTGGCATTGTTGTACTGCTGGGCTTGGCCTCATGTAAGCCGCCCCGAGTCCCCTTGGGAAGATTGTGGCGGGATAATAATAATAATAGGGTTGTTGTAGGTTTTTTCGGGCTATATGGCCATGTTCTAGAGGCATTTTCTCCTGACGTTTCGCCTGCATCTATGGCAAGCATAGATGCATGCTTGCCATAGATGCAGGCGAAACGTCAGGAGAAAATGCCTCTAGAACATGGCCATATAGCCCGAAAAAACCTACAACAACGCAGTGATTCCGGCCATGAAAGCCTTCGACAATACAATAATAATAATAATAATAATAATAATAATAATAATTGGAGGCAACGGGCCTCCCACAATCCCAAAGTCTTTCTTTTCAAGCACCCCAAAAGGTGGCAGAAACGTTACTTTCTTGGACCTAACCTACAAGTCTTGGTAATTCTAGTCAGTAAAGACCGAGAAGAGGGAAAATCTGTACAAACAAACCCGAACATTGTGCTTATCTTCGCTCAATGCGGTCCTGCCAGTTTAGTGTCATTTCAGCCGTCTTGATAGAGCCATTCCCATTCAAATAAAAACCCCAGTTCTTTTGTGTATGTGTGTCTCGGATACGGAAAATCATATTCCCCCTCCAAGTCACCAAGCCAAAACCGGGCTCGATGGGAGTGAGTAAACACAACCATCTTCCGGAGGAGTCCCCGGCGAGCAGGGCTGTCATTCCATATCTAATATTTCTATCAGTAGCGTCTTGTCTACACGGCGATTTGTGAGGCTTCTTGGGTTTTCGTTTGGAAGGTCTGGTGTTCTGTTACAAACCTGAGACGGAGCGAAAATAGAAGCGGCTGCTGAGTTTTCCTAGCAAGCTTTCCGGCCGTCCAGAGACTCGAGTCAGAAGGAAAGGCGATTAGACCGAGAACGAAGAGGAAAACCTATCCTTTTAAACCGAACACGTCCTTCAAGCGAAGAATCCAATCCGATCCAATGGATTTTGCCAATTTTCACGTAATTGCCAAATTGTTCTGCCGCCCTCCTACACATCTAGCGTTTGGAAATTGAGGCTGGACTTATAAAGCCCTTTGAACTGCATTATATACCCAGTGTAGATCCATATCATGCAGTTTAATAGGCATTATATGACAATGATCCAGCCTAATGCCCTTAAAAAAACATCAATTTTCAAAATTCCTCGTCTTTTTACAATCCAGAATAATAACCCCATAATGACAACCCTATATCAAGGCAGAAAATCCCGCTATATCTTCTTTGAACTGGATTATCTGAGTCCACACTAATGTGGGATTTTCTGACTTGATATTCTGGGATATAGGGTTGTGTGGAAGGACCCCTAGATATCCCAAAACAGCCAACCTGCCACCCAAACATAACATCCTTCCTGATCTTGGAAGCTAAGCAGGGTCAGCCCTGGTTCATATTTGGGAGGGAGACCGCCAACGAATATAAGGTATCTGGGACTATTTTTTTTCAGAGGAAATGACGGCTAAACCTCACCCTCCAAATCCTTGCCTTAAAAAAACTATGAAATGCATAGAGTCTTCATAAATTGTCGGGGAAAGGGAAGGCGCACACAAAGACTGGCTCTTTTTACCAAGCAAGGTCGGTTCTGGTTAGTACTTGGATAGAAAACAGCCAAGGAATATCAGGTGCTTTCAGTTATGTCTCAGAGGACAGGGACTGGCAAGCATCCCACTCCATTCATTGCCTTTGTGTGTGTGTGTGTCAAGAGCGACTTAAGAAACTGCAAGTAGCTTCTGGTGTGAGAAAATTGACCGTCTGTGGAAGGCTTTCATGAGGTAGTGAGATCACTACCTCTGAGAATGCTTGCCATAGATGCAGGCGAAACGTCAGGAGAGAATGCCTCTAGAACATGGCCATATAGCCCGAAAAAACCTACAACAACCCAATTGACCGTCTACAAGGAGGTTGCCCAGGGGACGCTGGGATGTTTTACCATCCTATGGAAAGTTTCTCTCATGTCCCACATGGGAAGCTGGAGCTAACGGACAGGAGCTTAACCCGCTCCCCGGATTCGATTGTGTTTAACCCATCGAGCCATCAAATAACACTATATGAAAACCATGGGATTGCCATAAACTGACAAGCAACTTGAAGGCTCTGTTTACGGAGTGGATGTGCCCCTGTCTCAGTTTAATAAATCCGAGTATCAACACAAAAAGAGAGGAAATGCGGTATTACGGTTTTGGACGGGACTCACATACACAGACTATGCGAATCCCGTCCAAATGTGATGTGGGGCGGAAGCGGGTTACATAGTCATCCTTTAATTGTGTTTTCTTTCGAGGGGGTTTAAGGAAGAAATCCACCTGAAATGGCCAGTATAGATGTGCCCTAAGACTCCTAGAGACTAGGGTTCGACTCCCTTCTCAGCCCCGAAAAACTACTTTGTGTGTGTGTGTATGAGTATGTGAGGAGCGACTTGAGAAACTGCAAGTCGCTTCTGGTGTGAAGGATTGGCCGTCTGCAAGGACGTTGCCTAGGGGACGTCCGGATGTATTACCATCCTGTGGGAGGCTTCTCTCATGTCCCCGCAAGCTAGAGCTGACAGATGGGAGCTCACCCGTCTGGCGGATTCTAACCGGCAACTTTAGGTCAGCAACCCAATTTTCAGGATGTTTTACCATCCTTGTGGGAGGCTTCTTTCATGTCCCCGCAAGCTAGAGCTGACAGATGGGAGCTCACCCGTCTGGCGGATTCGAACCGGCAACCTTTAGGTCAGCAACCCAATCTTCAGGATGTTTTACCACCCTTGTGGGAGGCTTCTCTCATGCCCCCACAAGCTGGAGCTAACAGATGGGAGCTCACCCGTCTCGCGGATTCGAACTGACAACCTTTAGGTCAGCAACCCAACCTTCAGGATGTTTGACCATCCTTGTGGGAGGCTTCACTCATGTCCCCGCAAGCTAGAGCTGACAGATGGGAGCTCACTCGTCTGGCGGATTCGAACCGGCAACCTTTAGGTCAGCAACCCAACCATCAGGATGTTTTACCATCCTTGTGGGAGGCTTCTCTCATGTCCCCGCATGGATGCCTTTGGGCAAATCACACTTTCTCGGCCTCAGAAGAAGAGAATGATAGTTATCCCTCTCCGAACCAATCCTACTTCTAAAATATTTGATCGGGTGGCCATAAATCGAAAGGACTTGAAGGCAGACAGGAGCAGGAAGGCTGGTGGCTCCTTAGAATGTAACTAGCCCGTGTTAATTGCTCTTCGGAATGCGCTCTGGAAGTCCCGGCGCGATGGATGCAAAGGCAATCTGCTGCGATCATAAATTATGGCCTGGGGTGGCCAAGGAGGCCCCCCTCCAAGGAAAGCCCACTCCCCACCGCCTTGTGTTTTCAGCCCCCGTCCTTGAGCTCTCCTTCTTCTCCCTTCCCATCTCGCCGATTTCCCGTTAAACTCGAGATATTATATTCGCAGGCTGTTGGTAAAGAAGGTCAAATTAATTTACATTCTCCTCATTATCCAGTGTTTAAATGACGTGGTTTATCCCTGAGATTTGGCGAAGGCTCTCTCTCTCTCTCTGTCTCCTCCACGGCAACTCCACGCCTTGGACCCCACAGCGTTTGGATGGAGACAATACTCTTACATTTGTAGTGGATTTTAATCTGATAAGACCCTAATTTGCTTAAGTCTTTTAAATAGGGGGTTTTAAACGATTCGAGCCCTTTTCTTATTGAATTTCCTCTAATTCCCCCAAGATCATAAAGTATATGTGTAAAGTAAATAGTTTCTCCCTCAACACCGGCAAGCGGGTGACCTATCGGTAAGTCAATAAGAATCCAGCGCCTTTCTGCGCAATTTGTTTACTAATCATATCCCGGTTTCTCCTTAACCTCCCGGGGCTAACTGGGGGGTTCACACTTCAGGCAAATCCCTCCAAGCCCCTCGGAATCAATGGGAGGCGCTCCAGGAGGAGAGAGGCAGCCAATCCGGGCAGAGACGGAAGCAGAAGGAGAGACTGGAGAGCCCACCCCACAGTATACCTGAGATAGGCAGGGCGGAAAGGTCCCTTGTCTTACACCACGCCTGAGGTAGGAGGGAAGTGTCCACCATCCTAGACCACACACCTGAGAAAAGTAGGGTGGAAGGGTTCCCCCATCACCACACCTGAGATAGGTAGGGTGCAAATGTCTCCTGACACCACACCTGAGGTATGTAAGGTGGAACTGTCCCCCACCTCACCCACCTCACGTAAATAGGGTAGAAGTGTGATCCCACACTACATCTGAGACAGGTAGGATGGAAATGCACTCAACCTACATCACACCCGAAGTAGGTCAAGAGTGGAAGTGTCCCTCACTCTACACCACACCTGAAGTAGGTAGGGCAGAGGTGACCTCCACCCTACGCCACGGCTGAGATTGATAGGATGGAAGTGCCCTTCCTTATACAACACCTGAGATAGGATAGAATTGTCCACCATCCCACACAACACCTTAGAAAAGTAGGGTGGATAGGTTCCCCCCTAGACCACACCTGAGACAGGTAAGGTTGAAGAACCCCTTCCCTAAACCACACCTAAGATAGGCAGAGGGGTTTTTTTTAATGTCAGGAGCGACTTGAAAAACTGCAAGTCGCTTCTGGTGTGAGAGAATTGGCCGTCTGCAAGGAAGTTGCCCAGGGGAAGCTCGGGTGTTTTACCATCCTGTGAGAGGCTTCTCTCATATCCCTGCATGGGAAGCTGGAGCTAACAGACACGAGCTCAATCCACTCCCAAGAGTGTAATAAGTGCCACTCATCTGAGGCCACACCTGAGGTATATAAGGTGGAACTGTCCCCCAGGTAAATAGGGTAGAAGTCTGACCTCACACTGCACCTGAAACAGGTAGGATGGAAATGCACCCACTCTATGTCACACCTGAAGTAGGTCAAGAGTGGACACCACACCGGAAGTAGGTAAGATAGAAGTGTCCTCCACCCTATACTACATATGACATAGGAGGAACTTGTCCACCATCCCACACCTGAGGTAGCCACACGACACCACACCTGAAGTAGGTAGGACAGAACTGTCCTCCACCTTATACCACATCTGACATTGGATGAACTTGTCCACCATCCCACACCTGAGATAGCATGTAAGAAAAGCTGAAGGACATCTTAAAATGAAGGAAGGGGAAAGCAAAGGGTTGAGATGCTCTGGTGAAATCTCATATCTACTAAAGGAGAAGAGAGCCAGCCTGATGCATTGATAGACAAAGGGGCCATCTATCCTATAGTAGAATTAATGGAGTTTGACACCAATTTAACTGTCAATGCTCAATGCTATGGAATCCTATGGTTTGTGATTTTACAAGATACCAAAGAATGCTGGTGATTCACTAAACTACAACTCTCAGGCTTCCATAGCATTCAGTTTTGTGGTGTCAAAACTGGATTAACACTACTGTGAAAATGCACGCCAAAACTCTGGTAGACCAAAACTGGAATCAGCCATGGACACCTCCTGGATTACCTTCCACACATCACATTGTCAGCCTCAGAGGAAGGCCATGTCAACCCTTGCCCCTTCTTAACAGATCTGGCCAGATAAACCCTGAGATGGGCTACTTAAGGGTCCCCACAACTTGAAAGCAATTCACACATAAGTCAGAAATGACTCCAAGGCAGCCCAATAAGAAGGGTAGACCAGTCGACATGGTGGGATTTAAGCAGTCATGGAATCCTATTGATTCAATGGGACCAGCTCTAAGAAAACAGGATGATCCAAAGGTTAGTTCCAATTGGAGTCTAAGCTTGCGACCTACAGTTATGGAAATCCTATTGATTCTGTGGGGCCAGCTTTTTGGTTACTCTAGTCCTTTGAAGAGTGTTGTGAGAATTCAGCTAGTACTAAGGGCTCCAGACAGATGCTAAGTTATAAGGCCCCTGCTACTCCCCTGTTGTTACAACAGCTCCACTGGCTGCCAATCTGTCTCCAGGCATAATTCAAAGTACTAGTGATGCTCTACAAAGTCCTTTATGGCTCAGGTCCCGGCTATTTGGCAGAACATATCTGACTTATGAGCTTGCCAGGTTGGAAAGAGGCTTCTCTCAGTCTCACCACCATCCTGGGAACACATGATAAGATTTTATCTGTAGTTACCCCTAGATTTTGGAACTATCTTCCAAGGAAGGGCAGGTGAGGCCCTTTCTTGCTGTCCTTCCATTAATACGCAAAGAAACCCCATAATTCCATTTAATTATTTACTTTTTGTATGTTTTAGCTACATGGTTCTTTTAAAAACTGTTATCAGCCTGGACCCCCAGTTTTGAGAAAATGGTGGGATAAAAGTAAATGCAACCACAAATCTTGTCTAAAGGACAATGCTTGGTTTCATCCCAGAAGAAGCAGGACTTCCATTGAATGAACAGGGCTTCCCAAGGCAAGACTTATTAAAGTCCCATATGTAGTCTAAATAGGAGGGAAAGCATTGCTCATCTCCAGCTAAAATGAATGGCTGAACCATTGGATTGTACCTGTTGCTACCAGTTCTTTGGATTCGGATTAAGTAATCCGGAATAACTACTCTCCCGCTTCTCCTAGTCACTAATAAGGAAATCTCTGATAGGTTCGCCATATAGCCTCATAAATTGGATGGACTTGAAAGCACTTGGACTGCTGCTTTTAGAGGTAAGGAGTCTTGTCTTTGAAGGGATCCTAACTATGATCCTGATTCCAGTACTTCATAAAGATTCCAAGGGTGCAATTATGTATGTATGTATTTAATATTTTTATACTCGCCCTCTCTCACCCCAAGGGAACTCAGAGCGGCTTGCAAGTTATATGCATATGTAATATATTATATTATTAGTGTTGGGTTTCATCCCTGGACTGCACAAGTCTCTTGTGTCATCAAGTTTCCAGACCTCAGTGATAAGCTAGGCAAAAGATAGGATTAGACTGAGGAATTCCTCCACTTCCCCACATTCCTATGCATGTTTCCCAAAAGTGTTTTGTCTTTACTCTTCCTCCTTGCCATTGTCTCCTCCCCTTTGATGAGGTAGCAATGGAATTCTGTGATGGAACTTCCTTTTTAAAGGTATTTTTATTACCCTGGGCTGGCCATGTGGTTTTCCCACCATTTCCCCACTCTCTTCTGCTTTTCTTTCTACATATGAGAATGCACATTTTGCCTCTCTCTGGGCAAAATGTAGCTGCATGGACTTTTTAGCTCTTTACCTCTTTAGAAGGTGAGATTGAGTAAGCTAGTTAGCTCCAAGACCTTTTCTATCAAGGATGTATTTCTTTTACTTCAATAAACATTTTGAACCTAAAGTTCTGACTCCGCAATCCTGTGCCATCCTAAAATATAGAAGCTTATTCCAGCTCATCACATATAAGTTTCTGCTGGGTTTGAAGTTTACTTCTGGTACTCTGCTATATTTATGGTGGAATTACCCCAACTGACGGTTATTTTTTAGCCTAACAGCTCAGATTCCCCAACAATTAGCATAGCACAATATTGGTATTATATATCACTATATTGTGCTTTACCATTACAATGCAATATTATTAGTAATATGTATTATATAATATATAATAAATCCTATATTATTATGTTATATTATATTATTATAATGCAATATCTATATAAATAAAAATGTAATATTCGTTTGTGGGATTAACATAATTCAAAAACTACTTGATGAATTGACACCAAATTTGGACAGAATATACCTATCTGGCCAACGAGTGACCATCTCTCATAAAACACTGAAAAACACAGCAGAAGATACTTAAAAAGCCCAACCCCCCCCCCCCAAATACATTACAACGCATGCACAACACTACATATACACACAAAACACACACACACACATACACAAATATATACACACAAAGCACATACACAGACTGGGCCACAGCAAGGTGTGGCAGGGGAGAGCTAATATATAATATATAATATAATATATAATATATATTTTGAATTATTATTAGTATTATATTGTATTACATTATAATATTATGATTAATATTATATGTACATTGTCGAATGAATGCAGCTTGATTCAGTTGCAACTGGCATGGCTCAATGCTAAGGAAGCTGTAGTTTCACAGCATATTCAGCCTTCTCTGAATGGTCTATGGATTGTACACCCAGGGCAAGTTGATTATTGCCTCTTTCGACATTCAGGAGTGGATCATCCGGCTTCTAAGAGACCGCTATACACTTCAACTTGTGCAAAACTAAGCCCAGTGGAGTCCAGAGACTTCCTTCCAAAGGAGTTTGCCTGGGAATCATGCCCCGAGTTTGCGATCTAAAGCAAAGACAATCGCCTGCCTTTTTATGGACACCAGAAATCGACCACAAGCTACCTGGAAACGCACAAACACGCCCCAGATCAAAGCTGTTAGGAAGCCAATCCCATCGATTTCGACAGAAGGAGCTTCCAAGATCCTTAAAGTTCAATGAAAGAGAATGCCTTTCTAAATGGGACAGAGCTGGATTAAGTGTTGAGGTAAATAAACCACAGAATACGAATAGGACCCAGTCACATTGGAGAGACCTGGAGAAGTGATGGGTTTCATCCCTGGACTGCACAAGTTTCTTGTGTCATCATGAATCTAAAGTTCTGACTGCAATCCTGATCCATCCTAAGATATAGAAGGCTGTACCCAGCTCGACACACATATCTTTCTGCTGGTTATGAAGTTTACTTTTGGGTACTCTGTTATATTTATGGTTGGATCACCCCAACTGAGGGTTATTTTGTGCCTAATAGTTAAGATTCCCCAACAAGAAGCAAGACCATTTCATCTTCAGGAGAGAAGGAAAAGTGGGACCCCTTTGTCTCCTTTGATTCCTGATGAGACGAAGACCCATGGTAATCTAATCATGGTTGTCTATGGTTACTGGTAGATGCCATGGGTTCTGTATCTCAAAAACTAGAGCTGATAGGGGAAAACTGGTGCAATTTATGGAATTAGTAGATAAAACATACCTTTTAGAGTGCATCTACATCAGGCATGGGCAAACTTGGACCTTGCAGGTGTTTTGGACTTCAACTCCCACCATTCATAGCAGCCTCACTTAAGCGGCTGAGGGAGAAAAGGAAAGGACCTGAGGCTGTTACGAATGGTGGGAGTTGAAGTCCAAAACACCTAGAAGACCTAAGTTTGCCCATGCCTGATCTACATTGTAAAATGAATGCAACTGACACCACTTGAACTACAATGCTTTGGAATCAGGGTAGACTTCAGTTTACGGCACTATAGATCCAGCCCATACTGTGGAGTTAAAGTAGTTTGATGCCACTATAATTGCCATGGCTCAATGCTGTGAAATCATGGAGTTGTGGTTTTGCAGGATCTTAAGCCTTCTCTCCCAAAGAGTGCTGGTGCCTCACCAAACCACATCTTCCCAAGGAGTATTGAGCCATGGTGTCAGTTAAGGTGGTGTCACGTGTATTAATCCTACCTGGACTATCACTGAGGAAAGTTTGGAGGAAATGCCTTAGCCCAATTGGATGGGAATCAAATCTTGAGGCTGAGAAATTGTGATTTGCAGGGTTTCCATGGCTGAAGGAGGTTCAAATCTTGATCCCAGATTCCTAGAATGGCGTTCAAACCATAGGGATGGATAGTGTGCGTAAACTTCATAGGGTTTTTAAGGACATGGAGAACTTAGAGGTGGTTTGCCATTGCATTCCTCTGGAATATAGACTCCAGCACCAGATATTAGGGGTTTTTTTTGTTTATTAGGAGCGACTTGAGAAACTGCAAGTCCCATCTGGTGTGAGAAAATTGGCAGTCTGCAAGGACGTTGCCCAGGGGACGCCCGGATGTTTTACCATCCTGTGGGAGACTAATTTCATGTCCTACCAGATATTAGTTGACTCTATCCTATCGAAGTCCTAACCAGGGCAGACTCTTAGTTTCCAACATCAGACAAGATCTGGCGGCTGTTTGGGGAATTTAAGGGTGGGACACCACACCATGAATCCTATAGTTAGTCTGCTTTAGTCAATCCATTGAATTCACCTATGCATTAGGTAACTAATTCAATTGCCCATTCGACCTTTGCTGGGAGCCTAGCCAACAGGCTACAGCCCATATCTTTTGTAAACAAAGCCTGTGTCCTATCACTGAGGAAAGCGTGGCTTTGGTATTAGAGATGTGCCCTCCACTGGGAGATAGTTTCTAGTTGCAACGCAAGCCCATTGTTCCTTTTCGTTTCAATCCAGACTGAGATCAAAGTGTTTAGGATCCTAGAGTCGTTCATTTGGGATTAGCCGGAGCCAGTGCTCTGACCCACGGTGAAAGGTGACCATCGGGGCTTGTGTCTCTGTGTGTTTGGCTTTTCCTCTTCATTGTTTGCATTGTTGCGTGCCTCCAGATGACCCTGACTTATGGCCTGCTTCTCCTAGGCCTTCCTGGACAAGCTTTCTTCCGGGCAGCCGGTGTTCCCTTGCCTTCCTTAGAGATCATTCCCCCCCCCCCCCGAATGAATATTTGAACCCTGGTCTTCCAGGGTCCTAGTTTAATGCTCAAACTATTACACCACAGCTGGTGTAGATGTTCTTCCATAACTCTGGGTCAGAGTGAAGAGAGAGGGGGCCAGGGGACAGTTCCACCTTGTCTCTTGTACAGTGTTATTATGTTGTTATGTTATGTTATGTTATGTTGTGTTGTGTTGTGTTGTGTTGTGATGTGATGTGATGTGATGTGATGTGATGTGATGTTATGTTATGTTATTAACACAGCACAAGACAAGGTGGAACTGTCCCCTGCCCCCCCCCCCCCTTTAATATTTAAATACATATATGAGGCAGGGCCGTAGCCAGAAAAAAATTTCGGGAGGGGTTGAAATTTTCTGGGGGGGGAGGTTGAAAATTTCGGGGGGGGGGGGGTTGAAACCTGCCTCCTAGCTCACGCTGAAGCAAAGAGCACAGCAGGGGGCAGAGCAACCTTCAATAGCCTGCAGCTCCGCCCCTGTCAACCACCTCCACCAAGTCTGGCCTCCTTAATGAGAGCATTCAACACACACACCCCAACTTGGTTGCTTCACTACATCGGCTATTGCTGCAAGTAATGACAGTGTGAATAAATTGTCAATATTTGCTTGAGATAGTGCTTGCAGTTCTGGAGGGACTCTTAATTTTTTGCATCTCATAGACTTAGCATGGGGATTTGGTTAACCAGTTAAAATTCATGAGTAAACCAGTTTTTTAAAAAAATCTGAAACATTTGGGGGGGGTTGAACCCCTAAAACCACCCCCTCGTTACAGGTCTGCATATATGTATATATTGTATATACATATAATATTTATAATATTATAATGTAATGCAATATTTATTATAATGTAATGCAATATAATACTGCTAATAATAATATGATATTATAATTATATATTTATTACATTTAATATTACTAATAATATTACAATATAATGGTATAATACAATAAAGTAATATTTAATACTAATATTGGACTATGCTAATAATATGATATATTGTATGTATATATATCTTGTAAGCCTCTCTGAGTCCTCTTCGGGGTGAGTACGGTGGCATATAGATGTCGATAATAATAATAATAATAATAATAATAATAATAATAATAATAATAACTTGTGCCTAAATCCTATCCATAGTTAATTGCCCATCTCTACCTGATTTCTGGTCAATGCAACCTAGGAGCCAATGCAGAGAACGGGAAGTGATAGAGGAAAGCAAAGAGCAAGAGAGACCGAGGCTGGATCCACACTGCCATATAATCCAGATTATCAAAGAAGATAATCCAGATGGATTATAGGAGTCTACACTTCCGTATAATCCAGTTCAAAGCAGATAATCGGGATTTGATGTGGCAGTTTGGAGGTTTACAAGAGGGTAAGGGTCCTTGCCCAGAATTTCATCCCCCCCCCCCCCCATTGTTGTCATTCTGTCCCGGATATTGACGCAAAATAACTTCCAAACTTGCCTTGGACTTCAATCTTCCTCTTAATTAATCATTAAGAATGTAATGTGTTTGGAAAGTCGCGCAGGGAATCTAGACGCCTTCCCTTCCTTTTTAACTTATTTCCTTCCCGACATTATTTTTATATCCACCTTCCCACGCGGGTACATGAAATAAACCACTTACAGAATGGTAACAGATGGGGCGTCCCTTGGGCAACTTCTCTGCAGACGGCCAGTTCTCTCACAACAGAAGCAACTTGCAGTTTCTCAACATCTATACTAAGTGCCCCCCTCCTGTTGGAGATTGGGTTAAACCTCCAACAGGTCAGCTGGTCAGGAGCGCGGGTTGAGCTCCCTCTGTCAGCTCCAGCTCCCTATGCCGGGATATGAGAGAAGCCTCCCACGAGGATATTAAACATCAAAACCTCTGGGCCATCCTTTGGGCAACGTCCTTGCAGACAATTCTCTCACACCAGAAGCGACTTGCAGTTTCTCAACATTTATACTAAGTCCCCCCCCCCTCCCGCAATGGGTTAAACCCCCAATAGGTCAGCTGGTCCGGAGAGCGGGTTGAGCTCCCTCTGTCAGCTCCAGCTCCCTATGCCGGGGTATGAGAGAAGCCTCACACGAGGATAGTAAAACATCAAAACATCCGAAACGTCCCCTGGGCAACATCCTTGCAGACAATTCCCTCACACCAAAAGCGACTTGCAGTTTCTCAAGTTGCTCCTGACACAAAAAAATTAATTAATGCGAGATGAAAGCGGTAGAGGAAAAAGTGATTAGACCAAGCTGCCGTCAATCCACATTTAAGTGTTCCGTGAAGATATGTCGCAGGGCTAAGCATGAAAAAGCTGTAAACTGCATGATATGGCAGTGTAGATCCAGCCTCCACGCAAGGAAACCGACTGGACTGCTTTGGGGCTTTGCGACAAAGGAAAACCCCTTGGCCAGCCTATCATTTTTTCCGCCTTCTCGGGAGCATTTAAGTAACAGCATAACAAACGACTTGGCGATTAATATGTCCGTTTATCACTCTCCTCAAGGACTAGGTTTTGGCACACGCCACGTTTTTGGAAACCAATTTCATCCGCTCACCACTGCTATTTCTACTAATGTGAGATATTCTTTGGCATTGAGACTATCAGAGAGCCGGAATAATCAACGAGCTGACAAATAAGAAGCAACGTCTGATGTTGCTAAGCAAATTCTTCTGGACAAAGTATAAACAACACTCACCACGGCATTAGAGCCATCACAGAATAAAAATTCTCCTTTTGTTGTTAGATCCAAGTACAGGCAAAGCCTTTAGAGAGTACCCGAGGGAACTTTTGTGGATTTAGGATGCATCTTTACGGCGGAATTAATGCAGTTTGCCACTGCTTTAACTGCCATGGTTTAATGCTATGACAAACGGAGCCACCCCCCCCCCCCGTGGCTACTGATCTTGTTGATCAAAAGGTCGCAGGCTCAAATCCGGGGGGTGAGCTCCCGCTGTCAGCTCCAGCTTCTGCCAACCTAGCAGTTCGGAAACATGCAAATGTGAATATTTATTTATTTATTTGTTTACGACATTTATATGCCGCCCTTCTCACCCCGAAGGGGACTCAGAGCGGCTTACAAGATTATATTATTAGCATAGTACAATATCACTATTAAATATTATTATATTACATTATACCAATTTATTGTAATATTATTAGTAATATTACATATAATATAAATATATAATTATAATATCATATTATTATATTGCATTACATTATAATATTATAAATATTGTATGTATATACAACATATTATATTATATTATATTATATTATATTATATTATATTATACTATACTATACTATACTATACTATACTATACTATACTATACTATACTATACTATACTATACTATACTATACTATACTATACTATACTATACTATACTATACTATATTATATTATATTATATGATTAACATAGCACAGGAGACAAAGTGGAGCTGTCTCCTGGCTCCCTCTCTCTTCACTCTGAATAGATCCCGCGGTAAGGTAAAGGCGGTCCATGCAGTCGTGCCATTTGGCAGTCGTGCCAAATGACCTTGGAGGTTTCTACGGACAACGCCGGCTCTTCGGCTTAGAAATGGAGATGAGCCCCAACACCCAGAGTCGGACGACTGGACAGGGGAAAACCTTTACCTACCTAATGCTACAAACTCATGGGAGTTGTACTTTGATGAAGCATCACCACTCTTTGGCAGGGAAGGCTAAAGACCTTGCAAAACAGTAAAGTAGTGTGGAACAAAAGTAGAATACACTCAGTCTACTTCCTCGGGATGTATTTGAATGCACAATACAACGCGATCCTTTGCCGACTTTACATTGAATTAGTTCCATTGTTTTGGATTAAAGTCGGATATATAGTCTTTAGCAATTTGCGGATTGGATTCTGCCGTGGACAAAGAACACAGTGTCCTTAGCGAATTCCAAAGTGGTGTCCCTTAGTTTATGAGGATACCGTCCAAGCCTTTCCGACAGATGGCCCTCCAGGCATAGATAGATGACCATAGAAATTATATGTATACAATCCTAGATTTCTGAAAGGATCTCAAGGGCCATCCATTCCAACCCCTATTCCGTCACCATCAAAGCCCTCCCGACAGATGGCCATCCAGCCTCTGCTTAAAGATCTCCAGAGAAAGAGACACAATTGGATTCCCGGGCAGTCTATATTTCCCTGGATTTGGAAGGAAGCCCCAAAACAACCTAAATACAGGGTTTCTATATTTTTCAAGCAATTTCTAAAGTAAGGCTATAGCTGGTAAATGTGCATGAACAGTTCTTCATGCAAACCTCCTGGCTGTAGTCCAACCCCCTTCTGCCAGGCAGGAGGGGACAATCTAAGCCCCCTCGACAGACGTCCATCTAGCATCTGCTTATATTATTTCTAAGATTATTTTTTTATTCAGAAATAAAAAATAATAAAAGCACAAAATAATAATAAAAGCATGTCTAAATGTTGTTTTCTCTTATGTTTAATTGTCTTATTGATTTTAATGCATAGTTCTATGTTTAGCTTGGTTTTATGATTTGGTTTTACATGTAGGGGAGGTATTGAATTTTGCCATGATTTGTTGTTAAAGCGCTTTGAGTCTCTCCCGGGGTGAGAAAAGCGATAAATAAATAAATAAAATCCAGCTCAAAGCAGATAACTTGGGATGAGATCCTGGGATTTAGTTCAGTGGAGATCCG